>JASDDO010000014.1:383741844-384941844 GCA_030015575.1 Agapanthus africanus
AACCTGGAAAAGCAAGAGGGACGACAACCGTAGAAGCGGGAGTTCTAACAGTACCAATGTCTTCAATGCCTCCGACAATGAAGAAAAGCGAAGGGCGGGCGAATCCAAAACCAACCGGTCTCGAAAGCCATTGCTGGGAGGAGATGGGCCTTCCCTAGAGGAGAAAAAGAACAAGGTTTACTCTTTCAGAAGGGACAAGGTCCGCAAGATATTTAAAGATGCCTTGAACAATGGCCTACAACTGCCGGAGTCGAAAAGACCCCAAGAAGCAAAAATGACCGACAATCCCCTGTATTGCCCGTACCACCGAGTAGTGAGCCATGCGATCGAGGATTGCTATATCTTCAAGGATTGGGTCGAGAAGCAGTACAAGGCTGGAGAGATCGAGCTGTCCAAAAGCGTGTTGGTGAACAATCAAGTTGCAACCGCCAACTTTATACAGACGGAAGCTGAAGCCTTCTGGGAGCAGACAGCCGAACCCGCTGCCCTGACAAACGAAACTGACTCATCACGGCCTTCGTGGAGTACGCACATATCTAATAAGACGAAGAAGATGATAAAGCTACTTTGGAAAGAACCTAGGATGGAATGGGAAGGACAGAAGAATCCTACCAGTCCAGCTGCCAATGCGGCTCCATCAGGCTCAAAATCCAAGAAGCTCAAGAAGAAGAAAAGTGCAGCTCGGCGCGAAAAAGAGTCTGCAGGGAGATCGACCATTCAAAAGTATATCGATTCCCTCGAAGAATATGAGCAAAAGGAAAGAACATTGATTCAATTGAAAGAGTTCTTCCCTGTACAAGCGGCTGAAATTCTGGAGGAGTTAGAAGAAGACTCCAATGAAGAGATCCCAGTAGTGACCTGCTACGCCATCCGTCTTGGCAGCGACTCCGAGGATGATCTCTGTTTTCCGGAAGAGGACGAGGAGCTCACCACAACGACCAATCAAATCCAGCTCAGAAGCGGCAGGGCTCTACCGCCAAATCAGGGCAACGCCCCAAGAGGGAAGGAAAAACAAGTCACTAATGAAGAAGATGGCAGAGAACCGGCTGATGAAAACATAAGTCCTTCCTCGGTGGACTATAATGTCTTGGCGCATCTCCGGAAGCTTCCGTCTCTCCTGAGCATCTACGACGCCTTGGTCCTATCTAAGGAGCTTAGAGATGTTCTCATCCACGCTCTACAAAACCCCGAGCGGTATCAGGCCCACTTTGCGGAAATTAATATGAAAGAAGCCCAGCACGCTTTGCATGCCGCCGCAGTCACATTTAAGGATGAAGACTTGCTACTGGGAACGGCAGAGCATAATCGGCCGCTTTACGTGACCGGGTACAGCGATGGAGATCGAATTAATCGCATATTGATTGATCCGGGGTCCTCAGTGAACATCATGAACTTGCGAACTCTGAAGAGTTTGTCAATGGATGTCCGACACCTTTCAAGGGAAAGGATTGTCATTCAAGGCTTCAACCAAAATTGCCAGCAAGTTCTGGGGTCTATAGCTCTGCCAATCAAATTTGGGGATCTGCAAACTGAAGCTAAGATATACGTGATTGACGCCGACACGTCTTATAAGATTTTCTTGGGGCGGCCGTGGCTCCACGATTACGGCATCATTCCGTCAACTCTCCATCAATGCATGAAGTACACAAAAAATGGCGAAGAAAGACGCATTGACGGAGACATCCAGCCGTTCGGTGTGCATGAAGTCCGATATGAAGATTCTCGGTACTTTACGAACCACCAAAATGCTAAGCCACAACTGACTGAGGATAGAACGGCCCCAAGACTCAAAAGCAAATCTGCGCCGGCTATCACTTTCAAAAGCAAAAATACCCAAGTGCGCCCGCATTTCGGCAGCGACTCTGATGAGTCCAACGCTGGAAGCCCGTCCTTCCGCAAAACTCGCCCTCATTTCGGCAGCGATACGGACGAATCTGTTACTGAAGGCCCATCTAGCAGCAAAGTCCGCCCTCATCTTGGCAGTGACACTGAAGAGTCAGAGGAGGAGGACCTGTCGTGCAACAGCGGTGCAGATTGGACCCCCACGCAACAAGCGAAACTACGAGAGACCTTCGAAGTTGCAGAAGGGTCCCTAGCCGTTACAAGGGTACCAGAGCAAATGTGCAAAGAGCTCGATGCATTATCAATCTCCACCGTGGACCAGCTGAAAACTTTCTACGTTCCCGGGAGGAAAAGTGGACAGAAGGGCATCTTGTTTTATGGGTCAAACCCCGTTGTGCACCCGGACGACCTTTCTGTCGCGTGCCTTCCTTATGAGAGGGGCATAAGAGCCGTCCTCAATCCCAGATACTATGCGCCCGAGATGCGGGAATACTTTAAGAAGTGCGGATGCCGGTTATATCAAACGGAGTCCGAAGCAAAGTTTTACGAAGGGCTATGGTATCCTCCCCAGGTCCGAGCACTCATCGATGGACGGATTCCAGATAGACGGGGCATAGGCTACATTCAACCTGATTCCAAAGCGTGCTACATGATCCATGTTGGTGAGGCCAGCGAAAGATCAAGTGATGATGACGAGATAGCCGAGCCAGAAGAAGCTCCTCAAGAGCTCGAAGATGGCGGACAAGCAACCTTTGATGAGCTAACCGAGATTGACTTAGGAACGCCCGATAATCCAAGGCCGACCTACATCAGCTCACTCTTGTCGGAGGAAATGAAAGAGCAGATAATTGCCCTGCTGCGTGAGTTCGTCGACTGCTTCGCGTGGACGTACAAAGAAATGCCTGGCCTTTCCCCTGAGGTAGCCGTGCATAAGCTGGCTATATCTCCTGATGCTAAGCCAGTCAAACA
Source organism: Agapanthus africanus (assembly GCA_030015575.1). Classification (NCBI taxonomy): domain Eukaryota; kingdom Viridiplantae; phylum Streptophyta; class Magnoliopsida; order Asparagales; family Amaryllidaceae; genus Agapanthus; species Agapanthus africanus. The sequence goes on from JASDDO010000014.1 coordinate 383,744,656, forward strand.
AGCTCCTCGAAGAATGAGAAGGGAGTTGGAAGAAAAGGTCATCGAGGAAACCAAGAAGCTCATCGATGCCGGCTTCATCAGGGAAGAGAAATATGCAGACTGGATCGCATGCATAGTCCCAGTGAAGAAGAAAAATGGGCAGATCCGAGTTTGTGTCGATTTCAGGGACCTCAATAAGGCATGTCCTAAAGACGACTTCCCGCTACCGGTCATGGAAATGATGGTCGATGACACCTCAAATTACGAACTGTTCACCTTTATGGACGGCTCATCTGGATACAATCAGATCAAGATGTCGCCTGAGGATGAGAAGCACACAGCATTTCGAACCCCGATCGGAATATATTGCTACAAGGTAATGCCATTCGGACTGAAGAACGCAGGTGCTACATATCAAAGGGCAATGACTAATATCTTTGATGATCTAATCCATAAAGTCGTCGAATGCTATGTTGATGATCTGGTCGTCAAGACTAAAGCCAAGGCCGATCATATCCAAGATCTCAGGACTGTTCTCACCAGACTGAGGGAATACGATCTGAAGATGAATCCTCTGAAGTGCGCTTTTGGCGTGTCATCGGGAAAATTCCTGGGCTTCATAGTCCGACATCGAGGGATCGAAGTTGACCCGTCAAAGATAAAGGCCATCATGGAGATGCCCCCTCCGAAGAGTCTGACGCAGCTAAGATCTTTTCAAGGCAAGCTTGCTTATATACGGAGGTTTATCTCAAATTTATCAGGGAGATGTAGGCCCTTCTCAAAGCTCATGAAGAAAGGAGCTCCTTTTATCTGGGATGCCGAATGTCAAGTAGCGTTCGAAAGCATCAAACAATACTTGTTGCACCCTCCAGTGCTGGCCGCTCCCATTCCAAATAAACCACTGATTCTCTACACTGCCGCGTTGGACGAGTCACTCGGTGCGCTCCTTGCCCAGAATAACGAGGAAGGAAAAGAAAATGCCCTCTACTACCTCAGTCGAACTCTAGTCGGGGCGGAACACAACTACTCCCCAATCGAAAAGCAATGCCTGGCTCTAATATTCGCTGTGAAGAAGCTGAGGCACTATCTGCTCGCTCATCGGGTTATGCTGATCTCCAAGGTCGACCCGCTCAAACACTTGATGACCAAAGCAAGCCTAGCCGGCAGAATGGCAAGATGGGCTGTCATGCTACTTGAGTTTGACATAGTTTACACTCCTCAGAAAGCAGTAAAAGGGCAAGCTCTTGCAGACTTTCTCGCTGCTCATCCCATACCAGAAGGGTCGCCGCTAAATTGTGAGTTACCCGACGAACAAGTGCTGCACCTCGAGAATGACGAGCCATGTTGGGAGCTCTACTTCGATGGGGCCTCATCGATAAGAACCTCCAGTAAATCAAGCGTCCCGGAGATAAAAGCAGGGATAGGATTGGTATTCATCACACCATCAATGGGAACCCTACGGCATTCTTTTGCTCTCACCGAGCCTCGGACAAACAATGAAGCTGAGTATGAAGCTCTGATAGCTGGTTTGGAGCTCGCCATAGAAATGGAAATCCGTCGGCTACGAGTTTACGGTGACTCCCAGCTCGTCGTCAACCAAGTAAGCGGCGATTATAAGATATACAAACTCGAATTAGCTCGGTACAGAAGCCGAGTGGTGGAACTCATGAAACGGTTCACTCATATTGAACTAACGAGAGTCCCTAGAGCGTTGAACGGAAAAGCCGACATACTCGCTCGCCTAGCCAAAGAGCTGGCTGATCCTGAAATGGACGAAATTCTGATCACAGTCAGAAGCCGGCAAATTCTACCCCCAGTCTCTCTACGAGAAGAGGAAAGCGTGGAACAGAAGAGCAGTCCTGCGGAAGAAGCTTCGATCATCCAAGACGAGCCCGATTGGAGAGAACCCTTCATAGAGTACCTCCGATATGACAAGCTGCCCGAAGAAAAATCTGCGAGGATTCAGCTGAAGAAAAGAGCTCTCCGATACGTGTTTGTAAATGACACGTTATACCGCAGGTCATATGACCAACTCTGGCTCAGGTGTCTGTCATCGGCCGAAGCCCAAAAAGTCATGAAAGAAGTTCACTCAGGCGTTTGCGGTGCTCACCAATCTGGCCCCAAGATGCGACTGCAAATCAAACGGCTTGGGTATTACTGGCCCACCATGATACGGGATTGCGGAGAGCATGCAAAGAAATGTTATATCTGCCAAATTCACGGTGATTTTATTCACAAGCATCCCAACCCATTGCATCCTACAGTGGCGTCGTGGCCCTTCGAAGTTTGGGGCACCGACATTGTTGGCCCAATTGATCCTCCGTCATCTAAAGGCCACCGGTTCATACTGGCCGCGACAGACTACTTCTCCAGGTGGGCTGAAGCTGTCCCGCTAAAAGAAGTCAAGACAAAGGATATTCTGACATTCTTCCAGCATAATATTCTATACCGCTTCGGTACACCAAGAAGAATCATTTCTGACAACGGGCCTTCTTTCAAGAGCTTCAATGTCTCAAGGTTCGCTACTCAGCACAAGATAGACTGGAGATATTCCTCCATCTATAATCCAAGAGCCAATGGGCTAGCCGAAGCCTTCAATAAGACTCTATGCAAGCTCCTGAGAAAAAATGCGTCAGCCAACAAGAGAGACTGGAATCTCAAGCTTCACGAGGCATTGTGGGCATATCTTACCATGCACCATACTCCAACTCAGTCCACTCCATACTCATTGCTCTTCGGAGTGGAGGCGGTCCTCCCCCTCGAAGTTGAAGTTCCGAGCTTACGAATGGCCGTCCAACATGAGTTGACGGAGGAAGAAAACGTGCTCCTTCGACTTGAAGAACTCGATGCCCTCGAAGAAAAGAGGCTCGCGGTGCAACAAAATCTGGAGCTATACCGAGCCCAAATGTCACGGGCTTATGACAAGATAACCCGTCTCCGCGCCTTCAAGAAAGGTGAATTGGTGTTGGTCCTCAAAAGACCGATTATCCCCAATCGACATGCCAAGGGAAAATTCGAGCCAAACTGGGAAGGACCATACGTCATCGAGAAAGTGTTTGACGAAGGATCCTACCAACTAATAAGTGCCGAGGGAGAAAGGCCCATGCCACCCATCAATGGCCGATATCTCAAGAAATACTACACGTGAATGCTCCAAGTCGCAGGCGAATTGAGCACATCAGCCCTACGGTCTGGATCAGACATCCTGCAAAACCGTATACAATCCACGGGCGTAAATGACCCCTATTTCTCCCAAATCCTGCCGGCGAGACTACTTTAAAGCCCCACCAGAGGCAAAAAAAAAAAAAAAAAAAAAAAAACGGTATGTCCACAAGCAAAATGGGCACGGATGAAAACCCGAAAAGGCTCCGTGAGTAAAAACAGCAGGACTACCGGCGAGTCTGTGAAAACCCGAAAGGGCGCAAACTCGTGAAAAGAGATGAAATACACTCGCAAAGTCCTCTCGACCTTGTGAGGAGAAAACCCCTGCGTGAGATCCTTACGACTCACCAAGGAGCAACACACTTAGGAATCCTCACGATTCCTAAGGAGAAAATACACCTGCGGGATCCTTACGACTCGCAGGGAGAAAATGCTTTTATGGGACCCTCACGGCCCATGAAATTGAAAAGCCTTAGGTGATAGGGACCCAAACCTGTCTCCTAAGCCATCGTTCCCCAACGGGCAACGGCAAATGATGAGTCGCTCCTGGCATTTCGCTTCAGTGTTAGCGGTGCTGATGCCGACCAAAAACCCAAATCCCAAAATCCTCTCCATGACAGATGATGATTCGCTCCTGGTACCATATTCCAGTATAGCGATGCTGATGTCAACCCAAATCAAAATCAGCAAGTCAACTTCTACTCCGACACCGCAGAAAGCGGAGCAAGTCAGAATCCAATCTCGACACCGCAAGAAGCGGAGCAAGTCAAGTCTACCCCTGACACTGCAAGAAGCAGAGCAAGTCAAATCAAGCACCGACCGTCCAAGTCGCTAAAAGGGCAGAACCGACCGTCCATGTCGCAAAAAGGGCAGAACCGACCGTCCAAGTCGCTAAAATGGCAGAACCGACCGTCCAAGTCGCAAAAAGGGCAGAACCGACCGTCCACGTCGCTAAAAGGGCAGCACCGACCGTCCAAGTCGCAAAAAGGGCAGAACCGACCGTCCAAGTCGCTAAAAGGGCAGAACCGACCGTCCACGTCGCTAAAAGGGCAGCATCGACCGTCCAAGTCGCAAAAATGGCAGCACCGACCGTCCATGTCGCAAAAAGGGCAGAACCGACCGTCCAAGTCGCTAAAAGGGCAGAACCGACCGTCCACGTCGCTAAAAGGGCAGCATCGACCGTCCAAGTCGCAAAAATGGCAGCACCGACCGTCCATGTCGCAAAAAGGGCAGAACCGACCGTCCAAGTCGCTAAAATGGCAGAACCGACCGTCCAAGTCGCAAAAAGGGCAGAACCGACCGTCCACGTCGCTAAAAGGGCAGCACCGACCGTCCAAGTCGCAAAAAGGGCAGCGCAGGATTCCTACAAAGCGGGAACCAGATAACTCCGGGCTAGGGAAAACGTCTATCACGGACACTCCGTCTCGGAGACATGACAAGCAACGACCGTCCATGTCGTAAAAAGGGCAGTGCCAGCTCCCCAAAAAGTGGGAACCAAATCAAGTCGCCTCCACGTGAAAGAAGATCCATCAATTTCATGCACACGACCCACATATGTGGTGTGCATTTATTGATGGGGGGCAATTTGTTGGGGTAAAAATTTACACCCCGGTTGACCAAGTCAAAATCCAAGTCAACCCCAAGCCAAGTGGGCCCATGCCCGGGTCGAGCCCGAACATGAAGCGGCCGGCCTCCCCCCATGCCAAGATAAAATTTTTGTAATAAATAATTTTGTTGCATTTTCTTTTATTTTATTTTATGGATAAATGTAAGAAAAATAGGCATAAAGCCAAATTTTTGTAAAGCCCATGGCTTATGTGCAAAAAGAAATGGCACATGAGCCATGGGATAGGCAAAATGCCATTTTGAGAAGCCTAAGGGGCTATGTGTAAAGTGTATAGCCTATAAAGGCAAGAGATAATGAAAATATCTCATAACTTTTTCTCTCTCCAAAAAAGTTTCAGAGCTGAGCTCTTTCTTCCTTCTCCAAGGTTCCAAAACCTTCTTCTTTCTTTTGAATTAAATCAAGAGTTTTACTCTTCCTTTTTCAAAACAAATTAGTTTTTCACCACAAAACCCATCAAGGGGAACTCAGATCTTCCATCAGATCTCAAAAAGAAAAGATTTTGAAATCCCACATCTCTTGATCTTCAAGATCCAGCTAACAGAGGAGGAAGAAGAAGAACATCTTTCACTAAACCCTCAAAAAAAGAAGAAAAACACATTCAGGAGTCCAACTCCTCTCTGATTTCTCTTCTGAGAAATTTTTTTTTAGGCTAAAAGCCTGTTGTGCCTCACCTGCGCGCTTGCGCAAGTGCGCAAGTCGCCCGCGTGCCGACACGTGGCGCGCGCGCTTGCGCAACTGCGCAAGTGCGCAAGTCGCCCGCGTGCCGACGCGTGGCGCGCGCTTGCGCAACTGCGCAAGTGCGCAAGTCGCCCGCGTGCCGACACGTGGCGCGCGCTTGCGCAACTGCGCAAGTGCGCAAGTCGCCCGCGTGCCGACACGTGGCGCGTGCGCTTGCGCAGCTGCGCAAGTGCGCAAGTCGCCCGCGTGCCGACACGTGGCGCGCGCGCTTGCGCAACTGCGCAAGTGCGCAAGTCGCCCGCGTGCCGACACGTGGCGCGCGCGCTTGCGCACCTGCGCATCCCTTGGATGTCTTTTCCCCCTCTTTTTGTGTACATATATACATATATACATATGCATACAAATTTATACATACACGTACTCCACGACACTGTCCCTGTTAGAAAAAAATTTCTAACGGGGCGCTGCCCCGCACCCCGCAAGGGGGCTGCTAGCCCCCTTGACCCCCAGCCCGCTATCCGGGTAGCGGGACCCCCGTAAAAACTCTGCGTGGCTCCCGATATATCCAAAACCCCCTTTCAAAACACACGTATACTGTACATTGAGTTCGCATGACCAGTTTAACCCGTTAATCGGAGGTTCCCTCGCCCCAAAGGCGATGGGTAATTAACGGCAGCTTAGTCCGCGGCTGCCGGAGATTCGGATCCCCACAATCATTAAACCCCGGCCTACCCTAGGCCGGGGGAATTTGTAGTACGCCTGACAAGCGCGCGCGTATTCCCATCTCACTGGGGTGACGAAAAACACCCTACAATCGCGCTGTGTCAGAGAGCCATTACGCAAAGTCCCTGGCCAGGGCAAGCGAGATTTGCTGGTAGGTTCCAGTAGTTTCTCAGGGTGTAATGGGCTTCCCTCCGACACGACTTATACAGCTATTAGGGGACTGACGCTTGCCGCCCCCTAGGCCGGATATGCGATAGTCTTGGACGAACGGACCGGACTGTATGGAGATTGTCACATCAGACTCAGTAGGAGTTCGGATGGGTTTCCTCATCAGCCTTCTTATCGACAACTACCTGGGGACCGTTACGTACAGCTAGTGCCGCTTGCGGTCTGTGGTTAAACCCATTGCCAGCGTAGTAGTCGAGTCTCTAGAGTCCCACACAGAGAGTTTCCTATTCCAGGCGAAACGATATAGAGGTCGTATGGTTTTACGACAAGGGTTCGGACGCGTATGTGTGTTTACACACTTACGTCGTTTGGACAGTTTTTACCAGTCGGCTTTGGTTTAAGCCAGTTACTGGTATCCGGTTATTGGATTTTTACAGTCTAAAGTTTTTCCGTATTTTTGCGGATTGGAGGGGCGTTCTCGTAATTGTACAAGAAGCTTCTAGAAGATGGTGACTAAGGAGGGTTATGTGTCATATACATTGAATGAGTTATATGAGTCATGAGGGTGATTCATTCATCTCATTAATGCACATTTATTGCTTAATGACTCATGCTAATGAATCACCACTTGATATTTTATGAAGCATGATTATTCATCACTCTTTATTCTTTTCTTCTTATTAGAAAATGCTTCATATCTATTATGATACTCATAACTTTATTCAATTATCATTCTCACATTCTCTCTCCTCAAGCTCTCCCTCTTCAAAAGACTAATCCTCCCCTCTCATGAGTTGAGTACAAGGGTTAGTAAGACTAATTAATCCATAACCATCTCTATATTACACCTAGCTTCTTTGATTAGCAATCCAAGAAGGTTAGTTGCCTCAAGTTTAGAGGTTTAGCTTGGAGTTTTGCTCTCGGGTGGATCGTCTACTACCTAGAGAAGGCCGAGGAGGACAAGGAGATCGTAAAGACGAAGGACTGGTTTCATTAGGTATAATCCCTAAACACAATAGTTAAGAAACACTTTGTGTTTGGTTATTTATAGTTTAGCTTCGATTCAAGCGGTTAGTCGATGTTCGTTCACTAAACAAGTTCGTTTTTGAAAATTCCGCCTCCCCACAAGTATTGGGGTGTACTACATCGACTTACATTACATTTGTTTCCGTATTATGTTTCTAGTTAACGATTCTAGTTTAGAGTTCCTTTTAACGGCAAAATTTTAAAATGCCATGGACGATGCCTCCCGAAACCTTGCTGCCGTCGAGAGGATCCCTACAGTGGTATCAGAGCCTAGCTAGGAAATTATATGGATAATGTTAGATTACGAACACGAAACAAACTCCGAACTTGAAACCCTAAAAATCATGTTTCCGTCGAATTTATAACGAGCCCTAAAATTTTTTTAAACAAGTACAGAGTCATATATATGTGATAACATGAACACTGATGAAATTTGGAGGCATTTGGAAACTTTTGGGCCGGCGACACCCCCCTCACCGGCCAAATCCGAGCCCCCCTCCAAATTTTTCCAGTGTTCAGTTACATGGGTTTTGGTGCTTCAGGTGTTGTTTACTCTTGCTAAATTGTCATGTGATGTTAATTTAATGTAATGACAACTCGGAGTGTTTCTTAGTCGTAATTTTAACTGTTTTTGGGTAACTTTAGACGTTGTTAAAAAGTTCAATCGGATGTCAAATACCCATTTTAACCTTTGCCGGGAAAATTTCCAAGTGTTGGATTTTTCCCGTAGTTAAAAAGCTTTCAAAGATCATGCAAGTTATTCTTTGGACCCTCTAGAAGAACGTAAACCTTAACTCGATTATGTGGCCGTTAAAACCGCCACTTGAACCCTAGGGTTTGTGGTGGTTTAGCGTTTCACATGTGAGGCGTTGGTTTGACCCTTCTACGGCTGGTTCATTGGTGCTGTGGCGTGTGCTGAATTACTTTAAACTACGCTCAAGTGTTGAGCTTTATGGGTAATCTTGGGTATTTGATGATTCGATTGGAATGTTTAACATCGTCTAGTTTTTCTGTGCTGTGATGACATGTGATGTTATGTACTGCTGGATATGTTATATTGGATCGTCGCATTTTGAATAGCCGGGGGTTTTATGTGAGATGAGAGTTTTTATTTTCATTCATGTAATATTAAATGTATGTAATATTCTTTTATTGGGGCACTTCCGGGTTGAGATTGATGTCACCATATGTATATTATTTACTTTTCCGCACTAGGATAGACCCAAGGAGGAGAGCATAAGTAACCGGGTTCCAGAGTTCAGTGGGAGACCAACTCGAGGAGTCGAGTCCGGGTCTCCTAACTCTAGAATTGGTAGGGTTGCTTGGCGCTCTCGTAGGGGTCTAGGGGTGGGTTTGGCTATTCATCGCGACCGTGGAATCCGTGTTTTATAGAGGCTCAAAATAAAACACGGACCTCCTAGTATATCCATTATTTCATATGTTTCTTCTGCCGTGATATCTATGATGTGATCATTTGATATGTTGTGATAGATACTGTATATAGTATATATGATATATTATATAAACGTTACTTATGTTTTACACCTGCGCTAGCCCTGCCCCGCTCTGCCGTTAGTCACCTAACCTAACGGTACACGAGGGGACATCGAGGCGAATGCGGATGGCATAAGTGTACGTCGTATTTATCTGTGATGTTTAGGTGACTTAAATGATGGGACTTCATTAATATGATTAATGAAATAAAAGAAACCTAAAAGATGTTGTAGAATCAAATTTTTCAAAAAGGGTAGCTACAGTTTTTTCTTTGCATTGCGATATATATGATATATCCCGCACCTTATTCGATGAGGAAAGAGCCGAGATCCCTTCACCGGGAGTGACCTCTTTAGCAAAACTGGCAGATGCTACAACACTCGGTTTGTCTTTTGATTGCTTTTTGGAGTTTTTACTTTGCATTGCGATATATATGATATATCCTGCACCTTATTCCATAAAGAAAGAGCCGAGATCCCTTCACCGGGAGTGACCTCTTTAGCAAAACTAGTAAAAGCCTAAAAAATACTCATTTTCAAAATTCACTCGATTCTACAACAATATCAAGTTCATTACGTAATAGGTTTTCAGAAAAACCTGTCGTAGCCCTCCGTCATTTCAGATAAGTCCTACTTAGTATTCGTGCTACGTTTGTTGACCTCCGTCAAGGCGTAGTGTGCGGTAGCTCACTAGTATTTATCTGCTTATGCATATGATGCAGATTGGATTAGGGTAGTCGTACGACCTTGTTGACCTCCGTCAAGGGTCGTGCGGGTGGGTTTGATTCAATCAAGAAATGACGGGTTGAACTTGACTTGCACCCTATGGTTTGTTGACATCCGTCAAGGTCATGAGATGCTTGGGGCAAAATATTATCGGGAATTTCAAGTGTTGAAATTTGCGATGAGATTGCATACCTTCTATGTGATAGTTGGATCCCGATACCAACTGCGAGAAATAGTTACTCCTGGGAGAGTTTTACACAGGACAATTAGCCGATCAAGTAGGTGTCTAGAAAGGTGTCAACGGGGTTACGCCTCTGGTAAAACGAGGTTTATTTTAATTAGGTCCGTGCGAAAGCACGGGGAACCTCCCTCAATGTACCAACATTGGCTTGGCTGAAAGATTGGTGAAATTGTAGGGTGTAATTAATCCCGGCTAGTCTTTCCTTTTTGGGTTTGAAGGAAGATTTGATAAAAACAGTGGGAGCCATCCAGATTAGATAAAATAATAACCAATTTGATTTTGCAAGAGCATATGCTAAAGTGTTTTCTTCTCTCTCTCTTCAGGTAGCGACCATATCATGCCTTAATCAAGATAATAATATGGATGTATTGACCGAACCCGCATGTTATACTGTGCTGGGGAACGTTGGTTCAGTTCTTTCTTATAAGAGTTATAAGACTGAACAAGATATAGGGGAATACCAGGATTCCCATGCCACCCGAATAAAGAAAGTACATGGTGATGCATTTTCTTCGGGTGTGTTCGTTACAGAGAACTGTTTCTCCATTTGCTCTACGTCCTGGGTATTAGATACCGAGTCAGGATCCCATATATGTAATCAGTTACATAGGCTTAGGAAAGGTAGAGAACTTGGAGAAGGTGATAAAGACATAAGGGTTGGAAATGGTGCAATTGTTGCAGCTAAAACCGTCGGGGAATATCACCTTGTATTACCAACTGGTAATACATTGATTCTGAACGAATGCTATTACATGCCGAACCTGATATGCAACATTAAATCAGTTTCTTTGTTGAGTAAAGAGGGATATAATTTTTTATTACAGGATAATGTTATGAACATTTTCCTGAGCTAAAAGTTGGTTGGATCAGGCACGTTGTGCAATGGCATTTATGTTCTAAATCAATCAACAGTTCTGAGCATAACAAACGCACACAAGAAGAATAGTTCAGAACTGAACGAATCCTACTTGTGGCATTGTAGACTTGGTCATATCAATGCGACACGACTAGCTAAGCTGCATATGGATAGATATTTGAATCCTTTCGAACTTTCATCTTATGACACTTACCAGTCATGTCTCAAAGGCAAAATGTCCAAAACTCTGTTTACGGGACACGGAAAAAGAGTTACTGAACTCTTGGGACTGATACATAGTGATGTATGCGATCCCATGTCTACACATGCCAGGGATGGTTCTGCGTACTTCATTACATTCACTGACAATCTCTCTAGATTCGGATATGTGTTCCTGATGAAACACAAATCAGAAGATTTTGAGAAATTTAGAGAATATAAACAAGAAGTCAAGAACTAAACCGGGAAAAGTATTAAAATCCTTCAATCTGATCGAGGAGGTGAATACTTGAGCATTGAATTCCTGGACTTCCTAAAAGAGAATAGGATTCTCTCTCAGCTAACTCCCCAATATACACCACAACACAACGGTGTATCGAAACGGAGGAACCACACCCTATTATATATGGTGCGCTCTATGATGAGCATAGCTGAGTTACTTATTTCCTTCTGGGGGTATGCGCTGGAGACAGCAGCATACCTACTGAATAAAGTTCCTACCAAATCTGTGCCTACCACCCCATATGAGACATGGGAAGGGAAGAGACCATACCTTAATTTTGTTAAGATATAGGGTTGCCCGGCCTATGTCAAAAGACAAAAACCGGACAAACTCGAGGCATGGTCTGTTTTGTGTAAGTTTATGGGATATCCCAAGCATTCGCGAGGGTATATCTTCTACTATAGTGAGAAACAAAGAGTGTTTGTTGCTCAACACGCCACCTTTTTAGAAAAGGAATTTCTTGCAAAAGAGATTAGTGGCTCTGAGGTAGAACTGGAAGAGGTTCCAGCAATACAAACCACAACAGAAGATTTGGTAGAACCGGAGGATTCAGTAGTTCCCGATGAACCCCAGCCACTCCGCCGATCTAGTAGGGTTCCTCACCCACTTGAGAGATACTACGGTTTTCTCATGGATGGTGGGAGCAAGGATTGCATCATGGAGGATGATGACCCAACTAGCTTCGAGCAGGCCATCACGAGTGGTGACTCAATGAAATGGCTGGATGCAATGCGGTCCGAGATGGAATCCATGTACACCAACAAAGTATGGACTTTGGAAGTTGCTCCTGAAGGGGTAAAACCCATTGGGAGCAAATGGATCTTTAAGAAGAAATTTGGTGTAGATGGGAAAGTGGAGACTTTCAAAGCTAGACTTGTTGCAAAGGGTTTTCGTCAAAGACCAGGTGTCGATTATGATGAAACCTTTTCTCCAGTGGCTATGCTTAAATCCATCCGGATCATGCTTGCCATCGCTACATATCATGACTACAAAATCTGGCAAATGGATGTTAAGACCGCTTTTCTAAATGGTGATTTGGAAGAGTGCGTGTACATGACTCAGCCAGAGGGCTTCGTAGATAGTGGAAGCAGTGGAAGCAGCGGAAAGGTGTGCAAGCTGCTTAAATCCATCTATGGGTTAAAGCAAGCATTGCAGAGTTGGAACATCTGCTTTGACGTCGTTATCAAAGAGTTTGATTTCGTCAAAAACGTAGATGAACCTTGTATATACAAGAAGGTGGCAGAGAGTAAGTTCATCTTCCTCGTATTGTACGTGGATGACATACTCTTGATAGGAAATGACATTCCTATGCTGCAATCGGTCAAGCTCTTCTTATCACAAAAATTCTCAATGACAGATCTAGGGGATGCCTCCTACATCTTGGGGATTAAGATCTATAGAGATAGATCTACAAGGATACTGGATTTTCCCAATCCAGGTACATTGACACCATACTAAATAGGTTTAGTATGGAAGAGTCCAAGCGTGGGGTTTTACCCACAATCTCAAGGCTCACTCTTTCCAAAGAGATGTCTCCCAAGACGGATTTGGAGAGAGCTCGCATGCAAGGGATACCCTATACTTCGGCAGTAGGCTCTATCATGTACGCGATGCTGTGTACCAGACCCGATGTAGCACACTCACTAAGTGTAGTGAGTAGGTATCAAGCTGATCCTAGAGAGAGTCACTGGACAGCTGTGAAGAGCATTCTCAGGTACTTACGAAGGACTAAAGAGATGCTCTTAGTGTATGGTAACGGAGAACTCCAAGTAGAGTCCTTTACCGATTCGAGCTTCCAGAGTGATAAGGACGACTCTAAGTCGCACTCGAGATATGTCTTTACCCTCTACGGAGGGGCGGTTTGCTGGAAGGGTTCCAAGCAGGAAACCGTGGCAGACTCGACGATGGAGGCTGAATACATCGCTGCCAACGATGCTGCTAAAGAGGCTGTCTGGATCAAGAAGTTCATAACTGAACATGGAGTGGTTGGATCCATGTCACGACCCGAAATATTAGCTCGTGACCAGCACATGAATCACGCAACGTCTAAAGGCGTAACGGAATTCAAGTAAGCTGAAACCCAGAAATCTAAACCTTTTAAGAAAATAAAGGAGGTGAGGTTTGAACTTTTGACGCATCGCCTAAAGCTCTAGCATGGCTCTGATACCACTGTAGGGTTCCTAGGCACACTAAGGAGGTTCCATGGAGTGGTATCATTATACCTTTACTTCAAACCTCACCTCCTTTATTTTCTTAAAAGGTTTAGATTTCTGGGTTTCAGCTTACTTGAATTCCGTTAAGCCTTTAGACGTTGCGTGATTCATGTGCTGGTCACGAGCTAATATTTCGGGTCGTGACATGTATGCAACCACACCATGTTCAGTTATGAACTTCTTGATCCAGACAGCCTCTTTAGCAGCATCGTTGGCAGCGATGTATTCAGCCTTCATCGTCGAGTCTGCCACGGTTTCTTGCTTGGAACCCTTCCAGCAAACCGCCCCTCCGTAGAGGGTAAAGACATATCCCGAGTGCGACTTAGAGTCGTCCTTATCACTCTGGAAGCTCGAAGGATCTACTCTGGTATATCGATGCCCCGTCTCGATACACCCACGACTAGGGACTTTGAAGGATGTACTTATGGACTACCATGTCCCCACTAGTATGATCCGCATCATAGTCCAGGTAGTCAAGTACACATCCTAAGGGCTTTACCAATATGTAACAGAGAGACAATCGGTGTACACGTTAAGGTAAAGTGTAACCAGATAGCATACTATTATATCAAGCAAAAAAGTCATCCCTATATATTTCCAAGCATCCACTACAATATACATCCTATGTATAGTAATGGCCTCTAGGGCATACATATAATTAACAATCTTCCACTTGCACGAGGGCCATATGATAGCAGTGGTTGTAGTATCTCATACTCAACCATCCCATAAAAGTCTCTTTCTGGGAAAAGGCCTTTCGTGAGTGGATCCGCCGTGTTGTCCTCTGAGTCTACTCTCATAACCTCGATCCCCTGGAGATCAACCATCTCCACGATCAGGTGATACTGCCTAAGAATATGTCTGGATCACTGATGGGACGGTCGTTCCTAGGCATAAGCCACAACTCCATTGTTACACAATGGGAGGAACGAAGTTCATCTCATGAACAAATATATACCCAGACTTCCTCTTTGGTAGCATCTTTGGTAGCGATGTATCCAGCCTTTATCGTCTAGTATGTCACGGTATCTAGCTTCGAACTCTTCCAACATACCGTCACTTTACTGAGGGTAAAGACAATGCCTGCGACTGATATTCAGTCGTCCTTATCACCCTGGAACCTTTCCAGTGATTCTCCTGTTCATATCAGATTTTTGCATTTTCATACCGCCCAATTTTTATCACATTGCATATCGGTAGATACTCTTGAGCCGTGTTTGTTAGTCAATTGCAGGATACAGGTTCTCGGTTCTAAAACGGTGAAATTCATGGAAAACACGACAAAATCCGGGTTCCTGCCAACCACTGAGAAAACACGGTCTCCGCTCTTCATCCGTATGTTGCCAGATACCAGTTTAAGAGACAAAATGTCAAATCAATGTCGCTTTCATGCACAAGGCTCAATGGCAGCACAAGATCCAAGAGATCTACGCGGAGCTCGAGGCAATCATGACAAAAACATCCAAAAAAGTCCAGCTTTCCCTCAACAGAAATTCTGGAAAAATCGTGAAGAAAATCTGAGAAAAATCATATGCCAGAATAAAGTACAAGAAAAACCAGGGAAGCCCAAAAAAAGAAGACATCCCAACTCCTTTATACGGCCACGGAACCGCGGCCAAAAGGGGGTCTAGGCCGCGGATCCGCGGCCGTCTAGGCTCCGCATGTGCAGAGATTTTGGGGGTATTTTGGTCTTTTCGTTTTTGTTCTGGTGGTTGCCCTAGGTTTCCATTCTCCAGCCTATAAATAGCCCAGAACTTTGAGAAGGAAAGGGTCCATTCTTGTATTTTCATTTTGCTAGGTTTTAGATTACATGTTCTTCTTCTTCTCATCTCTTCTCCGTTAAACTTGTAGTGAGCTTTGTGAGTGAAGAATGGTGAATAAAGAAGATCATTTTATTATCATGCTTGTCTTGCCTTTTTTATAATTGTTGTAATTTTAATTCGTTAAGTAGTTGTTGTTATTTTCTTATTGTTTCTTTCTTCTCTCTTTTTCTTTATCCTTAATACGACAATGATGCTTATGCTCGATCCTCGCCAAGGTGAGGTCGCAAATAGCTAGTCGTATTCTTCTAATCTCTTTCTTTCTATCTTCCTCTTTTGTTTTGTTTTATTTTTCCGTATCATGATGTGTGAGTAGTTCTTACTTGTTAGGGTAGGATAAGGGAAGTTTGAGAGAAGGAAATCTCTCTCACTCTTTCCTTGCCCAACAGCTTAATTCGACTCCCGTTAATTGAACCACAATCCGCTCCTTACGGCACCCTATCCTACATGATAGCGGTGATTCCGTAGTGAGACCGGTTGTGGTTGAATTAACCGGAGGTTATGGCTAAGAGCCAAGAACGGACGGACAAGCACCAAAAGGAAGGACTTATGCGTTGGAAAGCCTAGCTTATACTCGCAAGTTCCTTCCTAGTCGTGCTAATCCCCGTTGTTGCCGATTACCGTAACACCGATATTAAGAGGGGCAACGAAAGATGAGGAGACTCCTAACTCAAACTAACCTAATCCTAACCCTAACAAGCTCTCTTTAAATATCAACTCAACACTTAGATAATCACAAACAAATCTGAACTCTCGGACTTAACTCGTTAAAACACATAGAAAAAGACTCCCATCTCCCTGCGGACGACCCGTACTCAACCGGCTAGCTACAAGCGAAACCTTCTTGATTGCGGTATTTAAACTAAAACTTGAACACGCAGAACCTCTATCAATCAAATGGCGCCGTTGCCGGGGAGACGGTAGTTTATTTCCTTGTGTAATTTCGGGTTAACTTGTGAATATAACCGAAAAACAAAAAAAAAAAAAATACTTTGTAAAAAAAAAAAACCATCTTGTTGTTTTTTGATTAGCTTTTGTGCAAGTGTGCAGGAAAATACGAAGTTCAAGATCGACGCCAAAGACGTCGGATAATACAGAGTTCAAGTACAGTGCCAAAGACGTGGGAAGATAGACCCACATTTCGTGGCTACACCGCGACGGACAAAACGAAGCATCCGGTCTACTGTAAAAATCTGGAGCAGATACAGTGAGCAAATCAGAATTCCACACATCCAGAAAAGCAGAGGACACCCAACAGAACCCACACAACAAAACTGAAGCCCCAACTCCACAAGATAGCCACGGAACCGCGGCATAAGGAAGCTTAGGCCGCGGATCCGCGGCCATTTGGAGTCTTCAGGGTGCAAATTTTTTTCTGGTGAGTCTCTCTCTTCTCTCCACTCCTCTGGAGTCCACTGAATTGTGTTTTCTGCAGCCTTCTTTGCGCAAATTCTTCTCCCCCTTCCAATAAACTGTTCTTGTGCAGGATTCTTTGCGCCGCGCTAAAAAATAAAAATTGTTTGCAGTTGATTTGTTACTGCTTTGCATTTCTTAATACGGACTTAAGGGGCTTGAAACCAATTCAGATTGGGTGGGGATTTCATCACCCTTCCCAGGACCCCAAAAATCACTAAAGCATATGCATTGTCCATTGTAAATTAAAAAATACTAGACTTCAGCCCTAAGGACTTCGCGCTCATTAGGAGAAGATAAACCGTGTTTAGAACCTCGCTTAACGGTATAATGTTTACGGGGTGTCTAGGAAAGTGTTAAAGGCGCAACCGCCGAAAGAGAAAGGGTTATTTAATTAAGGAACTTCGCGAAAGCGTTGGACAACCTCCCCTTATCTCTGCACTTACCTGGCCTCGTGATCAGTGTATTTTTAAGCCCGTTTCTCGACACTGTTTAACTTCGACAATCAAGTTCAGGAGCAGGTCTAGTAGACCTAGGTTACCCTAAATCTAGGTGTGATTGTGCATATCTTTTTTGTGATTGCTTAAGCCGTATTTCCATACATATTTCTGTAAAAAAAAATCTTTCTAAAAAAAAAAAAGAAAAAAATCAAAAACTTTTATAAAAACTTGCCCTTTTGTCGCCAATTCCATTTTTCACCCACCACCCATCGCCTTTCTCCATTGACGTTTTCTTACCCTCACCTTCTTCGCTTTGACTATACTAAACTCGTTTAGTGTATGACCGCTTGGACTCTGGACACTAGCGCCCGTCTAGTCCGCGTTACGTTAGTCGCTACCGACTACGCGATCGACTCAGACGTCGATACTCCGTCCACTCCTCTTTCACCCCTTCCTTTGCCGGCCAACTCCGACGTTGACCGGAACTCTGTTCATACATCTTCACCTTCACCTTCACCAACCTCTTCTTCCCCGATGTCAGGATTTAATCCGAACATCTCTTTGACCACCGCTGGATTGGCTCCACCTCCTACGGAGACCAATATCCCACCACCACCGCCTGTTGTAGCGCCGCAGCGAATCGCGCTCCAGGATCGTTTCTACCCCACCCGTTCTGCACTTCCCACCTGCCTTTCTCTTCCTCCGGCCAATGGGGACAACTTTGAAATTAAGCCCCATTTCATCAACATGTTTCCACGTTTTCATGGGCTTGAATCTGAAGATGCCTATATCTTCATCAATAAATTTCAAAACGTCTGTGCCATGATGAAAACCACCCAGCTGTCGGACGATGCTATACGTCTACGGGTCATTCCATTCACTTTATGCGATCTCGCTGAAAAATGGCTGTATAGAACCGCTTCCCACTCAATCACCAGCTGGGACGAGTTTGTTAAAGCGTTTCTAAAAAAATTATATCCGAATCATAAGACCGCAAGGATTCGAAATGAAATCAACCAATTCTCCCAGCTTCCTTCTGAACCCTTCTGGAAGTGCTTTGACCGGTACAAAGACCTTCTTGTTCAGTGTCCTCACCACGGTATAGAGAAATGGCAACTCTGCCAAACCTTATACGAGGGCCTGAACCCAGCAACGAAGCAGTTGTTGGAAACATCTGTCAGGGCCACTTCCTATCGAAATCTGACGAGGAAGCGTGGCAGTTCTTTGACGACCTTACGGAGCAAACGCTACAATGGGAGAGCACCAGACCGACTTCTTCTTCTTCTTCTACCTCCACTTCTACCGGTCAGTCTAGGGTAGGAATCCACCAACTTGATGTCTCTATTGCGATGAAAGCTGAAATGGCTGCAATAACAAGAAAGCTTGAAGCGATAGAGAGCAAATTTTCTGCTCCTGCCCCCACCCCTGTTCTCCTCCTTCGTACCATCTGCACTTGTTGTTCCGATCCTTCTCACTTGACCGAAGAGTGTCCTTACAACCCACCCTCACAAGGACAGGATCAGGTTAATGCTGCCTTCCAGCAAAGACCGAGGAATGATCCATACTCTTCCACCTACAACCCGGTTGGAGGAACCACCCCAATTTCGCCTGGACTCAGAATCAGAATCAATTCCAAGGCAACAATTTCCAAAGGGCCCCTCCACCGCAACAACAAGCGCAACAACAAACTCAACATCCATATCAGCAGCCCTTCTAACCCCAACCTTTCCAAAATCAGACGAACAACTTTGCACCCAACAATTCTTTTCCACCAAACAACTTTGTTCCGTCAAACAACGATAAGGTTTCCTCGCTCGAACGAAGTCTGGAGGCGTTTGTTAAACAATCGACTCAATCCACCGCCAACATCCAGTCTTCCATTCAATCCTTAGTACAACACACTGCCGCACACGGGCAAAGCATCAAGACCATCGAGGCCCAGATTGTACAACTGAATGCGGCCTTAAGCGAGCGAGAGAAGGGGAAGCTCCCGTCCCAGCCACTCCCAAATCCCGGTCACCCACATAATGCACATGTTGCTCTTGAACAACAGAACCATAATGTGAGTGCCGTGACCACACTGAGATCGGGAAGGATGCTGCAAAACAACAATGGCAAATGGATCAACGATGACACCCCGGCCACTTCTTCTTCTTCTTCTTCATCTTTTTCTCCTGCTTCTTCGTCTTCTGAGCCTATTCTCCATTCTTCAAAAGGCTCTCCTTCCTCTTCTTCTGCTCTGAACGGACCCACTTCTCACTCCACGAAAACACCTGTTCTGGAATCCGTTCCAACTCCACAATCTCCTCCTCCAGCTTTAGACTCAACCAATTTTAAAAATGTTCCATTTCCAAACCGGTTGAGGTCTAATAAACAAAATCCTCAAATGGAGAAGATTCTGGAGTTATTTAAGCAGGTTAACATTAATATTCCTCTTTTAGATGCTGTCCAACAAGTCCCGTCCTACGCGAAAATCTTAAAGGACTTGTGCACGAAAAAGAGGAAGTCTCAGGTACCCAAGAAAGTTTTCTTGGCTAGTGCTGTGAGTGATGCCCTTACCCAATCTTTACCACAAAAACGGAAGGACCCTGGATGTCCTACGATTTCAATTACCATTGGGGATAAGAACATCAACCGCGCACTATTAGATCTTGGTGCCAGTGTTAACCTTTTTCCGTATTCAGTATACGAGCAATTAGGCGTCGGAGAGCTGAAACCCACACACTGCACTCTCCAAATGGCAGACCGATCGATCACCCATCCTAGGTGTGAACTAGAAGATGTGTTAATCAAAGTCGGGGACTTCATATTCCCCGTTGACTTCATTGTATTAGATACACAGCCTGTAGCTAACCCCCGGAATCAAATTCCGGTGATACTCGGTCGCCCATTTCTCGCAACCTCAAATGCTGTGATCAATTGTCGCAATGGTTCGATGACCCTCTCTTTTGGAAATATGACGATTGAACTCAACATTTTTAGGTTGGGGAATCAGCCCGCCGAACCTAATGCTCATATACTGGACGTCTGCTCAATCCAGGAGATCACCCCAGAAGAGTGTGAATTCGAGGAGTTTCTGTTTGAACACGATACTCTTGACGCCACTAGTGCGTTTCACTTCGAACCTGCTGCTGTTTCTGCGCCCGACAACGACTACGAGTGTTTCACATTTTCAAACGATCTTAGCTGCGCACAACCCGAGTTTGAATCCTTCGACTTTCCGGATGAGTTACCTGAACCATCCAACTCGGTTGCTTACACTCGCTTTGAACCTTTGCTGGAGTCCTTTGAGTTCGAGACCTTTGCACCAGTCTTGCCTTCCATCATTTCACCTCCAACGCTCGAACTCAAGCCGTTGCTGTCTCACCTTAAGTATGCTTACTTAGGTGAGAACGAGACCCTCCCTGTCATCATCTCGGCTTCTCTAGCTCCCGAGCAAGAGAAAGCCCTTCTCGCGTTCTTGCACAGCAACAGGCAAGCTTTTGGCTGGTCCATGGCGGACATCAAGGGGATTAGTCCCCTGATCGTTGAGCATCATATTCATCTGATGGATGATGCCAAACCAGCCCGGGATCCACAAAGACGTCTTAATCCAGTCATGAAGGAGGCTGTGAAGAAGGAGATCGTCAAATGTCTAGATAGTGGTATCATTTACCCTATCTTTGATAGCCAGTGGGTTAGCCCCATTCATGTTTTCCCCAAGAAGTCGGGCATCACGGTCATCACTAACGAGGCGAACGAGTTAATCCCTACTCGCACCCAAACTGGGTGGCGAGTTTGCATTGATTACAGAAAACTCAACGCCGCAACGCGGAAAGACCACTTTCCGCTACCTTTCATTGACCAAATGCTTGAACGATTGGCCGGACATGAGTACTATTGTTTTCTTGATTGCTACTCTAGCTATAATCAAATTCCCATCGCCGAAAAAGACCAGGACAAGACCACTTTCACTTGTCCTTTCGGCACGTTTGCATATCGACGCATGCCCTTTGGGTTATGCAATGCGCCCGCTACCTTCCAGTGGTGTATGATGGGTATCTTCTCGGACATGGTGGAAAAATTTCTGGAGATTTTCATGGATGACTTCTCCATCTTCGGTGACTCCTTCAACGAGAGTTTGCTGCATCTTGACGCTGTCCTTACCCGATGTAAGGACAAGAATCTCACTTTGAACTGGGAGAAATGCCACTTCATGGTGCGCGAAGGTATTGTCTTAGGACATATCATCTCGCAAAATGGCATAGAGGTTGATGATTGATAGGATACGTGCGTGTTCAAGTTTTAGTTTAAATACCGCAATCAAGACGGTTTCGCTTGTAGCTAGCCGGTTGAGTACGGGTCGTCCGCAGGGAGATGGGAGTCTTTTTCAATGTGTTTTAACGAGTTAAGTCCGAAAGTTCAGATTTTTTAATGGTTATCTAAGTGTTGAATTGATATTTAAAGCGAGCTTGTTAGGGTTAGGATTAGGTTAGTTTGAGTTAGGAGTCTCCACATCTTTCGTTGCCCCTCTTAATATCGGTGTTACGGTAATCGGCAACAACGGGGATTAGCATGACTAGGAAGGACTTTGCGAGTATAAGCTAGGCTTTCCAACGCATAAGTCTTCCTTTTGGTGCTTGTCCGTCCGTTCTTGGCTCTTAGCCATAACCTCCGGTTAATTCAACCATAACCGGTCTCACTACGGAATCACCGCTATCATGTAGGATAGGGTGCCGTAAGGAGCGGATTGTGGATCAATTAACGGGAGTCGATTTAAGCTGTTGGGCAAGGAAAGAGTGAGAGAGATTTCCTTCTCTCAAACTTCCCTTATCCTACCCTAACAAGTATGAACTACTCACACATCATGATACGGAAAAATGAAACAAAACAAAAGAGGAAGATAGAAAGAAGGAGATTAGGAGAATACGACTAGCTATTTGCGACCTCACCTTGGCGAGGATCGAGCGTAAGCATCATTGTCGAATTAAGGATAAAGAAAAAGAGAGAAGAAAGAAACAACAAGGAAATAACAACAACTACTTATCAAATTAAAATTACAATAATGAACAAGATAAAGAGACAAGCATGATAATAAATGGTTCTTCTTTATTCATCACTCTTCACTCATAAGCTCACTACAAGTTTCAATGGAGAAGAGGTGAGAAGAGGAAGAAGAAACACACTAAACTTAGCAAAATGAAAATACAAAAATGGACCCTCTTTCCTTCACAAAGTTCTGGGCTATTTATAGGCTAAAAAATGAAAACCTAGGGCAACCACCAGAACCATGATGAAAAGACCAAACTGCCCCCAAAACGTTTTCTGCTGAGGAGACTGTATGGCCGCGGATCCGCGGCCTAGACCCCCTATTGGCCGCGGATCCTCCGCTCAATGGTGGGTTCAGGGCATGGGTTTTTCTGTACGGCCCTGGTCTGCTGTTGTCTGTATTTTGGCATATGTTTCTCCTGAAAATACCTCCATATTTCTTCCAGAATTTCTGTTGAGGGAAAGGTGGACTTTTTGTCAAGATTTGGAATGATTGCCTCGAGCTCCGCGTAGATCTCTTGGATCTTGTGCTACCATTGAGCCTTGTGCATGAGAATGACATTGATTTGACATTTTGTCTTCCTAAACTGGTATCTGGCAATATACGGATGAAGAGCGGAGACCGTGTTTTCTCAGTGGTTGGCAGGAACCCGGATTTTTTCGTGTTTTCCATGAATTTCACCGTTTTAGAACCGAGAACCTGTATCCTGCAATTGACTAGCAAACACAGCTCAAGAGTATCTACCGATATGCAATGTGATAAAAATTGGGCGGTATGAAAATGCAAAAATCTGATATGAACAAATACCCCCAAACTTATCATTTGCTCGTCCCGAGCAAAGCCCATTTATTCACAAAAATTTTCCTAACCTCACTTTCGCAGGGAACGCGATTGCACTGAGCATGTGCAACAAGCCGTTAAACCTCTAGGTGTCCCTAGTAGGAGGAGTGTTGTCTCCTGAGGGTTTTCTGCGGATACTACCCACAAAATCCGGTCAAGTTGGTTTTGTAAAATAACTAAGATTCAAACCCTAAAGTTTTGTTTCAGAAAATAGCAATTCTATAATCCTAAGTCTAGACTATCGAACCTTTATTTTTCACACCTCGCTTCTTTTTTAACTACAGATTTTATATGTCTTTACGTGCAGTGCGAATAGTGTCGTTAAGTTCCCGAAAGGTCGAATAAAGTCATCATGTCGCACAATAAAGCCCAGATAACAATTTAAAAAAGGTTCACATAAGTTTTATAAAGAGTTAAGCATTTTTCAAGTTTCGTTTTACAGTAAGGTTTCAACTTCAGAATTTCTATCTTCTATAACAGGAAACTAAGTCGTATTTTTCACTCCACCTTTTTCTTGTTTTCATTTCATACACACCTCTGTGAACGTGCAATAGTCTTTATCATAGAATAAAACCTTCATATCTCCGTTAAATTTTTTTATAAAAGCCTGTCTTTTATCAAGATTATTCTCACACAAAGAACCGTTAGGAATTTTAACTCGGAGAGAACACTTGCTTGACTTTGTTTTAAACTGGACTTTCTAGGCTTCTTAGCGAGCTTTGGGCCAATGCACCCAAACCAGTTGGTTTTAGGGCATTAGGTGTAGAAACACCCCAGCGGACTTAATTACTCAAGTTACCTAGGTCCAAAAACAAAAGACAGTTTGGCGTGAAAATCAGATGATTTAATACGAACGGAGATATAACCGGCAGTTCAATTATTTTTTTGGATAAAAGACGTGTTTAGTGGGTTTGGTGTGTAATCATTCCAATCAAGTTTCAGATGGGTTATTTTTCAGACTTAGCTCCAATTACGGCATCAATAACATTCCTTCATATTCGCATTACTTCATAAACTATTCTTGACATTACTTATTTCAGAACAAACCTATTTGATCCTCAGAAAATCATTTATCTGTTTAAAAGTTTAAACATGAAAGACTTGTCATCTAATTCCCAAAATTCACGACACGTGTAGTGTGATGTAAAGACGTATATCAGCTATAGTTAACTTCAAAGGAGAGTTATCTTTTAGGTTTTCAAAATCCAAACATAAGATTTAGTTATTCCTATTTTTTTCAAACAAAAACCGTCGAATGTTGATTCAGAGTTCTTCCACAAGCTAACTTGACAAAAAAGTTTTTATATTTTCAGAAAATTTTCAGATTTTTATGGATTTTATGGATTTTAATATGCAGATGCAAAATATACATATGAATGCGAAGGTAAGAAATGCGTACCGAGCGTACCCCCAAACTTAAACTGGACAGTGTCCTCACTGTCGTTGCATGAAGAGAATATTTGAAGGGTCAAAATTGTCGGTTAGCGATACACAAATTTTTATTTGTTTTTTTTTTAAAGAAAAGAAAAAGAATACACAAATATATACAAAATGGTTTGTACATACCCCCAAACTTATTTGGAACAGTGTTCACTGTTCTTGGCTGGATAACCGAAGTTTGGAGGTAGGCAGAGGAAGATCATTCAGGGTAAACCGGCTCCTGTAAGAACATGAGCTCCTCTGTTGGTTCGGCGCTAAGGTACGGTTTGCATCGGTGTCCGTTTACTTTGAAAATTGAACCGTCCTTTGGATTTTCCAAATCCACAGCGCCCTGCGGACACATTCCGCACAAAATACGGCCCTTTCCAGCTAGATCTGAGCTTTCCTGGATGGAAGTGAAGTCGGGGGTCGTAAAGCAGTACCTGCTGACCAGGTACGAAGGTTTTGCGCAAAAGGTGTTTATCATGAAACACCTTCGTTCGATTCTTAACGACAACCGCGTTATCGTAAGCCTCATCCCTAAGCTCGCTCAGTTCGTTCAACTGCAGCTTCCGATGGCTGCCCGCATCCTCGAGAGACAGATTCAGCTCTTTTATCACCCAAAATGCGCGATGCTCTATTTCGACAGGAAGGTGGCAGGCTTTTCCATACACAAGCCGATAGGGAGACATGCCAAGGTCGGTCTTATAAGCGGTTCTAAATGCCCAAAGGGCATCAGTGAGTTTCAGCGACCAATCCTTACGGTTCTTGGAAACCGTCTTCTCCAGTATCTGCTTGATTTGCCGATTTGAAACTTCGGCCTGCCCGCAGGTTTGGGGGTGGTAGGGCGTAGAGAGCTTATGATTAATGGAATACTTCCGCATCAAGGCCTCGAAAGTCCAATTGCAGAAATGACTTCCATTGTCGCTAATGATCGCTCGGGGGTGCCCAAACCGGGAGAAAATGTTTTCTTTAAGGAACCTAGCGACAACTCGGCTGGGCACAGCCTCGACCCATTTAGAGACGTAATCAACAGCTAGAAGGATGTACAAGTTCCTGAAAGAGCTGGGAAACGGCCCCATGAAATCTATCCCCCAAACATCGAAAATCTCCACAACCAAGATCGGTTGGAGCGGCATCTCGTTCCTCCGGGATATCCGGCCCATGTGTTGGCACCGGGAGCAAGTCTTGCAATAGTCATGAGCGTCTTTGAAAAGTTGTGGCCAGTAGAAACCACATTGCAAGATCTTCTCAGCTGTCTTTCTGGTCCCAAAATGCCCGCCACACGCTTGATCGTGGCAAAATGACAGCACACTCTTGAATTCCTCATCAGGGACACACCGACGAATAATCTGGTCGGGACAGTACTTGAACAAGTAGGGTTCGTCCCAGTAAAAGTGTTTTACTTGGGATAAGAAGCGAAGTCTGTCCTGACTTGACCATTCGGTCGGTAGTAATCCCGTGGCCAAATAGTTCACAATATCTGCGAACCAGGGTTCGCAAGATACTGTCAAGAGCTGTTCATCCGGGAAAACGTCGTTAATTGGAATTGGAGGCGAAGGCGAAGAAGGAAGTCGTGAGAGATGGTCGGCAACTACGTTTTCACATCCTCGTTTGTCCTTAATGACAAGGTCAAACTCTTGAAGCAAGAGGATCCAACGTATTAACCGAGATTTTGCATCTTTCTTCGCAAAAAGATGGCGCAGAGCTGAATGGTCCGTGTAGACAATGACTGGAGAGCCGATGAGGTAGGGCCTGAACTTTTCTAAAGCAAATACAACAGCTAAGAATTCCTTCTCAGTTGTTGTATAATTGAGTTGGGCGTCGTTCAGGGTTCGGCTTGCGTAATAGATTACGTGCGGCATCTTGTTGATGTGCTGTCCAAGGACAGCACCGATGGCAAAGTCGGATGCATCGCACATAATCTCGAATGGGTGCGTCCAGTCAGGTGAAGAAAGAACGGGAGCAGAAGTGAGTGAGCGTTTTAGTGACTCTAAGGCAGTCACACAGCTCGAGTTGAAGTCGAATGGTGTTTCCTTGGCCAGCAAAAGAGTCAAGGGCGTAGCAATCTTGCTAAAGTCCTTGATGAACCGTCTATAGAAACCGGCATGGAGAAGGAAGGCTCGGATATCTCTGACGTATCGGGGAGGAGGCAGATTGAAAATGACCTCAATCTTTGCTTTGTCAACCTCTATGCCATTTTGCGGGATGATATTGTTGGAGATAGTGCCCTCATAGTCAATTATTGGATCACAGGTACGTGATTGCAATGATTGCGGAGGACCTATACCGGTAGGACAGTCTTACTCAAGATGATAGTATGCTATCTGGTTTGCCTTTATCAGTCGTGTACATGTTCAGGTGACTGATTACATGTTACACTTTGATAGAGCCCTTAGGATCTTGCCTTACCACCAACAGTATGATGGCGATCATATACGTGAGAGTTGGGTGGTTTATACGCATATCCTTAATTTTGGTCCCTAGTCGTGGGAGTTTCGAGACAGGGCATCGATACTCCGGAGTAGACTAGTGTGTACAGTCGAGACCCCGACGAGGGGCGGTGGCCGGTCTCACAAGCCACTGGTGTCAGTTGGATCACCTAAGATGTATACAGGTGCTCATTGGGTTATGAGTACACCGGACAGGACTCGCCGGGAATCTGCTAGTTAGTATTGTATCTACCGTCAGATAGCAGTTCCCTGGTGACATGTGTACAGGTTAGTTCATCGACCTGAGGTCGTCATTTGTCTCGTGTGAGTTCCCACTGTGCTTTGATTTCTACCCTACCACAGCTCAAAGGAGTCGTGCAAACAGGTAGTTTTTGGGTACAGTCCCGAGCCATATGGAGGCACGTGAGCGGATCGGCAGGGGATTCGTCTCTCCCGGTATTGGGGGCGAGGTCGTGCTGTGTCTAGGAGAGCCATTACACAAAGTCCATGGCCATGGCAGGAGATTTACTGGTAGGTACTCCAGTAGTATCTCAGGGTGTTATTGGGCTTCACTCCGACACGACTTATACTGCTATTGGGGGTCTGACGTTACTAGCCCCCTAGGCAGATATGCGATACTCATAGACGAACGGACCGGAATGTATATACATTGTCACTATTAGGCTCAGTTGGGTTTTCCGGATGAGTGCGCTCATCGGCATCCCTTGAGGTCAGTCCATGGGCAGCCATTACGCATTGCTAGTGCCGCTGACGGTTTGTGGTTAAACCCACTGCCAGGGTATTGAGGAGTCATTAGAGTCCCCCACAGACAGTTTCCCAAGTTCGGGCGAAACGTTGTAGAGGCCGTATGGTTTTATGGCAGGGTTCGGAAAATGCACGTGCGTTTACGCACGTGTTATTTTTCGGGCAGATAATACTGGTCGGCTTTGGTTTAAGCCGGATCCGAGTATTATATTGAGTAGGTATAATATCTTTGTCTCAGTTGCATTTGTATTCGGTCGGAATACAAATGCGGGTATATTTATACAGTTTCGGGGTTATCCTGAAAGTCGTTTCAGGATCACTTTTGGAAGTTGCCAGTTTCCAGTTTTCTATCAGCCGTCTTTTAACATTCGGTTAAAGACGGATTTATCTTTTCTTGGATGAGAGAGAGTCATGCTTCTAGAAGCTTCTAGAAGGTTCTAGATGATGACTAGGCTTCATGACTCATTAGTGCATTAATGGGTTTTTGATGATGTGTTTAATGACTCATGCTTTGATATTAATGGTTTTGTTTTCCTTAGGATATTTGTTCATAATATCTTTTGCTTAAGGTTACTCTCCCCTCTCCTACGGTCACCTCCCTCTTGCATATAAAGTGGCCGGCCCCCTCCTCTCTCACTTGCACTTGATGGTTTTCATTTGTGAAAAGATTATGATAGATTTGGGGTTTATGGAATTCACAGCTCATTTCATTCCATCACCCGATTCCCTCGGCAACTTCATTTACCGATCGTCCACGGACTTGGACGAAGTGAGACAAAGTCATCTACTCATTCTCTACATCATTCTTGGTCGTCTCTTTTAGCAAACTTGACGATCGAGTTGCCTCAAGTCAGAGGCGGGAGCCCGTTTAAAGAATCGTCGACGTGGTGCCACCTCGACGAACAGATCGGAGATCGACGAGATCGGAGCAGCCGCAACGGAGCGTGGGATGATGGTTGAAGAACGAAGGACTCGGATCGTTCGGTATAACCTTTCTACACTCTTTACAGTATGTTAGTTTAGCAATAATGGCAGATCCGGGTTAAAGTATACGATAGCGCCAGTTAAAAGTTTTTTGTTTCGTATTTGGCGTCTGTAGACTGCCGGGTCGCTAGCGTAGACTTACAGTGGTATCAGAGCCTCACCATTTTGCTATACTAACTTGTGCTAACGCGTTTAAAACATCGATCCGACCGGAAATCGAAAATTGCAAAATCCTAGCTTGACAGTTTCTGTTGTTTTTAAACGGTCTCCTAAAATTATTCTACATGTCTTAAAAATCTGTGCAGGCTTTTCTAAGAACACGTACCAAATTTGGGCACGTGATCCCACCAAGCCGCCGCGGAAGCGCGGCCAAACCCATGGTTTGGCCGCGGATCCGCCGCCACTTGGTGAGATCATGCTCCCAAAATTGAACAGTATGTTCTTCTCTGGATTTTGTGGTTTTTGGTATATATCATTTGCGCCCAGGTTTTGTTACTGTTCACCAGTAAGTCGTGGGGCCCACTTTTTGATATTTGGTCGATCGAAATTTAAACATGTTAGTTTACAGTGCTTACATTAGATCTTCGACCGGGAATGTCATTTGATCGGTAAACCGCGTCTGATTGCTATAGTTCTTTTAGACGGGTTTGCGAACGTGACATTCGCGTTGATGTTCTGTGTTGTGCTGTGATGTTGCGGATTTGTCGTGGTGGATAGCAGTGTGCAATGATAGTGCAGGTTGAGTTTATTTGTACATTTGATATTGCGGGGCGAGCGTCCAACTTGTGGACTGCCGTCACCGCCTGTTGTATAATATTCTTTTGGGGCACGACCAGGTTGCGGTCGATGTACCTATTGTACTATTTTTCATTACTGTACTAGATTTTGCCCCACGACGGAGTGCACGGATAGCCGGGTTCTGGGGGGCAACGGGTCCGCATCTCATGGCTTTGAGAGGCAGAGGGGTCCCACTCTAGAATTGGCAGACTATTCGCCGCACTCGTAGGGGGTACAGGTTGACCCAAGGAGGGGTGCTTAAGCTACCGGATTCCATGAAGTGCTGGGTGGTCCATTCACTATGCTGTAAAGGGCCTGCCTCGCTTCAGGTTTTGGCGGGTAACTTGCCGCACCCGTAGGGGTCTAGGTTTCATTGCACAGGCTATCCACACGACAGGGGAACGTCGAGTTTCAGCAGCGGCTCTGTGAAACTCGGGGACCCAGATATCTGTATTGTTCTGTGATGCTTATTACTTTTCTGTAATGTTGCATACTATCACGCCTGGAGCGATTATTGTATATTGGTTTATATACTATTAGATGTTGTATATGTTTTACACCCGCGCTAGTCCAGTCCCCGCTCTGTCGTTAGTTAAGTAACCTAACGGGTGATGACGGGACCCAGTGACGAATGCGGATGGCATATACGTACATTTTATTTTCGTTCTTTTCTGGTGTGATTAAATGATGGGACTGCGTTGATTCTGATCAATGCAAAGTAAAACAAACCTGTTTACAGTTGTTGGAACAAATTTTAAAAGTGTTATTGCAAAGACGTTTTCTTTTGTTATGCATAGCGATATTCAGTGGAATATCCTGCACCTCATTCGACGGGGCAAGGGCCGATATCCCTTCACCGGGACTGACCCCTTGGACAGAAGTTTGCGTCAGAGTAATAACTTCACTATAGTCGATTACAAGTTGCTTTGCATAGCGGTATTCAGTGGAATATCCTGCACCTCATTCCACGAGGAAAGAGCCGAGATCCCTTTACCGGGAGTGACCTCTTTAGCAAAAGGTTTTCGTCACTATTTTTTTAAAAAGCTATCAGGTTCCTTCAGCAATATCAAGTTCACTACGTTAAAGGTTTTTCGCCAAAAACCAGCCGTAGCCCTCCGTCGTTTCTTATGGATGGTCAGTAGTATTCAAGCTATGTTTGTTGATATACGTCAAGGCATAGTGTTTGGTAGCTGCTGGGTATTCATTTGTTGCATAGATATATGAGTTGGTTTGGGACAGTCGTATTACCTTGTTGGCATACGTCAAGGGTATGTACGGGTGGGTTCAAATTAACAAGATAATGACGGGCAGAACTTGACATATGACTTATGATTTGTTGACAGACGCCAAGGTCATAAGAGCATGGGGCATAAATCATATCGGGAGTTTCTAAAGAAACTGAAACTTGCCAAGTATGCGCATACCATCTGGAGTATGAGTAACGTGGATGCATTCCATCACGTTATCATGCGATGAGAGTTGGATCCCGATTCCCACTGATGAGTTAGTTTACTCTTCGGGTGATCCCGATTGATTCTTCTTTAGGTTTGGAGGAGAATTTGACAGGACAGTGGGAGGTTTCCGGATTAGATAAAGTGATGACCATTCTGATCTAGGTTAGAGTGCACGCAGAGTGTTTCTTTTCTCTCTCTCTTTGGCAGCGACCTTTGACCGACCCTAGACTATGACTCAGTGACCAGGTTGACCGAACCTTCTTAAAATACTGGCTTTTGGATTGTCTATGTTGCATAAGTCATTGCCACTCCTTCTTTTACCCTTTGAATTTCTCAGAACACCCGTATTACTACGGATATCCACTTCCATTGGATAGATCCATCGTATGGTTATATACGAACTCGAAGGGACTTCTTTGAGGATGGATCCAGGTTCAGGAGAAATAGAATTGGTTTATTCAGTTATCTTTTATTATCACCTTCTCTCAGGTTGCGAGAGCTCCTTGGTTTAGGAGAGTACACCTATTACGCTTATTGGATAGTCTTATTCCAAACCATAGGCTGGTGCCGAAAGGTAGGGAATGAAGAAAACCAATTAACCTAAGTAGGGTGTGCAGAAGGTAATATGTAAAGACAAAATAAAGGGATTAGAAAGAGGGCAAAGTAAATTGCGACTGATATCATTCACGACCAAAACCGCGTACTTCATCGCCGCTCCTATTTCACCTTTAAAAGAATAAGGTATTATTCAGTTGTCTTTTATCATCACCTTCTCTCAGTTGCGAGTACTCCTTGGTTTAGGAGGGTACACCTATTATGCTTACTGGATAGTCTTCTTCCAAACCATAGGCTGGTGCCGAACGGTAGGGAAGGAAGAAAACCATTTAGCCTAACGAAGGTGTACAGAAGGTAACGACTAAAGACAAATAAAGGGATTTGAAGAGATGTCAATAAAATATACGGTTGAAGTCATGAATTGGATTATGGAAGAGGCATTACTATGAATACCAGGATACCCCTACGAAACATTTTCATGTTTCAGTGCATTGTTAAAGAAAACCTGTTTTCCCGATTAGACACTTACTCCAAGGGTATGTATTTACCAGGTTTCATTCTCATATCTGTATGGTTTTACAGATGATGAGTGGGAGTAAGATATTAGGAATTAGGTGATCATCCTCTTTATATCGGAATTCGTTGTAATTGGTGATATTTGAGGAAATCGCCAGGGTACAGTTTTCAACCTACGACGCACAGGTTTTGAGTTGTTTAACTCAGCGGACTTATACAGAGTATTGTATGTTGTCCAAGTGTCCATCAGGACAAAGGGGTAGGTCCTCGTACTATGTTCTGTTTACTTATAACTTCTCTAGTATTTAGACGAGTGTTTCATAGAAATACAAGGTCTAAGTTTTGAGAAGTTGTGGGTATAAGAATAAAGTAGAGAACCCAGGTGTCACAAGTATCGGGATTCTTCAAAGAGATCGAAGATGTAGATTCTTGTGATTGGTATTCAGATGATAGTGATGGTTTTGAGAAACGTGTTTCTTTTTCAGGTTACTCATAATTGGATGGATTCCTAAGTTGAGTAATGATGATTAGCCTCTTTCCATTAAGTTGATATGCACTGGAGACAGCTGCATGATTTGAATCTGGTTCCAATTAAATAAGTGCCAAAGTTTCTATATTGGATATAGAATAGATCGTACCTTAAAAGATATTAAGGTACGGGGAGTTGTCCAGCTTATGCTTAAAACCAGACTCTGGATAACTCAGGGCACGTTTCTGTAATGGCTGTTTGTGGGTTGACCCTGGCTATGACAAGGGTTGATATTCTACCATTTGGAAGATCAATAGTGATATTGTTCTTGACTCGCCACAGTTTTAGTAAAATGGATCGTTTTTCAGAAAACAGAAGTGGGAGTATGGTAGAACTGGAAGTGATTCCAGAACCGCAAACGATTACGGAAAATTTAATAGGACCTATATATTCAATCAGGTTTGACATTCCAATAGCCACTCCGCAGGTATGGTAGGTAACCTCAGACGCCCGAGAGGTACTTCGGTAGCCTCAGAGACGGTGACAGGGAGGTTCTTATCTACCAAGACTTGACACTACTGTTGTTCCAGGATATGAGACCCGGTAGGAGGGTTGTCGTAGTCAGTAGAAGCAACGGAAGCATAGTGGGTAAGATGCTTATATCTATTTATAGACTTGAGCAGTTATAGCGGAGATAGATCATCTAATTTTGATGTGACAGTCATAGGTTTGACTTCATCAGAATAGGGGATGGATCTGTTAAGGAGGTAGTAGGGTGTGATGTCATGGTATCTGGATGACATACACAGAGTAGGAAGTAAAATTCCTATACTACGATCGGTTGAACTGTGGTCGTCACACAGTTGTTTCTCCAGACAGGATATGGATATAATATTTGACATTCTGGTTTCTAGATCTATGGTTTTAGATCTGGATTTGGGTAGTTTCCCAATGTGGGTACTTTGACAGATATTCTAATGGTTTTTGGAATAGTTGACTCCTAGCATGGTGGTGTACCTGCAGGTGATGGAGTCACCCTCTCTAAAGGTGTCGTATAGACTAAAGGGGAGAGGGATGTGCATGATTGACAGATCACTTGCTTAGGCAATTGAGTCAATCATCAGATGTCAAGTACCACACCAAATGTTGGTTTTGCACTAGATGCAATAAGTTTGTATTAATCCAATCCTGGAGAAACATAAGGAAGCAGGTTTAGAACATAAGTGCATGTTCTACGGATTTGATGACGGCAGCCTCCTTCGGGAGACGATTATCATTCCAGGCTTCAAAGGTGACATGGTTGACAGAGTGATTGTCAGAGTTATAGTTTTTCCCTCTGACGAAGAGGGACAGTATTATGGACAGGTGGTCCAAGAGGATACTGTGGGAGGCATGGTGCCGGATACTGATTAGGTTCAGTGATCGATACAGTCTAAGAAGTTTGGATTTGGAGTTCATTTATGAACAAGGTCCCATCAGATATCCAGACATATTCTAAGACAGGTATTACTCAATTCGGGAGATGGCTTTCTCCGTGAACTTGAGATTTAGAGAGATATAGAAAGAAACTTCTAGGCGGATCCACTCACTAAGGCTATTTCTCGAACACAATAGTTTTACAAACGGGCTCTGTGATACTGATTAGTAGATGAGTTGGATGTTCGGTTTCACACGGGCTGTGAGTAGTCGACATCGCAATAATTAGCCTTGAGTGCAAGTGGGCGATTGTTGGAGATAGTGCCCTCATAGTCAATTATTGGATCACAGGTACGTGATTGCAATGATTGCGGAGGACCTATACCGGTAGGACAGTCTTACTCAAGATGATAGTATGCTATCTGGTTTGCCTTTATCAGTCGTGTACATGTTCAGGTGACTGATTACATGTTACACTTTGATAGAGCCCTTAGGATCTTGCTTTACCACCAACAGTATGATGGCGATCATATACGTGAGAGTTGGGTGGTTTATACGCATATCCTTAATTGTGGTCCCTAGTCGTGGGAGTTTCGAGACAGGGCATCGATACTCCGGAGTAGACTAGTGTGTACAGTCGAGACCCCGACGAGGGGCGGTGGCCGGTCTCACAAGCCACTGGTGTCAGTTGGATCACCTAAGATGTATACAGGTGCTCATTGGGTTATGAGTACACCGGACAGCACTCGCTGGGAATCTGCTAGTTAGTATTATATCTACCGTCAGATAGCAGTTCCCTGATGACATGTGTACAGGTTAGTTTATCGTCCTGAGGTCGTCATTTGTCTCGTGTGAGTTCCCACTGTGCTTTGATTTCTACCCTACCACGGCTCAAAGGAGTCGTGCAAACAGGTAGTTTTTGGGTACAGTCCCGAGCCATATGGAGGCACGTGAGCGGATCGGCAGGGGATTCGTCTCTCTCGGTATTGGGGGCGAGGTCGTGCTGTGTCTAGGAGAGCCATTACACAAAGTCCATGGCCATGGCAGGAGATTTACTGGTAGGTACTCCAGTAGTATCTCAGGGTGTTATTGGGCTTCACTCCGACACGACTTATACTGCTATTGGGGGTCTGACGTTACTAGCCCCCTAGGCAGATATGCGATACTCATAGACGAACGGACCGGACTGTATATACATTGTCACTGTTAGGCTCAGTAGGGTTTTCCGGATGAGTGCGCTCATCGGCATCCCTTGAGGTCAGTCCATGGGAAGCCGTTACGCATTGCTAGTGCCGCTGACGGTTTGTGGTTAAACCCACTGCCAGGGTACTGACGAGTCATTAGAGTCCCCCACAGACAGTTTCCCAAGTTCGGGCGAAACGTTGTAGAGGCCGTATGGTTTTATGGCAGGGTTCGGAAAATGCACGTGCGTTTACGCACGTGTTATTTTTCGGGCAGATAATACTGGTCGGCTTTGGTTTAAGCCGGATCCGAGTATTATATTGAGTAGTTATAATATCTTTGTCTCAGTTGCATTTGTATTCGGTCGGAATACAAATGCGGGTATATTTATACAGTTTCGGGGTTATCCTGAAAGTCGTTTCAGGATCACTTTTGGAAGTTGCTAGTTTCCAGTTTTCTATCAGCCGTCTTTTAACATTCGGTTAAAGACGGATTTATCTTTTCTTGGATGAGAGAGAGTCATGCTTCTAGAAGCTTCTAGAAGGTTCTAGATGATGACTAGGCTTCATGACTCATTAGTGCATTAATGGGTTTTTGATGATGTGTTTAATGACTCATGCTTTGATATTAATGGTTTTGTTTTCCTTAGGATATTTTTTCATAATATCTTTTGCTTAAGGTTACTCTCCCCTCTCCTACGGTCACCTCCCTCTTGCATATAAAGTGGCCGGCCCCCTCCTCTCTCACTTGCACTTGATGGTTTTCATTTGTGAAAAGATTATGATAGATTTGGGGTGTATGGAATTCACAGCTCATTTCATTCCATCACCCGATTCCCTCGGCAACTTCATTTACCGATCGTCCACGGACTTGGACGAAGTGAGACAAAGTCATCTACTCATTCTCTACATCATTCTTGGTCGTCTCTTTTAGCAAACTTGACGATCGAGTTGCCTCAAGTCAGAAGCGGGAGCCCGTTTAAAGAATCGTCGACGTGGTGCCACCTCGATGAACAGATCGGAGATCGACGAGATCGGAGCAGCCGCAACGGAGCGTGGGATGATGGTTGAAGAACGAAGGACTCGGATCGTTCGGTATAACCTTTCTACACTCTTTACAGTATGTTAGTTTAGCAATAATGGCAGATCCGGGTTAAAGTATACAATAGCGCCAGTTAAAAGTTTTTTGTTCCGCATTTGGCGTCTGTAGACTGCCGGGGTGCTAGCGTAGACTTACAGATATGTCCTAAGACAATACCTTCGCGCACCATGAAGTGGCATTTCTACCAGTTCAAAGTGAGATTCTTGTCCTTACATCGGGTAAGGACAGCGTCAAGATGCAGCAAACACTCGTTGAAGGAATCGCCGAAGATGGAGAAGTCATCCATGAAAATCTCCAGAAATTTTTCCACCATGTCTGAGAAGATACCCATCATACACCGCTGGAAGGTAGCGGGCGCATTGCATAACCCAAAGGGCATGCGTCGATATGCAAACGTGCCGAAAGGACAAGTGAAAGTGGTCTTGTCCTGGTCTTTTTCGGCAATGGGAATCTGATTATAGCCGGAGTAGCCATCAAGAAAACAATAATACTCATGTCCGGCCAATCGTTCAAGCATTTGGTCAATGAAAGGTAGCGGAAAGTGGTCTTTCCGCGTTGCGGCGTTGAGTTTTCTGTAATCAATGCACACTCGCCACCCAGTTTGGATGCGAGTAGGGATTAACTCATTCGCTTCGTTGGTTATGACCGTGATGCCCGACTTCTTGGGGACAACGTGAATGGGGCTAACCCACTGGCTATCAGAGATAGGGTAAATGATACCACTATCTAGACATTTGACGATCTCCTTCTTCACAGCCTCCTTCATGACTGGATTAAGACGTCTTTGTGGATCCCGGGCTGGTTTGGCATCATCCATCAGATGAATGTGATGCTCAACGATCAGGGGACTAATCCCCTTGATGTCCGCCATGGACCAGCCAAAAGCTTGCCTGTTGCTGTGCAAGACCGCGAGAAGGGCTTTCTCTTGCTCTGGAGCTAGAGAAGCCGAGATGATGACAGGGAGGGTCTCGTTCTCACCTAAGTAAGCATACTTAAGGTGAGACGGCAACGTCTTGAGTTCGAGCGTTGGAGGTGAAACGATGGAAGGCAAGACTGGTGCAAAGGTCTCGAACTCAAAGGACTCCAGCAAAGTTCAAAGCGAGTGTAGGCAACCGAGTTGGATGGTTCGGGTAACTCATCCGGAAAGTCGAAGGATTCAAACTCGGGTTGTGCGCAGCTAAGATCGTTCGAAAATGTGAAACACTCGTAATCGTTGTCGGGCGCAGAAACAGCAGCAGGTTCGAAGAGAAACGCACTAGTGGCGTCAAGATTATAGTGATCAAACAGAAACTCCTCGAATTCACACTCTTCTGGGGTGATCTCCTGGATCGAGCAGACGTCCAGTATATGAGCATTAGGTTCGGCGGGCTGATTCCCCAACCTAAAAATGTTGAGTTCAATCGTCATGATTCCAAAAGAGAGTTTCATCGAACCATTGCGAAAATTGATCACAGCATTTGAGATTGCGAGAAATGGGCGACCGAGTATCACCGGAATTTGATTCCGGGGGTTAGCTACAGGCTGTGTATCTAAGACAATGAAGTCAACGGGGAATATGAAGTCCCCGACTTTTATTAACACATCCTCTAGCTCACCCCTAGGATGGGTGATCGATCGGTCGGCCATTTGGAGAGTGCAGTGTGTGGGTTTCAACTCTCCGACGCCTAATTGCTCGTATACCGAATACGGAAGTAGGTTAACACTGGCACCAAGATCTAATAGTGCGCGGTTGATGTTCTTATCATCAATGGTAATTGAAATCGTAGGACAGCCAGGGTCCTTCCGTTTTTGTGGTAAAGATTAGGTAAGGGCATCACTCACAGCACTAGCCAAGAAAACCTTCTTGGGTACCTGAGACTTCCTCTTTTTCGTGCACAAGTCCTTTAAGATTTTCGCGTAGGACGGGACTTGTTGGACAACATCTAAAAGAGGAATGCTAATGTTAACCTGCTTGAATAACTCCAGAATCTTCTCCATTTGAGGATTTTGTTTATTAGACCTCAACCGGTTTGGAAATGGAACATTTTGAAAATTGGTTGAGTCTAATGCTGGAGGAGGAGATTGTGGAGTTGGAACGGATCCCAGAATAGGTGTTTTCGTGGAGTGAGAAGTGGGTCCGTTCAGAGCAAAAGAAGAGGAAGGAGAGCCTGTTGAAGAACAAAGAATAGGCTCGGAAGACGAAGAAGAAGAAGAAGAAGAAGAAGAAGCAGCGGCCGGGGTGTCATCGTTGATTCGTTTGCCAATGTTGTTTTGCAGCATCCTTCCCGATCTCAGGGTGGTCACGGCACTCACATTATGGTTCTGTTGTTCAAGAGCAACATGTGCATTATGTGGGTGACCGGGATTTGGAAGTGGCTGGGACGGGAGCTTCCCCTTCTCTCGCTCGCTTAAGGCCGCGTTCAGCTGTGCAATCTGGGCCTCGATGGTCTTGATGCTTTGCCCGTGTGCGGCAGTGTGTTGCAATAAAGATTGAATGGAAGACTGGATGTTGGCGGTGGATTGAGTCGATTGTTTAACGAACGCCTCCAGACTTCGTTCGAGCGAGGAAACCTTATCGTTGTTCAACGGAACAAAGTTGTTTGGTGGAAAAGAATTGTTCGGTGCAAAGTTGTTCGTCTGATTTTGAAAATGTTGGGGTTGGAAGGGCTGCTGATACCGAGTTTGTTGTTGCGCTTGTTGTTGCGGCGGAGGGGCCCTTTGGAAATTGTTGCCTTGGAATTGATTCTGATTCCAGGCGAAATTGGGGTGGTTCCTCCAACCGGGATTGTAGGTGGAAGAGTATGGATCATTCCTTGGTCTCTGCTGGAATGCATTAACCTGATCCTGTCCTTGCGATGGTGGATTGTAAGGACACTCTTCGGTCAAGTGAGAAGGATCGGAACAACAAGCGCAGATGGTATGAAGGGGGAGAACAGGGGCAGGAGCAGGAGAAGAAAATTTGCTCTCTATTGCTTCAAGCTTTTTTGTTATTGCAGCCATTTCAGCTCTCATCGCAATAGAGACATCAAGCTGGTGAATTCCTACCCTAGACTGACCGGTAGAAGTGGAGGTAGAAGAAGAAGAAGTCGGTCTGGTGCTCTCCCACTGTAGCGTTTGCTCCGCAAGGTCTTCAAAGAACTTCTACGCTTCCTCGTCAGATTTCGATAGGAAGTGGCCCTGACAGATGGTTTCCAGCAACTGCTTCGTTGCTGGGTTCAGTCCCTCGTATAAGGTTTGGCAGAGCTGCTATTTCTCTATACCGTGGTGAGGACACTGAACAAGAAGGTCTTTGTATCGGTCAAAGCACTTCCAGAAGGGTTCAGAAGGAAGCTGGGAGAATTGGTTGATTTCATTTCGAATCCTTGCGGTCTTATGATTCAGATAGAATTTTTTCAGAAACGCTTTAACAAACTCGTCCCAGCTGGTGATTGAGTGGGAAGCGGTGCTATACAGCCATTTTTCAGCGAGATCGCATAAAGTGAACGGAATGACCCGTAGACGTATAGCATCGTCCGACAGCTGGGTGGTTTTCATCATGGCACAGACGTTTTGAAATTTGTTGATGAAGATATAGGCATCTTCAGATTCAAGCCCATGAAAACGTGGAAGCATGTTGATGAAATGGGGCTTAATTTCAAAGTTGTCCCCATTGGCCGGAGGAAGAGAAAGGCAGGTGGGAAGTGCAGAACGGGTGGGGTAGAAACGATCCTGGAGCGCGATTCGCTGTGGCGCTACAACAGGCGGAGGTGGTGGGAGATTGGTCTCCGTAGGAGGTGGAGCCAATCCAGCGTTGGTCAAAGAGATGTTCGGATTAAATCCTGACATCGCGGAAGAAGAGGTTGGTGAAGGTGAAGGTGAAGGTGAAGATGTATGAACAGAATTCCGGTCAACGTCGGAGTTGGCCGGCAAAGGAAGGGGTGAAAGAGGAGTGGACGGAGTATCTACTTCTGAGTCGATCGCGTAGTCGGTAGCGACTAACGTAACGCGGACTAGACGGGCGCTAGTGTCCCGAGTCCAAGCGGACATATACTAAACGAGTTTAGTATAGTCAAAGCGGAGAAGGTGAGGGTAAGAAAACGTCAAAGGAGAAAGGCGATGGGTGGTGGGTGAAAAATGGAATTGGCGACAAAAGGGCAAGTTTTTATAAAAGCTTTTGATTTTTTCTCTTTTTTTTTAGAAAGATTTTTACAAAAATATGTACGGAAATACGGCTTAAGCAATCACAAACAAGATATGCACAATCACACCTAGATCTAGGGTAACCTAGGTCTACTAGACCTGCTCCTGAACTTGATTGTCGAAGTTAAACAGTGTCGAGAAACGGGCTTAAAAATACACTGATCACGAGGCCAGGTAAGTGCAGAGATAAGGGGAGGTTGTCCAACGCTTTCGCGAAGTTCCTTAATTAAATAACCCTTTCTCTTTCGGCGGTTGCGCCTTTAACACTTTCCTAGACACCCCGTAAACAATATACGGTTAAGCGAGGTTCTAAACACGGTTTATCTTCTCCTAATGAGCGCGAAGTCCTTAGGGCTGAAGTCTAGTATTTTTTAATTTACAATGGACAATGCATATGCTTTAGTGATTTTTGGGGTCCTTGGAAGGGTGATGAAATCCCCACCCAATCTTGATTGGTTTCAAGCCCCTTAAGTCCGTATTAAAGAAATGCAAAGCAGTAACAAATCAACTGCAAACAATTTTTATTTTGCGGCGCAAAGAATCCTGCACAAGAACAGTTTATTGGAAGGGGGAGAAGAATTTGCGCAAAGAAGGCTGCAGAAAACACAATTTATTGGAGTCCAGAGGAGTGGAGAGGAGCAGAGAGACTTACAGAGAAAAGATGGCAGCCCAAGGGCACCAAGTGGCCACGGATCCGCGGCCTAAGCCCTCTATTGCCGCGGATCCGCGGCAGGAACAGTGAGTTGGGCCATCAATTTTGGTTCAGGTGCTGTTCTGGGTCTCCTCTGCTTGTCTGGATGTGTGGAATTCTGATGTGCTCACTGTATCTGCTCCAGATTTTGACAGTAGTCCGGATGCTTCGTTTTGTCCGTCGCGGTGTAGCCGCGAAATGTGGGTCTATCTTCCCACGTCTTTGGCACTGTACTTGAACTCCGTATTTTCAACGTCTTGGCCACTGAACTCGAACCTTGTATTTTCCTGCACACTTGCATAAAAGCTAATCAAAAATAACAAGATGATTTTTTTTTTACAAAGTATATTTTTTTTGTTTTTTTGGTTATATTTATACTTACAAATTAACCCGAAATTACACAAGGAAATAAACTACCGTCTCCCCGGCAACGGCGCCATTGGATTGATAGGATACGTGCGTGTTCAAGTTTTAGTTTAAATACCGCAATCAAGACGGTTTCGCTTGTAGCTAGCCGGTTGAGTACGGGTCGTCCGCAGGGAGATGGGAGTCTTTTTCAATGTGTTTTAACGAGTTAGGTCCGAAAGTTCAGATTTTGTTATGGTTATCTAAGTGTTGAATTGATATTTAAAGCGAGCTTGTTAGGGTTAGGATTAGGTTAGTTTGAGTTAGGAGTCTCCACATCTTTCGTTGCCCCTCTTAATATCGGTGTTACGGTAATCGGCAACAACGGGGATTAGCACGACTAGGAAGGACTTTGCGAGTATAAGCTAGGCTTTCCAACGCATAAGTCTTCCTTTTGGTGCTTGTCCGTCCGTTCTTGGCTCTTAGACATAACCTCCGGTTAATTCAACCACAACCGGTCTCACTACGGAATCACCGCTATCATATAGGATAGGGTGCCGTAAGGAGCGGATTGTGGTTCAATTAACGGGAGTCGATTTAAGCTGTTGGGCAAGGAAAGAGTGAGAGAGATTTCCTTCTCTCAAACTTCCCTTATCCTACCCTAACAAGTATGAACTACTCACACATCATGATACGGAAAAATGAAACAAAACAAAAAAGGAAGATAGAAAGAAGGAGATTAGGAGAATACGACTAGTTATTTGCGACCTCACCTTGGCGAGGATCGAGCGTAAGCATCATTGTCGAATTAAGGATAAAGAAAAAGAGAGAAGAAAGAAACAACAAGGAAATAACAACAACTACTTAACAAATTAAAATTACAATAATGAACAAGATAAAGAGACAAGCATGATAATAAACGGTTCTTCTTTATTCATCACTCTTCACTCATAAGCTCACTACAAGTTTCAATGGAGAAGAGGTGAGAAGAGGAAGAAGAAACACACTAAACTTAGCAAAATGAAAATACAAGAATGGACCCTCTTTCCTTCACAAAGTTCTGGGCTATTTATAGGCCAAAAAATGAAAACCTAGGGCAACCACCAGAACCATGATGAAAAGACCAAACTGCCCCCAAAACGTTTTCTGCTGAGGAGACTGTACGGCCGCGGATCCGCGGCCTAGACCCCCTATTGGCCGTGGATCCGCCGCTCAATAGTGGGTTCAGGGCATGGGTTTCTCTGTACGGCCCTGGTCTGCTGTTGTCTGTATTTTGGCATATGTTTCTCCTGAAAATACCTCCATATTTCTTCCAGAATTTCTGTTGAGGGAAAGGTGGACTTTTTGTCAAGATTTGGAATGATTGCCTCGAGCTCCGCATAGATCTCTTGGATCTTGTGCTACCATTGAGCCTTGTGCATGAGAATGACATTGATTTGACATTTTGTCTTCCTAAACTGGTATCTGGCAACATACGGATGAAGAGCGGAGACCGTGTTTTCTCAGTGGTTGGCAGGAACCCGGATTTTTTCGTGTTTTCCATGAATTTCACCGTTTTAGAACTGAGAACCTGTATCCTGTAATTGACTAGCAAACACGGCTCAAGAGTATCTACCGATATGCAATGTGATAAAAATTGGGCGGTATGAAAATGCAAAAATCTGATATGAACAGTTGACAAAGCAAAGATTGAGGTCATTTCCAATCTGCCTCCTCCCCGATGCGTCAGAGATATCCGAGCCTTCCTTGGCCATGCCGGTTTCTATAGACGGTTTATCAAGGACTTTAGCAAGATTGCTAGGCCCTTGACTCTTTTGCTGGCCAAGGATACGCCATTCGACTTCAACTCGAGCTGTGTGACTGTATTCGAGTCACTAAAACGCTCACTCACTTCTGCTCCCGTTCTTTCTTCACCTGACTGGACGCACCCATTTGAGATTATGTGCGATGCATCCGACTCTGCCATTGGTGCTGTCCTTGGACAACACATCAACAAGATGCCGCACGTAATCTATTATGCGAGCCGAACCCTGAACGACGCCCAACTCAATTATACAACAACTGAGAAGGAATTCTTAGCTGTTGTATTTGCTTTAGAAAAGTTCAGGCCCTACCTCATCGGCTCTCCAGTCATTGTCTACACTGACCATTCTGCTCTGCGCCATCTTTTTGCGAAGAAAGATGCAAAATCTCGGTTAATACGCTGGATCCTCTTGCTTCAAGAGTTTGACCTTGTCATTAAGGACAAACGAGGATGTGAAAACGTAGTTGCCGACCATCTCTCACGACTTCCTTCTTCGCCTTCGCTTCCAATTCCGATCAACGACGTTTTCCCGGATGAACAGCTCTTGATAGTATCTTGCGAACCCTGGTTCGCAGATATTGTGAACTATTTGGCCACGGGATTACTACCGACTGAATGGTCGAGTCAGGACAGACTTCGCTTCTTATCCCAAGTAAAACACTTTTACTGGGACGAACCCTATTTGTTCAAGTACCGTCCCGACCAGATTATTCGTCGGTGTGTCCCTAACGGGGAATTCAAGAGTGTGCTGTTATTTTGCCACGATCAAGCGTGTGGCGGGCATTTTGGGCTCAGAAAGACAGCTGAGAAGATCTTGCAATGTGGTTTCTACTGGCCACAACTCTTCAAAGACGCTCATG
The DNA here is from genome assembly GCA_030015575.1 of Agapanthus africanus. NCBI lineage: Eukaryota > Viridiplantae > Streptophyta > Magnoliopsida > Asparagales > Amaryllidaceae > Agapanthus > Agapanthus africanus. The sequence continues at coordinate 383,788,520 of JASDDO010000014.1, forward strand.
ACTATTGCAAGACTTGCTCCCGGTGCCAACACATGGGCCGGATATCCCGGAGGAACGAGATGCCGCTCCAACCGATCTTGGTTGTGGAGATTTTCGATGTTTGGGGGATAGATTTCATGGGGCCGTTTCCCAGCTCTTTCGGGAACTTGTACATCCTTCTCGCTGTTGATTACGTCTCTAAATGGGTCGAGGCTGTGCCCAGCCGAACTAACGACAACAAGGTTGTCGTTAGGTTCCTTAAAGAAAACATTTTCTCTCGGTTTGAGCACCCCCGAGCGATCATTAGCGACAATGGAAGTCATTTCTGCAATAAAATTTTCGAAGCCTTGATGCGGAAATACTCCATAAATCATAAGCTCTCTACGCCCTACCACCCCCAAACCTGCGGGCAGGCCGAAGTTTCAAATCGGCAAATCAAGCAGATACTGGAGAAGACGGTTTCCAAGAACTGTAAGGATTGGTCGCTGAAACTCACTGATGCCCTTTGGGCATTTAGAACCGCTTATAAGACCGACCTTGGCATGTCTCCCTATCGTCTTGTGTACGGAAAAGCCTGCCACCTTCCTGTCGAAATAGAGCATCGCGCATTTTGGGCGATAAAGGAGCTGAATCTGTCTATCGAGGATGCGGGCAGCCATCGGAAGCTGCAGTTGAACGAACTGAACGAGCTTAGGGATGAGGCTTACGAAAACGCGCTTGTCGTTAAGAATCGAACGAAGGTGTTTCATGATAAACACCTTTTGCGCAAAACCTTCGTACCTGGTCAGCAGGTACTGCTTTACGACACCCGACTTCACTTCCATCCTGGAAAGCTCAGATCTCGCTGGAAAGGGCCGTATTTTGTGCGGAATGTGTATCCGCAAGGCGCTGTGGATTTGGAAAATCCAAAGGACGGTTCACTTTTCAAAGTAAACGGACACCGATGCAAACCGTACCTTAGCGCCGAGCCAACAGAGGAGCTCCTGTTCTTACAGGAGCCGGTTTACCCTGAATGATCTTCCTCTGCCTACCTCCAAACTTCGGTTATCCAGCCAAGAACAGTGGACACTGTTCCAAATAAGTTTGGGGCTATGTATAAACCATTTTGTAGATATGTGTGTATATTCTTTTTCTTTTCTTTATAAACAAAAACAAATAAAAATCTGTGTATCGCTAACCGACAATTTTGACCCTTCAAATGATCTCTTCATGCAATGACAGTGAGGACACTGTCCAGTTTAAGTTTGGGGGTACGCTCGGTACGCATTTCTTACCTTCGCATTCATATGTATATTTTGCATCTGCATATTAAATCCATAAAATCCATAAAAATCTGAAAATTTTCTAAAAATATAAAAACTTTTTTGTCAAGTTAGCTTGTGAAAGAACTCTGATTCAACATTCGACGGTTTTTGTTTGAAAAAATAGGAATAACTAAATCATATGTTTGGATTTTGAAAACCTTAAAGATAACTCTCCTTTGAAGTTAACTATAGATAATATACGTCTTTACATCACACTACACGTGTCGCGAATTTTGGGAATTAGATGACAAGTCTTTCATGTTTAAACTTTTAAACAGATAAATGATTTTCTGAGGATCAAATAGGTTTGTTCTGAAATAAGTAATGTCAAGAATAGTTGATGAAGTAAAGCGAATATGAAGGAATGTTATTGATGCCGTAATAGGAGCTAAGTCTGAAAAATAACCCATCTGAAACTTAATTGTAATGATTACACACCAAACTCACTAAACACGTCTTTTATCCAAAAAAATAATTGAACTGCCGGTTATATCTCCGTTCGTATTAAATCATCTGATTTTCACGCCAAACTGTCTTTTTTTTTTGGACCTAGGTAACTTGAGTAATTAAGTCCGCTGGGGTGTTTCTACACCTAATGCCCTAAAACCAACTGGTTTGGGTGCATTGGCCCAAAGCTCGCTAAGAAGCCTAGAAAGTCCAGTTTAAAACAAAGTCAAGCAAGTGTTCTCTCCGAGTTAAAATTCCTAACGGTTCTTTGTGTGAGAATAATCTTGATAAAAGACAGGCTTTTATAAAAATTTTAACGGAGATATGAAGGTTTTATTCTATGATAAAGACTATTGCACGTTCACAGAGGTGTGTATGAAATGAAAACAAGAAAAAGGTGGTGTGAAAAATACGACTTAGTTTCCAGTTATGGAAGATAGAAATTCTGAAGTTGAAACCTTACTGGAAAACGAAACTTGAAAAATGCTTAACTCTTTATAAAACTTATGTGATCCTTTTAAAATTGTTATCTGGGCTTTATTGTGCGACATGATGACTTTAATCGATCCTTCTGGAACTTAACGACACTATTTGCACTGCACGTAAAGACATATAAAATCTGTAGTTAAATAAGAAGCGAGGTGTGAAAAATAAATGTTCGATAGTCTAGACTTAGGATTATAGAATTGTTATTTTCTGAAACAAAACTTTAGGGTTTGAATCTTAGTTATTTTACAAAACCTATTTGACCGGATTTTGTGGGTAGTATCCGCTGAGAACCCTCAGGAGACAACACTCCTCCTACTAGGGACACCTAGAGGTTTAACGGCTTGTTGCACATGCTCAGTGCAATCGCGTTCCCTGCGAAAGTGAGGTTAGGAAATTTTTTGTGAATAAATTGGCTTTGCTCGGGACGAGCAAATGATAAGTTTGGGGGTATTTGTTCATATCAGATTTTTGCATTTTCATACCGCCCAATTTTTATCACATTGCATATCGGTAGATACTCTTGAGCCTTGTTTGCTAGTCAATTGCAGGATACAGGTTCTCGGTTCTAAAACGGTGAAATTCATGGAAAACACGACAAAATCCGGGTTCCTGCCAACTACTGAGAAAACACGGTCTCCGCTCTTCATCCGTATGTTGCCAGATACCAGTTTAAGAGACAAAATGTCAAATCAATGTCGCTTTCATGCACAAGGCTCAATGGCAGCACAAGATCCAAGAGATCTACGCGGAGCTCGAGGCAATCATGACAAAAACATTCACAAAAGTCCACCTTTCCCTCAACAGAAATTCTGGAAAAATCGTGAAGAAAATCTGAGAAAAATCATATGCCAGAATAAAGTACAAGAAAAACCAGGGAAGCCCAAAAAAAGTAGACATCCCAACTCCTTTATACGGCCGCGGAACCGCGGCCAAAGGGGGGTCTAGGCTGCGGATCCGCGGCCGTCTTGGCGCCGCATGTGCAAAGATTTTGGGGGTATTTTGGTCTTTTCTTTTTTGTTCTGGTGGTTGCCCTAGGTTTCCATTCTCCAGCCTATAAATAGCCCAGAACTTTGAGAAGGAAAGGGTCCATTCTTGTATTTTCATTTTGCTAGGTTTTAGATTACATGTTCTTCTTCTTCTCATCTCTTCTCCATTAAACTTGTAGTGAGCTTTGTGAGTGAAGAATGGTGAATAAAGAAGATCATTTTATTATCATGCTTGTCTTGCCTTTTTTATAATTGTTGTAATTTTAATTCGTTAAGTAGTTGTTGTTATTTTCTTGTTGTTTCTTTCTTCTCTCTTTTTCTTTATCCTTAATACGACAATGATGCTTACGCTCGATCCTCGCCAAGGTGAGGTCGCAAATAGCTAGTCGTATTCTTCTAATCTCTTTCTTTCTATCTTCCTCTTTTGTTTTGTTTTATTTTTCCGTATCATGATGTGTGAGTAGTTCTTACTTGTTAGGGTAGGATAAGGGAAGTTTGAGAGAAGGAAATCTCTCTCACTCTTTCCTTGCCCAACAGCTTAATTCGACTCCCGTTAATTGAACCACAATCCGCTCCTTACGGCACCCTATCCTACATGATAGCGGTGATTCCATAGTGAGACCGGTTGTGGTTGAATTAAGCGGAGGTTATGGCTAAGAGCCAAGAACGGACGGACAAGCACCAAACGGAAGGACTTATGCGTTGGAAAGCCTAGCTTATACTCACAAGTTCCTTCCTAGTCGTGCTAATCCTCGTTGTTGCCGATTACCGTAACACCGATATTAAGAGGGGCAACGAAAGATGAGGAGACTCCTAACTCAAACTAACCTAATCCTAACCCTAACAAGCTCTCTTTAAATATCAACTCAACACTTAGATAATCACAAACAAATCTGAACTCTCGGACTTAACTCGTTAAAACACATAGAAAAAGACTCCCATCTCCCTGCGGACGACCCGTACTCAACCGGCTAGCTACAAGCGAAACCATCTTGATTGCGGTATTTAAACTAAAACTTGAACACGCAGAACCTCTATCAATCATCTCCCCAGGATCAATTGATACCATCTCACTACAACTAGTGAGTATCTTAACATCCAATTAGATCTATCTCATAGATCCAAAATCCAGGATTTATGAGGTATCACTTTGATCCTATATGGTGAATCCTAGTGATAAGCGGAGATTGACCGAGCGTAGCATAGGAAACTACTTCCCTATCAAGAGTATGTCATCCACGTACTCTACGAGGATCACCACCATACTCCCTACTATCTTTTTGTATATACAAGGTTCATCTACCATTTTGATGATGTCAAACTCTTTGACTAATTCATCAAAACAGATGTTCCAACTCCGCGATGCCTGCTTTATCACATAAAACATCTTGCATACGTTTCCGCTGCTCCCACTGTCTACGAAGCCCTCTGGCTGTGTACTTATAGACGCTTTCTTCCAAATCATCATTTAGAAAAGCAGTCAAGACACCCAACCGCCAGATATCGTAGTCATTGTATGTAGCCGTAGGAAGTAGGATCTGGATGGACTTAAGCATAGCTACTTAGAAAAGGTTTCATTATAATCCATACCTGGTCAATGATGCAAACCTTTAACAAGTCTAGCTTTGAAAGTCTCAACTTTTCCATGTACACCAAGTAATCTTCTCAAGATATACTTGCTCCTGATGGGGATTTAACCCTTCAGATAAAGCAACTAAAGTCCATACTTTGTTGGTGTATAAGGATTCCATCTCAGATCGATAAGCATCCAACCATTCTTATAGAGTCACACTCCTGATGGCCAGCTCGAAACTAGTTGGTCATTATCCCATGATAAAATCCTCGCTCCCACTGTCATAGAGAAACCGAAGTATCTCTCAGGTGGGTGAGAAACCCTACTAGATCGCCGGAGAGGCTGAGGTTCGTTGGTTGCTATTGAATCCTTTGGTTCTACCAAATCATCAGCTGCAGTTTGTATAGCTGGAACTGTTTCCAGTTCTACCTCATAACCAATAATTTCTTCACAAGAAATTCCCTTTCATAAAGGTGACATGCTGAGAAACAAAATATTTTTGTTCCTCGGTTAGGTAGAAGATATTCCCTTGCATATGCTTGGGATATCCAACAAACTTATACAGTCCTGACTTTGCCTCGAGCTTGTCCGGATTTTGCTTTTAGACATAGGCCGGACAACCCTAAATCTTAACTGACTTAAGAGATGGGCTCTTCGCATTCCATATCATATATGAAGTGGTAGGCAACTGATTTGATCGGAACCCTATTCAATAGGTATGCAACTTCATAAGTGCATAACTCCCTAAAAGGAAATAGGAAACTCAGTAGTACTCATCATAGAGCACACCATATCACATAGGGTGTTTATGCTCCGCCCCGATATACCATCGTGCTATGGTGTATACGGAGGAGTAATGCTGAGAGAGAATCTCATTCTCCTTTAGAATAATCCAGGAATTCCGTGCTCAAGTATTCTCCTCCTTGATCACATCAAAGGACATCATACTTATACCCGTATTTTGGTTCTCTACTTCTAACTTATATTCTGTGAATATCTCAAAAATTTCGGACTTGTGTTTCAACAAGAACATATGTCTGAATCTTGAGAGATTATCAGAGAATGTAATGAAGTACAAAGAACCGGTCTTGGCATGTGTAGACAGGGGACCTTCATACATCAATATGTATCATCCCAAGAGTTTACTAACTCTTCTTTTGTTTCCAATAAACGGAGCTATGGTCATCTTATCTTTGTGACATGACTGGCAAGTTTCACAAGATGTAAATTCAAACTAATTTAAATATGCATCTATGTGTAACTTAGCTAGTCGGGTCGCATTGATATGACCTAGTCTACAATGCCTCAAGAAGGATTCGTTCATTTCTGAACTCTTCCTCTTGTGTGTATTCTATATACTAAGAACTGTAGTTTGATTTAGAACGCCAATGCTTTTAGATAACGTGCCTGAACTGATCAACTCTTGATATAGGAAATGTTCAAAACATTATCCAATTAATACAAAATTATATCCTTCTTTAATAAATATAGAGACTGATATGATTTTGTATATCAGGTTCGGTATCTAATAACATTTTTTCAGAATCAATGTATTCTGGTAATACAGGGTGACAGTGACCAACAGATTTGGCTGCAACACTTGCACCGTTTTCTGCCTCATGAAACTTATCACCCGTTCTCAGTTCTCTACCTTTCTGTAGCCCATGTAATATATTACATATGTGGGATCCTGATCCGGTATCATATACCCAGGACGTAAAGGACATTTGAGAAACGGTTCTGTGTAACGAACACACCCGAAGATGATGCATCAACATGCACTCTCTTCGTTTGGGCGGCACGGGAATTCTGGTAATCCCCAATTTCCTGCTCTGTCTTATAACAATTATAAGTTTGAGTGGGACCAACGTTCCCCAGCTCAGTATAACAAGCGGGTTCAGTCAATTTATCCGTTTTATTATCTTGATTAAGGCATGACATGGTCGCTACCTGGAGAGAGAGAGAAGAAAACACTCTGCGTGCGCTCTTGCAAGATCAGATTGGTTATTATTTTATCTAATCAGGATGGCTCCCACTGTTTTTATCAAATCTTCCTTCAAACCCTAAAAGGAAAGACTAGCCGGGATTAATTATACGCTACAAGTTCGCCAATCTTTCAGCCAGGCCAGTGTCGGTACTTTGAGGGAGGTTCCCCGTGCTTTCGCACGGACCTAATTAATGTAAACCTCGTTTTCCCAGTGGCGTAACCTCGTTGACACCTTTCTAGACACCTACTTGATCGGCTAATTGTAATGTGTAAAACTCTCCCAGGAGTAACAATTACTCGCAGTGGGTATCGGGATCCAACTATCTCATAGAAGGTATGCAATCTCATTGCAAATTTCAACACTTGAAATTCCCGATAATATTTTTCCCCTAACCTCCTATGACCTTGACAAAGGCCAACAAACTATAGGATGCTAGTCAAGTTCAACCCGTCATTTCCTGATTAAATTAAACCCACCCGCACGACCCTTGACAAAGGCCAACAAGGTCGCATGACTACCCTAACCCAATCTGCATCATATGCATAAGCAGATAAGCACCAGTTAGCTACCGCACACTACGCCTTGACAAAGGCCAACAAACGCAGCACGAATACTAACTACTACTTATCTGAAATGACGGAGGGCTACGACAGGTTTTTCTGAAAACCTATTGCGTTGTGAACTTGATATCGTTGTAGAATCAAATGATTTTAAAATGGAGTGTTTTGTAGGCTTTTCTAGTTTTGCTAAAGGGGTCACTCCCGGTGAAGGGATCGTCGGCCCTTTCCTCATCGAATAAGGTGCAGGATATATCATATATACCGCTGTGCAAAGCAAAAACTATAGAAGCAATCAAAAGACAAACCGAGGGTTGTAGCATCTGCCAGTTATTGCTAAAGAAGTCACTCCCGGTGAAGGGATCTCGGTCCTTTCCTTATCGAATAAGGTGTAGGATGTTCTATAAGGAACACCGCGATGCAAAGCAAGAACTGTAGCTACCTGTTTTTGAAAATTCGATTCCACAACATCTTTAGGTTTCTTTTTCTTTCATTAATCATATTAATGAAGTCCCATCATTTAAATCACCTAAACATCACAGATAAATACGACGTACACTTATGCCATACGCATTCGCCTCGATGTCCCCTCGTGCACCGTTAGGTTAGGTAACTAACGACAGAGCGGGGCAGGGCTAGCGCGAGTGCAAAACATAAGTAACGTCTATATAATATATCATATATACTATATACTGTATCTATCACAACATATCAAATGATCACATCACAGATATCGCAGCAGAAGAATCATATGAAACATTGGATACACTAGGACGTCCGTATTTTTAATACGAGCCAGTATAAAACACGGATTCCACGGTCGCGATGAATAGCCAAACCCATACCCCTAGACCCCTACGAGAGCGGCAAGCAACCCTACCAATTCTAGAGTTAGGAGACCCGGACTCGACTCCTCGAGTTGGTCTCCCACTGGACTCTAGAACTCGGTTACTTGTGCCCTCCTCCTTGGGTCTATCCTAGTGCGGAAAAGTAAATAATATACAAAAGGTGACATCTTCCGCAACCTGGAAGTGCCCCAATAAAAGAATATTACATACAAGTAATTTTACATGAATGAAAATAAAAACCCTCATCTCACATAAAATCCCCGGCTATTCAAAACGCGACGATCCAATATAACATATCCAGCAACACATAACATCACATGTCATCAACGTAAGTAAATGTGCGCATCCCAATTGTCGTTGACATATAGCAACGAAATCGGCGATATCACATATTACACTTACGGTCACAGAAAAGAAAGTGTAAAACTACAACAGTTGGAATCCGCAACCTCTTTAGAAATCACATGCCTAACCAAATGAATTCCTTAGACATCCCATGCCTAACAATTATAAACCCCGCATTTTAGTCTCTATATCGAAAACACTTTTCAATATCTAATCGGGCAATTCAACAAGATTCCCGATAAACTGATCGAGTGCTCGTCGCAAACTTTAGTAGACGGCTGCACCCCCGATACCGTCGACGAAGTGCACCAAGGCGGAACACCGCTACCGCGGGCACCCGAACGGATGCTTTCGGCGACGGGGTTCTCCTACAGTCACTTGGTCGGGGCTAAGGGGTGTAGCTGTCTATTAAGTTTATCCGGCGAGTATCCGCGTACGCTACGTGATTGCGACGGACTTTTGATCGCATCAAAATTCTGTGGCAACCGATCAAGTGAGATTAAACTGCTATGTTTATAACATCCAAATCAGTTATCTCATAACTACTTATGGATTCCAAATATTGTATCAAATTCCAGATAAATAGAAAATGTTAAACTTTCCGATCGAACAATCAAACACCCAAGTTTTCCCGAAACAGCTCAACACATGAAATAAGTTTAAAAACATCCACTTCATGCCACAGTACCAACGGTCCAGCCGTAGAAGGGTCAAGCCAACGCCTCACATGTGGCACGCCGTACTGCCCCAAACCCGAAGGTTCAAAAGGCAGTTCAAGATGGTCACATAATCGAGTTAAGGTTTGTTGTCTTCTAGAGGGTCCATCGCGTTACTTGCACTACTTAGAACATCTTTAAACTACGGAAAAATCCAACACTTGGAAATTTCCCGGCAGGGGAAAAATTGGGTATTTATATCCGGTCGAACTTTTTAACATATTCAAAATTATCCGGAAAAACAAAGACAAAGTTAAAGATTCCGATCGAATCGTCGAACTCCCAATACAACCCAGAAAAACTCAACTGTTGAGTATAATTTAAAAATTCCCATAAAACTCAGCAGCTCCAGAAATAAGTTACTGTGCAAACCACGTGGCCTAACTCACCAACATGGCCGCGGAACCGCCGCACAAGCCATGGTGGGGCCGCGGTTCCGCGGCGCTTTGGTCGAGTTGGGGTCACGTGTTTCACAGTAACTCATACAATTCCCTGCTGAAATTTTTTGGATATTTTTAATTTGGAAAAAACCACATTTTCAGAAAATGTCCAGAGAGGATTAAAAATTAGCATTTCGGGGTTCGATCGGATTTCTAACATCGTCTACGCATCGCCTAAAGCTCTAGCATGGCTCTGATACCACTGTAGGGTTCCTAGGCACACTAAGGAGGTTCCATAAGGCATCAACCATGCCAAAACAAAATTTTTCCGGTGCCGAGAAACCCCAAACTAGATCGTTAACTAGAAGTAAAGGCGAAAAGTAAGCAAGTAAACAACTTTATTGCTAAGTGAAAGGGATTACAACCTTTGTAGATCCGCTCCACCATTTCTTTAGCTCCGTGTTGACGTCCCTCTGCTGCGATCATCGGATCCTGGACTCTTGCGACGGTTTCATCAGAGAAATGATCGGGCTAGGTCATTGACTTCGAGGCCGAAGATGATCTATGTCGGGGAGACTCAAACTCAAGCTATTCCTTCACTTGGTCAAAAACTTTGTGAAGAGAACACCCTATACTACATGGCAAGTAGTAGAGGATGAAGAAATAGGAAGTGGGTTCACTTTAGAATTGGATTTCTCACTCTTTTTCTCATGGCACCATTGGAGCTCTCAAGCTTTTGTGAGCTTGATGAAGATGAAGAAGAAGAAAGAATGATCTCAATTAAAAGAATAATGTGAATACTTATCCTTTTAATCATGGAACCATGGTTGAGTTAAGCCCTCATGCTTAACTCATGTAGAGAATTAACCATAGCATAAGGTTGAGGGTTGGGTTAGCTAATATCTTAAACAAATGACAAAAGAGTTGACTTTGTCAATGTTCATCAAGCTTCATGAAGCTTGATGACTTTGACCAAAGTCACACTCTTTTGTTATATGCTAAGGAAAATAGTAAACCCTAATCTAACCTTGATATGGTTCAAGTCTCATACACACAACTTGTTTGTATCATCAAGCATGATACAAACATGTACACTTGCATATATACATATAAACAATGTGCACATTCAAGTGAGAAAATCAATCTTAAGTGAACCAATACTAGTTAATGAAAAGTAATATATCAAATATATAATTATACATTAAATCATTAAATCAACACTTGATTTAATGATCCGGTCATATCGCATATAACCGACTAATATCATGTGTATCAATGTATCGAATCAACACTTGATTCGGTAACCCGGCTATATCACATATAACCGACCGATGATACAAATCGCGAGAATAGAATACAGTATCACATACTGGTATTATTCTCGGTCCCGCATATATCTCATATGCGCTCCAATTTCGTTTCGCTTGAGCCAGGAAACCCCTGTGTAGGACTCTAAAGACTCGTCAATACGCCGGCAGTAGGTGATGATCATATCAAACACCCACAAGCCGCAAGCGGTCTGCTAAACGTAACGGCCACCCGGGTATTGAGCGATCAGAAGATCAACGAGCAAGCCCGCTCACACTCCTGTGAATCCAATGAGTAACACTACCGTACAGTCCAGTCTGTTCGTCTGATATGTCGCATATCTCGTCTAGGGGTGGTAAACGTCAGACCCCAATAACTCGATAAGTCGTGTCGATATGAGGCTCATAACGGGTCGAGAAACTACTGGTAACACTTACCAGTAAATCCCTAAAGCAGCCTTGGCCAAGGACTTCCTGTTATAGCCAATCGAACACTGCGCAACATCAACTCCCTATACCGGGAGAGACGAAACCCCTCCTATCGCTCATTGCCTCCATGTGATTCGGGACTGTACCCAAAAACCACCTTTTTGCACGCCCTCTTGGACGTGGTATGATGATAATCAAAGCACAGTGGGAAACACACAAGACTCTATGACGATCTCGGGTCTACAGACTAACCTGCACCAGTGTCACCAGAGAACTGCCATCTCACGTAAGGTATAATACCATCTGGGAGTTCTCGGCGAGTCCGTCCAGTGTACCCAGTCTCCACTGAGTACCCGTATATCATCTCTGATGTCAAACACCAATGGATATGGGATCATCCATCGCCTATCTATATGGGTCGAGAAGCTACACGCTAGTCTACTCTGGTATATCGATGCCCCGTCTCGATACACCCACGACTAGGGACTTTGAAGGATGTACTTATGGACTACCATGTCCCCACTAGTATGATCCGCATCATAGTCCAGGTAGTCAAGTACTCATCCTAAGGGCTTTACCAACATGTAACAGAGAGACAATCAGTGTACACGTTAAGGTAAAGTGTAACCGGATAGCATACTATCATATCGAGCAAGAAAGTCATCCCTATATATGTCCAAGCATCCACTACAATATACATCCTATGTATAGTAATGGCTTCTAGGGCATACATATAACTAACAATTGTAACCTAGGGTTTCCTATCCTCTATAAATAGGAACTCTAAATCATTGTAAAGGCTATGCCTCCTTTTAATAATAAATTCATAATTCTTTATGGAGAGCATCGGCGTTTCTTTTCAATTCATGAATTCAGATCTGACAACCCTGCGTTGTTGATTGGAGAGAGCATCTGTAAGTAGATTTAATTCCTTGCTCTAGTTTAGATTTCAATTCTTTGCCCTAGGTAGATTTAATTCCTTGCCGTAGATAAATTGTTTAGAGTTAGCTTTGGGGAAGGATTTTGAGAGATGAGATCTCTCATCCCTTTCTTACCCATAATATATTTTCAATAGGACTCCATGCATACACGCACACACTGCGCCCTATGGCACCCTATCTCTCGAGGTAGCGGTGATACCGTGGTATAAAAGCCCGGTTGCGCGCGTTTTCCATGGAGGTTAGGGTAAGTATCTATAAAGGAAGGACAAGAACCTAGAGGAAGGAACACCTTCCCGAATGGATCTAATCCCCTTTATTGATAATTACCATAACTCCTCATAGATTTTCATTCGGGTATAGAAAGCGTTGAGATTTACCTGCATTTCCAAACCATCCCTAAACCTAACCCTAGCAAAACTAGATCTAGATAATCGTAGTATAGAATAATTAGGTTTTTAGATTTAATAATCAATCCGAACACCCTTCGGAATTAACTCGTTAGCACGACTAGGAGATTCACAACATCCCTGTGGACCGACCCGTACTCACCGGCTAGCTTCATGCGACGCCGTTCTTGATTGCGGTAATAGATAGTTTAGAGATCAAATCAAATGGCGCCGTTGCCGGGGATGGCGTGTTATTTCTTTTTTGCAATTTCGGGTTAATCTTAATTAAAAAAAATCATAAAAACCGAAAAATCAAAAAATATAAAAATTTATCATCTTTGTATTTTGTGAAGGGTATTTTTTGTTTGAATTTTTGCAGGATCTACAATCGAGACGGACCTAGAAAAATCCAGAGTTCGAAACAGAAAAAGATACATCAGAACAGAAAGAGGTTGGAAAATCAGAACATCACAATTTGTTTGGAGACCTGAAGCCTCCGTACCGCCGCCATTCTGCCGCGCAAGCGCGCTCCCGCCGCTGAACCGCCTCATCATGCTGACGTCATCGCGCGAAAAATTCACTGTTTGTTTCCTTTTCCCCCCCTCTGCAACCTAAAATATATCTTTTGTCAAATCTCCTGCAGAATTCTTTGCGCTTTAAAAAAATCTTTCCTTCCAAATAACAAATCTTGTGCAGGATTCTTTGCGCTCGCTTAAAATAGAAATTGATTGCAAGTAATATTTTTTGTTTTGCATATCTTTTATCGAAAATCTTTTTGCAAAATTTCCAAATAAAGAGCAAGCGGATAAAGGAAAATTTTAATTAGAAAACTTGCAAAATTTGAAATTCATAAAAAAGATTTGATTGCAAGTGATTTACTGTTTTGCATATCTTTAATCGGATTTTAAGTGGCTTTTGACCAATTCAGATTGGGTGGGGATTTCATCACCCTTCCCAGGACCCCAGAAATCACATAAGGCATTTGCATTGACCATTCTTAATTAAAAAATACTAGACTCAGCCCTAAGGACTTCGAGCTCAATAGGACAGAGGACCAGTTATAGGCATTGACCGTTTATCCTAACCTGACTTTGCGGTGTCTAGGCAAGTGTGTCTAAGGCAAGTGGTTACTTAATTAGGACTGCTACTTATAGCGGGGAGCCTCCCACTTACCTGGCACTTACCTGGCCGCAATTGGCGGTGAAAAGGCGGTTTGAGGTCCTATTTCTAGCCCTTTGGAACAGTTAGGAGCTGTCTAGCTGACCTAGGTGACCCTAGATCTAGGCCTGATTGTGCATTTATGGTCGATCGCATTTGTGTCAAAGTCTCTTTTCAAAATTTTTTTTGCAAACAGTTTCAAATAAAGAGAAAAAGGAAAAAAGGAAAATTTTTATAAAAACTTGCAAAATTTTGTCGCTATGAAATCCTTGCACCCCACTTACACCCACCTTCTTTCTCTTCTCCTTCTGACATCATGGATACCCCACCTCATAAATCTCTTCCCGAACTATGGTATCCCGAACCTAATTTTGCCTCATACGTCAATTGTTTCGGTCGATTTAAATACGATCCCTCCGTGCCTAAAATTTCTTTGAAAGATCAAATAGAAGCGTCTAGGAGAAACAGTTCGACTTTACAACCCACTTTGTGTCAACCTTGTCAACCTTCACCACCTTCGTACGTTGACACCACTTTTCCAAGTCCTGCTGAAACTCCTAAGCCGATGTCTAGTGCTGAGCACATTGCACATTCTCGTAACCGATCTTTCACCCCTCTCCACTCATCTAGTTCTAGGAATCAACAAGTCCATCCAACTTTTTATCCAACTGCTGACCCTACTCCTGTCCAACCATCCACTTCCTACCAGTCCTACCCGACTTTCCCACCTTCACTAGACCCTGCTTCTACACAGCCTTTTGGTAGTTTCACATATCCAAACAATTTCGAATCTTTTACCGAAACCCCCTCACCACCCAAGTCTAGTTTGGAAGAGTCGTTGGAGGCTTATATTGCAGCAACAAACAAAATAGTGAGGAATGTGGAAGCGTCCGTAGCCGCCCTTATGCAACCTAGTGAACCGGTAGCTAGTTTTCCACTAGCTCCAAATTTTTCAATGTATGAGGAGGCGGTTGGACAGAATGAGAATGTGAGAGGATTTCCAAATCAAACCTACCCTTACCCAATTGAAGCCCTCAACTCCTGTTTTCCATCGATTGTCCCCAATGAGTCACCAGTTGAAAATAAAAACGAGTTCAGTGATTTTGTAGTGCTTGATTTGCCAAATTGTGAAGAACCCCTTTCAAGTGATACCACACTTAAACCTTTCGATCTTTACACCTCCAATCTAGAACCGAAAGTGATAAATATCCATGCTTTTGAGGAGGTGTCAGAAATTATTGATTTTCACTTGATTGAGGATTTAGACGCCGGGAATATTTTGGATGATGAACCCATAGATTTGATTGATATTTTATGTTCAACTCATCATCCCGAGTCATTAGATGTTTCTCCTGAACCTCATATGCGTCTTGATTTTGATGATAATGGCATGGATGAGTTAAATATTGAGGAGAATTCTGAGGATAGTATTGAGGAGAGTTTTGAGGATCATATTGAGGTTGAACCATTTTTGTTTGATGTGTCTGATTTTCCAATTCATCCTCTTGACCCTTTAATTAAATCACCCTCCCTCCTTTCCATCGTTCCGACCACGCACAAGATCACGCTTGACGACCGTGAGCTTGAAAACTTTTATTTTGAATCTGACACAGTTCTCACAGCCGATAACATGTACGAGTGTTTCACTTTTCCGGACGATGTTGATGACTCACCGCCCGAGTTTGAGTCTTTTACATTTTCAGATGAGTTAGTTGAACCATCAGACTCGGTTGCTTACAGTTGTTTCGAACCATTAATGGAATCTTTCCAATTCAAGACAGTTTACTACGGTGAGAATGAGACTATCCCTAATTCACTCCCTTCCCTACCTTCCATTGTTTCGACCGTGCAAGAGATCGTTACGCTTTCATCTCCTATACCAAGTTCGGCGTACCCATGCTTTCTTGCGAATCTTGAGGGATTTGACCCCATTTCTCGACGGGTTGATAGGTTAGCACAATCGCTTTTAACACATCGGTCATCATATATTGCGCTAATTTATTCACTCGATTTACACCCTCAATATCGTACTCCACTTCTTTCTCTTTTCCGCCATTCTTCTCCCCCACCGAGAACGTATCCCGTTTCTACCTCCACACGGTCTCGTGTGTTTCTCATTTCTTTTCTTTCTAATCCATTCTTTCACCGACTTGACCATTACCACGATAAGATTTTTGAATGGTTGGTGCTTACCTTTGGCTTGTGTAAGGCCAAGCTTAAGTTTGGGGGGAATCTTGTTGTATATATGTATATATATTTTTGTTTTCTTTTTCTATAAAAAATTAAAATTTTTTTTTCAAAACATTAAAAAATATAAAAAAAATTATAAATAAATAAACATGGGAGTGCCAGCATTTTGACTCTCTTAGTGTAGCATGACAGTAAGGACACTGTCAAGTTTAAGTTTGGGGGTATGCTCGGTACGTCTTCTTCCTTCGCATTCATATGTATATTTTTGCATTTGCATACTTATTTTAAAACCCATAAAAAATTAAAAAATTTCAAAAATTATAAAAAATTATTGTATTCAATTTTGGCTTTATTTTACTTGAGTTTGACAGATAGGTTAACTAGCTAGGAACAACTAGATCTTTGACGTAGTAAATTAAAAACCCTAAAGATAACCTTCCTTAAAGTTTAGCGGTAGAAAGTATATGTCTTTGTAGTTTATTTAGAAATAGGCAAATTTTGAGTTCACTTCTTGGGCTAAGTTGAAACAAAGGAAAAGTATTGATATTCTTATTAGAGTATAAATTTGAAAAATAGTTCCTGGCTTAAGTCTAGATTCTGAAAATGTATACCCTACAAATTGCACTAACACGCACCTTGAAACTTGGAATAGTAGAGGAGACCTTGAAATGCTCTTGTCTAAAGTCTTTAGTACGAAGAAAATAAAAGAAAAAAAAATGAACACTAGTTTTTGTGATTACTTAAGGCTGCAAAAATAGAAAAATATTTAGCGAGGGTGCTTCATCACCTAGTGCCTTAGACCAACTGGTTTGGGAGTCACTGCTAAAAGCCTTGGGTGTTGCAAGACTAGGAATTATGCTTTAAAGTGCAAACATATCTTGTAATCGGTTGTTGGTACCTCAAGAAGTATTAACGGTCGCATGAAGGATGTGTAAGC
Source organism: Agapanthus africanus (assembly GCA_030015575.1). Lineage (NCBI taxonomy): Eukaryota > Viridiplantae > Streptophyta > Magnoliopsida > Asparagales > Amaryllidaceae > Agapanthus > Agapanthus africanus. Next base: position 383,805,480 of record JASDDO010000014.1, read on the forward strand.
AAAATTCAATTAAAATTTCACCTACTAATAAGTACTTTGGACAACGGACAAGGGTATGATTGCTTGATTTGAATTTTCAAGTGTAGGGGTGACATATACACACACGTAGGGGTATGCGATTGGGATTTAGATAAGAGATAGGAATGAAGAATAGAACTTGTATCTTTAGTAGAGTTGATAAAAATTCCTAAGTAGAGATGGAACCCTAGAAGGAAAACTTAAGAGATGCCAAAAGCTAAATAGGTCTGCAGAACATATATAATCTTAAGTTAAATAATGAGAAAGTGTGAAGAATATGGGTGGATAATTTACGAGTCGACGATAATAGAATTCCTTGTTAGAAAACCTAATTGGAGAATAAAAGTTAATGGGCCGAATTGATAGGATTTTGTGGGTAGTATCCGCTGAAAACCCTCAGGAGACAACACTCCTCCTACTAGGGACTCTTAGAGGTTTAACGGCTTGTTGCACGAGCTCAGTGCAATCGCGTTTCCCTGTGAAAGTGCGGTTAGGTTTTTGTAGAGAATAAAAATAAGTTTGCTTGAGGACGAGCAAAAGATATTTTTGGGGGTATTTGTTCACACCGTAATATTGTATTATTATATTCCCCATTCTTATTCTTTTTACAAATAAATAGGTGCTTTTGACGCATGTCTGCTACATATTACAGGTTACAGGTTCTTAGAGCGAAAACAGTGAAAAAGATAAAAGACGACACAAAAAGGGGACTTTGACCAACAAATAGAAGGATCTTAATCAAGCCTACACAAAAGATCAGTACAAGGCAATGCAAGGTCCAAGATTACAAAGCAAACGGTTAAAAGTCCACTGCAATTGTTCACTGGAGATCTGGAAGAAATAGAGAAGCCAAATTGAATAAAGATCCAAAGAAATAAAAAGCCCAAGAAGCCCAGAATCAGTTCCAAAATTTCCAGACATAGAATTTTACCAAATCTTGAAGTCTACTTTGACTAGGTCTTTCTATGGATATTTTGGTAAATGTAGACGTATGAATCAATTGTAACCTAGGGTTTCCTATCCTCTATAAATAGGAACTCTAAATCATTGTAAAGGCTATGCCTCCTTTTAATAATAAATTCATAATTCTTTATGGAGAGCATCGGTGTTTCTTTTCAATTCATGAATTCAGATCTGACAACCCTGCGTTGATGATTGGAGATAGCATCTGTAAGTAGCTTTAATTCCTTGCTCTAGTTTAGATTTCAATTCTTTGCCCTAGGTATATTTAATTCCTTGCCATAGATAAATTGTTTAGAGTTAGCTTTGGGGAAGGATTTTGAGAGATGAGATCTCTCATCCCCTTCTTACCTATAATATATTTTCAATAGGACTCCATGCATACACGTACACACCGCGCCCTACGGCACCCTATCCCTCGAGGTAGCGGTGATACCGTAGTATAAAGGCCCGGTTGCGCGCGTTTTCCATGGAGGTTAGGGTAAGGATCTCTAAAGGAAGGACAAGAACCTAGAGGAAGGAACACCTTCCCGAATGGATCTAATCCCCTTTATTGATAATTACCATAAATCCTCATAGATCTTCATTCGGGTATAGAAAGCGTTGAGATTTACCTGCATTTCCAAACCATCCCTAAACCTAACCCTAGCAAAACTAGATCTAGATAATCGTAGTATAGAATAATTATGTTTTTAGATTTAATAATCAATCCGAACACCCTTCGGAATTAACTCGTTAGCACAACTAGGAGATTCACAACATCCCTGTGGACCAACCCATACTCACCGGCTAGCTTCATACGACGCCGTTCTTGATTGCGGTAATAGATAGTTTTTGACATACAATCATACATCACCCCGAAAACCACCTTAAAACCCAAGGCAACCTTCACTAATTGTTCACAACCTCATCCTAAATCTCATTGTGGGATCAAGTTTTCGTTTTGAGGACCTTGTGCCATCTTGGAAAATTCTTGAGTTGCTTTTATGAGGTAAAACTTCCACTTTTAATCAAATTTCTAGATTTCCTAACCTCACAAACTAGTTAGAGTTAGTTTTAGAGCTTTATGTGCATGTTTTCAAAACTTGAGAATTGTAAAGTGAGTTGTAGTGGATAAAAATTGTAGTGATAGTATAGTAGAGGGTTTAGAGTGTGATTACTAGCCTAGTAGTGATAGTATCCCTGGTCTAGATGAGCTTTGAAGTTTCAAGGATGAGATTAGAATTTTCCGATGTCGGTTTTAATTAAGTTTTGAGGATCAAATGGAATCTGGGATAACTTGAGAACTCTGAAAATTAAATAGAGAATACAGAGGGATTTCTATACAAGTAGAAAGCCACCGTAGAAGCCCAAGCCCAAACCCCCAATTTTTGGCCGCAAATTGTTAGTGTTTATGCCCTAGAAAGCCATTACTGTATCATACCAGTTTGTATATTACTTAATGGAAGCTTGGGATATTCACATGTATATAACAGTCTTGCTAAACATAGTAGTATGCTACTTGGTTTTTCTATCTTAATATGTGAGTATACGTATTGATAGAGCTCTTAGGATCTTGCTTGACTACCAGCGTTGTGATGGCAATCACACTAGTGGGGGCTGGGTAGTCTATAAGAACATCCTTATTCAGGTCCCTAGTCGTTGGATTGTCGAGACAGGGCATCGATACGCCGGAGTAGACTAGTGTGTACGCTTCTCATCCCAGTTGGGGAGATGTTCTGTCCCACAGCCATCAGTACGTCGTACTGGAGATAGTATACAGGTGCTCGTTAGGTTATGGGTACACCGGACAGGACTCACAGGGAACTGTTGGTTGGTTTTATACCAGTCGTCAGTTAACAGTTCCCAGGTGACATGAGTACAGCATAGTCCGCAGACTTGACACTGCTGCATCGCCTCGAGTGTGTCCCACTGTTCTTAGATTGCTACCCTACCACGGCTCAAAGGTGATGCGCCACGGCAGCGCCCCGGCCGTCTTACCGAGGCCAAAATGCGGAATCAAATATTTTCCATACTTAGAAACTGGCGCTACCGCGGACAATAAAACCCGGATCGTTAACCATTTACCTATACTAGCAAACAAGAGATGGGAAGAGAAGTATACCAAGTGATCCGAGTCCTCTGGTCTTCTCTTCATCGTCCCGATCTCACGCGGAAAGTCCTGTCTCCAAGTCGTCGCCTCGTCGCCGGAAGGGCACCACATCGCCTGCGTCTTTTACGGGCTCCCGCCTCAATACCGAGGCAACTCGAGCATGAAGCCGGCAAGTCGACATGCCCAAGGTTTGCTGTAGAATGTAGTGCAGATACTTTGTCTCTTGGAGTTTATGTAGTTGCCATTGATGGATGGAGGAAGAGGTAAAGAAAATTGGTGCTTTCAATTTTCTTGCAAGAAGAAGATGAGATGAAGAATTCCTCACATAACCAAAATGAATTCTCTCATTCTTTTTCTCTCAAGTGAAGCCTCTCTTTATCTAGTGAGAAATGGTGGAGGAATGAAAAATCCAAACCATAACAAGAAGGGAGGTGAGTGTAGGAGAAAGAGAAAGGTGACCATATCCAAACATCATCATCACAATCTCACATCAAACACAAATCAATCCTAATCACCTTTTACAAGAAATGATGATAGAAAAGAAAGGAATAAAAAAGATGCTTTCATAATCAAACCATTTGCATGAAAACCCTCCACAATGTGTTATTTGCAAACTTGCAAATAACACCCTCCATCAAAAGGTTCGGCCGGGAAAGAACAAAGGAAAACCGGCCGGAACGGAATGCAAACTGGTAACTCCAGAAAACTGGTCCCGTAATAAATTACAGGAAAACCCCGATACTGTGCATACACACCCGCATCTGTATTCCGACCGGATACAAATGCAATGAGACAAAATCTACATTGTACTAAACTAGGATCCGGCTTAAACCAAAGCCGGCTAGTAATATCCGTCCGATCCTGATCCGTGCAATACCGCACGTATCAGATCGAACCCTGCCATATAACTATACGGCCACTAGTACAAAACTGTCCGATCCTGATCCGTGCAATACCGCACGTATCTGATCGGACCCTGCCATATCTCCATACGGCCTCTACAGCGTTTCGCCCGAAACTTGAGTAACTGAATGTGTGGTGGACTCTAAAGACTCGTCAATACTATGGCTGTGGATTTAACCACTGGCACGTCAGAGGTAAAAGCCAATACGTGACGGGCCACCAGCTATTGACCAAAAGGGACGTCAATGAGCGAACTCATCCTGACACCCTTACTGAGCCTGTCAGTGACAATATCCGTACAGTCCGGTCCGTTCGTCTATGAGTATCGCATGGCGGGCCTAGGGGGTTGGTAAAAGTCAGACCCCCAAAAGCGGTACAAGTCGTGTCGGAGCGTAGCCCAGAACACCCTGAGATACTACTGGAATACCTACCAGTAAATCTCCTGTCTCGGCCGAGGGCTTTGTGTAATGGCTCTCCTAGACACAGCGCGACCTCACCCCCAATACCGGGAGAGACGAACCCCTGCAGATCCGCTCACTGCCTCCATGTGGCTCGGGACTGTACCCAACTAAAACCTGTTTGCACGACTCCTTTGAGCCGTGGTAGGGTAGTAATCAAAGCACAGTGGGAACTCACACGAGACAAATGACGATCTCAGGTCGATGAACTAACCTGTACACATGTCACCAGGGAACTGCTATCTGACATCTGGTATAAGACCAACTAGCAGGTTCCCGGCGAGTCCTGTCCGGTGTACTCATAACCCAATGAGCACCTGTATACATCTTAGGTGAACCAACTGACACCAGTGGCTTGTGTGACCGGCCACCGCCCCTCGTCGGGGTCTCGACTGTATACACTAGTCTACTAATGGAGTATCGATGCCCTGTCTCGAAACTCCTAAGACTAGGGACCTTTTAAGGATGTGCTTATAGACTACCAGCTCCCACGTATATGATCGCCATCATACTACTGGTAGTCAAGCAAGAATCCTAGGAGCTCTATCAACGTGTAATAGCGACATGTCCGGTCACCTAAAGCAGTACACGATGATAAAGATAAACCAGATAGCATACTATCATCTCAAGTAAGACTGTCCTACCGGGATAGGTCCTCCCTCAATCATTGCAATCACGTGCCTGTGATCCAATAATTGACTCTGAGGGCACTATCTCCAACAATCTCCCACTTGCACTCAAGGCTAATTATTGCGATGCCGCATACTCACAGCCCGTGTGATACCGAACACCCAACTCCTCTACTAGTCAGTCTCACAAAGCTCGTTTGCGAAACTATTGCGTTCGAGGAATAGCCTCAGTGAGTGGATCCGCTGTGATGTTTCTTTCTATGTCTCTCTATATCTCAAGTTCGCGGAGAAAGCCATCTCCCAAAATGAGCAATACCTGTCTTAGAATGTCAGGATGTCTGATGGGACCTTGCTCATAAATGAACTCCAAATCCAAACTTCTTAGACTGTATCGTCAACTGAACTTAATCAGTATCCTGCGCCATGCCACCCTCAGTATTGCCTTGGACTACCTGTCCAAAATACTGCCCCTCGTCAGAAGGAGAAACTATAACTCTGACAGCCACTCTGCCATCCATGTCACCTTGGAAGCCTGGAGTGATAACCGTCTCCTAAAAGAGGCTATCGTTATCACATCCCTAGAACACGCACTTATGTCCTAAAACTGCTTCCGATTGTTTCTCCAGGATTGGATTAATATCAACTTATTGCATCTACTGCAAGAACAACATCTGGTGTGGTACTTGACATCTCATGATTGACTCAATTGCCTAAGCAAGTGATCTGTCAATCATGCGTATCCCTCTCCCCTTTAGTATGTAAGACACCTTTAGAGAGGGTGACTCCATTACCTGCAGGTGTACTACCGTGCCAGGAGTCGTCCATTCTAAATACTCATAGAATGCTGTCAAGGTACCCAGATTAGGAAACCACCCAAATCTAGATCTAAAACCATAGATCTAGTAACCAGAATGTCTGATATAATATCCAAGTCCTGTGTGGAGAAACCACTGTGTGACAACCAAAGTATAACCGATCGTAGTATAGGAGTTTCTTTTCCTACTATGTGTATGTCATCCAAATACCAGGATATCACACCCTACTACCTTCTCAACAGATCCATCCCCTATTCTGATGAAGTCAAACCTATGACTGTCACGTCAGAAATAGATGATCTATCTCCGCTACATCTGCTTTAGTCTATAAGTAGACATAAGCTATCTGTCCACCAATGCTTCTGCTGCTCCCACTGACTACGACAACCCTCTGGCAGAGTCATATAGACGTGCACTTCTAAAACTAGTTTAGAACGACGCTATACTCATCCTCCTGCCGGGTCTCGCAGCCTGGAACAACGACAATGGCAAGTGTGGGTAAACAAGAACTTCCCTGTCACCGTCCTTGAGGCTACCGGAGTACCTCTCGGGTGCCTGAAGTTATCCACCTTATCTGCGGAGTGGCCAATGGAATGTCAAGCCAGATTGAATCTTTAGGTTCCTTATCAAATCTTTAGTAATCGTTTGCGGTTCTGGAATCACTTCCAGTTCTACCATACTCCCACTACTGTTTTTGAAAAAATCCATTTTTAACAAAACTGTGGCGAGTCTAGAACAATATCACTATTGATCTTCCAGATGGTAGAAAGTCAACCCTCATCATAGCCTGGGTCAACCCACAAACAGCCATTACAGAAACGTGCCTCGAGTTATCCAGAGTCTGGTTTTAAGCATAATCCGGACAACTCCCCGTACCTTAACAATGTCAAGATATGAACTGTTCTATATCCAATATAGAAACAGAGGCACTGATTTAATTGGAACCAGATTCAAATCATGCAGCTGTCTCCAGTGCATGTAAACTAAATGGAGAGAGGCCGATCAGCGTTACTCAACTTAGGAATGCTTCCAATTATGAGTAACCTGAAAGAGAAGCAATTTCTCTTTATCTTTACTATCAACCGAATACCATACACAAGTATCTACATCTTCGATCACTTTGAAGAATCCCGATACTTGCTACATCTGGTTCTCTACTCTATTCAAATACCTATAACTCCTCAAAACTTAGACCCTGTGTTCCTACGAAACACAAGTTTAAGAACTAGAGAAGTTAAAAGTAAATAGAATATAGTATGAGGACCAACCCCTCTGTCCTAATGGACACTGGACAACATACAATACTCTGTATAAGTCCGCTGAGTCTAACAACTCTTTCACTGTGCGCCGTAGGTTGAAAACTGTACTTATGGTTAAGAAGAATTACACCGCTGTTTAATGCTCCTTACCTAACCATCCACTAATATAGGTAAATGTCATCGACATAATATCAAAAGGTATATCTCACTCTATGAAAATAGACGTACAGATATATCAATTTGAAATTGGTGCACAACAGCGGATATTCAAAACCAAATATTTGCCGACCGGTAAACAGCCCAGATGATCTCCTCAAATATCACCGATTACAACGAATCCCGATATAATGAGGATGATCGCCCTATTCCCAATAACTTACTCCCACTCATCATCTGTAAAACCATACAGATGTGAGAATCATGCCTGGTAAATACATACCCTGGAGTAAGTATCTAATCGGGAAATCAGTTTTCTTTTAACATTACACAGTGAAACTGAAACATTGAAATGTTTCGGTGGGGTAATCCGGTATTCTTAGTAATGCCTCTTCCATTATCCAGATTCACAACTGTAACCGTATATCTCTTTGCCATCTGTCTAAATCCCTTTATATGTCTTTAGTCATTACCGTCTGCACACCCCTTTAGGCCAAATGGTTTTCTTCCTTCCCTACCGTTCGGCACCAGCCTATGGTTTGGAAGAAGACTATCTAATAAGCATAAAAGGTGTACTGTCCTAATCCTAGGAGCACTCGCAAAGCGAGAGAAGGTGAAGATAAAAGACAACCGAATAAACCTTATTCCTATTTCTCCTGAACCAGAATCCATCCCCGAACTGGAACAAGTTCCTTTCGAGTTCGTATATAACCATACGATGGAGTATCCAAATAAACTATGGATCTTCGTAGTGATACGGAGTGTCCTGGAGAAATACAAAGGTGATTTAGGATTGGCGAAGAAATACTTGGTTCGGTCGTGAATAGCAGTCGCAATTTACTTTGCCCTCTTACTAATCCCTTGCTTTGTCTTAACTTAATACCTTCTGCACACCATCGTTATGCTAATTGGTTTTCTTCATTCCCTACCGGTCGGCACCAGCCTAAGGTTTGGAAGAAGACTATCCAATTTGCGTAATAGGTGTACTATCTCCTAAACCAAGGAGTACTCGCAACCTGAGAGAAGGTAAAAGGAAAAGACAACTGAATAATCCTATTCGTTTTCTCCAGAACCAGAAACCATCCTCGAAGTCCTTCGAGTTCGTATATAACCATACGATGGTTTTGTCCAATGGAAGTGGACGTTCGTAGTAATACGAGGTGTCCTGGAGAAAAGGGTAAAAGTAGGAGTGGCAATGAGGTCTGCAACTCTGACAATCCAAAAGCCAGTGTTAAGAAGGTTCGGTCAACTTGGTTACTGAGTCATAGTCTTAGGGTCGGGTCAATGGTCGCTGCCAGAGAGAGAGAAAAAAGAAACACTCAGCGTGCACTCTAACCTAGATCAGAATGGTTACCAATTTATCTAATCAGGAAACCTCCCACTGTACCTCAAATTCTCCTCCAAACCTGAAAGAAGAATTAGTCGGGGTCACCCGAGGAGTAAACTAACTCATCAGTGGGAATCAGGATCCAACTATCATCGCATGATAACTTGACGGAATCCACTCAAGTCACCACACTCCAGAAGGTATGCGCATGCCTGGCAAGTTTCAGTTCTTTTGAAACTCCCGATGTGATTTTTACCCCTAGGACCCAAGTGACCTTGACGAATAATCAACAAATGAAAAGGTCCTAGTCAAGTTCAACCCGTCATTATCTTGATTGCGTTAAACCCACCCGCACGACCCTTGACGAATAATCAACAAAGTCGTACGAATGTCCTAACCAATCCACATATCCATACGACAGAAAGCATTACAGAGCTACCGCACACTACGCCTCGGCGAATGGCAACGACAAACGTAGCTCGAATACTAAGCAATACTGATCTGAAATGACGGAGGGCTACGACTGGTTTTTGGCGAAAAACCTTTAACGTAATGAACTTGATATCGTTGAAGGAACCGGATAACTTTTTATAAAAATATAGTGGCGAAAACCTTTGCTAAAGAGGTCACTCCCGGTGAAAGGATCTCGGCTCTTTCCCCGTAGAATGAGGTGCAGGATATTCCAACTGAATACCATGATGCAAAGCAAAAGTAATCGGCTATAGTGAAGTCAATGCCCTGACGCAAACTTCTGTCCAAGGGGTCACTCCCGGTGAAGGGATCTCGGCCCTTGCCTCGTCGACTGAGGAGCAGGATATTCCAAATGAATACCACGATGCAAAACAAAAGTGAACGTCATTGCAATAACAGCTTTTTGAAAAGTGTTCCAACAACATCAGAATAGGTTTGTTTATAACTTGCGTTGATCCGAATCAACGCAGTCCCATCAATTGATCACACCACAAAGAACGAAAATATACTGATGTACGTATATGCCATCCGCATTCGCCACTGGGTCCCGTCATTACCCGTTAGGTTAGCTAACTAACGACAGAGCGGGGACTGGACTAGCGCGGATGTAAAACATATACAACATCTACTAATATAAATACCAATATATTATATTTCGCTCAAGGCGTGATAAGAATGCAACATCACAGAAATGTACAGCATCACAGAACAATACAGATATCTGGAAGCCCCGGGTTTCACAGAGCCGCTGCTGAAACCCGACGTTCCCCTGGTCGTGTGGATAGCCTGTGCAATGAAAACCTAGACCCCTACGGGCGCGGCAAGTCACCCGCCAAAACCTGAAGCGAGGCAGCCCCCTTCAGCACCGTGAATGGACCACCCAGCACTTCACGAAATCCGGTAACTTGGGCACCCCTCCTGGGTCAACCTGTACCCTCTACGAGTGCGGCGAATAGCCCGCCAATCCTAGAGTGAAGCCCCCTCCGTCTCAATGCCATGAGATGCGGGCCCGTTGCCCTCTAGAACCCGGCTATCCGTGCACCCCTCCGCGGGGTAATCCTAGTACAGAAAGTAAAATATACATACAACGGGTACATCGACCGCAACCAGGTCGTGCCCCAAAAGAATAATACAAACAGGCAGTGACGGCAGTCCACATGACGGACGCTCGCCCCGCAATATGAAATGTACATATAAAACAAAACTGTACTAACATTGCATCCAGGCTATCCCCCACGACCGATCCGCAACATCACAGCATAAACACAGAACATCAACGTGAATATCACGTTCGCAAATCCGTCTAAAAAGGGCTATAGCAGATAGACTGGATTTACCGATCGAGTGACATTCACGGTCGCAGATATAATGTAAATACTGTGAACTAACATGTTTAAAATTTTCGATCGACTGAATTTTCCGAAGTGGGCCCCAAGCACAACTGTAGCACTCAAAAACATCTGGGCCCAAAAAGAATATACCAGAAACCCTATTTTCATGTCAGTAAACCACTGTAGAAATTTGGTACGGTTTGGGCACACAATGGCGGCGGTTCCGCGGCCAAAACGTGGTTTTGGCCGCTAAACCGCCGCGATACAGTAACATCAGCGTACCAAATTTTCACAGAATTCATAAAAAACCCTGCACGTAATTTTCCAATGTACCAAATAATTTTTAGAGCAAGGAAAAAATCGACAGAAAGTGCGAAATGGAAATGTGGTTTTTGGAAAATCCGATCGATCGAACTTGTAAACACGTTAGAGCAAGCTAGACAAGGTTAATGGCGTGGCTCTGATACCATGTTGCGCCACGGCAGCGCCCCGGCCGTCTTACCGAGGCCAAAATGCGGAATCAAATATTTTCCTTACTTGGAAACTGGCGCTACCGCGGACAATGAAACCCGGATCGTTAACCATTAACCTATACTAGCAAACAAGAGATGGGAAGAGAAGTATACGAAGTGATCCGAGTCCTCCGGTCTTCTCTTCATCGTCCCGATCTCTCGCGGAAAGTCCTGTCTCCAAGTCGTCGCCTCGTCGCCGGAAGGGCACCACATCGCCTGCGTCTTTTACAGGCTCCCGCCTCAATACCGAGGCAACTCGAGCATTAAGCCGGCAAGTCGACATGCCCAAGGTTTGCTGTAGAATGTAGTGCAGATACTTTGTCTCTTGGAGTTTATGTAGTTGCCATTGATGGATGGAGGAAGAGGTAAAGAAAATTGGTGCTTTCAATTTTCTAGCAAGAAGAAGATGAGATGAAGAATTCCTCACATAACCAAAATGAATTCTCTCATTCTTTTTCTCTCAAGTGAAGCCTCTCTTTATCTAGTGAGAAATGGTGGAGGAATGAAAAATCCAAACCATAACAAGAAGGGAGGTGAGTGTAGGAGAAAGAGAAAGGTGACCATATCCAAACATCATCATCACAATCTCACATCAAACACAAATCAATCCTAATCACCTTTTACAAGAAATGATGATAGAAAAGAAAGGAATAAAAAAGATGCTTTCATAATCAAACCATTTGCATGAAAACCCTCCACAATGTGTTATTTGCAAACTTGCAAATAACACCCTCCATCAAAAGGTTCGGCCGGGAAAGAACAAAGGAAAACCGGCCGGAACGGAATGCAAACTGGCAACTCTAGAAAACTGGTCCCGTAATAAATTACAGGAAAACCCCGATACTGTGCATACACACCCGCATCTGTATTCCGACCGGATACAAATGCAATGAGACAAAATCTACACTGTACTAAACTAGGATCCGGCTTAAACCAAAGCCGGCTAGTAATATCTGTCCGATCCTGATCCGTGCAATATCGCACGTATCAGATCGAACCTTGCCATATAACTATACGGCCACTAGTACAAAACTGTCCGATCCTGATCCGTCCAATACCGCACGTATCTGATCGGACCCTGCCATATCTCCATACGGCCTCTACAGCGTTTCGCCCGAAACTTGAGTAACTGAATGTGTGGTGGACTCTAAAGACTCGTCAATACTATGGCTGTGGATTTAACCACTGGCACGTCAGAGGTAAAAGCCAATACGTGACGGGCCACCAGCTATTGACCAAAAGGGACGTCGATGAGCGAACTCATCCTGACACCCTTACTGAGCCTGTCAGTGACAATATCCGTACAGTTCGGTCCGTTCGTCTATGAGGATCGCATGGCGGGCCTAGGGGGTTGGTAAAAGTCAGACCCCCAAAAGCGGTACAAGTCGTGTTGGAGCGTAGCCCAGAACACCCTGAGATACTACTGGAATACCTACCAGTAAATCTCCTGTCTCGGCCGAGGGCTTTGTGTAATGGCTCTCCTAGACACAGGGCGACCTCACCCCCAATACCGGGAGAGACGAACCTCTGCAGATCCGCTCACTGCCTCCATGTGGCTCGGGACTGTACCCAACTAAAACCTGTTTGCACGACTCCTTTGAGCTGTGGTAGGGTAGTAATCAAAGCACAGTGGGAACTCACATGAGACAAATGACGATCTCAGGTCGATGAACTAACCTGTACACATGTCACCAGGGAACTGCTATCTGACATCTGGTATAAGACCAACTAGCAGGTTCCCGGCGAGTCCTGTCCGGTGTACTCATAACCCAATGAGCACCTGTATACATCTTAGGTGAACCAACTGACACCAGTGGCTTGTGAGACCGGCCACCGCCCCTCGTCGGGGTCTCGACTGTATACACTAGTCTACTAATGGAGTATCGATGCCCTGTCTCGAAACTCCTACGACTAGGGACCTTTTAAGGATGTGCTTATAGACTACCAGCTCCCACGTATATGATCGCCATCATACTGCTGGTAGTCAAGCAAGAATCCTAGGGGCTCTATCAACGTGTAATAGTGACATGTCAGGTCACCTAAAGCAGTACACGATGATAAAGATAAACCAGATAGCATACTACCATCTCAAGTAAGACTGTCCTACCGGGATAGGTCCTCCCTCAATCATTGCAATCACGTGTCTGTGATCCAATAATTGACTCTGAGGGCACTATCTCCAACAAAAGGAGTCGTGCAAACACGTAGCAGTTGGGTGCAGTCCCGAGCACTTGGAGGCAGTGGCGGTTAGACAGGATTCGTCTCTCTCGGTATTGGGGGTTGATATCGCGCTGTGTCAGAGAGCCATTACGCAAAGTCCCTGGCCAGGGCAAGCGAGATTTGCTGGTAGGTTCCAGTAGTTTCTCAGGATGTAATGAGCTACGCTCCGACACGACTTATACCACTTTTAGGGGACTGACGCTTGACGCCCCCTAGGCCCGATATGCGATAGTCTTAGACGAACAAACCGGACTGTACGGAGATTGTCACAGCAGGCTCAGTAGGAGTTTGGATGGGTTTCCTCATCGACCTTCTTATCGACATCTACCTGGGGATCGTTACGTATAGCTAGTACCGCTTGCGGTCTATGGTTAAACCCACTGCCAGCGTAATGTCGAGTCTTTAAAGTCCCACACAGAGAGTTTCCCTGCTTCGGGCGAAACGATATAGAGGTCGTATGGTTTTACGACAGGGTTCGGACGCATACGTGTTTTTACGCAGGTACGATGTTCGGACAGTTTTTTACTATTCGGCTTTGGTTTAAGCCAGATTCTAGTATCGGATTATTGGATTTATACAGTCTAAAGTTTTTCCGTATTTTTACGGATAGGAGGGGCGTTCCCGTAATTTGTCGGGAAGCTTCTTGAAACATGGTGACTTGGGGGTTAAGGTGGCATTTGCATTAATTGGATAAGTGAGTCATGGTGTGATTCATACATGGAGTTAATGAATCAATTATGATTTATATGACTCATGTGATGAATCACTTAGTGTATTAATGAAACATGATGATATATCATTATTTGTTAATCATTTAATATATATGATATGTTTCATATATACACACATGATCTATTCATCCAAAAGAACTCTCACTCTCACCTTCTCTCTCCTCAAGCTCTCCATCTTCAAACCCTAACCCTAACCTCTCATGTGTTGAGATCAAGGGTTAGCTAGACTAATACTTCCATAATCCAACTCTATATCACCTAGGTTGCTTAGATTAGCACTTTGAGTAACCTAGTTACCTCAAGTTAGAGGTTAAGCTTGGAGTAGGAGCTCTCGGGTGGATCGTCTTTGACTCGAGGAGGCCGTTGAGGTGCCGACGTTCCAAAGAGCCTACAAGGAGTGGTGGATAGTGATGAAGACCCGAAGGACAAGAAACGTGAGGTATAACTTCGAATCAGAGTAGTTAAACCTTTCGTAGTTTGCTAGTAACGGTTTAGATACGTTTTATGCGCTCAAGTCCGTGTTACGAACCTTTGATGATCGTTTTTCATATATTCCGCTTCCCCGCAAGTTCGTAGGGTGCGTGACATGGACTTACAGTGGTATCAAAGCCAACTAAACCATTACTAGCTTGTTAGCAACTAAGTAGAACTTCGATCGACGGAAAACACGAAAACAACACCCCTATACCCTTAACAGTTTCTGTTAATTTTAAATGTGTCAGAATTTTTTTTTGATATGCCTTAAAATTCACAGCAGGGTATTGTAAGAGTTCTGGGAAAATACGAGGTCACAACTAGGCAAGAAGGCCGCGGAATCGCGGCCAAATGGTGCTTTGGGCCGCGGATCCGCCGCCGAGTCAACGCCGAGTTGACTCGGAGTTTCACAGTAATTCCAATTTTCTGGTGTTTTGTTTTCCTGTATGTTCTGTTTCTACCCAGGTTACTTCAGTGCAGGTTTGCAATTGGGGTAGAAACGGAAAAAGGTTATCGATCGATATTCTAAGTTATTTGCTAATTGGGTTTTTATCTATAATGATTAATGTGTTCGTAAACCTCCCCTAACTGCTAGTATGTCGGTTGGCAGGGGGTTGCACATTTCTGTAATGTTTACTGTTTGTGTATATGAACTTGATTGGATCGTTGTGATGATTAGCCGGGGTTTGAGATGGGTTTTATAGATGTAAATTGTAATATGATGTAATATTCTTTTGCGGGGCACATCCAGGTTGCGGTTGTAGCCACCGTTGTATTATTTCATTTACTGTTTTTTTTTGCTCCTAGGATAGACCCAAGGCGGGGTACACAAACTACCGGGTACGTCAAAGTGTTTAGTGGCCTACTCACGTTGTTGAGGGAGACCGCTTCACTTCGGGTACTTGGCAGGTAGTTTGTCGTACCCGTAGGGGTCTAGGGTGGGGTAAAGGCTATTCATCACAACTCTGTAATCCGTATTTTGTTGCAGGCTCAAAGCAAACGCGGATTGCTTGTATATCCAATAATGTTCATATGAGATCTGGAATGCCTATTATTGCGTCTGACGAATGTACAATATCTATAAATGATAGCTATTTAGACATCACTTATGTTTTACACCCGCGCTAGCCCAGCCCCCGCTCTGTAGTTAGTTAAGTAACCTAACGGGTGATGACGGGACCCAGTGGCGAATGCGGATGGCATAAGAGGACGTTGTATTTTCGTTGTTCTCTACAATGATAGGTTAAATTATGGGATGCATTATTTTAATGCAAAGAAAATAAACCAAAGTTGAATCGTTGGAACAAATTTAAAAGAAACCACTCGGTTATTTTAAAAAAGCCGAATTTTTAATTGCGGAGCTTTAACCACTCCTTTTAAAAAAAGCTATCAGGTTCCTTCGATTATATCAAGTTCACTACGTTCACGGTTTCGCCAAAACCAGTCGTAGCCCTCCGTCATTTCTTATGAATGGTCAGTAGTATTCAAGCTATGTTTGTTTGGCCCTTAGTCAAGACATAGTGATTGGTAGCTGCTGGGGTATTCATTTGTTGCATAGATAGATGAGTTGGTTTGGGACAGTCGTATTACTTTGTTTGGCCCTTAGTCAAGAGTATATACGGATGGGTTCAAATCAACAAGATAATGATGGGCAGAACTTGACATGCGACTTATGATTTGTTGGCCCTTAGTCAAGGTCATAAGAACATGGGGAAAAAATCCATATCGGGAGTTTCTAAAGAAACTGAAACTTGCTAGTGTTGCATACCATTTGGAGTTTGATGAATGTTGGTAGGATTCCTTCAACATTATCATACGATGATATTTGGATCCCGATCCTAATGTGAGTATATGCTGTTGGAGATAGTGCCCTCATAGTCAATTATTGGATCACAGGTACGTGATTGCAATGATTGCGGAGGACCTATACCGGTAG
This sequence comes from Agapanthus africanus, assembly GCA_030015575.1. Lineage (NCBI taxonomy): Eukaryota > Viridiplantae > Streptophyta > Magnoliopsida > Asparagales > Amaryllidaceae > Agapanthus > Agapanthus africanus. The sequence goes on from JASDDO010000014.1 coordinate 383,821,772, forward strand.
GACAGTCTTACTCAAGATGATAGTATGCTATCTGGTTTGCCTTTATCAGTCGTGTACATGATCAGGCGACTGATTACATGTTACACTTTGATAGAGCCCTTAGGATCTTGCTTTACCACCAACAATATGATGGCGATCATATACGTGAGAGTTGGGTGGTTTATACGCATATCCTTAATTATGGTCCCTAGTCGTGGGAGTTTCGAGACAGGGCATCGATACTCCGGAGTAGACTAGTGTGTACAGTCGAGACCCCGACGAGGGGCGGTGGCCGGTCTCACAAGCCACTGGTGTCAGTTGGATCACCTAAGATGTATACAGGTGCTCATTGGGTTATGAGTACACCGGACAGGACTCGCCGGGAATCTGCTAGTTAGTATTATATCTACCGTCAGATAGCAGTTCCCTGGTGACATGTGTACAGGTTAGTTCATCGACCTGAGGTCGTCATTTGTCTCGTGTGAGTTCCCACTGTGCTTTGATTTCTACCCTACCACGGCTCAAAGGAGTCGTGCAAACAGGTAGCTTTTGGGTACAGTCCCGAGCCATATGGAGGCACGTGAGCGGATCGGCAGGGGATTCGTCTCTCCCGGTATTGGGGGCGAGGTCGTACTGTGTCTAGGAGAGCCATTACACAAAGTCCATGGCCATGGCAGGAGATTTACTGGTAGGTACTCCAGTAGTATCTCAGGGTGTTATTGGGCTTCACTCCGACACGACTTATACTGCTATTGGGGGTCTGGCGTTACTAGCCCCCTGGACAGATATGCGATACTCATAGACGAACGGACCGGACTGTATATACATTGTCACTGTTAGGCTCAGTAGGGTTTTCCGGATGAGTGCGCTCATCGGCATCCCTTAAGGTCAGTCCATGGGCAGCCGTTACGCATTGCTAGTGCCGCTGACGGTTTGTGGTTAAACCCACTGCCAGGGTACTGACGAGTCATTAGAGTCCCCCACAGACAGTTTCCCAAGTTCGGGCGAAACGTTGTAGAGGCCGTATGGTTTTATGACAGGGTTCGGAAAATGCACGTGCGTTTACGCACGTGTTATTTTTCGGGCAGATGATACTGGTCGGCTTTGGTTTAAGCCGGATCCGAGTATTATATTGAGTAGGTATAATATCTTTGTCTCAGTTGCATTTGTATTCGGTCGTAATACAAATGCGGGTATATTTATACAGTTTCGGGGTTATCCTGAAAGTCGTTTCAGGATCACTTTTGGAAGTTGCCAGTTTCCAGTTTTCTATCAGCCGTCTTTTAACATTCGGTTAAAGACGGATTTATCTTTTCTTCTCTGAGGTGAGTCATGAGTGTGTGGATGGTTCTAGGTGCTTCTAGATGATGACTAGGCTTCATGACTCATTAGTGTATTAATGGTTTTTGTTGATGTGTTTTATGAGTCACCCTTTACCATTAATTCCTTTTGTTTGCATGAAAGATATTAGTTAAAGATCTTTTGCTTATGGTTACTCTCTCCCTCCTCCTACACTCACCCCCCATCTATATATGGCCGGCCCCCTCTCACACTCTCATTTGGATGGTTGATTTCATTTGGAAAAAAGATATGATAGTATTTGGGGTGCATGGAATTTTACAGTTCATTTCATTCCATCACCCGATTCCCTTGGCAACTTCATTAACCGATCGTCCACGGAATTGGAAGAAGTGAGACAAAGTCATCTACTCATTCTCTACATCATTCTTGGTCGTCTCTTTTAGCAAACTTGACGATCGAGTTGCCTCAAGTCAGAGGCGGGAGCCCGTTTAAAGAATCGTCGACGTGGTGCCACCTCGACGAGGATATCGAAGATCGACGAGATCGGAGCAGCCGCAACGGAGCGTGGGATGATGGTTGAAGAACGAAGGACTCGGATCGTTCGGTATAACCTTTCTAGACTCTTTACAGTTTGTTAGTTTAGCAATAATGGCAGATCCGGGTTATAGTATACGATAGCGCCAGATAAAAAGTTTTTGTTCCGCATTTGGCGTCTTTAGACTGCCGGGGCGCTAGCGTAGACTTACAGTGGTATCAAAGCCTCACCATTTTGCTATACTAACTTGTGCTAACGCGTTTAAAACATCGATTCGACCGGAAATTGAAAATTGCAAAATCCTAGCTTGACAGTTTCTGTTGTTTTTAAACGGTGTCCTAAAAATATTCTACATGTCTTAAAAATCTGTGCAGGCTTTTCTAAGAACACGTACCAAATTTGGGCACGTGATCCCACCAAGCCGCCGCGGAAGCGCGGCGAAACCCATGGTTTGGCCGCGGATCCGCCGCCACTTGGTGAGATCATGCTCCCAAAATTGAACAGTATGTTCTTCTCTGGATTTTGTGGTTTTTGGTATATATCATTTACGCCCAGGTTTTGTTACTGTTCACCAGTAAGTCGTGGGGCCCACTTCTTGATATTTGGTCGATTGAAATTTAAACATGTTAGTTTACAGTGCTTACATTATATCTCCGACCGGGAATGTCATTTGATCGGTAAACCGCGTCTGATTGCTATAGTTCTTTTAGACGGGTTTGCGAACATGACATTCGCGTTGATGTTCTGTGTTGTGCTGTGATGTTGCGGATTTGTCGTGGTGGATAGCAGTGTGCAATGGTAGTACAGTTTGAGTTTATTTGTACATTTGATATTGCGGGGCGAGCGTCCAACTTGTGGACTGCCGTCACTGCCTGTTGTATAATATTCTTTTGGGGCACGACCAGGTTGCGGTCGATGTACCTATTGTACTATTTTTCATTACTGTACTAGGTTTTGCCCCGCGACGGAGTGCACGGATAGCCGGGTTCTGAGAAGCAACGGGTCCGCATCTCATGGCTTTGAGAGGCAGAGGGGCCCCACTCTAGAATTGGCAGACTATTCGCCGCACTCGTAGGGGGTACAGGTTGACCCATGGAGGGGTGCCCAAGCTTACCGGATTCCGTGAAGTGCTGGGTGGTCCATTCACTATGCTTTAGGGGGCTGCCTCGCTTCAGGTTTTGGCGGGTAACTTGCCGCACCCATAGGGGTCTAGGTTTCATTGCACAGGCTATCCACACGACAGGGGAACGTCGGGTTTCAGCAGCGGCTCTGTGAAACCCGGGGATCCCAGATTATCTGTATTGTTCTGTGATGCTTATTACTTTTCTGTAATGTTGCATATTATCACGCCTGGAGCGATTATTGTATATTGGTTTATATACTATTAGATGTTGTATAAGTTTTACACCCGCGCTAGTCCAGTCCCCGCTCTGTCGTTAGTTAAGTAACCTAACGAGTGATGACGGGACCCAGTGACGAATGCGGATGGCATATACGTACATTTTATTTTTGTTCTTTTCTGGTGTGATTAAATGATGGGACTGTGTTGATTTTGATCAATGCAAAGTAAAACAAACCTGTTTGCAGTTGTTGGAACAATTTAAAAAGTGTTGTTACAAAGACGTTTCGTTTTGTTATGCATAGCGGTATTCAGTGGAATATCCTGCACCTCATTCGACGGGGCAAGGGCCGATATCCCTTCACCGGGACTGACCCCTTGGGCAGAAGTTTGCGTCAGAGTAATAACTTCACTATAGTCGATTACAAGTTGCTTTGCATAGCGGTATTCAGTGGAATATCCTGCACCTCATTCCACGAGGAAAGAGCCGAGATCCCTTTACCGGGAGTGACCTCTTTAGCAAAAGGTTTTCGCCACTATATTTTAAAAAGCTATCAGGTTCCTTCAGCGATATCAAGTTCACTACGTTAAAGGTTTTTCGCCAAAAACCAGCCGTAGCCCTCCGTCACTTCTTTTGGGTATTCAGTAGTATTCAAGCTATGTATTTTGACCAACGCCAAGGCATAGTGTTTGGTAGCTGCTGGGTATTCAATTGTTGCATAGATAGATGAGTTAGTTTGGGACAGTCGTTCTGCCATTTTGGCCAACGTCAAGGGCATGTGCGGGTGGGTTCAAATTGACAAGATAGTGACGGGTAAAACTTGGCATGTGACTTATGACATTTTGACCAACGCCAAGGTTATAAGAGCATGGGGCAAAAATCATATCGGGGGTTTCTAAAGAAACTGAAACTTGCCAAGTATGCGCATACCTTCTGGAGTATGAGTAACGTGGATGCATTCCATTACGTTATCTTGCGATGAGAGTTGGATCCCGATTCCTACTGATGAGTTGGTTTACTCTTCGGGTGATCCCGATTGATTCTTCTTTAGGTTTGGAGGAGAATTTGACAGGACAGTGGGAGGTTTCCGGATTAGATAAAGTGATAACCATTCTGATCTAGGTTAGAGTGCACGCAGAGTGTTTCTTTTCTCTCTCTCTTTGGCAGCGACCTTTGACCGACCCTAGACTATGACTCAGTGACCAGGTGGACCGAACCTTCTTAATATACTGGCTTTTGGATTGTCTATGTTGCATAAGTCATTGCCACTCCTTCTTTTACCCTTTGAATTTCTCAGAACACCCGTATTACTACGGATATCCACTTCCATTGGATAGATCCATCGTATGGTTATATACGAACTCGAAGGGACTTCTTCGAGGATGGATCAAGGTTCAGGAGAAATAGAATTGGTTTATTCAGTTGTCTTTTATTATCACCTTCTCTCAGGTTGCGAGAGCTCCTTGGTTTAGGAGAGTACACCTATTATGCTTATTGGATAGTCTTATTCCAAACCATAGGCTGGTGCCGAAAGGTAGGGAATGAAGAAAACCAATTAGCCTAAGTAGGGTGTGCAGAAGGTAATATGTAAAGACAAAATAAAGGGATTAGAAAGAGGGCAAAGTAAATTGCGACTGATATCATTCACGACCAAAACCGCGTACTTCATCGCCGCTCCTATTTCACCTTTAAAAGAATAAGGTATTATTCAGTTGTCTTTTATCATCACCTTCTCTCAGTTGCGAGTACTCCTTGATTTAGGAGGGTACACCTATTATGCTTACTGGATAGTCTTCTTCCAAACCATAGGCTGGTGCCGAACGGTAGGGAAGGAAGAAAACCATTTAGCCTAACGATGGTGTACAGAAGGTAACGACTAAAGACAAATAAAGGGATTTGGAGAGATGGCAATAAAATATACGGTTGAAGTCATGAATTGGATTATGGAAGAGGCATTGCTATGAATACCAGGATACCCCTACGAAACATTTTCATGTTTCAGTGCATTGTTAAAGAAAAACTGTTTTCCCGATTAGACACTTACTCCAAGGGTATGTATTTACCAGGTTTCATTCTCATATCTGTATGGTTTTACAGATGATGAGTGGGAGTTAGATATTGGGAATTAGGTGATCATCCTCATTATATCGGAATTCGTTGTAATTGGTGATATTTGAGGAAATCGCCAGGGTACGGTTTTCCACCTACAACGCACAGGTTTTTGAGTTGTTCAACTCAGCGGACTTATACAGAGTATTGTATGTTGTCCAGTGTCCATCAGGACAAAGGGGTAGGTCCTCGTACTGTGTTCTGTTTACTTATAACTTCTCTAATATTTAGACAAGTGTTTCGTAGAAATACAAGGTCTAAGTTTTGAGAAGTTGTGGGTATAAGAATAAAGTAGAGAACCAGGTATCACAAGTATCGGGATTCTTCAAAGAGATCGAAGATGTAGATTCTTGTGATTGGTATTCAGATGAGATAGTGATGGTTTTGAGAAACGTGTTTCTCTTTCAGGTTACTCATAATTGGATGGATTCCTAAGTTGAGTAATGCTGATTAGCCTCTTTCCATTAAGTTGATATGCACTGGAGACAGCTGCATGATTTGAATCTGGTTCCAATTAAATTAGTGCCAAAGTTTCTATATTGGATATAGAATAGTTCGTACCGTAAAAGATATTGAGGTACGGGGAGTTGTCCAGCTTATGCTTAAAACCAGACTCTGGATAACTCAGGGCACGTTTCTGTAATGGCTGTTTGTGGGTTGACCCTGGCTATGACGAGGGTTGATATTCTACCATTTAGAAGATCAATAGTGATATTGTTCTTGACTCGCCACAGTTTTAGTAAAAATGGATCTTTTTCAGAAAACAGTAGTGGGAGTATGGTAGAACTGGAAGTGATTCCAGAACCACGAACGATTATGGAAAATTTAATAGGACCTATACATTCAATCAGGTTTGACATTCCAATAGCCACTCCGCAGGTATGGTAGGTAACCTCAGACACCCGAGAGGTACTCCGGTAGCCTCAAGGACGGTGACAGGGAGGTTCATATCTGCCCAGACTTGACACTACTGTTGTTCCAGGCTGTGAGACCCGGTAGGAGGGTTGTCGTAGTCAGTGGGAGCAGCGGAAGCATAGTGGGCAAGTAGCTTATGTCTATTTATAGACTAGAGCAGTTATAGCGGAGATAGATCATCTAATTTTGATATGAAAGTCATAGGTTTGACTTCATCAGAATAGGGGATGGATCTGTTAAGAAGGTAGTAGGGTGTGATGTCATGGTATCTAGATGACATACACAGAGTAGGAAGTAAAATTCCTATACTACGATCGGTTGTACTGTGGTCGTCACACAGTTGTTTCTCCAGATAGGATATGGATATAATATTTGACATTCTGGTTTCTAGATCTATGGTTTTAGATCTGGAATTGGGTAGTTTCCCAATGTGGGTACTTTGACAGTATTCTAATGGTTTTTAGAATAGATGACTCCTAGCATGGTTGTGTACCTGCAGGTGATGGAGTCACCCTCTCTAAAGGTGTCTTACAGACTAAAGGGGAGAAGGATGGGCATGATTGACATATCACTTGCTTAGGCAATTGAGTCAATCATGAAATGTCAAGTACCACACCAGATGTTGTTTTTGCACTAGATGCAATAAGTTTGTATTAATCCAATCCTGGAGAAACATAAGGAAGCAGTTTTAGAACATAAGTACATGTTCTACGGATTTGATGACGGCAGCCTCCTTCGGGAGACGGTTATCATTCCAGGCTTCAAAGGTGACATGGTTGACAGAGTGATTGTCAGAGTAATAGTTTTCCCTCTGACGAAGTGGGACAGTATTATGGACAGGTGGTTCAAGAGGATACTGTGGGTGGTATGGTGCCGGATACTGATTAGGTTCAGTGATCGATACAGTCTAAGAAGTTTGGATTTGGAGTTCATTTATGAACTAGGTCCCATCAGATATCCAGACATATTCTAAGACAGGTATTACTCAATTCGGGAGATGGCTTTCTCCGCGAACTTGAGATTTAGAGAGATATAGAAAGAAACTTCTAGGAGGATCCACTCACTAAGGCTATTTCTCGAACACAATAGTTTTACAAACGAGCTTTGTGACACTGCTTAGTAGAGAAGTTGGGTGTTGGTTTCACACGGGCTGTGAGTACGCAACATCGCAATAATTAGCCTTCAGTGCAAGTGGGAGATTGTTGGAGATAGTGCCCTCATAGTCAATTATTGGATCACAGGTACGTGATTGCAATGATTGCGGAGGACCTATACCGGTAGGACAGTCTTAGTCAAGATGATAGTATGCTATCTGGTTTGCCTTTATCAGTCGTGTACATGATCAGGTGACTGATTACATGTTACACTTTGATAGAGCCCTTAGGATCTTGCTTTACCACCAACAGTATGATGGCGATCATATACGTGAGAGTTGGGTGGTTTATACGCATATCCTTAATTATGGTCCCTAGTCGTGGGAGTTTCGAGACAGGGCATCGATACTCCGGAGTAGACTAGTGTGTACAGTCGAGACCCCGACAAAGGGCGGTGGCTGGTCTCACAAGCCACTGGTGTCAGTTGGATCACCTAAGATGTATACAGGTGCTCATTGGGTTATGAGTACACCGGACAGGACTCGTCGGGAATCTGCTAGTTAGTATTATATCTACCGTCAGATAGCAGTTCCCTGGTGACATGTGTACAGGTTAGTTCATCGACCTGAGGTCGTCATTTTTCTCGTGTGAGTTCCCACTGTGCTTTGATTTCTACCCTACCACGGCTCAAAGGAGTCGTGCAAACAGGTAGCTTTTGGGTACAGTCCCGAGCCATATGGAGGCACGTGAGCGGATCAGCAGGGGATTCGTCTCTCCCGGTATTGGGGGCGAGGTCATACTGTGTCTAGGAGAGCCATTACACAAAGTCCATGGCCATGGCAGGAGATTTACTGGTAGGTACTCCAGTAGTATCTCAGGGTGTTATTGGGCTTCACTCCGACACGACTTATACTGCTATTGGGGGTCTGGCGTTACTAGCCCCCTAGGCAGATATGCGATACTCATAGTCGAACGGACCGGACTGTATATACATTGTCACTGTTAGGCTCAGTAGGGTTTTCCGGATGAGTGCGCTCATCGGCATCCCTTAAGGTCAGTCCATGGGCAGCCGTTACGCATTGCTAGTGCCGCTGACGGTTTGTGGTTAAACCCACTGCCAGGGTACTGACGAGTCATTAGATTCCCCCACAGACAGTTTCCCAAGTTCGGGCGAAACGTTGTAAAGGCCGTATGGTTTTATGGCAGGGTTCGGAAAATGCACGTGCGTTTACGCACGTGTTATTTTTCGGGCAGATGATACTGGTCGGCTTTGGTTTAAGCCGGATCCGAGTATTATATTGAGTAGGTATAATATCTTTGTCTCAGTTGCATTTGTATTCGGTCGTAATACAAATGCGGGTATATTTATACAGTTTCGGGGTTATCCTGAAAGTCGTTTCAGGATCACTTTTGGAAGTTGCCAGTTTCCAGTTTTCTATCAGCCGTCTTTTAACATTCGGTTAAAGACGGATTTATCTTTTCTTCTCTGAGGTGAGTCATGAGTGTGTGGATGGTTCAAGGTGCTTCTAGATGATGACTAGGCTTCATGACTCATTAGTGTATTAATGGTTTTTGATGATGTGTTTTATGAGTCACCCTTTACCATTAATTCCTTTTGTTTGCATGAAAGATATTAGTTAAAGATCTTTTGCTTATGGTTACTCTCTCCCTCCTCCTACACTCACCCCCCCATCTATATATGGCCGGCCCCCTCTCACACTCTCATTTGGATGGTTGATTTCATTTGGAAAAAAGATATGATAGTATTTGGGGTGCATGGAATTTTACAGTTCATTTCATTCCATCACCCGATTCCCTCGGCAACTTCATTAACCGATCGTCCACGGATTTGGACGAAGTGAGACAAAGTCATCTACTCATTCTCTACATCATTCTTGGTCGTCTCTTTTAGCAAACTTGACGATCGAGTTGCCTCAAGTCAGAGGCGGGAGCCCGTTTAAAGAATCGTCGACGTGGTGCCACCTCGACGAGGATATCGAAGATCGACGAGATCGGAGCAGCCGCAACGGAGCGTGGGATGATGGTTGAAGAACGAAGGACTCGGATCGTTCGGTATAACCTTTCTACACTCTTTACAGTTTGTTAGTTTAGCAATAATGGCAGATCCGGGTTAAAGTATACGATAGCGCCAGATAAAAAGTTTTTGTTCCGCATTTGGCGTCTTTAGACTGCCGGGGCGCTAGCGTAGACTTACATATGCTATTTATCAGGAGATTCGTCACTTAACGATCAATGCTATAAACCAAGTAGGTGTCAAGAAAGGTGTCAGCGGGGCTACGCCCCCAGAGAAAAGAGGTTATTTAATTAAGGAGCTTCGCGAAAGGTGTCAAGAAAGGTGTTGGCTTCAGTTGATGGTGTATACCAGAAGCAACATAAGAAGATGGACTTATTTTCCATCTTTCTCCATAACAAAGATTTATATGGAGAGCAAACTCATATCGTAAGATATGAGACCTCGAACGATTTAATTCAAGCGAGGTTGGCTGTTGGGTCATCTGTAGGGGACAACGTCCTTACAATGACTAGCTCTGTTGATGAGCTCAAGGTCCTGCAGACCACGTTGGGAAACAGGTCATACGCTGACTTATTTCTACAGTCCCTACCCTCTACTTACACCGTGAAAGAAACCAGGGAGACACAAGCTCTGCTTAATGGGGGACCTTCTTCTTCTACATCCAGGGCGAAAGCAAAGGGTGAAAAGAAGAAGACCTCTACAAAGACGATATACGGTGTCAATAAAGTAGGAGGAAAGGGAAGAGCAAAAGTTTTGGGACTTGGTGTAGCTAAGGAGGGATGTTCCAATTGCTATGGGAACGGGCATTGGCAGAAGGATTGCAGGGCTTTGGAAGCCAGTAGCCAGGATACGAAGCATATTGTGGCTTCAGCCTCAAGTGTGTTTGTAATTGAGAACTGTTTGTCAATTAGCTCTACTTCCTGGGTACTAGATGTTAGTTATATGTATGCCCTAGAGGCCATTACCGTACTTACGATGTATATTGTAGTGGATGCTAGGACATATATAGGGAGGACTTTCTTGCTCGATATGATAGTATGCTATCTGGTTGTACTTTATCTTAACATGTACTCTGATTGTCTCTTTGTTACATGTTGATAAAGCCCTTAGGATATATACTTGACTACTGGGACTATGATGAGATCATACTAGTGGGGCCACGGTAGTCGACGAGTACATCCTATAACTGTTCCTAGTCGAGGTTGTATCGAGACAGGGCATCGATGCACCAGAGTAGACTAGCGTATACGCATCTTGACCCATATGATGGGCGATGGATGATCCCATATCCATCGGTGTTTGACATCAAGGATGGTGTACGGGTGCTCAGTAGAGACTGGGTATACTGGACGGACTCGCCGAGAACTCCCAGATAGTATTATACCTTACGTTAGATGGCAGTTCTCCGGTGACACTGGTACTCTGTTGACCCGAGATCGTCATAGAGTCTTGTGTGATTCCCACTGTGCTTTGATTTCAATAATACCACGTCCAAGAGGGCGTGCAAAAAGGTGTATTTTGGGTACAGTCCCGAATCACATGGAGGCAATGAGCGATAGTAGGGGATTCGTCTCTCCCGGTATAGGGAGTTGATGTTGCGCTGTGTTCGATTGGCTATAACCTGAAATCCCTGGCCAGGGTTGCTGAGATTTACTGGTAAGTGTTACCAGTAGTTTCTCGAACTGTTATAGACCTCATATCGACACGACTTATCGAGCTACTGGGGTCTGACGTTTACCACCCCTAGGCGAGATATGCGACATATCAGACGACGAGACCGGACTGTACGGGAGTGTTACTGATTGGATTCACAGGAGAATGTACAGGCTTGCTTGTTGATCTTTTGAGCGCTCAATACCTGGGTAGCTGTTACGTTTTGCTGACCGCTTGCAGCTTGTGGGTGTTTGATATGATCATCACCTACTGCCGGCGTATTGACGATTCTTTAGAGTCCTACACAGAGGTTTCTTGGCACAGGCAAAACGGAGTAGGAGCACATATGTGATATGTGTGGGACCGAGGATAATGCGGTATATGATACCGTATTGGATTCTCGCGATATGAGATATCGGCCGGGTATATGTGATATAGCCGGGTCATCGTATTAGTCAGTTATATGCGATATAGCCGAATTATCGGATCAAGTGTTGATTCGATAATTTAATATATAATAATATATATGATATATTAAATTACATTAACTAATATTAGCTCATTAAAAGATTCATTTTCTCACGGGATAATACATTAATATATATGCGATATATGTTAATTGTATTATTTTCTATTGTTACAAAATATATTGTATATGTGATATATAATATTGTAACATGTTAGGGTTACAAATTTAACATTGGATTAGGGTTTAAACTTGGTTAGGGTTTGGATTAGTGTTAGCTTTTGCATGAAGCTTCCATGAAACTTCATGAAGCTTTGACTTTGTGGTTGCTTTATATTATTTGTGAGATATTATGTTAACCCAATCCAAACCATTAACTATAGTTAACTCTTTACAAGGGTTAACTCTCTCATGCTTAACCCTTGGTTAGATTTGTAACCACTACAATAATTCATTGTTCATCACAAAAGGATTAAGGTTATCTTCTTCATTCTTCTTCTTCATGCTTGAGTTCCTTCATGAAAAAGCTTTCTTTTGTGATGAAAGTGAGTGAGAAAAAGATTTTAAATGAGAGCAAAAATCCTGCTTCATCATCCTCATCTATCCTTGCCATTTAGATGAGGGTGTTCACTTCATATTATGAGTGTTAGCTTGTGTTATCGAAACTTCAAGGTAGATCATCTTGGTATCGAAGATCGGAAGCAAAGGTTGCATCATTCTCTTCGTGAAGCCTCTCGAGAGTCCAGAACACGATGATCGCAGCGAAGGGACCTCAACATGGAGCTGAAGAAGTGAAGGACCGGATCTACAAAGGTTGTAATCCCTCTCACTTAGTGTTAACGAGTTTAACATGCATGTTTTCGCCTAAACCCTAGTTTAAAGATCCGGCTTTGGGTCGTTCGGCACGGCTAAAATTTCAACCGGGCATGGTTGATGCCTCGTAGACCCTTGTGGCAGTGCCTAGTAACCCTACAGTGGTATCAGAGCTACTAGGCATTAGATGTCGACCTATGGGGGGTTCTCACTGTGTGACACTGTGGCGAAGCATAGGCTCTTATGTAGCGTTTTGAAAATCGTTTCGGTGAAATTTCGGAAAAACGGTAAAATAAAAGGGTTTTCTGTAAAAAGTCAAAATACAAATATCTTATTATAAAAAATTAAATATACATATTCTAGCTATGTAATTGCTATTATTTGGTGTTTATTGAGCCGCTGGTGAAATTTCAAATTTTCTGAAAAAAAATATTATTTTATTATTATTTTAAGCCGTCACTAATACATTTAATTAGGGAAAATTACAAATTGGAATGAGTTGAAAAAAATTTTGTACATCATAAAACATTAAATAAAAATTTATCATGTGGTTTTTGGAATGAAATCATTTGCCAAAATGGTTTAGAAATTATTGAAGAAAAAAGGCTTTTTTTAGCGTAAATGGATGTTTGGGGTATTGTATTTATCATTTTTCATCACCCCACACCCGTGCCCACACCCACACACCCCCACTTACTCCTCCCCATGGCTGAATTCAGCACCCACCATATTTTTCCCCACTTGATTTTCAAGGAAAAAGAAATGAAAGAAAAGAAAAGAAAATGAGTGAAGTAGTTAGACTTTTGACTTTGTTTGACCTTGACCTTGTCCCCCCCCCCATTTTCCTCACCTCCCTCTCTCTCCCCCACCCACTTTTCTGGCCGAAAATTCCTTCTCCCCACAGCAGCACCCCCCCCCCCCATTTTCCCCTCTCTTTTCCCTTCAAAACTTCATGAAAAATTGCATCAAAAATCCACCAAAAATCCCACAAAATCAAAATCAAAGTCCTACCCATTTTAGCTTAGCCCGTTTAGCATGGATCCTTGTGAAAAGAGAGCATTTTGGGAGGCCATGGAGTCTTGTGGACCTTCATATATTTTTGGGTATAAATTCTAAAACTTTTTGTTGCTTAAATTGTTACTAATTTCTTAAGTTAATTTAATTAAGTGTTATTTGGATATGTGAGTTTAATTGCAAGTTTTGGAATTCAAGTAGTGAAATTGAATGCAAGTTAGGGTTTATAAAATTGGTGTATGGTTGTGTGTTATAATTAGGCTTTGTTGTCATGTTAATACAAGTTTAGTAGCTAGTGCTAATGGCTAGCTTAAAATTTTTGTTATTTTGCTAATTTGCTTACTCGGTTTTTGAAATTTGCTAAATTCTTGGGATTAAAAATGTCATTAGGTTTTTCTTGGCTTCATTAACTTTATTAAGTGTGGTTTAATTCTTTGGATCATGCAATTCTAAGCTAGATTGTAGTTTGTGTATTTTGCTTTGAAATTGTTAAAAAGGTATTTTTGGTAAACTAGAATATTAGGATTTTTGGAATTTAATGAGATTAAATTCCGGAAATTGTTTATACGACTTATTTAGGATATTTAATAAATATATTGGCCGCTACATTCATTTAAACATCGTGTTTTGTACAAAAACGGCGAATTGTGCTTGCTAGATTTTCGGAAAAATGACTTTTTAAGTGAAATTAGCGTTTTTGTGAGTTTTAACGTAGTTTATATTAAAATTAGTGTTCGTGAATGTGCAAATGAGTGTGATTGGATTTTCTCGATGGTTTGACGTTCGTACATCGACATCGAGGGTTGGTTTGACTATTCCTGCATGCGTGGGCGATAGGTTTGGACCTATACGTGATACGCGTGCCGATTTGATTTTCGTATGCCGTTCCGATTTCGAATTTAGTTTTAATGCGATATGGTACGTTATGATATGTGGGTACCCCCATGTGGACTTCGAGACGACAAGCAAGCGCGTGGCGACGTCGGCACCGGCTAGCGAGGACCAGGTGAGTAGATTTATATCTACGGGGAGAAGTCGGGTGGATGGCGTATAGCACCCCCGCAGTCCGTGGTGGTGTATACGGATGCGTATACACACCAACAATTATTATATGTTATTTGGGATTAATAACGATGCTTAGGATGGATATTGGTGTGTTGGATTATTTTAGTGTTGCGAACCCTAGGGAAGTGTTGCACTACACATACACACATACATACTTGCATACATTCCTATTGATATGTGCTCATGGGATTCTTTATAGTATGTGTTCACATGGGTATGGGACTATGTGTTCACATACGGATTTGAGGATGATACTTGGGATTGAGCTGAGTCGATGAGATTCGATTTGAGGCCGTAAGATCGGTAATATAGCTGGGTTCGTATCTTAGATACGACATGACGTTGTAGCGGGTCCTTGACGTAGTGTTTCACACACGTCCATGCATACGTAGGCGGTATCAGTATGGTACTAGACGTAGATCAGTACCCCGATCATGATATTTGATAAAGAGGATACCAGGTGAATAGTATGATGAATGTGATATTGACCCGTACCCAGATTGGGATGCCGTACGACGGATTTACGTACGAGCTATATTGATGATTGATCCGCACTCTTGACTTGGGATGCTTGATTATAGATATAGTATCGGATATGATATTATTGAGGCAGGATCATCGACTATACATATACAGGTATGTATATGTATCGACTCAGATGATAGGCGGTTTCCTTACCTGTAGTTCAGCTTGTTAGTTCAGCCGTATAGTTTAGTGTAGTTGTTAGATTAGATTAGACTTCTTACCTATTTCAAAAACTAACGAATCGTGGGCATTTTTAAAGACAGCTCAAGGGAATCTACGGATATTTCAAAAACGACGTATCTTTTCATAAAAACACCGTAGCCCCTATTTTCAAAACCCCTTGATTCGTGTTATTTCAAAAGGCACCATTCGTAGGACTTATATTAGATTATTGCAGATTAGTTATCGTTGTGTCTAGTATTCAGCTCCCGCACATTATTGCTGTTCGCTCTGCCTCGCATATTTATTTTGCTGCATATTCCATTATTGATATCATGTTGTTAGGACACCAGCACCATTACCGATGATGCGTATGTACCACGTACACCTACTTGCCGGCTCACACACATCTTCATCGGTAATTGCCATGTCACGTACACTTTAGAGAATATAATTGCTTGACTTAGATTGTTAGCTGGTAGTTTTGACATGATATTAGTGTACTTCCCTTATATGCCATATTAGACATTGTAGTTATTACCTAACACTTCATGCATACTGTTATTCAGTTGTTCATGCCTAGTTCATTATCATTGACATATGCACTTGTGATGATTTCTTGAGATTTATGATATTTCTGGATTTCGGGGAAAGCCGCAAAATTTACAACTTATGATCTTTTAAAATATAAAATGTTGCGGTTTTCTAGTGATGTAAAGTGTCGTCCACCATGAGTTTGCTGTGGTTTTGGAGATCCGTGTCGAGGAGTGGAGGAACCGTCACGGGTACATGGTGGGCCCGGTATGGTACCCCGGGGCAAGATGAATGTGGTGTTGACGTTGAGCCTGGCAGGGGACAGATTACCTACCGGTGATATTACCCGACGTGTCGGATATCCGGAGGATACCGTCATGGTCTTGAGATGGATGGTAGGGGCCGGTCTGGACTGACGGCGCCCTAGATATTGAGATTGAGACATTGATATTTCGAGACAGTGAGATTTATGTTTCGTGTCGATGCTAGACACTGTTGATACTGATTTCATTATGATATCTCAGTTTAAAAATACGAAGGAAATCTCACTAATTTATGAAAACAGTTTCTTCATTTACATGTATTCTGTTTTCATGCATTCATACCTCATTCATATGATATATTGCTACCTGAGGCACTGACACGGGCACATGAAATTATACTCGGGTTAGATATTACCCTAGTCATTGTTATAGGCTGCATGTTATACTTATATTTGAGGATATATTATGATCATTGACCTAGGTTGCGTTATTTATGAGATTTCTGTGCGTAGATGTTTTTCTATTCACGAGTTGGCAACTCACCCCCGTTGTGCCCCAGTTTCTTGCAGATTTGCCGTACAGGTTTCTTTACGGCTTGCGGGCTCAGTTTCATTCGGCTGATTTGCTAGTAAGTGGGTTTACTTGTATCATACCCCCATTATATATCATGTATATCATTATTCTGTTGTATCTAGAAGTTCCATCAACCAAACATGTATTTATTTTGAGATAGAGACCAGTGCTGTTTATTCTTTCGACCTTAGAGTCGCTCGTTATATTTCTGGTGGTTTTGAGTTCCTTTTGAGTTTTGATCCTCGCCGTTGGCGTTGTATATTATATTGCTTGTGTGGTTGTGACCGTCGATTGACGAAGAGCTAGCTCCCGCTTGGGGATTCCTTTTTATTGATTTCGTATACTATTCATGTTGTATTCCGTTTGGGAGCCAGTTTTTACAAAGGAGACTCTGCCGAAATTTTCAGTAAATTTTGATGTTCTTAAAAACTGCATAATTCGGCTTATGCTATTAAAACTACTTGTTTTAAATTGGTTTTCCTGCACTCTACTACTTTTCTTGGTTTGGATTTCTGGGTTTTCGGTTTACTTAGATTACTTACGCCTCGAGACGTTCGTAGTTTAAGTGCCGGTCATGTTCCATACTTTCGGGTCGTGACAAAGTTGGTATCAGAGCGCTAGGTTTTAACCTTCGGAGCGTAGGATGACCCTTGGTTGATGGAATAGGTGACTAAAGTAGAGTGACGTACCGTTGGTATGTTCCGCGGCATATTTACGACACGCCACTCCACTTATGAAGCCTTAGGATGTACATTTCCTTGTTCAGTATTATTTTCCTTCCTGATCTAGCCTCATCGATACCAGTTTGGTTTTGCTGCTACGGTTACCGGTAGGGAGAGCTACGGCTAGAGTTGCGGTCAGCACAAGCTCGTCACGAACGAGGACCGACCAGGGCGAAATTCCGGCGACACACGATTGCAGAGATGTGTCTTTTTACTGTGTTTCCGCGCCGCGAGCGTTTGGCGGATCGCCTTTATGAGGTTACTCGGATGTGCTGATCGACACTAGAGGATTGAGCCACTGACAGAGGCCAGCCAGATTTTGATGACCGTTGGTGTGTTGCTTACTCCTGATGATCGAGGCACTGTTCAGCGTGCAGACGAGCGAGCCAGTTATTGCTGCGAACGACGAGGTATTGCCCCAGATGCTGGAGTTAGTGCAGAACGAGTTGTACTAAGAGATGATAGAAGGTCTCTAGTCACCCTAGGAGGAATGAGTAGGACATGTGGTTCGTTCGCCTACCCCGATGTGAGGTCATCAGATAGATTGCTTCCAGCTAGAGACGACTTCACGCGGAGACGTTGGGAGTCGACAGAGACGATCGAATGTCAGAAACCTATTTATCCAAGTTTAAAGTAGTCGGAAAGACATGCAGGCAATTCTATGGTCCCTCTAGAAGAATGAAACCCTAACTCGACTTAATGACCGTGTGAAAGCCTTTGAACCTTCGGGTTTGCGGCAGTTCTACGGTGCCATTAGTGAGGCTTGGGTTTGCCCTTCTACGGCTGGACCACCGATGCTGTGGTATGTATTCGATACTATTAAACTGTGCCCAAGAGGTTGAGCTCTTGGGGGATTATAAGGTTTTGACAAATCGATCGAATGGTTCGACTTCAATCGGATGCTAGGTGGTGAGACGCATTCTTGGGAGACTCCAGATACGAGGATAGTCGTTGGAGCTCAGTCCATGCAGCCACGACGAGACGAGTCCAAAGCAGACGACATTAGAGAAAAGTGGAGTAAGAGGTTCGCACCAGATCTAGATGAGATGACGTTCCACTCCGCCGACATCAGAGATGCGATACGCATGCCGAGGCAGAGTACTGGATATACCTTCCAGAAGAGGTCGCGATGGGTATGCAGCCATTCCGGAGCAAGATGCAGATATAGGAAAGGACGATGACTTCCGGACAGTTGGCAGAGACGAGACATGGAAGAGACCGTGAGCAGGATTTCTTCCAGGACACTGCTGCAATGATACTTGCACCCAGGGTCAGATGTGTCACGTACATTCAGAGAGCCAGAGGCCGACGCTAGTGATATGCTGTCTTACGAGTGGTCGCGATGATTGACCAAGAGATGACCAGAGAAGTGCCAGAACGGAATCGTCCCCGTTAGCACACCTGACAGGGCCGATGAGCCGATGGACCGAAAGATTGGTAATTCACAGTGAAGACCTTGACCCAGGAGTGGTCATGGTTACGCACACCAGCAGGCCAGAGTTCATGATCATCGACGAGACGTCCCATTAGTGACCGTGACAGTTGGCCCGAGATTCTTAGAGGATGCACTTGAGCTATACTATTCCGCCATTATTGATTTCGATGTTTTGGGTGATTTATTCGTATGATTTGATTTTGATGATTGAGGATTTACGATCTTTGCACAGTGTTGCACTCGATATCGTTTTCGTGCTTTAGTTTCACATGTTTGTGATTTTACGGTTTTAAACAGTTGAGTTGATTTTGTGCGTATGTACGCACGCGATTTGGTTCCTACACTCTGTATAGTTTATATATGCTGGCAGTGCAGTGACATATATTTTGTGCACTTGGATACACTGGATTTCGATTTCGAGGGTGATGCTCGACATTTGTTTTGTGCATTTTATGCACCGGATTGGATTTTTAGCGCCTGTTGGGCGCCTGTTACGAGATGCGATTTGGTGCACACCAGATGCACTAAATTGAGATTTTTTTTGTGCATGTCAGATGCACCTGATTTTGCTGTCAGGCACACCTGTTGCCTACGACAGATGTTTCGTGCACACCCGATGCACTTAGATGTTGTTTCTGTGCGCATGTATGGCACATTCATGGATTTTGATTTCCGTGCGCACCAGACGCACGTAGTATTCATGTGCATATTTTGGGATTGATTTCTTATAGAGTAGTACGTTTTTATGATATTGCTATGTGTTTTCGTACTGAGCAGGACTAGTCAGAGGACAGTACCTGAATATATTTTGCATGCATTGATAGTTATTGAAGAGATTTCCAAAAAGCGAGCTATAGCCTCAGTATTTACCTACGTGTCTGATATGACACGAAATGTTTAAAACAAGGAGACCCTTCTAAATTGTTTCCAAAACGGCGGAACGTACATTTCAAACAAAGGTATATATGTATATAGTTATTTTCTTATGGTAGACGTCCGCCACTGTGCAGTGTTATACGCGTTGCACAGCGACTTAAAGAGATTTGGCATGCATTTCCTTCAGATACTTATAGATATAGATTCGATATTTACATTTATAGTTTCAAGTTATATCATATTGGTTTTGATTTGGATTTGGCATTGATGTCTTCTCCACGACTCCGATGATCGCGGGATGCTTGACGGAGTTTTGATTTGAGTTATATACTCATTTTTCAAGCGCATGCGCTGCGCTACGATTTGTTTTATGTATTTACAATTTCGGAGCCCCGACGACTTGATGGTTTTTCTCAGATGTTTTAGTAATTGGGGGAGTTTGAATTTAAATTCGGGGACCGAATTTCTTTAAGGGGGGAAGATTGTAGCGTTTTGAAAATCGTTTCGGTGAAATTTCGGAAAAACGGTAAAATAAAGGGGTTTTCTGTAAAAAGTCAAAATACAAATATCTTATTATAAAAAATTAAATATACATATTCTAGCTATGTAATTGCTATTATTTGGTGTTTATTGAGCCGCTGGTGAAATTTCAAATTTTCTGGAAAAAAATATTATTTTATTATTATTTTAAGCCGTCACTAATACATTTAATTAGGGAAAATTACAAATTGGAATGAGTTGAAACAAATTTTGTACATCATAAAACATTAAATAAAAATTTATCATGTGGTTTTTGGAACGAAATCATTTGCCAAAATGGTTTAGAAATTATTGAAGAAAAAAAGGCTTTTTTTAGCGTAAATGGATGTTTGGGGTATTGTATTTATCATTTTTCATCACCCCACACCCGTGCCCACACCCACACACCCCCACTTACTCCTCCCCATGGCTGAATTCAGCACCCACCATATTTTTCCCCACTTGATTTTCAAGGAAAAAGAAATGAAAGAAAAGAAAAGAAAATGAGTGAACTAGTTAGACTTTTGACTTTGTTTGACCTTGATCTTGTCCCCCCCCATTTTCCTCACTTCCCTCTCTCTCCCCCACCCACTTTTCTGGCCGAAAATTCCTTCTCCCCACAGCAGCCCCCCCCATTTTCCCCTCTCTTTTCCCTTCAAAACTTCATGAAAAATTGCATCAAAAATCCACCAAAAATCCCACAAAATCAAAATCAAAGTCCTACCCATTTTAGCTTAGCCCGTTTAGCATGGATCCTTGTGAAAAGAGAGCATTTTGGGAGGCCATGGAGTATTGTGGACCTTCATATATTTTTGGGTATAAATTCTAAAACTTTTTGTTGCTTAAATTGTTACTAATTTCTTAAGCTAATTTAATTAAGTGTTATTTGGATATGTGAGTTTAATTGCAAGTTTTGGAATTCAAGTTGTGAAATTGAATGCAAGTTAGGGTTTATAAAATTGGTGTATGGTTGTGTGTTATAATTAGGCTTTGTTGTCATGTTAATACAAGTTTAGTAGCTAGTGCTAATGGCTAGCTTAAAATTTTTGTTATTTTGCTAATTTGCTTACTGGGTTTTTGAAATTTGCTAAATTCTTTGGATTAAAAATGTCATTAGGTTTTTCTTGGCTTCATTAACTTTATTAAGTGTGGTTTAATGCTTTGGATCATGCAATTCTAAGCTAGATTGTAGTTTGTGTATTTTGCTTTGAAATTGTTAAAAAGGGTATTTTTGGTAAACTAGAATATTAGGATTTTTGGAATTTAATGAGATTAAATTCCGGAAATTGTTTATACGACTTAGTTAAGATATTTAATAAATATATTGGCCGCTACATTCATTTAAACATCGTGTTTTGTACAAAAATGGCGAATTGTGCTTGCTAGATTTTCGGAAAAATGACTTTTTAAGTGAAATTAGCGTTTTTGTGAGTTTTAACCTAGTTTATATTAAAATTAGTGTTCGTGAATGTGCAAATGAGTGTGATTGGATTTTCTCGATGGTTTGACGTTCGTACATCGACATCGAGGGTTGGTTTGACTATTCCTGCATGCGTGGGCGATAGGTTTGGACCTATGCGTGATACGCGTGCCGATTTGATTTTCGTATGCCGTTTCGATTTCGAATTTAGTTTTAATGCGATATGGTACGTTATGATATGTAGGTACCCCCATGTGGAATTCGAGACGACAAGCAAGCGCGTGGCGACGACGGCACCGGCTAGCGAGGACCAGGTGAGTAGATTTATATCTACGGGGAGAAGTCGGGTGGATGGCGTATAGCACCCCCGCAGTTCGTGGTGGTGTATACGGATGCGTATACACACCAACAATTATTATATGTTATTTAGGATTAATAACGATGCTTAGGATGGATATTGGTGTGTTGGATTATTTTAGTGTTGCGAACCCTAGGGAAGTGTTGCACTACACATACACACATACATACTTGCATACATTCCTATTGATATGTGCTCATGGGATTCTTTATAGTATGTGTTCACATGGGTATGGGACTATGTGTTCACATACGGATTTGAGGATGATACTTGGGATTGAGCTGAGTCGATGAGATTCGATTTGAGGCCGTAAGATCGGTAATATAGCAGGGTTCGTATCTTAGATACGACATGACGTTGTAGCGGGTCCTTGACGTAGTGTTTCACACACGTCCATGCATACGTAGGCGGTATCAGTATGGTACTAGACGTAGATCAGTACCCCGATCATGATATTTGATAAAGAGGATACCAGGTGAATTGTATGATGAATGTGATATTGACCCGTACCCAGATTGGGATGCTGTACGACGGATTTACGTACGAGCTATATTGATGATTGATCCGCACTCTTGACTTGGGATGCCTGATTATAGATATGGTATCGGATATGATATTATTGAGGCGGGATCACCGACTATACATATACAAGTATGTATATGTATCGACTCAGATGATAGGCGGTTTCCTTACCTGTAGTTCAGCTTGTTAGTTCAGCCGTATAGTTTAGTGTAGTTGTTAGATTAGATTAGACTTCTTACCTATTTCAAAAACTAACGAATCATGGGCATTTTTAAAGACAGCTCAAGGGAATCTATGGATATTTCAAAAACGACGTATCTTTTCATAAAAACACCGTAGCCCCTATTTTCAAAACCCCATGATTCGTGTTATTTCAAAAGGCACCATTCGTAGGACTTATATTAGATTATTGCAGATTAGTTATCATTGTGTCTAGTATTCAGCTCCCGCACATTATTGCTGTTCGCTCTGCCTCGCATATTTATTTTGCTGCATATTCCATTATTGATATCATGTTGTTAGGACACCAGCACCATTACCGATGATGCGTATGTACCACGTACACCTACTTGCCGGCTCACACACATCTTCATCGGTAATTGCCATGTCACGTACACTTTAGAGAATATAATTGCTTGACTTAGATTGTTAGCTGGTAGTTTTGACATGATATTAGTGTACTTCCCTTATATGCCATATTAGACATTGTAGTTATTACCTACCACTTCATGCATACTGTTATTCAGTTGTTCATGCCTAGTTCATTATCATTGACATATGCACTTGTGATGATTTCTTGAGATTTATGATATTTCTGGATTTCGGGAAAAGCCGCAAAATTTACAACTTATGATCTTTTAAAATATAAAATGTTGCGGTTTTCTAGTGATGTAAAGTGTCGTCCACCATGAGTTTGCTGTGGTTTTGGAGATCCGTGTCGAGGAGTGGAGGAACCGTCACGGGTACATGGTGGGCTTGGTATGGTACCCCGGGGCAAGATGAATGTGGTGTTGACGTTGAGCCTGACAGGGGACAGATTACCTACCGGTGATATTACCCGACGCGTCGGATATCCGGAGGATACCGTCGTGGTCTTGAGATGGATGGTAGGGGCCGGTCTGGACTGACGGCGCCCTAGATATTGAGATTGAGACATTGATATTTCGAGACAGTGAGATTTATGTTTCGTGTCGATGCTAGACACTGTTGATACTGATTTCATTATGATATCTCAGTTTAAAAATACGAAGGAAATCTCACTAATTTATGAAAACAGTTTCTTCATTTACATGTATTCTGTTTTCATGCATTCGTACCTCATTCATATGATATATTGCTACCTGAGGCACTGACACGGGCACATGAAATTATACTCGGGTTAGATATTACCCTAGTCATTGTTATAGGCTGCATGTTATACTTATATTTGAGGATATATTATGATCATTGACCTAGGTTGCGTTATTTATGCGATTTCTGTGCGTAGATGTTTTTCTATTCACGAGTTGGCAACTCACCCCCGTTGTGCCCCAGTTTCTTGCATATTTGCCGT
The DNA here is from genome assembly GCA_030015575.1 of Agapanthus africanus. Lineage (NCBI taxonomy): Eukaryota > Viridiplantae > Streptophyta > Magnoliopsida > Asparagales > Amaryllidaceae > Agapanthus > Agapanthus africanus. The sequence goes on from JASDDO010000014.1 coordinate 383,845,550, forward strand.
ACAGGTTTCTTTACGGCTTACGGGCTCAGTTTCTTTCGGGTGATTTGCTAGTAGGTGGGTTTACTTGTATCATACCCCCATTATATATCTTGTATATCATTATTCTGTTGTATCTAGAAGTTCCATCAACCAAACATGTATTTATTTTGAGATAGAGACCAGTGCTGTTTATTCTTTCGACCTTAGAGTCGCTCGTTATATTTCTGGTGGTTTTGAGTTCCTTTTGAGTTTTGATCCTCGCCGTTGGCGTTGTATATTATATTGCTTGTGTGGTTGTGACCGTCGATTGACGAAGAGCTAGCTCCCGCTTGGGGATGCCTTTTTATTGATTTCGTATACTATTCATGTTGTATTCCGTTTGGGAGCCAGTTTTTACAAAGGAGACTCTGCCGAAATTTTCAGTAAATTTTGATGTTCTTAAAAACCGCATAATTCGGCTTATGCTATTAAAACTACTTGTTTTAAATTGGTTTTCCTGCACTCTACTACTTTTCTTGGTTTGGATTTCTGGGTTTTCGGTTTACTTAGATTACTTACGCCTCGAGACGTTCGTAGTATAAGTGCCGGTCATGTTCCGTACTTTCGGGTCGTGACATCTTACCCCCAGGGTGTCCCGAGACCGGAAGGTGTTCCGGCGGGTTGTAGTCCTCGCGAGGGGGCATGCGTAAAAAGTAGCTGCTGAGGGACCCGTTGGTGTCACGGTGACCCCATTGGATGGGGTGGCTGCCTGACCTACAGTGGTATCAGAGCCAAGCTAGAGCTTTTGGCGAAGTCTAGACGAAGTTTAAAGTCCAATCGAACCCGAAAACCTCGACACGAACCCTTCTCTGTACATTTTTTAAAAATGTGTTTTTTTTTGAATTAAAAATGCTCAGAAAAATTAGCAGGAAAAACTAAGAATTACTGTGAAGTACGGTCGACTAACTCAATATTTTGACCGCGGAACCGTGCCAAACCATGGGTTTGGCGGCGGTTACGCGACCAAAATTTCGACTTAGTCCCTGGAATTTCACTTATTTATTCTTAGATCCTTTATTGTTATTTTTTTCTGGGAATTTTTTAATTCCATTCAAGTGTTAAGTTTTCTAGGGTTGTATTGGGGAATCGTTGATTCGATCAGATAATTTAACTTTGTTTAGTTTTGTCCGGATAATTTTAGAAACTGTTAAAAAGTTCGAACGGATATCAATAACTCACTTTTTCCCCAGTCGGAAAATTTTTCAAAAGTTGGATTTTTTCTCAAGTTTAAGAACGTTCTAAGTCGTGCAAGTAACGCGGTGGACCCTCTAGAAGAAAGCAAACCTTAACTCGATTATGTGACCGTCTTGAACTGCCTCTAAACCTTATGGTTTGGGGCAGTACGGCGTGCCACATGTGAGGCGTTGGCTTGACCCTTCTACGGCTGGACCATCGGTACTGTGGCATGTGATGGAGGTTTTTAAACTGATTTCAAGTGTTGAGATATATTGGGTAAATCTTAGGTGTTTGATTATTCGATCGGAAAGTTTAACATTGTCTATTTATCTGGAATGTGATACAATATTTGGAATCCCCAAGTAGTTATGAGATAACTAATTTGAATGTTATAAACATAGCAGTTTAGTCTCAGATGATCGGTTGCCATGGAATTTTGATGTGATCAAAAGTCCGTTGCAATCACGTAGCGTACGCGGATACTCGCCAGGTAAACTTAATAGACAGCGACGCCCCATTGCCCCGACCAAGTGACTGTAGGAGAACCCCGTCGCCGAAAGCATCCGTTCGGGTGCTCGCGGTAGCGGTGTTCCGCCTTAGTGCACTTCGTCGACGGCATCCGGGGGTGCGGCGGTCTACTAAAGTTTGCGACGAGCATTCGATCAGGTTGTCGGGAATCTTGTTGAATTGCCCTACTTGATATTGAAAAGTGTTTTCGATAATGGGACTAAAATGCGGGGTATATAATTGTTAGGCATGCGATGTCTAAGGAATTCATATGGTTAGGCATGCGATGTCTAAAGAGGTTGCGGATTCCAACTATTGTAGTTTTACACTTTCTTTTCTGTGACCGTAAACGTAGTATGTGGTGTATCGCCGGCTTCGTTGCTATACATCAACGACAATCGGGATACGCATACTTACTTACGTTGATGATATGTGATATTATGTGTTGCTGTGATATGTTATATTGGATTATCACGTTTTGAATAGCCGGGGGTTTTATGTGCGATGAGAGTTTTTCTTTTTCATTCATGTAAAATTCATTTGTATGTAATATTCTTTTATTGGGGCACTTCCGGGGTGAGGATGATGTCACCATTGTATATTATTTACTTTTCCGCATTAGGTAGACCCAAGGCGGGGAGCACAAGTAACCGAGTTCTAGGGTCCAGTGGGAGACCATCTCGAGGAGTCGAGACCGGGTCTCATAACCCTATAATTGGCAGTGTTGCTTGCCGCTCTCGTATGGGTCTAGGGATGTGGGTTTGGCTATTCATCACGACCGTGGAATCCGTGTTTTATACAGGCTCGTATTAAAACACGGACGTCCTAGTATATCCAGTATTTCATATATGTTCTTCTGCTGCAATGTTCTGTGACGAGATCATATTACTGCCTGAGACGAATGTTTATATTATATATATGAGATATATGTTATATTGCAGATTTCGTTTCAAATGTGATGCTTGTGAAGCATAATAAAATGGGACTTCATTAATGAGATTAATGAAATAAAAGAAACCTAAAGATGTTGTGGAATCGAATTTTCAAAAACAGGTAGCTACAGTTCTTGCTTTGCATCGCGGTGTTCCTTGTAGAACATCATGCACCTTATTCGATAAGGAAAGGGCCGAGATCCCTTCACCGGGAGTGACCCTTTTAACAATAACTGGCAGATGCTACAACCCTCGGTTTGTCTTTTGATTGCTTCTATAGTTCTTGCTTTGCACAGCGGTATATATGATATACCCTGCACCTTATTCGATGAGGAAATGGTCGACGATCCCTTCACCAGGAGTCACCCCTTTAGCAAAACTAGAAAAGCCTCAAAAACATTCCATTTAAAAATCACTCGATTCTACAACGATATCAAGTTCATTACGCAAAAGGTTTTCTTAAAAACCTGTTGTAGCCCTCCGTCATTTCAGATAAGTAATAGTTAGTATTCGTGCTGCGTTTGTTGACCTCTGTCAAGGCGTAGTGTGCGGTAGCTGATTAGTGCTTATCTGTTTAAGCATATGATTTGATTGATTTAGGGTAGTCGTGCGACCTTGTTGACCTCTGTCAAGGGTCGTGCGGGTGGGTTTACTTCAATCAGTAAATGACGGGTTGAACTTGACAAGCAGCCTATGGTTTGTTGACCTCTGTCAAGGTCATAGGACGCTAGGGGTAAAATATTATTGGGAATTTCAAGTGTTGAAATTTGCAATGAGATTGCATACCTTCTATGAGATAGTGTTGCGCCACGGCAGCGCCCCGGCCGTCTTACCGAGGCCAAAATGCGGAATCAAAAATTTTCCTTACTTGGAAACTGGTGCTACCGCGGACAATAAAACTCGGATCGTTAACCATTAACCTATACTAGCTAACAAGAGATGGGAAGATAAGTATACCAAGTGATCCGAGTCCTCCGGTCTTCTCTTCATCGTCCCGATCTCCCGCGGAAAGTCCTGTCTCCATGTCGTCGCCTCCTCGCCGGAAGGGCACTACGTCGCCTACAACTTTTACGGGCTCCCACCTCAATACCGAGGCAACTCGGGCACGAAGCTGGCAAGTCGACTTGCCCAAGATTTGCTGTAGAATGTAGTGTAGTGGCTTGTCTCATTGGGGTTTATGTTGCCATTGGGTGATGGAAGAAACAAAGAACTTTGGAGAGGGGTTTATGATTTTGGAGCATACAAATGAGATGATCTAATTTCCCTCATGCAAAAATGAAATCCTCTCTCTCTCTCTCCTAAAGTGGCCGGCCAAAACATGTAGGGAATTAACAAGGGGGGTAGCACAAGGAAGGTGAGTGTAGGAAACATGAAGGGGTGACCACATCCAAAAGGAATGATAACAAGGTCAAATCCATTCAAATCAACTCTAATATCAATCAAATCCAAGCAACATGAAAAAGCAAAGATGCTAATCAAATCATGATCCCATAAAAGCAAGAAACCCCCTCCACAAATGTTATTTGCAAACTTGCAAATAACCCCCTCCATCGGAAAAGTCCGGCCGGGAAAGAACAAAGGAAAACCGGCCGGAACGGAATGCAAACTGGCAACTCCAGAAAACTGGTCCCGTAATAAATTACAGGAAAACCCCGATGCTGTGCATACAAACCCGTATCTGTATTCCGACCGGATACAAAAGCAATGAGACAAAATCTACACTGTACTAAACTAAGATCCGGCTTAAACCAAAACCGGCTAGTAATATCCGTCCGATCCTGATCCGTGCAATACCGCACGTATCAGATCGAACCCTGCCATATATCCATACGGCCACTAGTACAAACCGTCTGATCCTGATCCGTGCAATACCGCACGTATCTGATCGGACTCTGCCATATCTCCATACGGCCTCTACAGCGTTTCGCCCGAAACTTGAGTAACTGAAAGTGTGGTGGACTCTAAAGACTCGTCAATACTATGGCTGTGGATTTAACCACTAGCACGTCAGAGGTATAAGCCAATACGTGACGGGCCACCAGCTATTGACCAAAAGGGACGTCGATGAGCGAACTCATCCTGACACCCTACTGAGCCTGTCAGTGACAATATCCGTACAGTCCGGTCCGTTCGTCTATGAGCATCGCATGGCGGGCCTAGGGGGTTGGTAAAAGTCAGACCCCCAAAAGCGGTACAAGTCGTGTCGGAGCGTAGCCCAGAACACCCTGAGATACTACTGGAATACCTACCAGTAAATCTCCTGCCTCGGCCGAGGGCTTTGTGTAATGGCTCTCATAGGCACAGCGCGACCTCACCCCCAATACCGGGAGAGACGAACCCATGCAGATCCGCTCACTGCCTCCATATGGCTCGGGACTGTATCCAACTAAAACCTGTTTGCACGACTCCTTTGAGCCGTGGTAGGTTAGTAATCAAAGCACAGTGGGAACTCACACGAGACAAATGACGATCTCAGGTCGATGAACTAACCTGTACACATGTAACCAGGGAACTTCTATCTGACATCTGGTATAAGACCAACTAGCATGTTCCCGACGAGTCCTGTCCGGTGTACTCATAACCCAATGAGCACCTGTATACATCTTAGGTGAACCAACTGACACCAGTGGCTTGTGAGACCGGCCACCACCCCTCGTCGGGGTCTCGAATGTATACACTAGTCTACTAATGGAGTATCGATGCCCTGTCTCGAAACTCCTACGACTAGGGACCTTTTAAGGATGTGCTTATAGACTACCAGCTCCCACGTATATGATTGCCCTCATACTGCTGGCAGTCAAGCAAGAATCCTAGGGGCTCTATCAACGTGTAATAGCGACCTGTCAGGTCACCTAAAGCAGTACACGATGATAAAGATAAACCATATAGCATACTATCATCTCGAGTAAGACTGTCCTCCTGGGATAGGTCCTTCCTCAATCATTGCAATCACGTGCCTGTGATCCAATAATTGACTCTGAGGGCACTATCTCCAACAATCTCCCACTTGCACTCAAGGCTAATTATTGCGATGTCGCATACTCACTGCCCGTGTGATACCGAACACCCAACTCCTCTACTAGTCAGTCTCACAAAACCCGTTTGCGAAACTATTGCGTTCGAGGAATAGCCTCAGTGAGTGGATCCGCCTTGATGTTCCTTTCTATGTCTCTCTATATCTCAAGTTCGCAGAGAATGCCATCTCCCGAAATGAGCAATACCTGTCTTAGAATGTCTGGATGTCTGATGGGACCTAGCTCATAAATGAACTCCAAATCCAAACTTCTTAGACTGTATCGTCAACCGAACTTAATCAGTATCCTGCGCCAAGCCTCCCTCAGTATTATCTTGGACCACCTGTCCAAAATACTGCCCCTCATCAGAAGGAAAACTATAACTCTGACAACCTACTTGTCGTCCAGGTCACCTTGGAAGCCTGGAATGATAACTTTCTCCCGAAGGAGAAAGCCGCTATCATATCCCTAGAACACGCACTTATGTCCTAAAACTGCTTCCGATTGTTTCTACAGGATTGGATTAATATCAACTTATTGCGTCTACTGCAAGAACAACATCTGGTGTGGTACTTGACATCTCATGATTGACTCAATTGCCTAAGCAAGTGATCTGCCAATCATGCACATCCCTCTCCACATTAGTCTGTAAGACACCTTTAGAGAGGGTGACTCCATTACCTGCAGGTATACTACCGTACCAGGAGTCGTCCATTCTAAATACTCATAGAATGCTGTCAAAGTACCCTGATTGGGAAACCACCCAAATCTAGATCTAAAACCATAGATCTAGTAACCAGTATGTTTGATACAATGTCCAAGTCCCATGTGGAGAAACCACTGTGTGACGACCAAAGCATAACCGATCGTAGTATATGAATATCACCTCTTACTCTTTGTATGTCATCTAAATACCAGGAAATAACACCCTACTACCTTCTCAACAGATCCATCCCCTATTCTGATGAAGTCAAACCTATGACTGTCACATCAGAAATAGATGATCTATCTCCGCTGTATCTGCTTTAGTCTATAAATAGACATAAGACACCTGTCCACCAATGCTTCCGCTGCTCCCACTGACTACGACAACCCTCTGGCAGAGTCATATAGACGTACACTTCTAAAGCTAGTTTAAAACGACGCTATACTCATCCTCCTGCCGGGTCTCACAGTCTGGAACAACAACAATGGTATGTGGGGGGTAAACAAGAACTTCCCTGTCACCGTCCTTGAGGCTACCGAAGTACCTCACGGGTGCCTGAAGTTACCCACCATATCTGCGGAGTGGCCAATGGAATGTCAATCCAGATTGAATCTTTAGGTTCCTTATCAAATCTTCAGTAATCGTTTGCGGTTCTGGAATCACTTCCAGTTCTACCATACTCCCACTACTGTTTTCTGAAAAAATCCATTTTTATTAAAACTGTGGCGAGTCAAGAACAATATCACTATTGATCTTCCAGATGGTAGAAAGTCAACCCTCGTCATAGCCTGGGTCAACCCACAAACAGCCATTACAGAAACGTGCCTTGAGTTATCCGGAGTCTGGTTTTAAGCATAAGCCGGACAACTCCCCGTACCTTAACAATGTCAAGATATGAATTGTTCTATATCCAATATAGAAACAGAGGCACTTATTTAATTTAACCAGATTCAAATCATGCAGCTGTCTCCAGTGCATGTCAACTAAATGGAAGGAGGCCGATCAGCGTTACTCAACTTAGGAGTGCTTCCAATTATGAGTAACCTGAAAGAGAAGCTAGTTCTCTTAATCATTACTATCAACTGAATACCATATACAAGTATCTACATCTTCGATCACTTTGAAGAATCCCGATACTTGCAATACCTGGTTGTCTACTTTATTCAAATACCTATAACTTCTCAAAATTCGGACCCTGTGTTTCCACGAAATGCCTGTCTAAAAACTAGAGAAGTCATAAGTAAACCGAATATAGTACGAGGACCAACCCCTCTGTCCTGATGGACCCTGGACAACATACAATACTCTGTATAAGTCCCTTGAGTCTGATAACTTATTCACTGTGTGTCGTAGGTTGAAAACTGGACTTATGGTTAAGAAGAATTACACCGCTGTTTAATGATCCTTACCTAACCATCCACTGATATAGGTAAATGTCATCGACATAACTTCAAAAGGTATATCTCACTCTATAAAAATAGACGTACAAATATATCAATTTGAAATTGGTGCATAACCGCGGATATTCAAAATCAAATATTTGCCGTCCGGCAAACAACCCAGGTGACTTCCTCAAATATCACCGATTACAACGAATCCCGATATAATGAGGATAATCACCCAATTCCCAATAACTTACTCCCACTTATCATCTGTAAAACCATACAGATGTGAGAATCATACCTGGTAAATACATACCCTGGAGTAAGTGTCTAATCGGGAAATCAGTTTTCCATCAACAGTACACAGTGAAACTGAAACATTGAAATGTTTCGATGGGGTATCCTGGCGTTCCTAGTAATGCCTCTTCCATTATCCAGATTCACAACTGTAACCGTATAATTCTTTGCCACCTCTCCAAATCCCTTTATATGTCTTTAGTCATTACCTTCTGCACACCCCTTTAAGCCAAATGGTTTTCTTCCTTCCCTACCGTTCGGCACCAGCCTATGGTTTGGAAGAAGACTATCCAATAAGCATAAAGGGTGTACTGTCCTAATCCTAGGAGCACTCGCAACGCGAGAGAAGGTGAAGATAAAAGACACCTGAATGTACTTTATTCCTATTTCTCCTGAACTAGGATCCATCCCCGAACTGAAACAAGTTCCTTTCGAGTTCGTATATAACCATACGATGGATTATCCAATAAACTGGGATCTTCGTAGTAATACAGAGTGTCCTGGAGAAATACAAAGGTGATTTAGGATTGGCAAAGAAATACTTGGTTTGGTCGTGAATATCAGTCGCAATTTACTTTGCCCTCCTACTAATCCCTTGCTTTGTCTTAACTTAATACCTTCTACACACCATCGTTATGTTAATTGGTTTTCTTCATTCCCCACCATTCGGCACCAGCCTAAGGTTTGGAAGAAGACTATCCAATCTGCGTAATAGGTGTGCTATCTCCTAAACCAAGGAGTATTCGCAACTTGAGAGAAGGTGAAAAGAAAAGACAACTGAATAGTCCTATTCGTTTTCTCCAGAACCGGAAACCATCCTCGAATTCCTTCGAGTTCGTATATAACCATACGATGGTTTTGTCCAATGGAAGTGGACGTTCGTAGTAATACGGGGTGTGCCGGAGAAAAGGGTAAAAGCAGGAGTGGCAAAGAGGTTTGCAACTCTGACAATCCAAAAGCCAGTGTTAAGAAGGTTCGGTCAACTTGGTCACTGAGTCATAGTCCAGGGTCGGGTCAATGGTCGCTGCCAAAGAGAGAGAGAAAAGAAATACTCAGCGTGCACTCTAACCTAGATCAGAATGGTTATCACTTTATCTAATCAGGAAGCCTCCCACTGGCACCTCAAATTCTCCTCCAAACCTGAAAGAAGAATTAGTCGGGATCACCCGAGGAGTAAACCAACTCATCAGTGGGAATCGGGATCCAACTATCATCACATGACAACGTGACGTAATCCACTCACATTATCACACTCCAGAAGGTATGCGCATGTCTGGCAAGTTTCAGTTCTTTTGAAACTCCCGATGTGATTTTTACCCCAAGCGGCTTATGACCTTGACTAGGTCAACAAACCATAAACCGCCAGTCAAGTTCAACCCGTCATTATTCTGGATTGCATTAAACCCACCCGTACGTGCCCTTGACTAGGTCAACAAGGCCGCACGACTGTCCTAACCAATCCCATTTATGCAACAAACAAGTACCACTTAGCTACCGGACACTACGTCTTGACTAGGTCAACAAACGCAGCACGAATACTAAATAATACCCGTAGGAAATGACGGAGGGCTACGGCTAGTTTTTGGCGAAAAACTTTTAACGTAATGAACTTGATATCGTTGAAGGAACTGCATAGCCTTTTATAAAAATATAGTGACGAAAACCTTTGCTAAAGAGGTCGCTCCCGGTGAAGGGATCTCGGCTCTTTCCCCGTAGAATGAGGTGCAGGATATTCCAACTGAATACCACGATGCAAAGCAAAAGTAATCGGCTATAGTGAAGTTATTGCCCTGACGCAAACTTTTGTCCAAGGGGTCACTCCCGGTGAAGGGATCTCGGCCCTTGCCTCGTCGATTGAGGAGCAGGATATTCCAACTGAATACCACTATGCAAAACAAAAGAGAACGCCCTTGCAATAACAGCTTTTTTGAAAAATTATTCCAACAACATCAGAATAGGTTTGTTTATGACTTGCGTTGATCCGAATCAACGCAGTCCCATCAATTAATCACACCACAAAGAACGAAAATAATGATGTACGTATATGCCATCCGCATTCGCCACTGGGTCCCGTCATCACCCGTTAGGTTACTTAACTAACGACATAGCGGGGACTGGACTAGCGCGTATGCAAAACATATACAACATCTACTAATACATATACCAATATATTATATTCGCTCAAGGCGTGATAAGAATGCAACATCACAGAAATGTACAGCATCAAAGAACAATACAGATATCTGGGATCCCCGGGTTTCACAGAGCCGCTGCTGAAACCCGACGTTCCCCTGGTCGTGTGGATAGCCTGTGCAATAAAAACTTAGACCCCTACGGGCGCGGCAAGTCACCCGCCAAGACTTGAAGCGAGGCAGCCCCTTTCAGCCCCGTGAAAGGACCACCCAGCACTTCACGGAATCCGGTAACTTGGGCACCCTTCCTGGGCCAACCTGTACCCCCTACGAGTGCGGCGAATAGCCCGCCAATCCTAGAGTGAAGCCTCCTCTGTCTCAATGCCATGAGATGCGGGCCCGTTTCCCTCTAGAACCCGGCTATCCGTGCACCCCTCCGCGGGGTAATCCTGTAGGGTTCCTAGGCACTCAAGTGAGGTCTCACAAGGCATCGATCATGCCAAATTCAAAAATTATGGGTGCCAAGAGACCCGACTACGGATCGTTGGCTAGATATTTAAGCGAAAAAAAAACTAGTTAACACTTAACTAAGGGATACGGATATACAACCTTTGTAGATCCGTTTGTCCACCTCCATAGCTCCTTGAAGAAGTCTTCTCCGCTGTACAAATCTGAAATTCGGGCTCTTGTGTCGGCTTCTTCGGAGAAGAAGCGGGCTAGGTCATCGACGACGTGCCGAAGATGATCTACGTCGAGGCATCGCTAAATCAAGCTCCGACTTCACCAAGTCAAGAAACTTGTGAAGTAAACACACTCTACTACTTGGCAAGAGGTAGAGGATGAAGAAATAGGAAGTGGGTAGACTTTAGAATTGGATTTCTCACTCTAATTCTCACTTTGCCATTAAAGCTTGTGAAGCTTTTTCTTGAAGTGAATAAGAAGAAGAAGATAAAGAGTATGATATGTTGTTTTGATAAATAGAAAATAAAACAATACTTATCATAATCTTTACCTTAGTTAAGTGTAGAGAATTGACTAAGGTTGGGTTGATGGTTAAGGTTAAGGATGAGAACAAAAAAGTCATCAAGTCAAAGCTTCATGAAGCTTTAACTAAAAACAAAAGAAGCCACCATTCATTTATCTTTCAATTTATTCAAAATGAATAAATAAATAAGATGAATGAATAAGTAAAACCCTAATCAACAACTTAACCTTGGTTTAATTCTTTACACTTAACCATAAAGCATGTATCATCAAACATGATACAATTAAGTGCACAAAATCATATCGCATATGCAATGCGCACAACCGAGCGAGAAAATCCATTTAAAGTGAACCGATACTAGTTAATGCAAAGTAATATATCAAATATATAATTATGCATTAAATCATTAAATCAACACTTGATTTAACGATCCGGTCATATCGCATATAACCGACTAGTAACCTATGTATCGGCTTATCGAATCAACGCTTGAATCGATAACTAGGTTATATCGCATACAACCATTCGACACATTGATCGCGAGAATGAAATACGGTATCACATACACGCATTATTCTCGGTCCCGCACATATCTCATATGCGCTCCTATTTCGTTTCGCTTGAGCCAGGAAACCTCTGTGTAGGACTCTAAAGACTCGTCAATACGCCGGTAGCAGATGATGATCATATCAAACATCCACAAGCCGCAAGCGGTCTGCTAAACATAACGGCCACCCTGGTATTGAGCGATCAGAAGATCGACGAGCAAGCCCGCTCACACTCCTGTGAATCCAACCAGTAACACTACCGTACAGTCCGGTCTGATCGTCTGATATGTCGCATATCTCGCCTAGGGGTGGTAAACGTCAGACCCCAATAGCTCGATAAGTCGTGTCGATATGAGGTCTATAACAATTCGAGAAACTACTGGTAACACTTACCAGTAAATCTCAGCAACCCTGGCCAGGGATTTCCTGTTATAGCCAATCGAACACAGCGCAACATCAACCCCCTATACCGGGAGAGACGTATCCCCTCCTATCGCTCATTGCCTCCATGTGACTCGGGACTGTACCCAAAAACCACCGTTTTGCACGCCCTCTTGGACGTGGTAAGATGGAAATCAAAGCACAGTGGGAACCACACAAGACTCTATGACGATCTCGGGTCAACAGACTACTCTGTACCAGTGTCACCAGAGAACTGCCATCTGACGTGAGGTATAATACCATCTGGGAGTTCTCGACGAGTCCGTCCAGTGTACCCAGTCTCTACTGAGCACCCGTATATCATCTCCGATGTCAAACACCAATGGATATGTGATCATCCATCGCCCATCTGTATGGGTCGAGAAGGTATACGCTAGTCTACTCTGGTATATCGATGCCCCATCTCGATACACCCACGACTAGGGACTTTGAAGGATGTACTTATGGACTACCATGTCCCCACTAGTATGATCCGCATCATAGTCCAGGTAGTCAGGCACACATCCTAAGGGCTTTACCAACATGTAACAGAGAGACAATCAGTGTACACGTTAAGGTAAAGGGTAACCAGATAGCATACTATCATGTCGAGCAAGAAAGTCTTCCTTATATATGTCCCAGCATCCACTACAATATACATCCTATGTACAGTAATGACCTCTAGGGCATATATATAACTAACAATCTCCCACTTGCACTAGGGCCATCTGTAGCAGTGGTCGAAGTATCTCATACTCAACCATCCTATAAAAGTCTCTCTCTGGGAATAGGCCTTCGTGAGTGGATCCGCCGTGTTGTCCTCTGAGTCTACTCTCCAAACCTCGATCATCCAGGAGATCAACTATCTCCATGATCAAGTGATACTGCCTTAGAATATGTCTGGATCACTGATGGGACCTGCGTTCCTTGGCATAAGCCACAACTCCATTGTCTCACAATGGTCGGAACGTAGTTCATCTCATGAACCATTATACATCCAAACAGCCTCTTTGGTAGAATCTTAAGTAGCGATGTATCCTGCCTTTATCGTCTAGTATGCCACGGTATCTAGCTTGGAACTCTTCCAACATACCGTCCCTTTACTGAGGGTAAAGACAATGCCTGCGACTGACATTCAGTCGTTTTTATCACTCTGGAACACTTCCAGTGATTCTCCCCAGGATCACTTGATACCATCTCACTACAACTAGTGAGAATCCTAACATCCAATTAAATCTATCTCATAGATCCAAAACTCAGGATTTAAGAGGTATCATTTTGATCCTACACGGAGAATCTTTGTGATAAACGGAGATTGATCGAGCGTAGCATAAGAAACTCCTTTCTTATCAAGAGTATGTCATCCACGTACTCTACGAGGATCACCACCATACTCCCTACTACCTTTTTGTATATACAAGGTTCATCTACCATTTTGATGATGTCAACTTCCTTGACCAATCCATCAAAACAGATGTTCCAACTCCGCAATGCCTGCTTTATCCTATAAAGCATCTTGTTCACGTTTCCGCTGCTCCCACTGTTTACGAAGCCCTCTGGCTGTGTACTTATAGACGCCCTCTTCCAAAACATCATTTTAGAAGAGCTGTCATGACACCCAACCACCAGATATCGTAGTCATGGTATGTAGCCGTGGCAAGTAGGATCTGGATGGACTTAAGCATAGGAACTGGAAAAGGTTTGATCATTATCCACGCCTGGTCAATGACGAAAACCTTTAACAAGTCTAGCTTTGAAAGTCTCAACTTTTCCATTTACACCAAGTAATCTTCTCAAGATATACTTGCTCCTGATGGGGATTTAACCCTTCAGATATAGCAACCAAAGTCCATACTTTGTTGGTGTATAAGGATTCCATCTCAGATCGCTAAACATCCAGCCATTCTTACAGAGTCTTACTCCTGATGGCCAGCTCGAAACTAGTTGGGTCATTATCTCATGATGCAATCCTCGCTCCCACTGTCATAGAGAAACCGAAGTATCTCTCAGGTGGGCGAGGAACCCTACTAGATCGGCGGAGAGGCCGAGGTTCGTTGGAATCTACTGAATCCTTTGGTTCTACCAAATCATCTGCTGTAGTTTGTATAGCTGGAACCTTTCCAGTTCTACATAACTGACGTTGCCTCGAGCTTGTCCGGATTTTGCTTTTAGACATAGGCCGGACAACCCCAAATCTTAACTAACTTAAGATATGGGCTCTTCCCTTTCCATATCACATATGAAATGGTAGGCAGCTGATTTGATTCGAACCCAATTCAATAGATATACAGCTTCATAAGTGCATAACACCCTAAAGGAAATAGGTAACTCAGTAGTACTCATCATAGAGCACACCTTATCATATAGGGTGTGATTGCTCCGCCCCGATATACCATCGTGCTATGGTGTATACGGAGGAGTAATGCTGAGAGAGAATCTCATTCTCCTTTAGAATAATCCAGGATTTCCGTGCTCAAGTATTCTCCTCCTTGATCACATCAAAGGACATAATACTTATACCCGTATTTTGGTTCTCTACTTCTTTCTTATATTCTGTGAATATCTCAAAAGGTTCAGACTTGTGTTTCAACAGGAACATATGTCTGAATCTCGAGAGATTATCAGAGAATGTAATGAAATACAAAGAACCTTACCAGGTATGTGTAGACAGGGGACCTTTATACATCAACATGTATCATCCCAAGAGTTCACTAACTCTTTCTCTGTTTCCAATAAACAGAGCTATGGTCATTTTATCTTTGTGACATGACTGGCGAGTTTCACAAGATGTAAATTCAAACAAATTTAAATATGCATCTAAATGTAACTCCAGCTAGTCAGGTCGCATTGATATGACCTAGTCTACAATACCTCAAGAAGGAATGGTTCAATTCTGAACTCTTCCTCTTGTGTGTGTTCCATATACTAAAAAACTGTAGTTTGATTTAGAACGTCAATGCTTTTAGACAACGTGCCTGAACCGATCAACTTTTGATATAGGAAATGTTCAAAACATTATCCAACAATACGAAATTTTATCGTTTCTTTACTAATAAAGAGACAGATATGATTTTGTATATCAGGTTCGGTATCTAATAACATTCGTTCAGAATCAATGTATTACAATACAGGGTGACAGTGACCAACAGACTTGGCTGCAACACTTGCCCCGTTTTCTGCATCATGAAACTTATCACACGTTCTCAGTTTTTCTACCCTTTTGTAGCCCTATGTAACAGATTACATATCTGGGATCCTGATCCGGTATCATATACCAGGGATGCGGAGGATACTGAGAAACATTTCTGTATAATGAACATACCCGAAGATGATGCATCAGCTTGCACTCTCTTCGTTTGGGCGGCACGGGAAATCTGGTATTCCCCAATTTCCTGCTCTGTCTTATAACATTTATAAGTGGGAGCGGGACCAACGTTCCCCAGCTCAGTATAACAAGCGGGTTCGGTCAATAATCCGTATTATTATCTTGATTAAGGCGTGATATGGTCGCTACCAGGAGAGAGAGAGAGAAGAAAACACTCAGCGTGCGCTCTAGCAAGATCAGATTGGTTATTATTTTATCTAATCAGGATGGCTCCCACTGCTTTTTATCAAATCTTCCTTCAAACCCTAAAAGGAAAGACTAGCCGGGATTAATTACAAACTACAAGTTCGCCAATCTTTCAGCCAGGCCAGTGTCGGTACTTTGAGGGAGGTCCCCCGTGCTTTCGCACGAACCTAATTAATGTAAAGCTCGTTTTCCCAGAGGCGTAACCTCGTTAACACCTTTCTAGACACCTATTTGATCGGCTAATTGTAATGTATAAAACTCTCCCAGGAGTAACTCTTACTCGCAGCGGGTATCGGGATCCAACTATCTCATAGAAGGTATGCAATCTCATTGTAAATTTCAACACTTGAAATTCCCGATAACATTTTGCCCCTAGCGTGCTATGACCTTGACGCAGGCCAACAAACCATAGTCCGCTAGTCAAGTTCAACCCGTCATTTCCTGATTGAATTAAACCCACCCGCACGACCCTTGACGCAGGCCAACAAAGTCGCACGACTACTCTAATCCAATCTGCATCATATGCATAAGCAGATAAATACTAGTTAGCTACCGCACACTACGCCTTGACGCAGGCCAACAAACGTAGCACGAATACTAAATAGGACTTATCTGAAATGACGGAGGGCTACGACAGGTTTTTCTGAAAACCTATTGCGTAATGAACTCGATATCGTTGTAGAATCAAATGATTTTAAAAATGGAGTGCTTTGAGGCTTTTCTAGTTTTGCTAAAGGAGTCACTCCCGGTGAAGGGATCGTCGGTCCTTTCCTCGTCGAATGAGGTGCGGGATATATCATATATATCACAGTGCAAAGCAAAAACACTTAAAAGCTATCAAAAGACAAACCGAATGTGTAGCATCTGCCAGTCATTGCTAAAGGAGTCACTCCCGGTGAAGGGATCTCGGTCCTTTCCTCATCGAATAAGGTGCAGGATATATCACATATACCGCTGTACAAAGCAAGAACTGTAGCTACCTGTTTTATTTTGAAATTCGATTCTACAACATCTTAGGTTTCTTTTACTTTCATTAATCACATTAATGAAGTCCCATCATTTAAGTACCTAAACATCACAGATAGATATGACGTACACTTATGCCATCCGCATTCGCCTCGATGTCCCCTCGTGCACCGTTAGGTTAGGTAACTAACGACAGAGCGGGGCAGGGCTAGCACGGGTGTAAAACATAAGTAACGTCTATATAATATATCATATATACTATATACTGTATCTATCACAGAACATCACATGATCACATCACAGATATCGCAGCAGAAGAATCATATGAAATATTGGATATATTAGGACGTCCGTGTTTTCAATACGAGCCAGTATAAAACACGGATTCCACGGTCGTGATGAATAGCCAAACCCACACCCATAGACCCCTACGAGAGCGGCAAGCAACCCTACCAATTCTGGAGTTAGAAGACCCGGACTCGACTCCTCGAGTTGGTCTCCCACTGGACTCCAGAACCCGGTTACTTGTGCCCTCCTCCTTGGGTCTATCCTAGTGCGGAAAAGTAAATAATATACAAAAGGTGACTACTTCCGCAACCTGGAAGCACCCCAATAAAAGAATATTACATACAAGTTTTTACATGAATGAAAATGAAAAAACACTCATCTCACATAAAAACCCCCGGCTATTCAAACACGACGATCCAATATAACATATCCAGCAACACATAACATCACATGTCATCAACGTAAGTAAATATGCACATCCCAATTGTCGTTGACATATAGCAACGAAACCGGCGATATCACATATTACACTTACGGTCACAGAAAAGAAAGTGTAAAACTACAACAGTTGGAATCCGCAACCACCTCAGACATCGCATGCCTGACCAAATGAATTACATAGACATCACATGCCTAACAATTATAAACCCCGCATTTTAGTCTCATTATCGAAAACTCTTTTCAATATCAAGTCGGGGAATTCAACAGGATTCCCGACATCCTGATCGAATGCTCGTCGCAAACTTTAGTAGGCGGACACACCCCCGATTCCGTCGAAAAAGTGCACCAAGGCGGAACACCGCTACCGCGAGCACCCGAACGGATGCTTTCGGCGACGGGGTTCTCCTACAGTCACTTGGTCGGGGCTATGGGGCGAGGCTGTCTATTAAGTTTACCCGGCGAATATCCGCGTACGCTACGTGATTGCGACGGACTTTTGATCACATCAAAATTCCGTGGCAACCGATCAAGTGAGACTAAATTGCTACGTTTATAACATTCATTCAGTTATCACATAACTTATTGTGAATTCCAATTATTGTATCCCATTCCAGATAAACAGAAAATGTTAAACTTTTCGATCGAACAGTCAAACACCCAAGTTTTCCCGATACAGATCAACACATGAAACAAGTCTAAAAACATTCAGTTCGTGCCTCAGTACCAGCGGTCCAGCCGTAGAAGGGTCAAGCCAACGCCTCACATGTGGCACGCCGTACTGCCCCAAACCCGAAGGTTCAAAGGGCAGTTCAAGACGGTCACATAATCGAGTTAAGGTTTTTTGTCTTCTAGAGGGTCCATCGCGTTACTTGCACTACTTAGAACGTCGTTAAACTATGGAAAAATCCAACACTTGGAAATTTCCCGATAGGGGAAAAATCGGGTATTTATATCCGGTCGAACTTTTTAACATATCCAAAAATTTATCCGGAAAGCCACACAGACAAAATTTGATAATCCGATCGAACGTACGAATCCCCAAAACAACTGCAGAAAATTCAACTCTTGAAAAATTATTAAAAATTCCCGGAAACATCACCACTGGAAACTAAGAATTACTATACAAAATAATTTAAATACTTTGGCCGTACGGCCGCGGATCCGCCGCATGAGCCTTGCTCATGCCGCGGAACCGCGGTGGAAAAATTGAATTGGCCCCACGAAATTTACAGTAATTCCTAATAAACCCTGCTTGATTTTCTGAATATTTTTAATTGCGAAAAATCCACATTTTTAAAATCTGGACAGAGAGCATTTTCAGGGTTTTGGTTTTGATTCGATCGGAGTTCAAATTCCGTCTAGACTTCGCCTAAGGCTCTAGCTAGGCTCTGATACCACTGTAGGGTTCCTAGGCACTCAAGTGAGGTCTCACAAGGCATCGATCATGCCAAATTCAAAAATTATGGGTGCCAAGAGACCCGACTACGGATCGTTGGCTAGATATTTAAGCGAAAAAACAAACTAGTTAACACTTAACTAAGGGATACGGATATACAACCTTTGTAGATCCGTTTGTCCACCTCCATAGCTCCATGAAGAAGTCATCTGCGCTGTACAAATCCGAAATCCGGGCTCTTGTGTCGGCTTCATCGGAGAAGAAGCGGGCTAGGTCATCGACGACGTGCCGAAAATGATCTACGTCGAGGCATCGCTAAATCAAGCTCCGACTTCACCAAGTCAAGAAACTTGTGAAGTAAACACACTCTACTACTTGGAAAGAGGTAGAGGATGAAGAAATAGGAAGTGGGTAGACTTTAGAATTGGATTTCTCACTCTAATTCTCACTTTGCCATTAAATCTTGTGAAGCTTTTTCTTGAAGTGAAGAAGAAGAAGAAGATAAAGAGTATGATATGTTGTTTTGATAAATAGAAAATAAAACAATACTTATCATAATCTTTACCTTAGTTAACTGTAGAGAATTGACTAAGGTTGGGTTGATGGTTAAGGTTAAGGATGAGAACAAAAAAGTCATCAAGTCAAAGCTTCATGAAGCTTTAACTAAAAACAAAAGAAGCCACCATTCATTTATCTTTCAATTTATTCAAAATGAATAAATAAATAAGATGAATGAATAAGTAAAACCCTAATCAACAACTTAACCTTGGTTTAATTCTTTACACTTAACCATAAAGCATGTATCATCAAACATGATACAATTAAGTGCACAAAATCATATCGCATATGCAATGCGCATAACCGAGCGAGAAAATCCATTTAAAGTGAACCGATACTAGTTAATGCAAAGTAATATATCAAATATATAATTATGCATTAAATCATTAAATCAACACTTGATTTAACGATCCGGTCATATCGCATATAACCGACTAGTAACCTATGTATCGGCTTATCGAATCAACGCTTGAATCGATAACTAAGTTATATCGCATACAACCATTCGACACATTGATCGCGAGAATGAAATACGGTATCACATACACGCATTATTCTCGGTCCCGCACATATCTCATATGCGCTCCTATTTCGTTTCGCTTGAGCCAGGAAACATCTGTGTAGGACTCTAAAGACTCGTCAATACGCCGGTAGCAGATGATGATCATATCAAACATCCACAAGCCGCAAGCGGTCTGCTAAACGTAACGACCACCCTGGTATTGAGCGATCAGAAGATCGACGAGCAAGCCCGCTCACACTCCTGTGAATCCAACCAGTAACACTACCGTACAGTCCGGTCTGATCGTCTGATATGTCGCATATCTCGCCTAGGGGTGGTAAACGTCAGACCCCAATAGCTCGATAAGTCGTGTCGATATGAGGTCTATAACAATTCGAGAAACTACTGGTAACACTTACCAGTAAATCTCAGCAACCCTGGCCAGGGATTTCCTGTTATAGCCAATCGAACACAGCGCAACATCAACCCCCTATACCGGGAGAGACGAATCCCCTCCTATCGCTCATTGCCTCCATGTGACTCGGGACTGTACCCAAAAACCACCGTTTTGCACGCCCTCTTGGACGTGGTAAGATGGAAATCAAAGCACAGTGGGAACCACACAAGACTCTATGACGATCTCGGGTCAACAGACTACTCTGTACCAGTGTCACCAGAGAACTGCTATCTGACGTGAGGTATAATACCATCTGGGAGTTCTCGACGAGTCCGTCCAGTGTACCCAGTCTCTACCGAGCACCCGTATATCATCTCTGATGTCAAACACCAATGGATATGGGATCATCCATCGCCCATCTGTATGGGTCGAGAAGGTATACGCTAGTCTACTCTGGTATATCGATGCCCCATCTCGATACACCCACGACTAGGGACTTTGAAGGATGTACTTATGGACTACCATGTCCCCACTAGTATGATCCGCATCATAGTCCAGGTAGTCAAGCACACATCCTAAGGGCTTTACCAACATGTAACAGAGAGACAATCAGTGTACACGTTAAGGTAAAGGGTAACCAGATAGCATACTATCATGTCGAGCAAGAAAGTCCTCCCTATATATGTCCCAGCATCCACTACAATATACATCCTATGTACAGTAATGGCCTCTAGGGCATACATATAACTAACAAATCCTAGTACAGAAAGTAAAATATACATACACCGGGTACATCGACCGCAACCAGGTCATGCCCCAAAAGAATAATACAGACAGGCAGTGACGGCAGTCGACATGTCGGACGCTCGCCCCGCAATATCAAATGTACATAATACAACAAAACTGTACTAGCATTGCATCCAGGCTATCCCCCACGACCGATCCGCAACATCACAGCAATACATAGAACATCAACGTGAATGTCACGTTCGCAAATCCGTCCAACCGGGCTATAGCAGTTAGACAGGATTTACCGATCAAGTGACATTCACGGTCGCAGATATAATATAAATACTGTGAACCAATGTGTTTAAAATATCTGATCGATCAAAATTACCAAGTGGGCCCCCAAGTACTTACTGTAGCACACACAGAAAATCTGGGCCCAAACAAAGTATACCAAAACCCCTATTTTCAGCCCAAAAGCCCACTGAAAGGAAATGGTGACATGAACCCATAACCCTGCGGCGGAACCGCGGCAATAGGGGGTGAAGGCCGCGGTTCCGCGGTCGTACGGAGAGATCATGATACCAAATTTTTCCAGTGTTCTTATAATTCAATGTACATCACTTTTCTGCAACCTGAAAAATTTTTCGAGCCTGGAAAAAATCGACAGAAAACTGATGTGAAGAAAACGCGGTTTTGGAATTTTTGTTCGATCGGAAAAGCAAAACACACTAGAACAAGCTAGACTAGGTTAATGGCGTGGCTCTGATACCATGTTGCGCCACGGCAGCGCCCCGGCCGTCTTACCGAGGCCAAAATGCGGAATCAAAAATTTTCCTTACTTGGAAACTGGCACTACCGCGGACAATAAAACCCGGATCGTTAACCATTAACCTATACTAGCTAACAAGAGATGGGAAGAGAAGTATACCAAGTGATCCGAGTCCTCCGGTCTTCTCTTCATCGTCCCGATCTCCCGCGGAAAGTCCTGTCTCCATGTCGTCGCCTCCTCGCCGGAAGGGCACCACGTCGCCTGCATCTTTTACGGGCTCCCACCTCAATACCGAGGCAACTCGGGCACGAAGCTGGCAAGTCGACGTGCCCAAGATTTGCTGTAGAATATAGTGTAGTGGCTTGTCTCATTAGGGTTTATGTTGCCATTGGGTGATGGAAGAATCAAAGAACTTTGGAGAGGGGTTTATGATTTTGGAGCATACAAATGAGATGATCTAATTTCCCTCATGCAAAAATGAAATCCTCTCTCTTTCTCTCCTAAAGTGGCCGGCCAAAACATGTAGGGAATTAATAAGGGGGGGTAGCACAAGGAAGGTGAGTGTAGGAAACATGAAGGGGTGACCACATCCAAAAGGAATGATAACAAAGTCAAATCCATTCAAATCAACTCTAATCACAATCAAATCCAAGCATCATGAAAAAGCAAAGATGCTAATCAAATCATGATCCCATAAAAGCAAGAAACCCCCTCCACAAATGTTATTTGCAAACTTGCAAATTACCCCCTCCATCGGAAAAGTCCGGCCGGGAAAGAACAAAGGAAAACCGGCCGGAACGGAATGCAAACTGGCAACTCCAGAAAAATGGTCCCGTAATAAATTACAGGAAAACCCCGATGCTGTGCATACATGATCGATTGATTTTCGTGGATGTGTTTATCGAATCAAATAGTAAAGAAATCACAACCAAAAATATTTGACCGCAATCAAACAACGGTGTCAGTTGAAGTTAATGAATGAGTGCGGATCGTCCACAGGGATCTCGAGATTCGTTTGTACTTTTATTTGTTTGAAATGAAATGTTAATCAACAATTAAGAGAAAACACGATTCGATTGATTGATTTGTATTCGTGTGTCACTAATCTTTTCTAAAGAATCAAGAACTATAAACAACAAGAATCGGTTTCAATGGTATTTTCCAAACGACAATCAAGAAAAGAGGCTCGTAGGAATCGATAGGATCTTTAGATGTGTTGTAGTCTACAATATTTCGTATTCTTGTCCTTCGAGGAATTGACACTAGATCAATGGTTATCGACGAGAATTAGGGTTTTCTTGATGAAATTAAAGTTTCATCTCTTAACCCTTACTCTTTCGAGGATACCATTTATATTCTAGCCTCTAGTAATTTCAAGAATCGATCGGATCACCCCAATCTCGAACGATGTTGATCAAGAAAGCATCGAATCGAATTGGGTTGTCGATTCTTGAAATAGCTAGGGTTTACAATTTCGTGGGATTCAAGAATTGATTACAAATTTGCTACATCATCATACTAAAGATCTTCTCGACTCCTTAACGAGCGGAGTTTTACTCGCGCATCACCACATAGACAATCTTCAAGAACAGTAAAGATAACATGATACGGAATTTTAAAAGAAAGCAAGATTAACGAATTTCACCTTTTATTTATATCAACAATTCCGTTACAATCACTCAAGAACTACAAGAGGAGAAACTTGATTGTCGACTTGGCTTCGCTCGTCTCCGTGGATCGCGGATCGGCTTGGATCACTTGCCCGATTGAAGATCGGCTCGGCTCCCAAAAGGTTGAAGATTTCTCGCTTGATTTGGTACTCAAGATGTTGGATTTGGAGTGGAATTAGGGTTAGGGTTTCCTACAAGATTTCTCACTAATCTTGAGGAAGAAGAAGATGGAGAAAGAGAATGGCTAAACTAAAATGGGTTGAATCTTTTTCTCTCTAGGGTTTCTTGATTTTTCAAGATTTCTAAGATGAGAAATGAGAGAGCCTAGGGTCCTATTTATAGAACTAGGTCTAGGTTTGAATTAGACTTTCCCTCCCAAAGTTTGTTGGCCAAGTTTGTTGGGGTTTAGCTTAGGGTTTAAGAAAGTTCTAGAAGTTCTAGGCTAGTTTAGGAGCTTGATGATCTGGTGGAAGTGTCTGGACTCTTCTGGACTTTTGTATACATTTTTGAGTAGTGGACACTGGAACAGGAGTTGTGGTGAAGTTTGAGGAGTTAAGTCTCTGGATCCGCCGCGCAACCGCCGCGTGAGGTGGCTTTGGGCCGCGCTTCCGCCGCGCCTTGGTGGGTTTGGGCCTTGGGCTTTCTGCTGTGGGTTGGTACTGCTGTATGGGTTATTCTTTGATGTTAAGAATTGCAATAGCCCTTCTTTGTTGATACCAGATTTGCTTTTAATGAGTTTACGAGCAATTGTAATGGTCGAGCAATGAATTGATCGAGCAAGTATCTCGTTTCCTGCATAGACTTCAAAATAGGGGTTGCAAGATATAGAAAATATGCTATGTAATGCAATGCGGTTAATTTCCCTAGAATTTCCGGTTTAAAGGTCGAATACATGTAATTTGATATTTTGCGACCAATTAGCTAATATGTGAATTATGAATACCGTACTCTCCTATATGTATGCAGATGACAAGGAAATTACCGGTTAAAATATGCAGTATTTTCGACTGATCAAATACCCCCAAACTTAATTTCGATCGTCTCGAGAGAATGTTTTATTAAAAAGAGAAGGAGAAAACAAAGAAAGAAAAAAAACTAACTAGCACACTTTCGTAGGCAACACGATTGCACTGAGCATGTGCAACAAGCCTTTAAACCTCTAGGTGTCCCTAGTAGGAGGAGTGTTGTCTCCTGAGGGTTTTCAACGGATTGCACCCACAAAATCCAAAAATAAAAGCAAGATCATGAACATTACATTTAAAGATAAGAATTGTAAAAGAAAAGCCTTGAAAATTAGGGTTTCCAACTAAGCTAGCTTTTCGGTTGTCATGAGCCCTATCTTAATGGTCATGAAAAGATGTTAGAAATCACGTCCTCCCTCAATAAAACATCGTCTTATTCTTCATTCCTATCTTTATTCCAAACATCGATCATATCACCCTGCGTGTGTGTAAAGACATCCCTACACCCGGAGAATTCAATTCAAGCTATCATACCCTTGCCCATCAGCCTCAGTACTTCTTGGCAAACGAGATTGCTTACACACTTTCATGCGACCGTTAATACTTCTTGAGGTACTAACCGACCGATTACTGATGTGCATGCTAACTTGGTGTATTTTCCTAATCTTGCACCACCTCAGGCATAGCAGTGACTCCCAGACCAGTTGACCTTGGGGCACTAGGTGATGAAGCACCCTTTTGCTATATATTTTTCTTGTCCTTGGTGATAACAAAACCAGTGTCCATTTTTTCACCATTTTCAAAAATACTATTTTTTTTTTTCATACTTTTGGCTTTAAGACAAGAGCATTTCAAGGTATCCTCTACTATCCCAGGCTTCAAGACGTGTGTAAGTGCGAATAGCAGGGTAGCAACGTTCAAAATGTTTGGCTTCCAGAATAGAAACTATTTTTCAGACTTATTTTTATCCTCAGATTAGTGACGTCCTTCATCTTACTAACCCTTGGGACAACGGCTCATAACTACTTATTACTAGTTCGTATAAGAAAACTTCTAATTTTCTTAGTTTTCTAAAATTTTTCCAATCTCATGGATGTAATTGTTCACTGTCTAAACTTTCATTATCTTATTTATATACAAAAAGTGTAAATATTAAAATTATTTTTATATTTGAAAATTTTTAAATTTTTATGGGTTTTGAAAATTTTTCAATTTTTATAGATTTTTAAAAGAAATGTTTTGTGCTTATGCAGATGATATGCAAATGATGCGAAAATAAGCACAAACCTCCCCCAAACTTGTTTTCAACAGTGTCCTCACTGTTGCCGACAGTTATACCTACAAAAATCTGTAAATCTGGGAGGAATTATTAGTGGGGGCAAATATATAAGTGAAGAACTTCCCCCAAACTTGTTTTATTTACTCACCTTCATTCAAAATATGATGTAATGATATACTGGACATGAAAGTGAGAAGGAGGAATTTTAATCAAGATAAACTGGCTCTTGTAAGAATAAGAGCTCCTCCGTGGGGTCAGTGGAAAAATACGGCTTTAATCTATGTCCATTTACTTTGAAAACAGTGCCATTTTTAACATTTTCAATATCTACTGCCCCGTGCGGGTATACAGACCGCACAACAAAAGGTCCCTTCCAACGAGATCGGAGCTTACCCGCATGAAGGTGTAATCGTGAATCATAAAGAAGGACTTGTTGACCAGGTAAAAATGTTTTCCTTACAATGTTTTTATCATGAAAAACCTTAGTCCTATTCTTTGTGATTACAGCATTATCATAAGCTTCATCGCGGAGTTCGCTTAGCTCGTTTAGTTGCAGCTTCCGAAAGTTGCAAGCAAGGTTTAGATCAAAATTAATTTCCTTTATAGCCCACAATGCTTTATGTTCTATCTCAACAGGTAGATGACATGCTTTTCCAAAAACTATCCTATATGGAGACATTCCTAGGTCGGTCTTATATGCAGTCCTGAATGCCCAAAGAGCATCCGTCAATTTGGTCGACCAGTCTTTTCTATTTTTGGCAACAGTTTTCTCCAGGATAAGTTTGATTTGTCTGTTTGAGATCTCAGCCTGCCCGCTTGTTTGGGGGTGATAGGGTGTAGAAAGACGGTGGTTGATTGAATATTTCCGCATCAGAGTCTCGAAAGATCTGTTGCAGAAGTGTGTCCCATTATCGCTAATAATAGCGCGTGGGTGTCCAAATCGCGAGAAGATATTCTCTTTTAAGAACTTAATGACAACTTTCTTGTCATTAGTGCGACTTGGAATGGCTTCTACCCACTTGGAGACATAATCAACCGCCAGCAATATGTACAGATTCCCAAAGGAGTTGGGAAAAGGACCCATAAAATCTATGCCCCAAACATCAAACATTTCAACAACCAGAATGGGCTGCTGAGGCATTTCATTCCTTTGGGATATTCTACCCGTATACTGACATTGTGTACAAGTTTTGCAATGTTCAAATGCGTCCTTGAATAAGGTCGGCCAATAAAATCCAGATTGCAAAACCTTTTCCGCTGTTTTTCTTGGACCAAAGTGACCCCCACAGGCCTGATCATGACAAAATGACAGAATACTCTTGAACTCTTCATTCGGGACGCACCGGCGAATGATCTGATCAGGACAGTATTTAAACAAATAAGGCTCGTCCCAGTAATAGTGTTTTACTTGGGAAAGAAAGCGGTATTTGTCCTGTTTAGACCAATCGCTCGGTATCAATCCCGTGGCATGATAGTTCACAATATCCCTGAACCATGGTTCAGAGGATACGCTCAAGAGTTGTTCGTCAGGGAATGAGTCATTGATTGGCAGGGTCACAGGGGAAGAAACGATGCGTGAAAGGTGGTCAGCTACTACGTTTTCACATCCTTTCTTATCTTTGATAACAAGATCGAATTCTTGTAAAAGAAGGATCCAACGTATTAGTCGACCTTTGGCATCTTTCTTCGCCAACAGATGTTTTAAAGCGGAATGATCAGTATATACAACAATAGGTGAGCCGATTAAGTAAGGCCTGAATTTCTCTAATGCGAATACAACCGCTAATAGTTCTTTCTCTGTGGTTGTATAATTGATTTGCGCATCATTCAGGGTCTTACTAGCATAGTAAATCACGTGTGGCATCTTTTCAATGTGTTGTCCAAGGACAGCACCTACTGCAAAATCAGATGCGTCACACATCAGCTCAAAGGGGTAGTCCCAATTTGGTGATGATAAAACGGGGGCTGAAGTGAGTGAGTGTTTAAGTGAGTCGAAAGCTATCTCGCAATCCGAGTCAAAGTGGAAGGTCGTATCCTTGGCCAGGAGTAGTGTTAAAGGTCTAGCAATTTTGCTAAAGTCCTTTATGAATCTCCTATAAAATCCAGCATGGCCAAGGAAAGAGCGAATATCTTTGACGCTTTTGGGATGATGGAGGTTTTGAATGATATCTACTTTAGCTCTGTCAACCTCAATGCCCTTCTGTGAAATGACATGTCCAAGGACTATTCCTTCTTGGACCATAAAGTGGCATTTTTCCCAGTTCAAAGTCAAGTTCTTCTCTTTGCATCGAGTAAGAACAGCGTCCAGATTCGCTAGGCATTCAGAAAAAGAGTCTCCAAAAATCGAAAAGTCGTCCATAAAGATCTCCAGGAAATTCTCTACCATATCAGAGAATATCCCCATCATACACCGCTGAAAGGTAGCGGGAGCATTGCATAGCCCGAAAGGCATGCGACTGTAAGCAAAGGTACCAAAAGGACAAGTAAAAGTGGTTTTATCTTGATCCTTTTTGGCGATGGGGACCTGATTGTAGCCTGAGTAACCGTCCATGAAACAATAGTATTGTCGTCCCGCTAAGCGTTCCAGCATTTGATCAATAAATGGTAGAGGAAAATGATCTTTCCTCGTAGCAGCGTTGAGTTTTCTATAATCGATTCATACACGCCACCCAGTTTGGGTGCGTGTCTGAATCAACTCATTCGCTTCATTTGTGATCACAGTGATGCCGGATTTCTTAGGAACGACGTGTATAGGACTTACCCACTGGCTATCGGAGATCGGGTATATAATACCACTATCTAAACATTTGACGATCTCTTTCATGACAGCTTCCTTCATGACGGGATTTAACCGTCTCTGTGGTTCTCGGGTCGGTCTGGCATCATCCATCACATGTATATGATGTTCAACTATCAAGGGACTGATCCCTTTGATGTCCGCCATACTCCAACCAAACGCCTCTTTATTAGATCTTAATACCGATAAAAGTGCATTCTCTTGCTCTGATGCAAGAGAAGTGGAAATTATAACCGGTAAAGTCTCGTTCTCACCAAGATATGCATATTTTAGGTGAGAAGGTAAGACCTTGAGATCTAATTCAGGCGGAGAAATGATTGAAGGAAGGATCATAGAATGATTTTTGGATTTACAAAGAAGCTCAGAGCCTGTGAAAGATACAGACTCGGGTGGAGAAAAGTCAGAAGTGCAGGACTCAAGTGTAAGTGTAGTGTCCTCACTAAGATCAAGTGTAAGATCAAGCAGAGATGTGCTAATGTCATCGAGATCAGTAAAGCAAAGTTCCTCGGCTCCACAACTATCGGGAGCGATCTCATGGACAGAACACACATCTAAAATATGAGCACTAGGTTCTGATGGCTGACTCCCAACTCTGTAGATATTTAGTTCAATGGTCATATTTCCAAATGATAAATTCATTGAACCATTTCTACAGTTTATAACAGCGTTGGAAGTGGCAAGGAAAGGACGACCTAAAATCACCGGAATTTGGCCCCGGGGGTTTGCTACAGGATGTGTGTCGAGCACAATGAAGTCTACAGGGAAAACAAATTCCCCGACCTTTATTAACACATCCTCTAATTCACCCCTTGGTTTGGTGATAGATCGGTCTGCCATCTGGAGAGTACAATGAGCAGGTTTCAGCTCTCCAATTCCTAATTGCTCATAGACAGAATAAGGTAACAGGTTAACACTCGCGCCAAGGTCTAAAAGAGCACGATTTATGTTTTTACCCCCAATCGAAATCGATATTGTAGGACATCCTGGGTCCTTTCGTTTCTTTGGTAGCTGGGGAATAAAAGCAGTGCTGATATTATTAGCCATAAAGATCTTCTTTGGCACTTGAGTCTTCCTCTTCCTAGTGCACAAGTCCTTTAGAATTTTCGCATAAGCGGGGACTTGTTGAATCGCATTTAGGAGAGGGATATTGATGTTAACTTGTTTGAACATTTCTAAAATTTTCTCCATATGAGGACTCGTTCTGTTAGCCCTTAGCCGGTTCGGGTAAGGTGCTTTCGCAATAAGCGCGGGGTCCATCATAGGAGAAGGAAAGGGGGGTAGACGAGATCCCAAAAGAGGTGTGGGGACCGTCTGTGGAGAACTATAAGGGTTGGGTGAAGGTGTTGAGCCTAAAGGGAACAGGAGAATAGGCTCGTGCGAAGGTGGTTTGGTGGAAGAAGAAGGATCAGAAGGAGAAGTGTGTGTATGTGGAAAGGTCTCAGCCGGGGTTTTGACATGATTTTCAGTATTATCAATATCTTCCCCGACATTATTATTCAGCACTCTTCCCGATCTCAACGTGGTAATGGCATTTACATTGTAATGCCCAGGATTCTGCAGGGGTTGAGAGGGAAGTTTCCCTTTTTCTCTCGCACTCATTTCAGCTTTGAGGCGTGCGATTTCAGCTTCCATCGTTCTAATACTCTCAGCTTGTGATGCTGAGTTTTTCTTTATTTCATTGACGGAAGATCTAACCTCAGTTGAAACCTCCATGAAATTGGATAAAAGTGATTTCATGGTTTGAGTAAATTGAGAGAAATCGTCAGAACAGGACTGCATAGGATTAGACTGTGCATGAGTGTTGCCCTGGTTTTGGAAATTTTGTGACTGGTAGGGGTGCTGAGTGAGTTGGAGGGGTTGCTGTTGTGGTGGAGGAAGAGCCCTTTGAAAGTTATTTGTGTTTGGAACCG
Organism: Agapanthus africanus; assembly: GCA_030015575.1. Lineage (NCBI taxonomy): Eukaryota > Viridiplantae > Streptophyta > Magnoliopsida > Asparagales > Amaryllidaceae > Agapanthus > Agapanthus africanus. Next base: position 383,875,902 of record JASDDO010000014.1, read on the forward strand.
TGTTTTGAGATTGATTTTGGTTCCAAGCAAAATTCGGGTGGTTCCTCCAACCCTGATTGTACGTGGAAGAATATGGATCGTTTCGAGGTCGTTGAAATGCGGCATTAGAATGCTCATGACCTTGAAACGCCGAGTTTAAAGGACATTCTTCCGTTAAGTGTGACGGATCAGAACAGCACCCACAAATAGTTTTGGGGAGTGATACCGGATTTAGGGAGGCTGCTGCAAATTTGTGTTCCATAGCGTCGAGCTTCTTTTGCATTGCTGCCATTTCTGCTCGAACACCTATGGACACATCTACTTGGTGTACGCCACCCCTATTCAATGGTTGGGTTCCACTCTCCCAAATCAGTGATTTTTCAGCGAATTCTTCTAAGTATCGCCAGGCTTCCCCATCGTCTTTATTCATAAATGTACCCTGACACATATTTTCAAGGCTCTGTTTTGTGCTAGGGTTACTGCCCTCATAGATGATTCGGCACAACTCCCATCTCGGGATGCCGTGATGAGGACATTGAACCATTAAATCCTTGAAACGTTCAAAGTACTTTGAAAATGGTTCGGTAGGGAGCTGGGCAAATTGGTTTAATTCACTACGAATTCGAGCCGTTCTTTGGACTGGGTAGAATTTCTTTAGGAATGCTGCGACGAATTCTTCCCAATTTGTGATGGAGTGTGCGGTGGTGTTATATAGCCACTTCTCGGCTATATCGCACAAGGTAAAAGGAAGAAGTCGTAGACGCATCGCATCCACAGACAGTTGAGACGTACCCATCATAGCGCATACGTTTTCAAATTTGGTAATGAAAACGTAAGCGTCCTCGGTCTCGAGTCCGTGATACTTAGGTAGAAGGTTGATATACTGGGGCTTTATTTCAAAGTTATCCCCGTTCGCTGGTGGTGTGGATAAGCAGGTCGAAAGAGGACCTCTAAGTGGATAGCATCTTTCCTGAAGAGAAATGTGTGGAGGATTCTGCGCACCAACGGACGGTGGCAGATTGGGGTTAAAGAAGTTTGATGGATTCGGATCCATCGGTGTGGGTGTGGTAGTAGGTAAAGAAAAGGTAAATGGAGAATTATCGACTTCAGAGTCGATAAAAGGTACGCGGACTAAACGGGCACTAGAATCCCGTGTCCAGCCTATCTTGTACTAAAAAGGGTTAGTACAAGTGGCAGCGTTGGCTTATAATTAGGGGTAAAATGAATGCGGTGTTTGCTTTAAAAAGGGACGGATTTTGAAAAAAAAATGATGCGACAACCAAATGCAGCAACACAAACCCTAGAATCTAATGGTCACCTAGGTCCGGCTCTAGACCGCTCCTAACTGCCAAAAGACAAGTCGCAGGATCAATCCTTCACTGCCTCTTTGTCTCCCTGTGGCCGGATGAGTGCCAGGTAAGTGGGAAGGAACCACCACTACAGTGGACCTAATTAATAACCACTAGCCTTAGACACACTCGCCTTAGGCACCACAGAAAAACGCGGATAAGCAATGAATTACCCACGGCCCTCTCTTGTCCTAAATGAGCGCGACAGTCCTTAGAGTCATCTCTAGATTTCTTTTAGTTAATGGGGGTAAATGCGGATGCAAGTTTGGTGGTTTTCGGGGCCTAGGAAGGGTAATGAAATCCCCACCTAATTTGGATTTGGCCGTGCCCCTTAATTTTCCGTATTAGCAATGCAAAACAACCAAGAAAAGCAAAATCACGCACAATTTTAATTTGCTTTTGCGGCGCAGCTATTGTTTGCAAAGAATCCTGCAGAAAGGATTAGTTTGAGCTAAAAAGGGAGAGAGGAGAGAGAGAGAGAAATCACCTGAAGAAAAATTTTCCAGAGAACCCCCTACACTGCGGCGCTTCCGCCGCGAATACAGGGCTCAGGCCGCGCTTCCGCGGTCCAACAGTGGGTTTACTGTATCAATTTCCTTCAGCTGCTTCCTGTTCCTATCTCCAGCTCTCTGGTATATCCCAAATAATTTTTCCACAGCTCAGATTGCTCCAGATCACCTTGCAATCAATTCACAACACACGTATAAGAGTTTGTACGAATTTTGATTTCAAGAAATGAAACGTAATAATTCTTTCACTTCAAACTATAAAATGTAAACGAATTAACGCGCGATCCCCGGCAACGGCGCCATTTTGATCGATTGATTTTCGTGGATGTGTTTATCGAATCAAATAGTAAAGAAATCACAACCAAAAATATTTGACCGCAATCAAACAACGGTGTCAGTTGAAGTTAATGAATGAGTGCGGATCGTCCACAGGGATCTCGAGATTCGTTTGTACTTTTATTTGTTTGAAATGAAATGTTAATCAACAATTAAGAGAAAACACGATTCGATTGATTGATTTGTATTCGTGTGTCACTAATCTTTTCTAAAGAATCAAGAACTATAAACAACAAGAATCGGTTTCAATGGTATTTTCCAAACGACAATCAAGAAAAGAGGCTCGTAGGAATCGATAGGATCTTTAGATGTGTTGTAGTCTACAATATTTCGTATTCTTGTCCTTCGAGGAATTGACACTAGATCAATGGTTATCGACGAGAATTAGGGTTTTCTTGATGAAATTAAAGTTTCATCTCTTAACCCTTACTCTTTCGAGGATACCATTTATATTCTAGCCTCTAGTAATTTCAAGAATCGATCGGATCACCCCAATCTCGAACGATGTTGATCAAGAAAGCATCGAATCGAATTGGGTTGTCGATTCTTGAAATAGCTAGGGTTTACAATTTCGTGGGATTCAAGAATTGATTACAAATTTGCTACATCATCATACTAAAGATCTTCTCGACTCCTTAACGAGCGGAGTTTTACTCGCGCATCACCACATAGACAATCTTCAAGAACAGTAAAGATAACATGATGCGGAATTTTAAAAGAAAGCAAGATTAACGAATTTCACCTTTTATTTATATCAACAATTCCGTTACAATCACTCAAGAACTACAAGAGGAGAAACTTGATTGTCGACTTGGCTTCGCTCGTCTCCGTGGATCGCGGATCGGCTTGGATCACTTGCCCGATTGAAGATCGGCTCGGCTCCCAAAAGGTTGAAGATTTCTCGCTTGATTTGGTACTCAAGATGTTGGATTTGGAGTGGAATTAGGGTTAGGGTTTCCTACAAGATTTCTCACTAATCTTGAGGAAGAAGAAGATGGAGAAAGAGAATGGCTAAACTAAAATGGGTTGAATCTTTTTCTCTCTAGGGTTTCTTGATTTTTCAAGATTTCTAAGATGAGAAATGAGAGAGCCTAGGGTCCTATTTATAGAACTAGGTCTAGGTTTGAATTAGACTTTCCCTCCCAAAGTTTGTTGGCCAAGTTTGTTGGGGTTTAGCTTAGGGTTTAAGAAAGTTCTAGAAGTTCTAGGCTAGTTTAGGAGCTTGATGATCTGGTGGAAGTGTCTGGACTCTTCTGGACTTTTGTATACATTTTTGAGTAGTGGACACTGGAACAGGAGTTGTGGTGAAGTTTGAGGAGTTAAGTCTCTGGATCCGCCGCGCAACCGCCGCGTGAGGTGGCTTTGGGCCGCGCTTCCGCCGCGCCTTGGTGGGTTTGGGCCTTGGGCTTTCTGCTGTGGGTTGGTACTGCTGTATGGGTTATTCTTTGATGTTAAGAATTGCAATAGCCCTTCTTTGTTGATACCAGATTTGCTTTTAATGAGTTTACGAGCAATTGTAATGGTCGAGCAATGAATTGATCGAGCAAGTATCTCGTTTCCTGCATAGACTTCAAAATAGGGGTTGCAAGATATAGAAAATATGCTATGTAATGCAATGCGGTTAATTTCCCTAGAATTTCCGGTTTAAAGGTCGAATACATGTAATTTGATATTTTGCGACCAATTAGCTAATATGTGAATTATGAATACCGTACTCTCCTATATGTATGCAGATGACAAGGAAATTACCGGTTAAAATATGCAGTATTTTCGACTGATCAATACACACCCGTATCTGTATTCCGACCGGAACCAAAAGCAATGAGACAAAATCTACACTGTACTAAACTAGGATCCGGCTTAAACCAAAACCGGCTAGTAATATCCGTCCGATCCTGATCCGTGCAATACCGCACGTATCAGATCGAACCCTGCCATATATCCATACGGCCACTAGTACAAACCGTCCGATCCTGATCCGTGCAATACCGCACGTATCTGATCGGACTCTGCCATATCTCCATACGGCCTCTACAGCGTTTCGCCCGAAACTTGAGTAACTGAAAGTGTGGTGGACTCCAAAGACTCGTCAATACTATGGCTGTGGATTTAACCACTAGCACGTCAGAGGTATAAGCCACTACGTGACGGGCCACCAGCTATTGACCAAAAGGGACGTCGATGAGCGAACTCATCCTGACACCCTACTGAGCCTGTCAGTGACAATATCCGTACAGTCCGGTCCGTTCGTCTATGAGCATCGCATGGCGGGCCTAGGGGGTTGGTAAAAGTCAGACCCCCAAAAGCGGTACATGTCGTGTCGGAGCGTAGCCCAGAACACCCTGAGGTACTACTGGAATACCTACCAGTAAATCTCCTGCCTCGGCTGAGGGCTTTGTGTAATGGCTCTCCTAGACACAGCGCGACCTCACCCCCAATACCGGGAGAGACGAACCCCTGCAGATCCGCTCACTGCCTCCATGTGGCTCGGGACTGTACCCAACTAAAACCTGTTTGCACGACTCCTTTGAGCCGTGGTAGGGTAGTAATCAAAGCACAGTGGGAACTCACACGAGACAAATGACGATCTCAGGTCGATGAACTAACCTGTACACATGTCACCAGGGAACTGCTATCTGACATTTGGTATAAGACCAACTAGCATGTTCCCGGCGAGTCCTGTCCGGTGTACTCATAACCCAATGAGCACCTGTATACATCTTAGGTGAACCAACTGACACCAGTGGCTTGTGAGACCGGCCACCGCCCCTCGTCGGGGTCTCGACTGTATACACTAGTCTACTAATGGAGTATCGATGCCCTGTCTCGAAACTCCTACGACTAGGGACCTTTTAAGGATGTGCTTATAGACTACCAGCTCCCACGTATATGATCGCCCTCATACTGCTGGCAGTCAAGCAAGAATCCTAGGGGCTCTATCAACGTGTAATAGCGACCTGTCAGGTCACCTAAAGCAGTACACGATGATAAAGATAAACCATATAGCATACTATCATCTCGAGTAAGACTGTCCTCCTGGGATAGGTCCTCCCTTAATCATTGCAATCACGTGCCTGTGATCCAATAATTGACTCTGAGGGCACTATCTCCAACAGATAGTTGGATCCCGATACCCGCTGCGAGTAAGCGTTACTCCTGGGAAACTTTTACAAATTACAATTAGCCGATCAAGTAGGTGTCTAGAAAGGTGTTAACGGGGTTACGCCTCTGGGAAAACGAGGTTTACTTTAATTAGGTTTGTGTGAAAGCACGGGGGACCTCCCTCAAAGTACCGACACTGGCCTGGCTGAAAGATTGGCGAACTTGTAGCGTGTAATTAATCCCGGCTAGTCTTTCCTTTTAGGGTTTGAAGGAAGATTTGATTAAAATAGTGGGAGACATTCTGATTAGATATATTTGATAACCAATCTAATCTTGCAAGAGCATACGCTGAGTGTTTTCTTCTCTCTCTCTCTAGGTAGCGACCATAACACGCCTTAATCAAGATAATAATACGAATATATTGACCGAACCCGCTTATTATACTGAGCTGGGGAACGTTGGTCCCGCTCCAACTTATAATTGTTATAAGACAGAGCAGGAAATTGGGGAATACCAGATTTTCCGTGCCGCCCAAACGAAGAAAGTGCATGCTGATGCATCATCTTCGGGTGTGTTCATTACAGAGAACTGTTTCTCAGTATCCTTTACGTCCTGGGTATGTGATACCGGATCAGGATCCCGCATATGTAATCTGTTACATGGGCTACAGAAAGGTAGAGAACTGAGAACGGGTGATAAGTTTCATGAGATAGAAACGGTGCAAGTGTTGCAGCCAAGTCTGTTGGTCACTATCACCCTGTATTACCAGAATACATTGATTCTGAACAAATGTTATTAGATACCGAACCTGATATACAAAATCTTATCAGTCTCTTTATTAGTAAAGAAAGGATATAATTTTGTATTGTTGGATAATATTTTGAACATTTCCTATATCAAGAGTTGATCGGTTCAGGCACGTTATCTAAAACATTGACGTTCTAAATCAAACTACTGTTCTTAGTATATGGAACACACACAAGAGGAAGAGTTCAGAAATGAACGAATCCTTCTTGAGGCATTGTAGACTAGGTCATATCAATGCGACCCGACTAGCTAAGTTACATTTAGATGCATATTTAAATCTTTTTGAATTTACATCTTGTGAAACTTGCCGGTCATGTCACAAAGATAAGATAACCATAGCTCTGTTTATTGGAAACAGAGAAAGAGTTAGTGAACTCTTGGGATTGATACATGCTGATGTATGAAAGTCCCCTGTCTACATATGCCAAGACCGGTTATTTGTACTTCATTACATTCTCTGATGATCTCTCAAGATTCAGACATATGTTCCTGTTGAAACACAAGTCCGAACCTTTTGAGATATTCACAGAATGTAAGTTAGAAGTAGAGAACCAAAATACGGGTATAAGTATTATGTCTTTTGATGTGATCAAGGAGGAGAATACTTGAGCACGGAATTCCTGGACTATTCTAAAGGAGAATGAGATTCCCTCTCAGCATTACTCCTCCGTATACACCAAAGCACGATGGTATATCGGGGCGGAGCAATAACACCCTATGTGATATGGTGTGCTCTATGATGAGTACTACTGAGTTCCCTATTTCCTTTTGGGAGTTATGCACTTGAGAAGCTGCATACCTATTGAATAGGGTTCAAAACAAATCAGTTGCCTACCACTTCATATGTGATATGGAAAGGGAAGAGCCCATATCTTAAGTTTGTTAAGATTTGGGGTTGTCCGGCCTATGTCTAAAAGCAAAATCCGTATAAGCTCGAGGCAAAGTCAGTTCTGTAGAAGTTTGTTGGATATCCCAAGCATTCGCAAGGGAATATCGTCTACCAAACTGAGAAACAAAAGTGTTTTATTTCTCAACATGCCACCTTTGTGAAAGGGAATTTCTTGTGAAGAAATTAGTGGTCATGAGGTAGAACTAGAAGGAGTTCCAACTCTACAAACTATAGCAGATGATTTGGTAGAACCAAAGGATTCAATAGTAACCAACGAACCTCAGCCTCTCCGCCGATCTAGTAGGGTTCCTCACCCACCCGAGAGATACTTCGGTTTCTGAATGACAGTGGGAGAGAGGATTGCATCATGAGATGATGACCCAACTAGTTTCGAGCTGGCCATCACGAATGTGACTCTGTAAGAATGGCTGGATGCTTATCGATCTGAGATGGAATCCTTATACACCAACAAAGTATGGACTTTGGTTGCTTTATCTGAAGGGTTAAATCCCCATCAGGAGCAAGTATATCTTGAGAAGATTACTTGGTGTACATGGAAAAGTTGAGACTTTCAAAGCTATGCTTAAGTCCATCCAGATCCTACTTGCCACAGCTACATACCATAACTACGATATCTGGTGGTTGGGTGTCATGACTGCTTTTCTAAATGATGTTTTAGAATAGCGCGTCTATAAGTACACAGCCAAAGGGCTTCGTAGACAGTGGGAGCAGCGGAAACGTATGCAAGATGCTTTATAGGATAAAGTAGGCATCGCAGAGTTGGAACATCTGTTTTGATGTGGTAGTCAAAGAGTTTGACTTCATCAAAATGGCAGATGAACCTTGTATATACAAAAAGTTAGTAGGGAGTATGGTGGTGATCCTCGTAGAGTACGTGGATGACATACTCTTGATAGGGAAGGAGTTTCCTATGCTACGCTCGGTCAATCTCCGCTTATCACAAGGATTCTCCATATAGGATCAAAGTGATACCTCCTAAATCCTGGGTTTTGGATCTATGAGATAGATCTAATTGGATGTTAGGATTCTCACTAGTTGTAGTGAGATGGTATCAATCGATCCTGGGGAGAATCACTGGAAAGGTTCCAGGGTGATAAGGACGACTGAATGTCTGTCGCAGGCATTGTCTTTACCCTCAATAGAGGGATGGTATGTTGGAAGAGTTCCAAGCTAGATACCGTGACATACTAGACGATTAAAGGCAAGATACATCGTTACCAAGGATGCTACCAAAGAGGCAGTCTGGATATATATAAGTTCAAGAGATGAACTTCATTCCTACCATTGTGTGACAATGGAGTTGTGGCTTTAGCCAAGGAACTACCGTCCCATCAGAAATACAGATATAATTCTTAGGCAGTATCACCAGATCATGGAGATGGTTGATCTCCAGGGAGATCGAGGTTAGGAGAGTAGACGCAGAGGACAACAGCGCGGATCCACTCACAAAGGCCTTTTTCCCAGTAGAGACTTTTATGGGATGGTTGAGTATGAGATACTTCAACCGCAGCTAATTGTTGGGTATGTGAAACCACAACAGATGACCCTAGTGCAAGTGGGAGATTATTAGTTATATGTATGCCCTAGAGGCCTTTACTGTACATACGATGTATATTGTAGTGGATGCTAGGACATATATAGGGAGGACTTTCTTGCTCGACATGATAGTATGCTATCTGGTTGTACTTTATCTTAACATGTACTATGATTGTCTCTATGTTACATGTTGATAAAGCCCTTAGGATATGTACTTGACTACTGGGACTATGATGAGATTATACTAGTGGGGCCACGGTAGTCGACGAGTACATCCTATAACTGTTCCTAGTCGAGGGTGTATCGAGACAGGGCATTGATGCACCAGAGTAGACTAGCATATACGCATCTTAACCCATATGATGGGCGATGGATGATCCCATATCCATCGGTGTTTGACATCAAGGATGGTGTACGGGTGCTCAGTAGAGACTGGGTACACTGGACGGACTCGCCGAGAACTCTCAGATGGTATTATACTTTACGTCAGATGGCAGTTCTCCGGTGACACTGGTACAGAGTAGTCTGTTGACCCGAGATCGTCATAGAGTCTTGTGTGATTCCCACCGTGCTTTGATTGCCATCATACCACGTCCAAGAGGGCGTGCAAAAAGGTGGATTTTGGGTACAGTCCCGAATCATATGGAGGCAATGAGCGACAGGAGGGGATTCGTCTCTCCCGGTATAAGGAGTTGATGTTGCGCTGTGTTCGATTGGCTATAACCGGAAATCCCTAGCCAGGGTTGCTGAGATTTACTGGTAAGCGTTACCAGTAGTTTCTCGAACTGTTATAGACCTCATATTGACATGACTTATCGAGCTACTGGGGTCTGACGTTTACCACCCCTAGGAGAGATATGCGACATATCAGATGACGAGACCGGACTGTACGGGAGTGTTACTGATTGGATTCACAGGAGAATGTACAGTCTTGCTTGTTGATCTTCTTAGTGCTCAATACCTGGGTAGCTGTTACGTTTAGCTGACCGCTTGCAGCTTGCGGGTGTTTGATATGATCATCACCTACTGCCGGCGTATTGACGATTCTTTAGAGTCCTACACAGAGGTTTCTTGGCTCAGGCAAAACGGAGTAGGAGCACATATGTGATATGTGCGGGACCGAGGATAATGCGGTATATGATACCGTATTGGATTCTCGCGATATGAGATATCGGCCGGGTATATGTGATATAGACGGGTCATCGTATTAGTCGGTTATATGCGATATAGCCGGATTATCGGATAAAGTGTTGATTCGATAATTTAATGTATAATAATATATATGATATATTAAATTACATTAACTAATATTAGCTCACTAAAAGATTCATTTTCTCACGGGATAATACATTAATATATATGCGATATATGTTAATTGTATTATTTTCTATTGTTACAAAATATATTGTATATGTGATATATAATATTGTAACATGTTAGGGTAACAAATTTAACATTGGATTAGGGTTTAAACTTGGTTAGGGTTTGAATTAGGGTTAGCTTTTGCATGAAGCTTCCATGAAACTTCATGAAGCTTTGACTTTGTGGTTGCTTGATATTATTTGTGAGATATTATGTTAACCCAATCCAAACCATTAACTATAGTTAACTCTCTACAAGGGTTAACTCTCTCATGCTTAACCCTTGGTTAGATTTGTAACCACTACAATAATTCAATGTTCATCACAAAAGGATTAAGGTTATCTTCTTCATTCTTCTTCTTCATGCTTGAGTTCCTTCATGAAAAAGCTTTCTTTTGTGATGAAAGTGAGTGAGAAAAAGATTTTAAATGAGAGCAAAAATCCTACTTCATCATCCTTATCTATCCTTGCCATTTAGATGAGGGTGTTCACTTCATATTATGAGTGTTAGCTTGTGTTATCGAAACTTCAAGGTAGATCATCTTGGTATCGAAGATCGGAAGCAAAGGTTACATCATTCTCTTCGTGAAGCCTCTCGAGAGTCCAGAACACGATGATCGCAGCGAAGGGACCTCAACATGGAGCTTAAGAAGTGAAGGACCGGATCTAAAAAGGTTGTAATCCCTCTCACTTAGTGTTAAAGAGTTTAACATGCATGTTTTCGCCTAAACCCTAGTTTAAAGATCCGGCTTTGGGTCGTTCGGCACGGCTAAAATTTCAATCGGGCATTGTTGATGCCTCGTAGACCCTTGTGGTAGTGCCTAGTAACCCTACACTAGATATCGGAGTAGGATCTCATATATGTAATTCATTACATGCTTTGAGAAACCGTAGAGATATAAGGATAGGTGATTTGTCTCTCAGAGATGCAAACGGAATGAGCGTGGACGCTGAATCCGTGGGAGAATATCGCCTAGGTTTGACAAGTGGGCAGATATTGATTCTACGTAACTGTCTGTATGTACCTAGTTTGACTTGTAATATCATATCAGTGTCCTCACTTTCGAGAGAGGGATATGATTTTACATTCGTAAGCGATGTAGTTCACATCCACCTAAATCAAGTTCTGATTAGGTCCGGTACATTAGATGATGGTATATACATATTGAATCAAGCTCAGGTTTTCAATGTCTAGAACACACTTAAAAGAAAGTCTCCAGAAATAAATCAGGCTTTCTTATGGCATTGTAGACTAGGTCACATCAATGAAACACGATTAACGAAGTTACATAGAGAAGGATATTTGAATCCGTTCGAATATCAATCTTATGCCACTTGTGAATCTTGTCTCATGGGAAAGATTGTTGGAGATAGTGCCCTCATAGTCAATTATTGGATCGCAGGTACGTGATTGCAATGATTGCGGAGGACCTATACCGGTATGACAGTCTTACTCGAGATGATAGTATGCTATCTGGTTTGCCTTTATCAGTCGTGTACATGTTCAGGTGACTGATTGCATGTTACACTTTGATAGAGCCCTTAGGATCTTGCTTTACTACCAACAGTATGATGGCGATCATATACGTGAGAGTTGGGTAGTTTATATGCATATCCTTAATTGTGGTCCCTAGTCGTGGGAGTTTCGAGACAGGGCATCGATACTCCGGACTAGACTAGTATGTACAGTCGAGACCCCGACGAGGGGCGGTGGCCGGTCTCACAAGCCACTGGTGTCAGTTGGATCACCTAAGATGTATACAGGTGCTCATTGGGTTATGAGTACACCGGACAGGACTCGCCGGGAATCTGCTAGTTAGTATTATATCTACCGTCAGATAGCAGTTCCCAGGTGACATGTGTACAGGTTAGTTCATCGACCTAAGGTCGTCATTTGTCTCGTGTGAGTTCCCACTGTGCTTTGATTTCTACCCTACCACGGCTCAAAGGAGTCGTGCAAACAGGTAGCTTTTGGGTACAGTCCCGAGCCATATGGAGGCACGTGAGCGGATCGGCAGGGGATTCGTCTCTCCCGATATTGGGGGCGAGGTCGTGCTGTGTCTAGGAGAGCCATTACACAAATCCATGGCCATGGTAGGAGATTTACTGGTAGGTACTCCAGTAGTATCTCAGGGTGTTATTAGGCTACACTCCGACACGACTTATACTGCTATTGGGGGTCTGACGTTGCTAGCCCCCTAGGCAGATATGCGATACTCATAGACGAACGGACCGGACTGTATATACATTGTCACTGTTAGGCTCAGTAGGGTTTCTGGATGAGTTCACTCATCGGCCTCCCTTGAGTTCGCTCATCAGTTTCCCTTGAGGTCAGTCCATGGGCAGCCGTTACGCATAGCTAATGCCGCTGACGGTTTGTGGTTAAACCCACTGCCAGGGTGCTGACGAGTCATTAGAGTCCCCCACAGACAGTTTCCCAAGTTCGGGCGAAACGTTGTAGAGGCCGTATGGTTTTATGGCAGGGTTCGGAAAATGCACGTGCGTTTACGCACGTGTCAGTTTTCGGGCAGATAATACTGGTCGGCTTTGGTTTAAGCCGGATCCGAGTATTATATTGAGTAGGTATAATATCTTTGTCTCAGTTGCATTTGTATTCGGTCGTAACACAAATGCGGGTATATTTATACAGTTTCGGGGTTATCCTGAAAGTTGTTTCAGGATCACTTTTGGAAGTTGCCAGTTTCCAGTTTTCTATCAGCCGTCTTTTAACATTCGGTTAAAGACGGATTTATCTTTTCATCAGATATGAGTGAGTCATCATTCTAGAAGCTTCTAGAAGTGATGAAGTGGCTAGTGACTCACTTGAGTCATTAATGGTTCATTAATGATAAAGCATGACTAGGTTTAATATGATTGGTTTGCTTTTAATGATATCAAGTGATTCATGCTTTGTTGTTAGGTTGTGATAAGTATGGAGGGATATGGTCACCACTTGAAGCTACTACACTCACCTCCCTCCTTTGCTAAATTTGGCCGGCCACTTCTTAGTGAGAGAGAGAATTGATTCATTATTTTTGGCCAAAGATTTCATATAGTTTGGATGCATGGAAATTTCCTAGTTCAATTTCCATTCATCCGATTCCCTCGGCAACTTCATTAACCGATCGTCCACGGATTTGGACGAAGTGAGACAAAGTCATCTACTCATTCTCTACATCATTCTTGGTCGTCTCTTTTAGCAAACTTGACGATCGAGTTGCCTCAAGTCAGAGGCGGGAGCCCGTTTAAAGAATCGGTGATGTGGTGCCACCTCGACGAGGATATCGGAGATCGACGAGATCGGAGCAGCCGCAACAGAGCGTGGGATGATGGTTGAAGAACGAAGGACTCGGATCGTTCGGTACAATCTTTCTACACTCTTTACAGTTTGTTAGTTTAGCAATAATGGCAGATCCGGGTTAAAGTATACGATAGCGCCAGTTTAAAAGTTTTGTTCCGCATTTTGGCGTCTGTAGACTGCCAGGGCGCTAGCGTAGACTTACAGTGGTATCAGAGCCTAACCATTTTGCTATACTAACTTGTGCTAACGTGTTCAAAACATCGATCGAACCGAAAATCAAAAACGGCAAAATCCTAGCTCGACAGTTTCTGTTGTTTTTAAATGGTCTCAGAAATTAATTCTGCATATCTTAAAAATTCGTGCAGGGTTTTTTAAGCGTACGGACAAAATTTGGGCACGCAATCTCACCAGAGAGCCGCGGATTAGCGGCCAAACCCATGGTTTGGCCGCTCATCCGCGGCCGTTCTAGGGGATCAGTGCATCAAATTTTTTCTGTGTGTTCTCTGTTGGATTTTGAGGTTTTTGGTAAATATCGTTTTGGCCCAGATTTTGTTACTGTTCACCAGTAAGCTGTGGGGCCCACTTTTTGATATTTGGTCTTTGGTCGATCGAAATTTAAATACGTTAGTTTACAGTGGTATCAGAGCCTCACCATTTTGCTATACTAACTTGTGCTAACGCGTTTAAAATATCGATCGAAACGAAAATAAAAAATCGCAATTTTTAGCTTGACAGTTTCTGTTAATTTCAAAACTCGTCCAAATGTCATTTTGACCATACCAGAAAAACAAGCAGGCTTTTTTAGGAATACTGCAGAAATTCGACGAAGTAATATTACTGTTCCGCCGCGTATCCGCGGCCCAAGCATGGGTTTTGCCGCGGAAGCGCCGCAGGAAAGTCAAATCACTCTGCGAAATTTCTACAGTGCATTCTCTATTACAAATTGGGATTTTTGGTATATATCGTTTTGGCCCAGGTTTTGTTACTGTTCACCAGTAAGCTGTGGGGCCCACTTTTTGATATTTGGTCTTTGGTCGATCGAAATTTAAACACGTTAGTTTACAGTGCTTACATTATATCTCCGACCGGGAATGTCATTTGATCGGTAAACCGCGTCTGATTGCTATAGTTCTTTTAGACGGGTTTGCGAACGTGACATTCGCGTTGATGTTCTGTGTTGTGCTGTGATGTTGCGGATTTGTCGTGGTGGATAGCAGTGTGCAATGGTAGTACAGTTTGAGTTTATTTGTACATTTGATATTGCGGGGCGAGCGTCCAACTTGTGGACTGCCGTCACTGCCTGTTGTATAATATTCTTTTGGGGCACGACCAGGTTGCGGTCGATGTACCTATTGTACTATTTTTCATTACTGTACTAGGTTTTGCCCCGCGACGGAGTGCACGGATAGCCGGGTTCTGGAGGGCAACGGGTCCGCATCTCATGGCTTTGGGAGGCAGAGGGGCCCCACTCTAAAATTGGCAGACAATTCGCCGCACTCGTAGGGGGTACAGGTTGACCCAAGGAGGGGTGCTCAATTTACCGGATTCCATGAAGTGCCGGGTGTTCAATTCACTATGCTGTGGGGGACTGCCTCGCTTCAGGTTTTGGCGGGTAACTTGCCGCACCCGTAGGGGTCTAGGTTTCATTACACAGGCTATCCACACGACAGGGGAACGTCGAGTTTCAGCAGCGGCTCTGTGAAACTCGGGGATCCCAGATATCTGTATTGTTCTGTGATGCTTATTACTTTTCTGTAATGTTGCATACTATCACGCCTGGAGCGATTATTGTATATTGGTTTATATACTATTAGATGTTGTATATGTTTTACACCCGCGCTAGTCCAGTCCCCGCTCTGTCGTTAGTTAAGTAACCTAACGAGTGATGACGGGACCCAGTGACGAATGCGGATGGCATATACGTACATTTTATTTTCGTTCTTTTCTGGTGTGATTGAATGATGGGACTGCGTTGATTCTGATCAATGCAAAGGAAAACAAACCTGTTTGAGTTGTTGGAACAATTTTAAAAAGATGTTATTACAAAGACGTTTCTTTTTGTTATGCATAGCGGTATTCGGTGTGAATATCCAGCACCTCAGTCGACGAGGCAAGGGCCGATATCCCTTCACCGGGACCGACCCCTTGGACAGAAGTTTGCGTCAGAGTAATAACTTCACTATAGTCGATTACAAGTTGCTTTGCATAGAGGTATTCAGTGGAATATCCTGCACCTCATTCCACGAGGAAAGAGCCGAGATCCCTTTACCGGGAGCGACCTCTTTAGCAAAAGGTTTTCGCCACTATATTTTAAAAAGCTATCAGGTTCCTTCAGCGATATCAAGTTCACTACGCTAAAGGTTTTTCGCCAAAAACCAGCCGTAGCCCTCCGTCATTTCATATGGATGGTCAGTAGTATTCAAGCTATGTTGGTCTAGCCCTTAGCTAGGACATAGCGATTGGTAGCTGCTGGGGTGTTCACATGTTGCATAGATAGATGAGTTGGTTTGGGACAATCGTACAGCCTTGTTGGCCCTTAGTCAAGGGCGAGTACGGGTGGGTTCAAATTAACAAGATAATGATGGGAAGAACTTGACATGTGACTTATGGTGGGCTGGCCCTTAGTCACGATCATAAGAGCATGGGGCAAAAACTTTATCGGGAGTTTCTAAAGAAACTGAAACTTGCCAAGTATGCGCATACCTTCTGGAGTATGAGTAACGTGGATGCATTCCATCACGTTATCATGCGATGAGAGTTGGATCCCGATTCCCACTGATGAGTTGGTTTACTCTTCGGGTGATCCCGATTGATTCTTCTTTAGGTTTGGAGGAGAATTTGACAGGACAGTGGGAGGTTTCCGGATTAGATAAAATGATGACCATTCTGATCTAGGTTAGAGTGCACACAGAGTGTTTCTTTTCTCTCTCTCTCTTTGGCAGCGACCTTTGACCGACCCTAGACTATGACTCAGTGACCAGGTTGACCGAACCTTCTTAAAATACTGGCTTTTGGATTGTCTGAGTTGCATAAGTCATTGCCACTCTTTCTTTTACCCTTTGATTTTCTCAGAACACCCGTATTACTACGGATATCCACTTCCATTGGATAGATCCATCGTATGGTTATATACGAACTCGAAGGGATTTCTTCGAGGATGGATCCAGGTTCAGGAGAAATAGAATTGGTTTATTCAGTTGTCTTTTATTATCACCTTCTCTCAGGTTGCGAGAGCTCCTTGGTTTAGGAGAGTACACCTATTACGCTTATTGGATAGTCTTATTCTAAACCATAGGCTGGTGCCGAAAGGTAGGGAATGAAGAAAACCAATTAGCCTAAGTAGGGTGTGCAGAAGGTAATATGTAAAGACAAAATAAAGGGATTAGAAAGAGGGCAAAGTAAATTGCGACTGATATCATTCACGACCAAAACCGCGTACTTCATCGCCACTCCTATTTCACCTTTAAAAGAATAAGGTATTATTCAGTTGTCTTTTATCATCACCTTCTCTCAGTTGCGAGTACTCCATGGTTTAGGAGGGTACACCTATTATGCTTACTGGATAGTCTTCTTCCAAACCATAGGCTGGTGCCGAACGGTAGGGAAGGAAGAAAACCATTTAGCCTAACGATGGTGTACAGAAAGTAACGACTAAAGACAAATAAAGGGATTTGGAGAGATGGCAATAAAATATACGGTTGAAGTCATGAATTGGATTATGGAAGAGGCATTGCTATGAATACCAGGATACCCCTACGAAACATTTTCATGTTTTAGTGCAATGTTAAAAGAAAAACTGTTTTTCCCGATTAGACACTTACTCCAAGGGTATGTATTTACCAGGTTTCATTCTCATATCTGTATGGTTTTACAGATGATGAGTGGGAGTAAGATATTGGGAATTAGGTGATCATCCTCATTATATCGGAATTCGTTGTAATTGGTGATATTTGAGGAAATCGCCAGGGTACAGTTTTCAAACTACGACGCACAGGTTTTGAGTTGTTTAACTCAGCGGACTTATACAGAGTATTGTATGTTGTCCAAGTGTCCATCAGGACAAAGGGGTAGGTCCTCGTACTATGTTCTGTTTACTTATAACTTCTCTAGTATTTAGACGAGTGTTTCGTAGAAATACAAGGTCTAAGTTTTGAGAAGTTGTGGGTATAAGAATAAAGTAGAGAACCAGGTATCACAAGTATCGGGATTCTTCAAAGAGATCGAAGATGTAGATTCTTGTGATTTGTATTCAGCTGATAGTGATGGTTTTGAGAAATGTGTTTCTCTTTCAGGTTACTCATAATTGGATGGATTCCTAAGTTGAGTAATGCTGATTAGCCTCTTTCCATTAAGTTGATATGCACTGGAGACAGATGCATGGATTGAATATGGTTCCAATTAAATAAGTGCCAAAGTTTCTATATTGGATATAGAATAGTTCGTACCTTAAAAGATATTAAGGTACGGGGAGTTGTCCAGCTTATGCTTAAAACCAGATACTGGATAACTCAGGG
Organism: Agapanthus africanus; assembly: GCA_030015575.1. Classification (NCBI taxonomy): domain Eukaryota; kingdom Viridiplantae; phylum Streptophyta; class Magnoliopsida; order Asparagales; family Amaryllidaceae; genus Agapanthus; species Agapanthus africanus. The sequence goes on from JASDDO010000014.1 coordinate 383,893,606, forward strand.
CACGTTTCTGTAATGGCTGTTTGTGGGTTGACCCTGGCTATGACGAGGGTTGATATTCTACCATTTGGAAGATCAATAGTGATATTGTTCTTGACTCGCCACAGTTTTAGTAAAATGGATCTTTTTCAGAAAACAGTAGTGGGAGTGTGGTAGAACTGGAAGTGATTCCAGAACCGCAAACGATTACGGAAAATTTAATAGGACCTATATATTCAATCAGGTTTGACATTCCAATAGCCACTCCGCAGATATGGTAGGTAACCTCAGACACCCGAGAGGTACTTCGGTAGCCTCAAGGACGGTGACAGGGAGGTTCTTATTTACCCAGACTTGACACTACTGTTGTTCCAGGTTATGAGACCCGGTAGGAGGGTTGTCGTAGTCAGTTGGAGCAACAGAAGTATAGTGGGCAAGATGCTTATATCTATTTATATACTTGAGCAGTTTTAGCGGAGATAGATCATCTAATTTTGATGTGACAGTCATGGGTTTGACTTCAATCAGAATTGGGGATGGATCTGTTAAGAAGGTAGTAGGGTGTGATGTCAAGGTATCTGGATGACATACACAAGGTAGGAAGTAAAATTCCTATACTACGATCGGTTGTACTGTGGTCGTCACACAGTTGTTTCTCCAGACAGGATATGGATATAATATTTGACATTCTGGTTTCTAGATCTATGGTTTTAGATCTGGATTTGGGTAGTTTCCCAATGTGGGTACTTTGACAGATATTCTAATGGTTTTTAGAATAGATGACTCCTAGCATGGTGGTGTACCTGCAGGTGATGGAGTCACCCTCTCTAAAGGTGTCGTATAGACTAAAGGGGAGAGGGATGTGCATGATTGGCAGATCACTTGCTTAGGCAATTGAGTCAATCATGAGATGTCAAGTACCACACCAAATGTTGGTTTTGCACTAGATGCAATAAGTTTGTATTAATCCAATCCTGGAGAAACATAAGGAAGCAGTTTTAGAACATAAGTACATGTTCTACGGATTTGATGACGGCATCCTCCTTCGGGAGACGATTATCATTCCAGGCTTCAAAGGTGACGTGGATGACAGAGTGACTGTCAGAGTTTTAGTTTTTCCCTCTGATGAAGAGGGACAGTATTATGGACAGGTGGTCCAAGAGAATACTGTGGGAAGCAAGGTGCCCGATACTGATTAGGTTCAGTGATCGATTCAGTCTAAGAAGTTTGGATATGGAGTTCATTTATGAATTAAGGTCCCATCAGATATCCAGACATGTTCTAAGACAGGTATTACTCAATTCGGGAGATGGTTTTCTCCGTGAACTTGAGATTAAGAGAGATATAGAAAGATACTTCTAGGCGGATCCACTCACTGATGCTATTTCTCGAACACAATAGTTTTACAAACGGGTTTTGTGAAACTGATTAGTAGAGGAGTTGGATGTTCGGTTTCACACGGGCTGTGAGTAGTCGACATCGCAATATTAGCCTTGAGTGCAAGTGGGAGATTGTTGGAGATAGTGCCCTCATAGTCAATTATTGGATCGCAGGTACGTGATTGCAATGATTGCGGAGGACCTATACCGGTATGACAGTCTTACTCGAGATGATACTATGCTATCTGGTTTGCCTTTATCAGTCGTGTACATGTTCAGGTGACTGATTGCATGTTACACTTTGATAGAGCCCTTAGGATCTTGCTTTACTACCAACAGTATGATGGCGATCATATACGTGAGAGTTGGGTAGTTTATATGCATATCCTTAATTGTGGTCCCTAGTCGTGGGAGTTTCGAGACAGGGCATCGATACTCCGGAGTAGACTAGTGTGTACAGTCGAGACCCCGACGAGGGGCGGTGGCCGGTCTCATAAGCCACTGGTGTCAGTTGGATCACCTAAGATGTATACAGGTGCTCATTGGGTTATGAGTACACCGGACAGGACTCGCCGGGAATCTGCTAGTTAGTATTATATCTACCGTCAGATAGCAGTTCCCAGGTGACATGCGTACAGGTTAGTTCATCGACCTGAGGTCGTCATTTGTCTCGTGTGAGTTCCCAATGTGCTTTAATTTCTACCCTACCATGGCTCAAAGGAGTCGTGCAAACAGGTAGCTTTTGGGTACAGTCCCGAGCCATATGGAGGCACGTGAGCGGATCGGCAGGGGATTCGTCTCTCCCGATATTGGGGGCGAGGTCGTGCTGTGTCTAGGAGAGCCATTACACAAATCCATGGCCATGGTAGGAGATTTACTGGTAGGTACTCCAGTAGTATCTCAGGGTGTTATTGGGCTACACTCCGACACGACTTATACTGCTATTGGGGGTCTGACGTTGCTAGCCCCCTAGGCAGATATGCGATACTCATAGACGAACGGACCGGACTGTATATACATTGTCACTGTTAGGCTCAGTAGGGTTTCTGGATGAGTTCACTCATCGGCCTCCCTTGAGTTCGCTCATCAGTTTCCCTTGAGGTCAGTCCATGGGCAGCCGTTACGCATAGCTAGTGCCGCTGACGGTTTGTGGTTAAACCCACTGCCAGGGTGCTGACGAGTCATTAGAGTCCCCCACAGACAGTTTCCCAAGTTCGGGCGAAACGTTGTAGAGGCCGTATGGTTTTATGGCAGGGTTCGGAAAATGCACGTGCGTTTACGCACGTGTCAGTTTTCGGGCAGATAATACTGGTCGGCTTTGGTTTAAGCCGAATCCGAGTATTATATTGAGTAGGTATAATATCTTTGTCACAGTTGCATTTGTATTCGGTCGTAACACAAATGCGGGTATATGTATACAGTTTCGGGGTTATCCTGAAAGTTGTTTCAGGATCACTTTTGGAAGTTGCCAGTTTCCAGTTTTCTATCAGCCGTCTTTTAACATTCGGTTAAAGACGGATTTATCTTTTCATCAGATATGAGTGAGTCATCATTCTAGAAGCTTCTAGAAGTGATGAAGTGGCTAGTGACTCACTTGAGTCATTAATGGTTCATTAATGATAAAGCATGACTAGGTTTAATATGATTGGTTTGCTTTTAATGATATCAAGTGATTCATGCTTTGTTGTTAGGTTGTGATAAGTATGGAGGGATATGGTCACCACTTGAAGCTACTACACTCACCTCCCTCCTTTGATAAATTTGGCCGGCCACTTGTTAGTGAGAGAGAGAATTGATTCATTATTTTTGGCCAAAGATTTCATATAGTTTGGATGCATGGAAATTTCCTAGTTCAATTTCCATTCATCCGATTCCCTCGGCAACTTCATTAACCGATCGTCCACGGATTTGGACGAAGTGAGACAAAGTCATCTACTCATTCTCTACATCATTCTTGGTCGTCTCTTTTAGCAAACTTGACGATCGAGTTGCCTCAAGTCAGAGGCGGGAGCCCGTTTAAAGAATCGGTGATGTGGTGCCACCTCGACGAGGATATCGGAGATCGACGAGATCGGAGCAGCCGCAACAGAGCGTGGGATGATGGTTGAAGAACGAAGGACTCGGATCGTTCGGTACAATCTTTCTACACTCTTTACAGTTTGTTAGTTTAGCAATAATGGAAGATCCGGGTTAAAGTATACGATAGCGCCAGTTTAAAAGTTTTGTTCCGCATTTTGGCGTCTGTAGACTGCCGGGGCGCTAGCGTAGACTTACAAAGATGACAAAGACTCCGTTTACTGGACTCGGAGTAAGAGCGAGCGAGCTCTTAGGACTCGTACACAGTGACGTGTGTGGTCCAATGTCTACACATGCGTGAGGTGGTTATTCCTACTTCATTACTTTTACGGATGATTTCTCTAGGTATGGATATATCTTCTTAATGAAGCATAAATCCGAGGCCTTTGAGAAATTCCAAGAATACAAGAATGAAGTGGAAAAACAGACAGGCAAAAGTATCAAGACACTGAGATCTGATCGAGGTGGTGAATACTTAAGTGCCGAGTTCCTGGGATACTTAAAAGAAAATTGAATTCTCTCTCAGCTTACTCCTCCATACACACCACAACACAATGGTGTATCGGAAAGGAGGAATTGAACTCTATTAGATATGGTTCGTTCCATGATGAGTAAGGCTGAGTTACCGCGATCATTCTGGGGTTATGCGCTAGAATCAACGGCATATCTTTTGAACCAGGTTCCAACCAAGATTGTGCCTACCACACCATATCAGATGTGGAGTGGGAAGAAACCCTGTCTTAAACACTTTAGGATATGGGGATGTTCAGCTTTTGTAAAAAAGCAGCATCCGGACAAGCTCGAGGCACGCTCAGTACAGTGTAAGCTTGTAGGATATCCAAAGAACTCCAAGGGATATTATTTCTATTACGCAGAGGAACAAAAGGTTTTTGTTTCTCGTCTTGCCCACTTCTTAGAAACTGAATTTTTAGAAAATCAGAAGAGTGGGAGCGCAGTAGAACTGGAAGAAATTCCAGAACCAAAAGCTGTTACTGAAAGTTTGGTAGAACAAGAAGTTTCAGAAGAAAAGGACATACCAGCACTTATCCGCAGAAGTAGTATGCAGTCTCATCCGCCCGAGAGATACTACGGTTTTCTCATAGACGGGGATCGAGAAGATTGCGTCATTGATAATGACGACCCTACTAGCTTCCAGCAAGCCATTCAGAGCGGCGACTCGGTAAAATGGCTGGATGCATTGCGGACCGAAATGGAGTCCATGTACACTAACAAAGTATGGACTTTGGACACTGCTCCAGATGGGGTAAAACCCGTAGGATGCAAGTGGATCTTCAGAAAGAAGATTGGTGTAGATGGACAGGTTGAAACCTATAAGGCTAGACTTGTTGCAAAGGGTTTCCGTCAAAGACCTGGTTTGGACTATGACGAAACCTTTTCTCCAGTGGCTATGCTAAAATCCATTCGGGTCCTTCTTGCTATTGTTGCCTTCCACGATTATGAGATCTGGCAGATGGATGTAAAGACGGCTTTTCTAAATGGTAATTTGGAAGAGAGCGTCTATATGGATCAGCCAGAGGGATTCATTCAGAGTGGGAACAGCGGTAAAGTATGCAAGCTGCTTAAATCCATTTATGGACTAAAGCAGGCATCGCGGAGTTGGAACATCTGTTTTGATGATACTGTTAAAGAATTCGACTTTATCAAAAATCCAGATGAACCATGCATATACAGTAAGATTGTAGGGAGAGTTGTTGTATTCCTCGTCTTATACGTGGATGACATTCTCCTAATAGGAAATGATATTCCTATGCTACAGTCAGTCAAAAGATTCTTGTCACTGAAGTTCTCCATGAAAGACCTGGGTGATGCCACCTACATTCTGGGGATCCAGATCTATCATGATAGATCAAAGAGGATGTTGGGACTTTCGCAGTCCAGGTACATAGACACCATATTGAAAAGATTCAGTATGGATGATTCTAAGCGCGGTAACCTACCGGCTTGTCATGGAATCACCCTCTCCAAAGAGATGTTTCCCAAGACTGATTTGGAAAGGGATCGCATGTCGATTATACCCTACGCATCTGCGGTCGGCTCTATAATGTATGCGATGTTATGTACCAGACCAGATGTAGCATACGCATTGAGCGTTGTAAGACGGTATCAGGCAAACCTAGGGGAGAAGCACTGGATAGCAGTAAAGAACATTCTCAAGTACCTGAGAAGGACTAAGGAGATGTTCTTGGTGTATGGCGGAAAAGACCTCCAGATCGAGGCCTTTGCTGACTCCAGCTTCCAGAGTGACAAGGATGACTCCAAGTCCATGTCGGGTTATGTCTTTACCCTCAATGGAGGGGCGGTCTGTTGGAAGAGTTCCAAGCAGGACACCGTTGCTGACTCAACGATGGAAGCGGAGTACATAGCTGCTTGCGATACCGCAAAAGAAGCTGTCTGGATGAAGAAGTTCCTCACAGAACTTCAGGTGGTTCCTACCAGTGTTTGTCTAATACCTCTGTATTGTGAAAAAACGGCGCTATAGCTTTAGCGAAGGAACCCAGGTCCCATCAGAAGTCCAGACACATCTTAAGGCGATATCACCTGATCAGGGAGATCGTCGATCGCCGGGAGATCGAGGTAAATAGAGTAGATACAGAGAATAACACTGCTGATCCATTCACAAAGGCTATTCCTCAGACGCAGTTCGAGAGGCTATTCGAGATGATAGGTCTGCGATACGCCAGTACATGGCCCTAGTGCAAGTGGGGGATTGTTAGTGTTTATAACCAAGAAGGCCATTACTGTATCATACTAGTTTGTATATTACTTAATGGAGGCTTGGGATATTCACATGTATATAACAGTCTTGCTAAACATAGTAGTATGCTACTTGGTTTTTCTATCTTAATATGTGAGTATACGTATTGATAGAGCTCTTAGGATCTTGCTTGACTACCAGGGTTGTGATGGCAGTCACACTAGTGGGGGCTGGGTAGTCTATAAGCACATCCTTATTCAGGTCCCTAGTCGTTGGATTGTCGAGACAGGGCGTCGATACTCTGGAGTAGACTAGTGTGTACGCTTCTCATCCCAGTTGGGGAGATGGTCTGTCCCACAGCCATCAGTACGTCGTACTGGAGATAGTATACATGTGCTCGTTAGATTACGGGTACACCGGACAGGACTCACAGGGAACTGTTGGTTGCTTTTATACCAGTCGTCAGTTAACAGTTCCCAGGTGACATGAGTACAGCATAGTCCGCAGACTTGACACTGCTGCATCGCCTCGAGTGTGTCCCACTGTTCTTAGATTGCTATCCTACCACGGCTCAAAGGAGTCGTGCAAACATGTAGCAGTTGGGTGCAGTCCCGAGCACTTGGATGTAGTGGCGGTTAGACAGGATTCGTCTCTCCCGGTATTGGGGGTTGATATCGCGCTGTGTCAGAGAGCCATTACGCAAAGTCTCTGGCCAGGGCAAGCGAGATTTGCAGGTAGGTTCCAGTAGTTTCTCAGGATGTAATGGGCTGCGCTCCGATACGACTTATACCGCTTTTAGGGGACCGACGCTTGCCGCCCCCTAGGCCCGATATGCGATAGTCTTAGACGAACAGACCGGACTGTACGGAGATTGTCACAGCAGGCTCAGTAGGAGTTTGGATGGGTTTCCTCATCGACCTTCTTATCGACATCTACCTGGGGATCGTTACGTACAGCTAGTGCCGCTTGCGGTCTATGGTTAAACCCACTGCCAGCGTAGTGTCGAGTCTTTAGAGTCCCACACAGAGAGTTTCCCTGCTTCGGGCGAAACGATATAGAGGTCGTATGGTTTTACGACAGGGTTCGGACGCATACGTGTTTTTACGCACGTACGATGTTCGGACAGTTTTTTACTAGTCGGCTTTGGTTTAAGCCAGATTCTAGTATCGGATTATTGGATTTATACAGTCTAAAGTTTTTCCGTGTTTTAACGGATAGGAGGGGCGTTCCCGTAATTTGTCGGGAAGCTTCTTGAAACATGGTGACTTGGGGGTTAAGGTGGCATTTGCATTAATTGGATAAGTGAGTCATGGTGTGATTCATACATGGAGTTAATGAATCAATTATGATTTATATGACTCATGTGATGAATCACTTAGTGTATTAATGAAACATGATGATATATCATTATTTGTTATTCATTTAATATATATGATGTGTTTCATATATACACACATGATCTATTCATCCAAAAGAACTCTCACTCTCACCTTCTCTCTCCATCTTCAAACCCTAACCCTAACCTCTCATGTGTTGAGATCAAGGGTTAGCTAGACTAATACTTCTATAATCCAACTCTATATCACCTAGGTTGCTTAGATTAGCACTTTGAGTAACCTAGTTACCTCAAGTTAGAGGTTAAGCTTGGAATAGGAGCTCTCGGGTGGATCGTCTTTGACTCGAGGAGGCCGTTGAGGTGCCGACGTTCCAAAGAGCCTACAAGGAGTGGAGGATAGTAATGAAGACCCGAAGGACAAGAAACGTGAGGTATAACTTCGAATCAGAGTAGTTAAACCTTTCGTAGTTTGCTAGTAACGGTTTAGATACGATTCATGCGCTCAGGTCCGTGTTACGAACCTTTGATAATCGTTTTCCATATATTCCGCCTCCCCGCAAGTTCGTGGGGTGCATGACATGGACTTACACAAATGTCGGGTCGAATTTGGAGTCAGGGTGTGGATTTTGTTCTGTAGCTCACCCACTAGATAACTAAGACTACTCTATACGCTTAAAATTCCCAGATCACCTGGAGAAAAATCTGGAGTTGTTTTACTTGATTTCTGGTAATATTTTGAGATATGTGAAACTTGGTTTTTGGATATTTGTGTTTCGACTCGGTCGGTTGGCATTCGTACGTCGACGTCGGGAGGTATTTTGTTGTTTTAGCATGCGTTGACCATAAGTTCTGACGTATGTGCACTTTGCTCGTGATTTCAATTTTGGATCAAGATTTTATGCGATTTTGGTTATGATTTCGATTGTAAGTACAATCGTGTGGACTTTCGAGACAACGAAGAAGAGAAAGACGTCCGTCGACTTCGACTAGAGCGAGAATATTAGGTGAGTAGATGTATATCTACGAGTGATGTCGGGTGGATGACGTATAACACCTACCCCCGCAACCGTAGAACTAAGATACGATATCTATATATGTGTTAGAATAGTACTTAGCCTATAGATTTGCTAGAATAACATATTAGTATCTTTTTATACTTAATAGAAGATATATCCTTAGTTCTATTTCTTGCCATTAGGCTATTCACACACACACACACACAAGGATATGATTCGATAAGATGTTATGAGTCGATATGATTCGATACGATGATATGAGGCGATATGATATGCTATGTGAAAGTCTACCCTAGCACCACCATGAGGTTTTAGAATCATCAAGCATGCCAAATTTTAATTTTTATTAGGTGCTATGTTTGACTAAAAAGATCTTTACTAGAAAATTAGGGTTTTGCTATGATGATATAAACTATTAGAGAGAAGGAAAGGATGTTATACCATCGTAGATCGAGTCCTTCTCTTCTTTAGCTCCAGGTTGTGGTCCACGCGACTCCACTAGGCTCCTCTTCGAGTTGAACAGGCCTCTTTCGTGATCTTCGTGCCGAAGACGATCCACCTGAAGTCCCTATAGCTCAAGCTACCTCTACACTAAACTATTTTAGTGTAGGAAACACGCTACACTTGATCGCTAGTCAAGTGTAGGATGATGAAGTAGGGGTTTTGAAAGCTCACTAAGGATCTCACAAGCTCAATGATTCACATCACATGTGAGGGTTTTGAGCTTGGAGATGAGATGAGAATTCTTGGAGAGCAAGAGAGAGCAAGAGCTCATGAAAGAAAACTGGCTAAGGCATGAAATTAACCAAGTGAAGAATGAATGATGAATATCACTCCACACTTGTTAGTTATGTGTATGACCTAGATGCCATTATTGTACATATGATGTATATTTATAGTAGATGCTTGGACATATATAGAGAGGACTTTCTTGCTCGACATGATAGTATGCTATCTGGTTTCTCTTTTTCTTAACATGTAGACTTGTATTGTGATGCTGTCTTGCTCTCACATGTTGATAAAGACCTTAGGATATGGACTTGACTACCAGGACTATGATGGAGATCATACTAGTAGAGCCAGGGTAGTCCACAAGTACATCCTTTTGTTAGTTATATGTATGCCCTAGAGGCCATTATTGTACATGCGATGTATATTATAGTGGATGCTTGGACATGTATAGAGAATACTTTCTTGCTCGACATGATAGTATGCTATCTGGTAATTCTTTGTCTTAACATGTTGACTTGTATAAGTGATGCTGTCTTGCTCTCACATGTTGACAAAGCCCTTAGGATGTGTACTTGACTACCAGGACCATGATGGAGATCATACTAGTGGGCACCCTATAATTGTTCCTAGTCGAGAGAGTATCGAGATAGGGCATCGATGCTCTAGAGTAGACAAGCGTATACACTTCTTGACCCTTATGATGGGCGATGGATGATCCCATATCCATTGGTGTTTGACATCAGAGATGGTATACGGGTGCTCAGTGGAGACTGGGTACACTGAACGGACTCGCCGAGAACTCCTAGATATCGTCAAATAGCAGTTCTCTGGTGACACTAGTACAAGTTAGTCTATCGACCCGAGATCGTCATAGAGTCTTGTGTGTCTCTGATCACCACATAAAACTGCATTTAATACCACTCAATCATTATCTGTTTTGCTATATATCGGTATTATTAATCAGTGTTTTGCTCAGTTATTACAGTTTACAGATATTCGTGATATAACATAGAAAACATTCTCAAAATCACGGATATAAAAAATGAGAGCCGACATTGCAAGCAGACCAGGGAACCGACCGATGTCCCAGGAGCTCTTTTGGAAATAATACAAGTGTACACATCTTTTGTGTAATATTTGTCCAACACACATAAGGATACATGCCATGGACCAGGTAGGGGGCTGCCATAGACCATGTAGGCTGCCTTGGCATCATGAAGAAAACAAGTGGGCACACAAGTGGGTGTGAAAGCATTTATTGCATAAATTTTGGATGTGATGTAATGACCAAGTTTCCCTCCAAACCTTTGCATACAAACTAGGTTACAACTGTTAAAGAAAACGGAGCCAGAGTGTTATTTGAGAACACACTAGCACTCCACTGCAACTTGGGCCTCCCTCCTCGGTTTCAGGCCGGCGAGCTTCCCCACAATTCCGGCGACCTCGGCCGTACTACCTCCAGTGGGCCCCATATTTTCACTGTGCCTCCCTTGATGCCACATCAGATTATTCTTATTGTTTGCTTAATTTTCTTTTGGGCCTATATATAGCAGATCAGTGGAAAGGGAGAGAGGGATGTATATACCATTTCATAATTTTGTTTTGCTTTGTTTTTGTTTAGCTTAAGGGTGAGAGTGCTTCATCTTGGTTTCTTCTTCTTCTTCCCTCTTGAAGCTCTCTTTGGAGAGCTTCATTAAGGAGGTTGAACAAGTCACCAAAGTTTGTATCTTGTTCTCAAGTGATCAATACATTGTTGTTTATTTTATTTACTTGCTTTCTTTTTATTACCATGCTTAACTTGTTAGTTATATGTATGCCCTAGAGGCCATTACTGTACATTGGATGTATATAGTAGTGGATACTGGGACATATATAGGTAGGACTTTCTTGCTCGACATGATAGTACGCTATCTGGTTGCTCTTTATCTTAACATGTATACTTTCTGTCTCTCTGATTACATGTTGATAAAGCCCTTAGGATGTGTACTCGACTTCCAGGACTATGATGTAGATCATACTAGTGGGGCCTGGGTAGTCAATGAGTACATCCTTCATTGTTCCTAGTGGTGGGAATATCGAGACGGGGCATCGATATTCCAGAGTAGACTAGCGTATATCTTCTCGACCCATGTGATGGGCGATGGATGATCCCATATCCATTGGTGTTTGACATCGGAGATGGTATGCGGGTGCTCAGTGGAGACTGGGTACACTGAACGGACTCGCCGAGAACTCCCAGATGGTATTATACCTTACGTCAGATGGTAGTTCTCTGGTGACACTGGTACAGCTTAGTCTGTTGACCCGAGATCGTCATAGAGTCTTGTGTGTCTCCCACTGTGCTTTGATTTCCACCCTACCACGACTCTACTGAGTCGTGCAAACAGGTGGTTTTTGGGTACAATCCCGATTCACATGGAGGCAATGAGCGATAGGAGGGGATTCGTCTCTCCCGGTATTGGGGGTTGATGTTGTACTATGCTCGACTGGCCATAACAGGAAATCCCTGGCCAGGGTTGCAGTGATATACTGGTAAGAGTTATCAGTAGTTTCACGAATGTTATGTACCTTACATCGGCATGACTTATCAGGCTACTGAGGTCTGACGTTTACCACCCCTAGGCGAGATATGCGACATATCAGACGAACAGACCGGACTGTATGGTAAGTGTTACTGGTTGGATTCACAGGAGTGTGAGCGGGCTTGCTCGTCGATCTTCTGATCGCTCAATACCCGGGTGGCCGTTACGTTTAGCAGACCGCTTGCGGCTTGTGGGTGTTTGATATGATCATCATCTGCTGCCGGCGTATTGACGAGTCTTTAGAGTCCTACACAGAGGTTTCCTGGCTCAAGCGAAACGAAATAGGAGCGCATATGAGATATGTGCGGGACCGAGAATAATGCGTGTATGTGATACCGAATTCCATTCTCGCGATGAATGTATCGATTGGTTGTATGCGATATAACCCAGTTATCGAATCAAGGATTGATTTGATAAGTCGATACATTGGATACTAGTCGGTTATATGCGACATGACCGGATCATTGAATCAAGTGTTGATTTAATGATTTAATGTATAATTATATATTTGATATATTACTTTGCATTAACTTGTATTGGTTCACTTTAAAAGGATTTTCTCACTTGATGCACATTGTATATGTGATATATTTTTTTGTGCACTTGTTTGTATCATGTTTGATGATACTTGCTCACTTGGGTTTGTGTAAAGATTGAACCATGGTTGTGTAATGGTTAGGGTTTTATTTTTATTATCTATTTATTTATTTATTATTGATTTGGAAAAGATAAAGAGAAAAAGAAATGGTGGCTTTGTTTGTTTTTTGTTGAAGCTTCATGAAGCTTTGAACAAGTCCACCATTCTTGTCTCATGCTTAACCCTAACCATTCCACTTAACCATAGTCTATTCTCTACACATAACCATGGTTAGTATATGATAAGTATTCATATTATTTTCCTTTTAGAAAAGACTTATCATATTCTATCATATTATCTTCATCATCTTCTTCTTCTTCAAACATGAAGAAAGCTTGCTCCATCAATGGCAAGTTGAGCAAATGAGTGAGAAATCCAATTCTAAAATGAACCCACCTCCTATTTCTTCATCATCTACCTCTTTCCTAGTAGTATAGGGTGTTTTCTTCACAAGTTTCATGACTTGGTGAAGTGGGAGCTTGATCTTGTGATGCCTCGATGTAGATCATCTTCGGCATCGTAGTCGATGACCTAGCCCGCCCATTCTCCGATGAAGCCGATGCTAGAGTCCAAGATCCGATTTGGACAGTGAGGGGACTTCATCACGGAGCCTAGGAGGTGGAGGACCGGATCTACAAAGGTTGTAGCCACTTTCCTTTTAGATAAAGTTGTTTATTTGCATCGTATCGCCTATATATCTAGTTAACGATCCGTATTAGGGTTTCTCGGCACTTGTAAAATTTCAATTGGGCATGTTTGATCACTTGTGAGACTTCATTAGTGTGCCTAAGAACCCTACACTGGTATCAGAGCCTAGCTAGAGCCTTAGGCGATGCGTAGACGGAGTTAGAAGTCCGATCGACCCGAAACCCTAACTCAAAACGGCTCTCTGGACATTTTCTGAAATCGTGGTTTTTTGAGATTTAAAAATATGCAGAAAACTCAGTAGAATATTCTAAGAATTACTGTATAAAACGGGACCCATGAATCGATTATAGTGCGGCGGAACCGCGGCATTAGCATGCCTAATGCGGCGGTTCCGCGGCGACTTGGTCTCTTCAGACATTTTTTTCTGCACAGTAATTCTTATATTTTGTTTCTGGTTTTTCTGGGAATTTTTAATATTTATTCAAGAGTTGAGTTTTCTAGGTTGTATTGGGGACTCGGTGTTTCGATCGGATTGTCTAATTTTGTCTGTGTGTTTTTCCGGGTAATTTTTGAATATGTTAAAAAGTTCGACCGGATATAAATACCCACTTTTTCCCCTGCCGGGAAATTTCCAATTGTTGGACTTTTCCGTAGTTTAACGACGTTCTAAGTAGTGCAAGTAACGCGATGGTCCCTCTAAAAGACAACAAACCTTAACTCGATTATGTGACCGTCTTGAACTGCCCTTTGAACCTTAACTATATTTGGAATTCACAAGTAGTTATGAGATAACTGAATGAATGTTATAAACATAGCAGTTTAGTCTCACTTGATCGGTTGCCACGGAATTTTGATGCGATCAAAAGTCCGTTGCAATCACGTAGCGTACGCGGATACTCGCCGGGTAAACTTAATAGACAGCCTCGCCCCATAGTCCCGACCAAGTGACTGTAGGAGAACCCCGTCGCCGAAAGCATCCGTTCGGATGCTCGCGGCAGCGGTGTTCCGCCTTGGTGCACTTCGTCGACGGTATCAGGGGTGCGGCCGCCTACTAAAGTTTACGACGAGCATTCGATCAGTTTTTAGGGAATCTTGTTGAATTGCCCGACTTTATATTGAAAAGTGTTTTCGATTTTGAGACTAAAATGCGGGGTTTATAATTGTTAGGCATGCGATGTCTAAGGATTCATTTGATTAGGCATGCGATGTCTAAAGAGATTGCGGATTCCAACTGTTGTAGTTTTACACTTTCTTTTTTGTGACCGTAAGTGTAATATGTGATATCGCCGGTTTTGTTGCTATATGTCAACGACAATTGGGATACGCATGTTTACTTACGTTGATGACATGTGATATTATGTGTTGCTGGATATGTTATATTGGATCGTCGTGTTTGAATAGCCGGGGTTTTTTATGTGAGATGAGTGTTTTTTCATTTTCATTCATGTAAAAACTTGTATGTAATATTCTTTTATTGGGGCACTTCCAGGTTGCGGAAGATATCACCCATTGTATATTATTTACTTTTCCGCATTAGGATAGACCCAAGGAGGGGAGCACAAGTAACCGGGTTCTGGGGTCCAGTGGGAGATCAACTCGAGGAGTCGAGTCTGGGTCTCCTTACCCTAGAATTGGTAGGGTTGCTCGCCGCTCTCGTAGGGGTCTTGGGGTGTGGGATTGGCTATTCATCTCGACCGTGGAATTCGTGTTTTATACTGGCTCGTATTGAAAACACGGACGTCCTAGAATATCCAATATTTCATATGATATTTTCTGCTGCGTTATCTGTGATGTGATCATGTGATTTGTTCAGATAGATAGTATATATAGTATATATGATATATTATATAGACGTTACTTATGTTTTACACCCGCGCTAGCCCTGCCCCGCTCTGCCGTTAGTTACCTAACCTAACGGTGCACGAGGGGACATCGAGGCGAATGCGGATGGCATAAGTGTACGTCATATTTATCTGTGATGATTAGGTGGACTTAAATGATGGGATATTCATTAATGAGATTAATGAAAGAAAATAAACCTAATTGATGTTGTGGAATCGAATTTCAAAATAAAAACAGGTAGCTACAGTTCTTGCTTTGCATCGTGGTGTTCCTTGTAGAACATCCTGCACCTTATTCGATAAGGAAAGGACCGAGATCCCTTCACCGGGAGTGACTCCTTTAGCAATAACTGGCAGATGCTACAACTCTCGGTTTGTCTTTTGATTGCTTCTATAGTTTCTGCTTTGCATAGTGATATATATGATATATCCCGCACCTCATTCGACTAGGAAAGGGCCGACGATCCCTTCACCGGGGGTGACCCCTTTAGCAAAACTAGAAAAGCCTAAAAAACATTCCATTTAAAAACCATTTGATTCCGCAACGAGATCAAGTTCAAAGCGTTAAAGGTTTTCATAAAAACCAGCCGCAACCCTCCGTCATTTTAGGAAGTAGAGTACTTAGTATTCGTGCTGTGTTTGTTGACCATAGTCAAGGCACAGTGTACGGTAGCTAAGTGATGTCTTCCTACACCGCATATGATGCGATTAGTTAGGACAGTCATGTGGCTTTGTTGACCTTTGCCAAGGGTCATGTGGGTGGGTCTAATTAATCACGAAATGACGGGTAGAACTTGACTAGTGCTTATGATTTGTTGACCTTAGCCAAGGTCATTGGTGCTAGGGGTAAAAACCATTATCGGGAGTTTCAAGCGTTGAAATTTGCAATGAGATTGCATACCTTCTATGTGATAGTTGGATCCCGATACCCACTGCGAGTAATTGTTACTCCTGGGAGAGTTTTGCACTTTGCAATTAGCCGATCAAGTAGGTGTCTAGAAAGGTGTCAACGGGGTTACGCCTCTGGGAAAACGAGGTTTACTGTAATTAGGTCCGTGCGAAAGCACGGGGAACCTCCCTCAAAGTACCGACACTGGCCTGGCTGAAAGATTGGCGAACTTGTAGAGTGTAATTAATCCCGGCTAGTCTTTCCTTTTAGGGTTTGAAGGAAGATTTGATAAAAACAGTGGGAGCCATCCTGATTAGATAAAATAAATAACCAATCTGATCTTGCAAGAGCGCACGCTGAGTGTTTTCTTCTCTCTCTCTCCAGGTAGCAACCATATCACGCCTTAATCAAGATAATAATATGGATGTATTGACCGAACCCGCTTGTTATACTGAGCTGGGGAACGTTGGTCCCGCTCTAACTTATAATTGTTATAAGACAGAGCAGGAAATAGGGGAATACCAGAGTTCCTATGCCGCCCAAACGAAGAAAGTGCATATGATGCATCTTCTTCGGGTGTGTTCGTTAAACAGAACTGTTTCTCAGTATCCTCTGCATCCTGGGTATTTGATACCGGATCAGGATCCCAGATATGTAATCTGTTACATAGGGCTACAAAAAGGTAGAAAAACTGAGAACGGGTGATAAGTTTCATGAGACAGAAACCGGGGCAAGTGTTGCAGCCAAGTCTGTTGGTCACTGTCACCCTGTATTACCAATACATTGATTCTGAACAAATGCTATTAGATACCGAACCTGATATACAAAATCATATCAATCTCTTTATTTGTTAAAGAAATGATAGAATTTTGTATTGATGGATAATGTTTTGAACATTTCCTATATCAAAAGTTGATCGGTTCAGGCACGTTATCTAAAAGCATTGACGTTCTAAATCAAACTACAGTTCTTAGTATACCGAACACACACAAGAGGAAGAGTTCAGAACGAATCCTTCTTGAGGCATTGTAGACTAGGTTACATCAATGCGACCTGACTGGCTGAAGTTACATTTTAGATGCATATCTAAATCAGTTTGAATTTACATCTTGTCAAACTTGCCAGTCATGTCACAAAGATTAGATGACCATAGCCCTGTTTATTAGAAACAGAGAGAGAGTTAATGAACTCTTGGGACTGATACATGATGATGTATGTAAGGTCTCCAGTCTACACATGCCAGGACTGGTTCTTTATACTTCATTATATTCTCTGATAATCTCTCAAGATTCAGTCATATGTTTCTGTTGAAACATAAGTCCGAAGCTTTTGAGGTATTCACAGAATATAAGTTGGAAATAGAGAACCAAAATACGGGTATAAGTATTATGTCCTATGATAAGATCAGGGAGGAGAATACTTGTGCATAGAATTCCTGGACTATTCTAAAGGAGAATGAGATTCTCTCTCAGTGTTACTCCTCTGAATACACCACAGCACAACGGTGTATCGGGGTGGAGCAATCGCACAATATTAGATATGGTGTGCTCTATGATGAGTACTACTGAGTTTCCTATTTCCTTTTAGGAATTATACGCTTGAGAAGTTGCATACCTATTGAATTAGGTTCGAATCAGATCATTGCCTACCATTCCATATGAGATATGGTATGGGAAGAAGCCTATCTCTTAAGCGAGTTAAGATTTGGGGTTGTCCGGCCTATGTCTAAAAGCAAAATCCGGACAAAATCGAGGTAAGTTCAGTTCTGTAGAACTGGAAAGGTTCCAGCTATACAAAACTGCAGCTGATTTGACAGAACCAAAGGATTCAATAGTTCCCAACGAACCTCAGCCTCTCCGCCGATCTGGTAGGGTTCCTCACCTGCCTGAGAGATACCTCGGTTTCTCGATGACAGTGGGAGCGAGGAATGCATCATGAGATGATGACCCAACTAGTTTCGAGCAGGCCATCAAGAGTAGGGACTCTGTAAGAATGGCTGGATGCTTAGCGATCTGAGATGGAATCCATGTACACCAGTAAAGTATGGACTTTAGCTGCTATATCTGAAGGGTTAAATCCCCATCAGGAGCAAGTATATCTTGAGAAGATTACTTGGTGTAGATGGAAAAGTTGAGACTTTCAAAGCTAGACTTGTTAAAGGTTTTCGTCATCGACCAAGAGTGGAAAATGATGAAACCTTTTCCAGGGACTATACTTAAGTCCATCCAGATCCTACTTACCATTGCTACATACCATGACTGCGAGATCTGGTGGTTGGGTGTCATGACTGCTTTTCTAAATATTGATTTAGAATAGAAAGTCAATAAGTACACAGCCAGAGGGCTTCGTAAATAGTAGGAGCAGCGGAAACATGTGCAAGTTGCTTTACAGGATAAAGAAGGCATCGCGGAGTTGGAACATCTGTTTTGATGTGGTGTTCAAAGAGTTTGACTTCATCAAAATGGTAGACGAACCTTGTATATACAAAAGGGTAGTATGGAGTTGGTAATGATCCTCGTAGAGTACGTGGATGACATACTCTTGATAGGAAAGGAGTTTCCTATGCTACGATCGGTCGATCTCCTCTTATCACATAGATTCTCCATATAAGATCAAAATGATACCTCTTAAATCCTGAGATTTGGGTCTATGAGATAGATCTAAATGGATGTTAGGATTCTCACTAATTATAGTGAGATAGTATCAGTTGATCCTGGGGAGAATCAATGGAAAGGTTCCAGGGTGATAAGGACGACTGAATGTCAGTCGCAGGCATTGTCTTTACCCTCAGTAGAGGGACGGTATGTTGGAAGAGTTCCAAGCTAGATACCGTGGCAAACTAGACGATAAAGGCTGGTAACATCGCTATTAAAGATACTACCAAAGAGGAAGTTTGGGTATATATCGGTTCATAAGATGAACTAGGTTCCCACCATTGTGTGACAATGGAAGTGTAGCTTTGGCCAAGGAACCATGATCCCATCAGTGACCCAGACATATTCTGAGGCAGCATAACCTGATCATGGAGATAGTTGATCTCCAGGATGATCGAGGTAAGGAGAGTAGACTCAGAGGACAACACGGCGGATCCACTCACGAAGGCCTTTTCCCAGAGAGAGACTCATATGGGATGGTTGAGTATTAGATACTGCAACCACTGCTACAGATGGCCCTAGAGGCCATTACTGTACATTGGATGTATATAGTAGTGGATACTGGGACATATATAGGTAGGACTTTCTTGCTCGACATGATAGTACGCTATCTGGTTGTCTTTATCTTAACATGTATACTTTCTGTCTCTCTGATTACATGTTGATAAAGCCCTTAGGATGTGTACTCGACTTCCAGGACTATGATGTAGATCATACTAGTGGGGCATGGGTAGTCAATGAGTACATCCTTCATTGTTCCTAGTCGTGGGAATATCGAGACGGGGCATCGATATTCCAGAGTAGACTAGCGTATATCTTCTCGACCCATGTGATGGGCGATGGATGATCCCATATCCATTGGTGTTTGACATCGGAGATGGTATGCGGGTGCTCAGTGGAGACTGGGTACACTGAACGGACTCGCCGAGAACTCCCAGATGGTATTATACCTCACGTCAGATGGCAGTTCTCTGGTGACACTGGTACAGCTTAGTCTGTTGACCCGAGATCGTCATAGAGTCTTGTGTGTCTCCCACTGTGCTTTGATTTCCACCCTACCACGACTCTACTGAGTCGTGCAAACAGGTAGTTTTTGGGTACAGTCCCGATTCATATGGAAGCAATGAGCGATAGGAGGGGATTCGTCTCTCCCGGTATTGGGGGTTGATGTTGTGCTATGCTCGACTGGCCATAACAGGAAATCCCTGGCCAGGGTTGCAGTGATATACTGGTAAGAGTTATCAGTAGTTTAACGAATGTTATGGACCTTATGTCGGCATGACTTACCAGGCTACTGGGGTCTAACGTTTACCATCCCTAGGCGAGATATGCGACATATCTGACAAACAGACCGGACTGTATGGTAAGTGTTACTGGTTGGATTCACAGGAGTGTGAGCGGGCTTGCTCGTCGATCTTCTGATCGCTCAATACCCGGGTGGCCGTTACGTTTAGCAGACCTCTTGCGGCTTGTGGGTGTTTGATATGATCATCATCTGCTGCCGGCGTATTGACGAGTCTTTAGAGTCCTACACAGAGGTTTCCTGGCTCAAGCGAAACGAAATAGGACCGCATATGAGATATATGCGGGACCGAGAATAATGCGTGTATGTGATACCGCATTCCATTCTTGCGATGAATGTATCGATTGGTTGTATGCGATATAACCCAGTTATCGAATCAAGGATTGATTCGATAAGTCGATACATTGGATACTAGTCGGTTATATGCGACATGACCGGATCATTGAATCAAGTGTTGATTTAATGATTTAATGTATAATTATATATTTGATATATTACTTTGCATTAAATAGTATTGGTTCACTTTAAAAGGATTTTCTCACTTGATGCACATTGTATATGTGATATATTTTTTGTGCACTTGTTTGTATCATGTTTGATGATACTTGCTCACTTGGGTTTGTGTAATGATTGAACCATGGTTGTGTAATGGTTAGGGTTTTATTTTTATTATCTATTTATTTATTTATTATTGATTTGGAAAAGATAAAGAGAAAAAGAAATGGTGGCTTTGTTTGTTTTTTGTTGAAGCTTCATGAAGCTTTGAACAAGTCCACCATTCTTGTCTCATGCTTAACCCTAACCATTCCACTTAACCATAGTCTATTCTCTACACATAACCATGGTTAGTATATGATAAGTATTCATATTATTTTCCTTTTAGAAAAGACTTATCATATTCTATCATATTATCTTCATCATCTTCTTCTTCTTCAAACATGAAGAAAGCTTGCTCCATCAATGGCAAGTTGAGCAAATGAGTGAGAAATCCAATTCTAAAATGAACCCACCTCCTATTTCTTCATCCTCTACCTCTTGCCAAGTAGTATAGGGTGTTTTCTTCACAAGTTTCATGACTTGGTGAAGTGGGAGCTTGATCTTGTGATGCCTCGACGTAGATCATCTTCGGCATCGTAGTCGATGACCAAGCCTTCCATTCTCCGATGAAGCCGATGCTAGAGTCCAAGATCCGATTTGGACAGCGAGGGGACTTCATCACGGAGCCTAGGAGGTGGAGGACCGGATCTACAAAGGTTGTAGCCACTTTCCTTTTAGATAAAGTTGTTTATTTGCATCGTATCGCCTATATATCTAGTTAACGATCCGTATTAGGGTTTCTCGGCACTTGTAAAATTTCAATTGGGCATGTTTGATCACTTGTGAGACTTCATTAGTGTGCCTAGGAACCTTACATAACTAATCTTCATTTTGGTTGTGGTGTGTGTGAGGAAGTGAGATGAAAGGCTTTGCCTCCTCCACCTCTTGATTATGTTTAATGTGCTTAAAATCCATTTTGTGTTAAGGTTGCTAAGCTAGGATATGGTATGTTGTGATAAAGAGCTTGACAAACTCTTTATTTCATATACTATATACCTTCACAACCCTTAGCAATCTCAAATCCAATATCTTTTTCTCTCACTAACCACTTTGTGTTTTCATTGTTGCGGTATGCTTGCAAAATCTCGTGTTTAGTGTTGATACCCCAAGCGCGGACATACAAACGGTAAGTGACCAAAACGGACTCGTTTCGTGCTTTGCGGCGAATATCGGGCTTTGACGGTTTATGCTCTGCAACCACGTTGACAAGTCGTGCTCCATGCCGGGATCAAGGTAAGGTCGGACAACTCATAACCAAGAGAGCATAGAGGTAAACGTCGCGATTCAAGCTTCCGAACCAAGCCACAAACATTCTTACCTTACACTTGTTTTCTTGCTTTTCTTGTTTTCTTTCTTTTCTAATTATTTGTGACAACCAACCAATTCATTAATTTGTTAACCTTAAATAACGATACCTAATACTCAATTCCCAGCGGATCGACCCATGCTTGCCGGCTCGCTACAACGCGCCGTGCACTTGCGGTTATAAATACTTAAAACGAGAATGATCTCGTGCGCGCATTCCATTTTCCATAAAAACGTACACATTTCTAAACAATACGCGTTTGCGCGCGCGGGAGGTTTCCCAACAAGTTTTTTGCGCCGTTGCCGGGGACTTGTAGTTATTAGATATTGTTATTTCTGATTCTACTAACTTAACTAACTTTTAACACAATTTTTTTTCAAAACTAACAAAATACGATTTTTTTGGGACTTCTCTCAATTTGTTCTCTGTTGATATACCTTCTATCACTCTGCAATTCAATTTAAAAATCCAGTAAAACCATTAGAACACTAATATAGTCTAAAGATTTCACCAAAATTCCCTGCACCCGACCTTCTGAAAAATCCGGCGACAAGGGGAAAAAATCCGGCGTCGCCGACTATTTTGAGGAGTTTGTGGTTTTTTCTTTTTTGGTGATCTCTAGTTCTGTGTTTTGGCTCTTTTGGTCTTGTTTGATTTTTCTAATTTGTACTGTGCAGGAATTGGGGCAGTCGTATTGCTTTTGAAACTAAATATCGTATTTTCCGACAATTTAGGTTTTTCGCGGGATTATGACTAGCGATCGTGCGGAGCAAGGTTCAAATGCAAATACAAGACATTGGGGAAGATTAGTGCCAAAGATCCGGGTAGTTTGACCCGCGCAAGCAAACATTCAACGACTTGGATCAATTCAAAGGGGTTTTCTTAAACCAAATCATATCGGTACGCATTTCCTAACACCTTCGCTCGAATCCGACGCAATCCAATTTTCTATCTTTTGCAGGATTCTTCGCACAATTTTTGCCGCCAATTACAAAGAGAACTAACCCGTATTTGTTGCAGCGCTTAAAACTTAACCGAAAAAGAATTGCTTTAAATTGATTGACTTCTTTAATTCTTTTATTTGATTGCACATTGCATCTTAAATACGGAAAATAAGGGCTAAATGACCAAACAAGATACGGTAAAGGATTTCATCACCTTTTCTCCGTAGCCCACAAATCACAAAACTGCATTCTTACACACCCTCGGTAATTAAAATCAATTAGACTTTGACTCTAAGGACTTCACGCTCATTAGGAGAGGTTAATTGTGTTTAGAGCTTTGCTCAACAATATATCGTTCACGGGGTGTCTAGGCAAGTGTTAAAGGCGCAACCGCCAAAAGAGAAAGGGTTATTTAATTAAGGACCTTCGCGAAAGCTTTGGAAAACTTCCCCTTATCTCTTGCACTTACCTGGCTTCGTGATCTGTATATCTTGAGCCTATTTCTCGATGCAGTTTTACTTCGTCAATCAGGTTCTTAAGCAGGTCTAGTTAACTTAGTAAACCGTAGACTGCTAGGGGTGTGATATTCTTTTGTGATATTTGTGCATTCTTGTTAATATGGGTGAAACACAATACAATTCTTTTTTTTCACGACTCTTATTCTTTTGTTTATACTCAATCCTAAATTATTTGTTCAAATTGCCATGATTCTTCCCACATTCATAATGATTGTCCTTTCCTAGGGGGTGACCAACCATTCCAAATTCTTAACGGTCACGCACCTAACACTCCTGAACCAAGTCCAACTTCAAGTATTGACCAATCAATTGCCAATCTGGAGAAAGAGGTCGACAAAATGACGGCTCTAGCATCACCACCATCACAAACCATCCAACCCGAAACCGTTGAATCTTCTATAGGGTATGATAGTGAGATTGATACTAGGTTGACCGCTCTAGAAAAAGGAATTGAAGTAATGACTATGGTCGAGAATCGGTCAGCTTCTGCGTTAGCCCTGTTCGTACAGCAGTCTGAGCAATTATTTCTTTCTCAGGCCCAATCATTGGCTAGCATAGAAGGACAAGCGAAGCATTTAGCTGAAAGGATTCTAGGGAGTGAGCACAGTCAATCAGAACCTAGTAGTATATGTTAGTTATATGTATGCCCTAGAGGCTATTACTGGAAATAGGATGTATATTGTAGTGGATGCTGGGACATATATAGGGAGGACTTTCTTGCTCGACATGATAGTATGCTATCTGGTTACTCTTTACCTTAACGTGTACACTGATTGTCTCTCTGTTACATGTTGGTAAAGCCCTTAGGATGTGTACTTGACTACCTGGACTATGATGCGGATCATACTAGTGGGGACATGTGAAGGGTTCCTAGGCACCCTAGTGAGGTTATACAAGGCATCGAACATGCCATTTTCAAATTCTAACGGTGCCTACAAACCCTAACAAGATCGTTTGCTAGAAAACTAGGCGAAAAGTAAACTAGCTAACAACTTAGCTAAAGAGAATACGGAAATACAACCTTTGTAGATCCGGTGCTCCACCTCCATAGCTCCGCAACGAAGTCGTCTCCGCTGTCCAAAAGAAATCCGGGCTCTAAAGTCGGCTTCGTCGGAGAGAAAGCGAGCTAGGTCGTCGATGTCCATGCCGAAGATGATCTACGTCGAGGCATCGCTAAATCAAGCTCTGACTTCACCAAGTCAAGAAACTTGTGAAGGAAACACACTCTACTACTTGGCAAGAGGTAGAGGATGAAGAAATAGGAAGTGAGTAGACTTTAGATTTGGATTTCTCACTCATATCATCAATCCACCATTGATGTAGTCGAGGTTTTTCTTCTTAAGTTGAAGGAAGAAGAAGAAGAAATGATATGATAAGATTAATTAAAAAGAAAAGAATAATCCAATCTTTATCATAACATGACCATGGTTATGTGTACAGACTAAACCCAAGTTAAGTGAATGGTTAGGTTAGGAATGAAGACAAAAATGGTGACTAAGTCAAAGTATTCATGAAGCTTCATGAATGAACAAAAGAATGCCACCATTTTTCTTTTCTTTTCCTTAAATGAATAATGAATATAAATAAATGAATAAGTATATAAAACCCTAACCATTCATATAATCATGGTTTAATCTTTACACAAGCACAAGTCAACATGTATCATCAAACATGATACAATATATATGCACAAAAGTATATCACATATACAACTTGCACATCCGAGTGAGAAAATCCATCTTAAAGTGAACCGATACTAGTTAATGCAAAGTAATATATCAAATATATAATTATGCATTAAATCATTAAATCAACACTTGATTTAACGATCCGGTCATATCGCATATAACCGACTAGTATCATTAGTAACAACTTATCGAATCAACACTTGATCCGATAACTCGGCTATATCGCATATAACCGATCAATGTCACATCGCGAGAATCGAATACAGTATCACATACTGGTATCATTCTCGGTCCCGCACATATCTCATATGCGCTCCTATTTCGTTTCGCTTGAGCCAGGAAACCTCTGTGTAGGACTCTAAAGACTCGTCAATACGCCGGCAGCAGGTGATGATCATATCAAGCACCCACAAGCCGCAAGCGGTCTGCTAAACGTAACGGCCACCCGGGTATTGAGCGATCTGAAGATCGACGAGCAAGCCCGCTCACACTCCAGTGAATCCGACCAGTAACACCACCGTACAGTCCGGTCTGATCGTCTGATATGTCGCATATCTCGCCTAGGGGTGGTAAACGTCAGACCTCAATAGCTCGATAAGTCGTGGCGATACGAGGTCTATAACACTTCGAGAAACTACTGGTAACACTTACCAGTAAATCTCAGCAACCCTGGCTAGGGATTTCCTGTTATAGCCAATCGAACACAGCGCAACATCAACTCCCTATACCGGGAGAGACGAATCCCCTCCTATCGCTCATTGCCTCCATGTGACTCGGGACTGTACCCAAAAACCACCGTTTTGCACGCCCTCTTGGACGTGGTAAGATGGAAATCAAAGCACAGTGGGAACCACACAAGACTCTATGACGATCTCGGGTCAACAGACTACTCTGTACCAGTGTCATCAGAGAACTGCCATCTGACGTGAGGTATAATACCATCTGGGAGTTCTCGGCGAGTCCGTCCAGTGTACCCAGTCTCTACTGAGCACCCGTATATCATCTCTGATGTCAAACACCGATGGATATGGGATCATCCATCGCCCATCTGTATGGGTCGAGAAGGTATACGCTAGTCTACTCTGGTATATCGATGCCCCGTCTCGATACACCCATGACTAGGGACTTTGAAGGATGTACTTATGGACTACCATGTCCCCACTAGTATGATCCGCATCATAGTCCAGATAGTCAAGTACACATCCTAAGGGCTTTACCAACATGTAACAGAGAGACAATCAGTGCACACGTTAAGGTAAAGAGTAACCAGATAGCATACTATCATGTCGAGCAAGAAAGTCTTCCCTATATATGTCCCAGCATCCACTACAATATACATCCTATGTACAGTAATGGCCTCTAGGGCATACATATAACTAACAATCTCCCACTTGCACTAGGGCCATCTGTAGCAGTGGTTGTAGTATCTCACACTCAACCATCACATATAAGTCTCTCTCTGGGAATAGGCCTTCGTGAGTGGATCCGCTGCGTTATCCTCTAAGTCTGCTCTCCTTGCCTCGATCACTCTGGAGATCAACCATCTCCACGATCAGGTGATACTGCCTTAGAATAAGTCTGGATCACTGATGGGACCGGCGTTCCTTGGCATAAGCCACAACTCCAATGGTAGGAACATAGTTCATCTCATGAACCAATATACATCCAAACAACCTCTTTGGTAGCATCTTAAGTAGCGATGTATCCTGCCTTTATCGTCTAGTATGCCACGGTATCTTGCTTGGAACTCTTCCAACATACCGTCCCTTTACTGAGGGTAAAGACAATGCCTGCGACTGACATTCAGTCGTCTTTATCACCCTGGAACCCTTCCAGTGATTCTCCCCAGGATCTATTGATATCATCTCACTACAACTAGTGAGAATCCTAACATCCAATTAAATCTATCTCATAGATCTAAAACACAGGATTTAGGAGGTATCATTTTGATCCTTCACAGAGAATCTTTGTGATAAACGGAGATTGATCGAGCGTAGCATAGGAAACTCCTTCCCTATCAAGAGTATGTCATCCACGTACTCTACGAGGATCACCACCATACTCCCTACTACCTTTTTGTTTATACAAGGTTCATCTACCATTTTGATGATGTCAAACTCTTTGACTAACACATCAAAACAGACGTTCCATCTCCGCGATGCCTGCTTTATCATATAAAACATCTTGCTCACGTTTCCGCTGCTCCCACTGTTTACGAAGCCCTCTGGCTGTGTACTTATAGACGCACTCTTCTAAAACATCATTTAGAAAAGCAGTCATGTCACCCAACCACCAGATATCGTAGTCATGGTATGTAGCCGTGGCAAGTAGGATCTGGATGGACTTAAGCATAGCTACTTGAAAAGGTTTCATCATTATCCACACCTGGTCAATGATGCAAACTTTTAACAAGTCTAGCTTTGAAAGTCTCAACTTTTCCATGTACACTAAGTAATCTTCTCAAGATTTACTTGCTCCTGATGGGGATTTAACCCTTCAGATATAGCAACTAAAGTCCATACTTTGTTGGTGTATAAGGATTCCATCTCAGATCACTAAGCATCCAGCCATTCTTACAGAGTCTTACTCCTGATGGCTAGCTCGAAGCTAGTTGGGTCATCATCTCATGATGCAATCCTCGCTCCCACTGTCATAGAGAAACCGAAGTATCTCTCAGGTGGCTGAGGAACCCTACTAGATCGGCGGTGAGGCTGAGGTTCGTTGGTATCTACTGAATCCTCTGGTTGTACCAAATCATCTTCTGTAGATTGTATGGCTGGAACATTTCCAGTTCTACATAACAGACCTTGCCTCGAGCTTGTCCGGATTTTGCTTTTAGACATAGGCCGGACAACCCCAAATCTTAACTGACTTAAGAGATGGGCTCTTCCCATTCCATATCACATATGAAGCGGTAGGCAACTGATTTGATTCAAACCCTATTCATTAGGTATGCAACTTCACAAGTGCATAACACCCAATAGGAAAAAGGTAACTCAGTAGTACTCATCATAGAGCACACCATATCAAATAGGGTGTATCTACTCCGCCACGATATACCATCGTGCTATGGTGTATCCGGAGGAGTAATGCTGAGAGAGAATCTCATTCTCCTTTAGAATAGTCCAGGATTTCCGTGCTCAAGTATTCTCCTCCTTGATCACATCAAAGGACATAATACTTATACCCGTATTTTGGTTCTCTACTTCTAAGTTATATTCTGTGAATATCTCAAAAGGTTCGGACTTGTGTTTCAACAAGAACATATGTCTGAATCTAAAGAGATCATCAGAGAACGTAATGAAGTATAAAGAACCGATCTTGGTATGTGTAGACAGGGGACCTACATACATCAACATGTATCATCCCAAGAGTTCACTAACTCTTTCTATGTTTCCAATAAACATAGCTATGGTCATCTTATCTTTGTGACATGACTGGCGAGTTTCACAAGATGTAAATTCAAACCAATTTAAATATGCATCTTTATGTAACTCCAGCTAGTCGGGTCGCATTGATATGACCTAGTCTACAATACCTCAAGAAGGATCCGTCCATTTCTGAACTCTTCTTCTTGTGTGTGTTCCGTATACTAAGAACTGTAGTTTGATTTAGAACATTAATGCTTTTAGATAACGTGCCTGAACCGATGAACTTTTGATATAGGAAATGTTCAAAACATTATCCAACAATACGAAATTTTATCGTTTCTTTACTAATAAAGAGACAGATATGATTTTGTATATCAGGTTCGGTATCTAATAACATTCGTTCAGAATCAATGTATTACAATACAGGGTGACAGTGACCAACAGACTTGGCTGCAACACTTGCCCCGTTTACTGCCTCATGAAACTTATCACCCGTTCTCAGTTTTTCTACCATTTTTGTAGCCCTATGCAACAAATTACATATCTGGGATCCTGATCGGGTATCATATACCCAGGATGCGGAGGATACTGAGAAACAGTTCTGTATAATGAACACACCCGAAGATGATGCATCAACATGCACTCTCTTCGTTTGGGCGGCACGGGAAATCTGGTATTCCCCAATTTCCTGCTCTGTCTTATAACAATTATAAGTTGGAGCGGGACCAACGTTCCCCAGCTCAGTATAACAAGCGGGTTCGGTCAATAATCCGTTTTATTATCTTGATTAAGGCGTGACATGGTCGCTACCAGGAGAGAGAGAGAAGAAAACACTCAGCTTGCGCTCTTGCAAGAATAGATTGGTTATTATTTTATCTAATCAGGATGGCTCCCACTGCTTTTTATCAAATCTTCCTTCAAACCCTAAAAGGAAAGACTAGCCGGGATTAATTACACACTACAAGTTCGCCAATCTTTCAGCCAGGCCAGTGTCGGTACTTTGAGGGAGGTCCCTCGTGCTTTCGCACGAACCTAATTAATGTAAACCTCGTTTTCCCAGAGGCGTAACCTCGTTAACACATTTCTAGACACCTACTTGATCGGCTAATTGTAATGTATAAAACTCTCCCAGGAGTAACTCTTACTCGCAGCGGGTATCGGGAACCAACTATCTCATAGAAGGTATGCAATCTCATTGCAAATTTCAACACTTGAAATTCCCGATAATCTTTTGCCCCTA
This sequence comes from Agapanthus africanus, assembly GCA_030015575.1. Classification (NCBI taxonomy): domain Eukaryota; kingdom Viridiplantae; phylum Streptophyta; class Magnoliopsida; order Asparagales; family Amaryllidaceae; genus Agapanthus; species Agapanthus africanus. The sequence goes on from JASDDO010000014.1 coordinate 383,923,055, forward strand.
GCTCGCTATGACCTTGACGCATGCCAAACAACCCATAGTCTGCTAGTCAAGTTCAACCCGTCATTTCCTGATTGAATTAAAACCACCCGCACGACCCTTGACGCATGCCAAACAACGCCGTACGAATACCCTAATCCAATCGCATCGTATGCTAGCAGATAAGCACTAGTTAGTTACCGTACACTACGCCTTGACTCATGCTAAACAACCGCAGCACGAATACTAACTAGTACGTATCTGAAATGACGGAGGGCTACGACAGGTTTTTCTGAAAACCTATTGCGTAATGAACTTGATATCGTTGTAGAATCAAATGAATTTTAAAATGGAGTGTTTTTGAGGCTTTTCTAGTTTTGCTAAAGGAGTCACTCCCGGTGAAGGGATCGTCGGTCCTTTCCTTATCGAATAAGGTGCGGGATATATCATATATATCACTGTGCAAAGCAAAAACACTTAAAAGCAATCAAAAGACAAACCGAGTGTGTAGTATCTGCCAGTTATTGCTAAAGGAGTCACTCCCGGTGAAGGGATCTCGGTCCTTTCCTTATCGAATAAGGTGCAGGATATATCATATATACCACTGTGCAAAGCAAGAACTGTAGCTACCTGTTTTATTTTGAAATTTGATTCTACAACATCTTAGGTTTCTTTTATTTCATTAATCTCATTAATGAAGTCCCATCATTTAATTACCTAATCATCACAGATAAATACGACGTACACTTATGCCATCCGCATTCGCCTCGATGTCCCCTCGTGCACCGTTAGGTTAGGTAACTAACGGCAGAGCGGGGCAGGGCTAGCGCGGGTGTAAAACATAAGTAACGTCTATATAATATATCATATATACTATATACTGTATCTATCATAGAACATCACATGATCACATCACAGATATCGCAGCAGAAGAACCATATAAAATATTGGATATACTAGGACGTCCATGTTTTCAATACGAGCCAGTATAAAACACGGATTCCACGGTCGCGATGATTAGCCAAACCCACACCCCTAGACCCCTACGAGAGCGGCAAGCAACCCTACCAATTCTGGAGTTAGGAGACCCGGACTCGACTCCTCGAGTTGGTCTCCCACTGGACTCCATAACCCGGTTACTTATGCCCTCCTCCTTGGGTCTATCCTAGTGCGGAAAAGTAAATAATATACAAAAGGTGACTACTTCCGCAACCTGGGAGCGTCCCAAATAAAAGAATATTACATACAAGTTTTTACATGAATGAAAATGAAAAACACTCATCTCACATAAAAACCCCCGGCTATTCAAACACGACGATCCAATATAACATATCCAGCAACACATAACATCACATGTCATCAACGTAAGTAAACATGCGTATCCCAATTGTCGTTGACATATAGCAACGAAACCGGCGATATCACATATTACACTTACGGTCACAGAAAAGAAAGTGTAAAACTACAACAGTTGGAATCCGCAATCTCCTCAGACATCGCATGCCTGACCAAATGAATTACTTAGACATCGCATGCCTAACAATTATAAACCCCGCATTTTAGTCTCAAAATCGAAAACTCTTTTCAATATCAAGTCGGGGAATTCAACAGGATTCCCGACACCCTGATCGAATGCTCGTCGCAAACTTCAGTAGGCGGCCGCACCCCTGATACCGTCGACGAAGTGCACCAAGGCGGAACACCGCTACCGCGAGCACCCGGACGGATGCTTTCGGCGATGGGGTTCTCCTACAGTCACTTGGTCGGGGCTATGGAGCGAGGCTGTCTATTAAGTTTACCCGGCGAGTATCCGCGTACGCTACGTGATTGCGACGGACTTTTGATCACAACAAAATTCCGTGGCAACCGATCAAGTGAGACTAAACTGCTATGTTTATAACATTCATTCAGTTATCACATAACTACTTGTGAATTCCAATTATTGTATCCCATTCCGGATAAATAGAAAATGTCAAACTTTCCGATCGAACAATCGAACACCCAACTTTTCCCGATACAGATCAACACATGAAATAAGTCTAACAACATTCAGTTCGTGCCTCAGTACCGACGGTCCAGCCGTAGAAGGGTCAAGCCAACGCCTCACATGTGGCACGCCGTACAGCCCCAAACCCGAAGGTTCAAAGGACAGTTCAAGACGGTCACATAATCGAGTTAAGGTTTGTTGTCTTCTAGAGGGTCCATCGCGTTACTTGCACTACTTAGAACGTCGTTAAACTTCGGAAAAATCCAACACTCGGAAATTTCCCGACAAGGGAAAAATTGGGTATTTATATCCGGTCGAACTTTTTAACATATTGTAAAATTATCCGGAAAGTCACACAGACAAAACTTGATATTCCGATCGAAACTCCGAAACCCCAAAACCACCTCTGAAAATTCAACTGTATAATAAAAATTAAAATATCCCAGGAAAACCAGAACAGAATACTGAGAATTACTGTGCAAACATTACCTCACAAAACGACAAAACGGCCGCGCTTCCGCCGCACGAGCCATGCTCGTGCCGCGGAAACGCGGTGGGAAAGTTAAATTAGGCCCACGAAATTTACAGTAATTCTTAGAAAACCCTGCTTGATTTTCTGGATATTTTTAATCTTAAAAATTCCACAATTTTAAAATCTGGACAGAGAGCAATTTTGGGTTCGTGTTTTCGGTTCGATCGGACTTCAAATTCCGTCTGGACTTCGCCTAAGGCTCTAGCTAGGCTCTGATACCAGTGAAGGGTTCCTAGGCACCCTAGTGAGGTTATACAAGGCATCGAACATGCCATTTTCAAATTCTAACGGTGCCTACAAACCCTAACAAGATCGTTTGCTAGAAAACTAGGCGAAAAGTAAACTAGCTAACAACTTAGCTAAAGAGAATACGGAAATACAACCTTTGTAGATCCGGTGCTCCACCTCCATAGCTCCGCAACGAAGTCGTCTCCGCTGTCCAAAAGAAATCCGTGCTCTAAAGTCGGCTTCGTCGGAGAGAAAGCGAGCTAGGTCGTCGATGTCCATGCCGAAGATGATCTACGTCGAGGCATCGCTAAATCAAGCTCTGACTTCACCAAGTCAAGAAACTTGTGAAGGAAACACACTCTACTACTTGGCAAGAGGTAGAGGATGAAGAAATAGGAAGTGGGTAGACTTTAGATTTGGATTTCTCACTCATATCATCAATCCACCATTGATGTAGTCTAGGTTTTTCTTCTTAAGTTGAAGGAAGAAGAAGAAATGATATGATAAGATTAATTAAAAAGAAAAGAATAATCCAATCTTTATCATAACATGACCATGGTTATGTGTAGAGACTAAACCCAAGTTAAGTGAATGGTTAGGTTAGGAATGAAGACAAAAATGGTGACTAAGTCAAAGTATTCATGAAGCTTCATGAATGAACAAAAGAATGCCACCATTTTTCTTTTCTTTTCCTTAAATGAATAATGAATATAAATAAATGAATAAGTATATAAAACCCTAACCATTCATATAATCATGGTTTAATCTTTACACAAGCACAAGTCAACATGTATCATCAAACATGATACAATGTATATGCACAAAAGTATATCACATATACAACTTGCACATCCGAGTGAGAAAATCCATCTTAAAGTGAACCGATACTAGTTAATGCAAAGTAATATATCAAATATATAATTATGCATTAAATCATTAAATCAACACTTGATTTAACGATCCGGTCATATCGCATATAACCGACTAGTATCATTAGTAACAACTTATCGAATCAACACTTGATCCGATAACTCGGCTATATCGCATATAACCGATCAATGTCACATCGCGAGAATCGAATACAGTATCACATACTGGTATCATTCTCGGTCCCGCACATATCTCATATGCGCTCCTATTTCGTTTCGCTTGAGCCAGGAAACCTCTGTGTAGGACTCTAAAGACTCGTCAATACGCCGGCAGCAGGTGATGATCATATCAAGCACCCACAAGCCGCAAGCGGTCTGCTAAACGTAACGGCCACCCGGGTATTGAGCGATCTGAAGATCGACGAGCAAGCCCGCTCACACTCCAGTGAATCCGACCAGTAACACTACCGTACAGTCCGGTCTGATCGTCTGATATGTCGCATATCTCGCCTAGGGGTGGTAAACGTCAGACCCCAATAGCTCGATAAGTCGTGTCGATACGAGGTCTATAACACTTCGAGAAACTACTGGTAACACTTACCAGTAAATCTCAGCAACCCTGGCCAGGGATTTCCTGTTATAGTCAATCGAACACAGCGCAACATCAACTCCCTATACCGGGAGAGACGAATCCCCTCCTATCGCTCATTGCCTCCATGTGACTCGGGACTGTACCCAAAAACCACCGTTTTGCACGCCCTCTTGGACGTGGTAAGATGGAAATCAAAGCACAGTGGGAACCACACAAGACTCTATGACGATCTCGGGTCAACAGACTACTCTGTACCAGTGTCACCAGAGAACTGCCATCTGACGTGAGGTATAATACCATCTGGGAGTTCTCGGCGAGTCCGTCCAGTGTACCTAGTCTCTACTGAGCACCCGTATATCATCTCTGATGTCAAACACCGATGGATATAGGATCATCCATCGCCCATCTGTATGGGTCGAGAAGGTATACGCTAGTCTACTCTGGTATATCGATGCCCCGTCTCGATACACCCACGACTAGGGACTTTGAAGGATGTACTTATGGACTACCATGTCCCCACTAGTATGATCCGCATCACAGTCCAGATAGTCAAGTACACATCCTAAGGGCTTTACCAACATGTAACAGAGAGACAATCAGTGCACACGTTAAGGTAAAGAGTAACCAGATAGCATACTATCATGTCGAGCAAGAAAGTCTTCCCTATATATGTCCCAGCATCCACTACAATATACATCCTATGTACAGTAATGGCCTCTAGGGCATACATATAACTAACAACATGGTAGTCCATAAGTACATCCTTCAAAGTTCCTAGTCGTGGGTGTATCGAGACAGGGCATCGATATACCAGAGTAGACTAGCGTATACCTTCTCGACCCATACAGATGGGCGATGGATGATCCCATATCCATCGGTGTTTGACATCAGAGATGATATACGGGTGCTCAGTAGAGACTGGGTACACTGGACGGACTCGCCGAGAACTCCCAGATGGTATTATACCTTACGTCAGATGGCAGTTCTCAGGTGACACTGGTACAGAGTAGTTTGTTGACCCGAGATCATCATAGAGTCTCGTGTGGTTCCCACTGTCCTTTGATTTCCACCTTACCACGTCCAAGAGGGCGTGCAAAACGGTGGCTTTTGGGTACAGTCCCGAATCACATGGAGGCAATGAGTGATAAGAGGGGATTCGTCTCTCCCGGTATAGGGAGTTGATGTTGCGCTGTGTTCGATTGGCTATAACCAGAAATCCCAGGCCAGGGTTGCTGAGATTTACTGGTAAGTGTTATCAGTAGTTTCTCGAATTGTTATAGACTTCATATCGACACGACTTATCGAGCTATTGGGGTCTGACGTTTACCACCCCTAGGCGAGATATGCGACATATCAGACGACGAGATCGGACTGTACGGTAAGTGTTACTGGTTGGATTCAAAGGAGTGTGAGCGGGTTTGCTCGTCGATCTTCTCATCGCTCAATACCCGGGTGGCCGTTACGTTTAGCAGACCGCTTGCGGCTTGTGGGTGTTTGATATGATCATCACCTGCTGCCGGCGTATTGACGAGTCTTTAGAGTCCTACACAGAGGTTTCCTGGCTCAAGCGAAACGAAATAGGAGCGCATATGAGATATGTGCGGGACCGAGAATAATGCGGGTATGTGATACCGTATTTCATTCTCGCGATGAATGTATCGAATGGTTGTATGCGATATAACCTAGTTATCGAATCAAGGATTGATTCGATAAATCGATACATTGTATACTAGTCGGTTGTGTGCGACATGACCGGATCATTGAATCAAGTGTTGATTTAATGATTTAATGCATAATTATATATTTGATATATTACTTTGCATTAACTAGTATTGGTTCACTTTAAATGGATTTTCTCACTTGAAGTTCACAAGTTGTATATGTGATATACTTTTGTGCACTTGATTGTATCATGTTTGATGATGCATGCTTACTTGAGTTTGTGTAAAGATTAAACCATGGTTATTTAAATGGTTAGGGTTTTGTTTTTCATATCTATTTATTCATTTATTTATTTATTTTCTTTTTGGAAAATGAAAAGAAAAATGGTGGCTTTATTTGGATATATGTTGAAGCTTCATGAAGCTTTGACTTAGTCACCATTTTGGTCTTCATACCTAACCTAACCATTCACTTAACCTTAGTTTAGTCTCTACACTTGACCATGGTTATTATTATGATAAGTATTCTTTTTATATCCTTTTTTAAAACACTTATCATGATATTATATTCTTCTTCTTCTTCTTCTTCACCTGAAGAAAGCTTGCTTCAACAATGGCAACTTGAGAAAATGAGTGAGAAATCCAATTCTAAAGTGAACCCACTTCCTATTTCTTAATCCTCTACCTCTTGCCAAGTAGTAGAGTGTGTTTCCTTCACAAGTTTTCTTGACTTGGTGAAGTTGGAGCTTGATCTAGCGATGCCTCGACGTAGATCATCTTCGGCACGAAGCCGACGACCTTGCCCGCCCATTTCTCCGATGAAGCCGATGCTAGAGTCCGGGATTCATTTTGGACAGCGGAGAGACATCATTACGGAGCTATGGAGGTGGAGCACCGGATCTACAAAGGTTGTATTTCCGTTCACTTAGTTAAAGTAGTTAGCTAGTTTCATATTTCGCCTAAACTTCTAGCCAACGGTCCGTATTAGGGTTTCTCGGCACCGTAAATTTTGAAATCGGCATGGTTGATGCCTTGTTAGACCTCATTAGTGTGCCTAGGAACCCTACAGTGGTATCAGAGCCTAGCTAGAGCCTCAGGCAAAGTCTAGACGAAGTTTGAAACACGAACGAACCGAAACCCTAACACAAACCATGCTCTCTGGACTTTTTCTAAAAACTGGGTTTTTTCCAGATTATAAATGCTTAAAAAATTCAGCAGGGAATTATAGGAATTGCGGTGCAAATTTTTTCCCATGAACAGTTCAAACCGCGGTGGAACCGCGGCAGAAGCCTGGCTTCTGTAGCGGTTCCACGGCAAGTTAATGACGTCATCCTCACCTTTTGCACAGTAACTTCTATTATATTATGCTGGATTTTCTGGGTATTTTTAAATTTTATTCAAGAGTTTAATTTTCTGGGGTTGTTTTGGGGATTCGGTGTTTCGATCGGAGTATCAGATTTTGTCTATGTGGCTTTCCGGATAAATTTTAGAATATGTTAAAAAGTTCGACCGGATATAAATACCCAATTTTTTCCCTATCGGGAAATTTCCAAGTGTTGGATTTTTCCGTGGTTTAAAGACGTTCTAAGTAGTGCAAGTAACTCGATGGACCCTCTAGAAGACAACAAACCTTAACTCGATTATGTGACCGTCTTGAACTGCCCTTTGAACCTTTGGGTTTAGGGCAGTACGGCATACCACATGTGAGGCGTTGGCTTGACCTTTCTACGGCTGGACCGTTGGTACTGAGGCACGAACTGAATGTTTTTAAACTTATTTCATGTGTTGATCTGTTTCGGGAAAACTTGGGTGTTTGAATGTTCGATCGGAAAGTTTAACATTTTCTATTTGTCCGGAATGTGATACAATAATTGGAATTCACAAGCAGTTATGAGATAACTGAATGAATGTTATAAATCTAGCGGTTTAGTCTCACTTGATCGGTTGCCACGGGATTTTGATGTGATCAAAAGTCCGTCGTAATCACGTAGCGTACGCGGATACTCGCCGGGTAAACTTAATAGACAGCCTCGCCCCATAGCCCCGACCAAGTGACTGTAGGAGAACCCCGTCGCCGAAAGCATCCGTTCGGGTGCTCGCGGTAGCGGTGTTCCGCCTTGGTGCACTTGGTCGACGGCGTCGGGGGTGCAGCCGCCTACTAAAGTTTGCGACGAGCATTCGATCAGGATGTCGGGAATCTTGTTGAATTGCCCGACTTGATATTGAAAAGTGTTTTCGATAATGAGACTAAAATGCGGGGTTTATAATTGTTAGGCATGCGATGTCTAAGTAATTCATTTGATTAGGCATGTGATGTCTAAAGAGATTGCGGATTCCAACTGTTGTAGTTTTACACTTTCTTTTCTGTGACCGTAAGTGTAATATGTGATATCGCCGGTTTCGTTGCTATATGTCAACGACAATTGGGATGCGCATATTTACTTACGTTGGTGACATGTGATGTTATGTGTTGCTGGATATGTTATATTGGATCGTCGTGTTTGAATAGCCGGGGTTTTTTTTTATGTGAGATGAGTGTTTTTCATTTTCATTCATGTAAAAACTTGTTTGTAATATTCTTTTATTGGGCCACTTCCAGGTTGCGGAAGTTGTCACCGTTGTTGTATATTATTTACTTTTCTGCACTAGGATAGACCCAAGGAGGAGGGCACAAGTAACCGGGTTCTGGAGTCCAGTGGGAGACCAACTCGAGGAGTCGAGTCCGGGTCTCCTAACTCTAGAATTGGTAGGGTTGCTTGGCGCTCTCGTAGGGGTCTGGGGGTATGGGTTTGGCTATTCATCGCGACCGTGGAATCCGTGTTTTATACTGGCTCGTATTGAAAACACGGACGTCCTAGTATATCCAATATTTCATATGTTTCTTCTGCTGCGATATTTGTGATGTGATCATGTGATGTTCTGTGATAGATACAGTATATAGTATATATGATATATTATATAGGTGTTACTTATGTTTTACACCCGCGCTAGCCCTGCCCCGCTCTGCCGTTAGTTACCTAACCTAACGGTGCACGAGGGGACATCGAGGCGAATGCGGATGGCATAAGTGTACGTCGTATTTATCTGTGATGTTTAGGTATTTAAATGATGGGACTTCATTAATGTGATTAATGAAATAAAAGAAACCTAAGATGTTGTAGAATCGAATTTCAAAATAAAACAGGTAGCTACAGTTCTTGCTTTGCACAGTGATATATATGATATATCCTGCACCTTATTCGATGAGGAAAGGACCGAGATCCCTTCACCGGGAGTGACTCCTTTAGCAATAACTGGGATATGCTACAACCCTCGGTTTTTCTTTTGATTGCTTTTAAGAGTTTTTGCTTTGCACAGTGATATATATGATATATCCCGCACCTCATTCGACGAGGAAAGGACCGACGATCCCTTCACCGGGAGTGACTCCTTTAGCAAAACTAGAAAAGTCTCAAAAACACTCCATTTCAAAATTCATTCGATCCTACAACGATATCAAGTTCATTACGCAATAGGTTTTCAGAAAAACCTGTCGTAGCCCTCCGTCATTTCAGATAAGTACTAGTTAGTATTCGTGCTGCGGTAGTTTGGCCTCCGTCAAGGCGTAGTGTATGGTAGCTAACTAGTGCTTATCTGCAAGAATATGATGCGATTGGATTAGGGTATTCGTACGGCGTTGTTTGGTCTCCGTCAAGGGTCATGCGGGTGGGTTTAATTCAATCAGGAAATGACGGGTTGAACTTGACTAGCGGACTATGGGTAGTTTGGCCTCCATCAAGGTCATAGGACGCTAGGGGCAAAACATTATCGGGAATTTCAAGTGTTGAAATTTGCAATGAGATTGCATACCTTCTAGGAGATAGTTGGATCCCGATACCCACTGCGAGTAATTGTTACTCCTGGGAGAGTTTTACACATTACAATTAGCCGATCAAGTAGGTGTCTAGAAAGGTGTCAACGGGGTTACGCCTCTGGGAAAACGAGGTTTTACATTAATTAGGTTCGTGCGAAAGCACGGGGAACCTCCCTCAAAGTACTGACATTGGCCTGGCTGAAAGATTGTCGAACTTGTAGTATGTAATTAATCCCGGCTAGTCTTTCCTTTTAGGGTTTGAAGGAAGATTTGATAAAAAGCAGTGGAGCCATCCTGATTAGATAAAATAATAACCAATCTATTCTTGCAAGAGCGCACGCTGAGTGTTTTCTTCTCTCTCTCTCCAGGTAGCGACCATGTCACGCCTTAATCAAGATAATAATACGGATTATTGACCGAACCCGCTTGTTATACTGAGCTGGGGAACGTTGGTCCCGCTCCAACTTATAATTGTTATAAGACAGAGCAGGAAATAGGGGAATACCAAGATTCCCATGCCGCCCAAACGAAGAGAGTGCATGCTGATGCATCATCTTCGGGTGTGTTCATTACAAAGAACTGTTTCTCAGTATCCTCCGCATCCTGGGTATATGATACCGGATCAGGATCCCAGATATGTAATCTGTTACATAGGGCTACAAAAAGGTAGAAAAACTGAGAACGGGTGATAAGTTTCATGAGACAGAAAACGGGGCAAGTGTTGCAGCCAAGTCTGTTGGTCACTGTCACCCTGTATTACCAATACATTGATTCTGAACGAATGTTATTAGATACCGAACCTGATATACAAAATCATATCAGTCTCTTTATTAGTAAAGAAATGATAAAATTTTGTATTGTTGGATAATGTTTTGAACATTTCCTATATCAAAAGTTGATCGGTTCAGGCACGTTATCTAAAAGTATTGACGTTCTAAATCAAACTACAGTTCCTAGTATACAGAACACACACAAGAGGAAGAGTTCAGAAATGAACGAATCCTTCTTGAGGCATTGTAGACTGGGTCATATCAATGCGACCCGACTGGCTAAAGTTACTTTTAGATGCATATTTAAATCAGTTTGAATTTACATCTTATGAAACTTGCCAGTCATGTCACAGAGATAAGATGACCATAGCCCTGTTTATTGGAAACAGAGAAAGAGTTAGTAAACCCTTGGGATGATACATGATGATGTATGTAAGGTCCCCTGTCTACACATGCCAGGACAGGTTCTTTATACTTCATTACATTCTCTGATGATCTTTCGAGATTCAGACCTATGTTCTTGTTGAAACACAAGTCCGAACCTTTTGAGATATTCACAGAATATAAGTTAGAAGTAGAGAACCAATACGGGTATAAGTATTATGTCCTATGATGAGATCAAGGAGGAGAATACTTGTGCATGGAATTCATGGACTATTCTAAAGGAGAATGAGATTCTCTCTCAGCATTACTCCTCTGTATACACCAAAGCACGATGGTATATCGGGGCGGAGCAGATACACCCTATTTGATATGGTGTGCTCTATGATGAGTACTACTGAGTTACCTTTTTCCTTTTTGGGGGTTATGCACTTGGGAAGTTGCATACCTATTGAATACGGTTCAAATCAAATCAATTGCCTACCATTTCATATGTGATATGGAAAGGGAAGAGCCCATGTCTTAAGCTAGTTAAGATTTGGGGTTGTCCGGCCTATGTCTAAGAGCAAAATCCGGACAAGCTCGAGGCAAGGTCTGTTATGTAAAACTGGAAATGTTTCAGCTATGCAAACTACAGTAGATGATTTGGTAGAACAAAAGGATTCAGTAGATTCCAACGAACCTCAGCCTCTCCGATGATCTAGTAGGGTTTCTCACCCACCTGAGAGATACTTTGGTTTCTCTATGACAGTGGGAGCGAGGATTGCATCATGAGATGATGACCCAACTGGTTTCGAGCAGGCCATCAGGAGTAGGACTCTATAAGCATGGCTGGATGTTTAGTGATCTGAGATGGAATCCTTATACACTAACAAAGTATGGACTTTGGTTGCTTTATCTGAAGGGTTAAATCCCCATCAGGAGCAAGTATATCTTGAGAAGATTACTTGATGTAAATGGAAAAGTTGAGACTTTCAAAGCTAGTCTTGTTAAAGGTTTTCGTCATCGACTAGGCGTGGATAGTAATGAAACCTTTTTCAAGTAGCTATGCTTAAGTCCATCCAGATCCTACTTGTCACGGCTACATACCATGACTACGATATCTGGTGGTTGGGTGTCATGACTGCTTTTTCTAAATGATGTTTTAGAAGAGTGCGTCTATAAGTACATAGCCAGAGGGCTTCGTAAACAGTGGGGGCAGCGGAAACGTGTGCAAGATGTTTTATAGGATAAAGCAGGCATCGCGGAGTTGGAACGTCTGTTTTGATGTGTTAGTCAAAGAGTTTGACATCATCAAAATGGTAGATGAACCTTGTATAAACAAAAAGGTAGTAGGGAGTATGGTGACGATCCTCGTAGAGTACGTGGATGACATACTCTTGATAGGGAAGTAGTTTCCTATGCTACGCTCGATCAATCTCCGATTATCACAAAGATTCTCCATATAGGATCAAAGTGATAACTACTAAATCTTGAATTTTGGATCTATGAGATAGATCTAATTGGATGTTAGGATTCACACTAGTTGTAGTGAGATGATATCAAACGATTCTGGGGAGAATCACTGGAAGGGTTCCAGGGTGATAAAGACGACTGAATGTCAGTCACAGGCATTGTCTTTACCCTCAGTAAAGGGACGGTATGTTGGAAGAGTTCCAAGCTAGATACCGTGACATACTAGACGATAAAGGCAGGATACATCGCTACTTAAGATGCTACCAAAGAGGGTGTTTGGATGTATAATGGTTCATGAGATGAACTATGTTCCTCCCATTGTGTGACAATGGAGTTGTGGCTTATGCCAAGGAACATCCGTCTCATCAGTGATCCAGACATATTCTAAGGCAGTATCACCTGATCTTGGAGATAGTTGACCTCCAGGGTGATCGAGGTTAGGAGAGCAGACTCAGAAGATAACACGGAGGATCCACTCACGAAGGCCTATTCCCAGAGAGAGACTTTTATGGGATGGTTGAGTATGAGATACTACAACCACTGCTATCAGATGGCTCTAGTGCAAGTGGGAGATTGTTAGTTATATGTATGCCCTAGAGGCCATTACTGGAAATAGGATGTATATTGTAGTGGATGCTGGGACATATATAGGGAGGACTTTCTTGCTCGACATGATAGTATGCTATCTGGTTACTCTTTACCTTAACGTGTACACTGATTGTCTCTCTGTTACATGTTGGTAAAGCCCTTAGGATGTGTACTTGACTACCTGGACTATGATGCGGATAATACTAGTGGGGACATGGTAGTCCATAAGTACATCCTTCAAAGTTCCTAGTCGTGGGTGTATCGAGATAGGGCATCGATATACCAGAGTAGACTAGCGTATACCTTCTCGACCCATACAGATGGGCGATGGATGATCCCATATCCATCGGTGTTTGACATCAGAGATGATATACGGGTGCTCAGTAGAGACTGGGTACACTGGACCGACTCGCCGAGAACCCCCAGATGGTATTATACCTTACGTCAGATGGTAGTTCTCAGGTGACACTGGTACAGAGTAGTCTGTTGACCCGAGATCGTCATAGAGTCTCGTGTGGTTCCCACTGTCCTTTGATTTCCACCTTACCACGTCCAAGAGGGCATGCAAAACGGTGGCTTTTGGGTACAGTCCCGAATCACATGGAGGCAATGAGCGATAGGAGGGGATTCGTCTCTCCCGGTATAGGGAGTTGATGTTGCGCTGTGTTCGATTGGCTATAACCGGAAATCCCTGGCCAGGGTTGCTGAGATTTACTGGTAAGTGTTACCAGTAGTTTCTCGAATTGTTATAGACCTCATATCGACACGACTTATCGAGCTATTGGGGTCTGACGTTTACCACCCCTAGGCGAGATATGCGACATATCAGACGATGAGACCGGACTGTACGGTAAGTGTTACTGGTTGGATTCACAGGAGTGTGAGCGGGCTTGCTCGTCGATCTTCTCATCGCTCAATACCCGGGTGGCCGTTACGTTTAGCAGACTGCTTGTGGCTTGTGGGTGTTTGATATGATCATCACCTGCTGCCGGCGTATTGACGAGTCTTTAGAGTCCTACACAGAGGTTTCCTGGCTCAAGCGAAACGAAATAGGAGCGCATATGAGATATGTGCGGGACCGAGAATAATGCGGGTATGTGATACCGTATTTCATTCTCGCGATGAATGTATCGAATGGTTGTATGCGATATAACCTAGTTATCGAATCAAGGATTGATTCGATAAATCGATACATTGTATACTAGTCGGTTGTGTGCGACATGACCGGATCATTGAATCAAGTGTTGATTTAATGATTTAATGAATAATTATATATTTGATATATTACTTTGCATTAACTAGTATTGGTTCACTTTAAATGGATTTTCTCACTTGAAGTTCACAAGTTGTATATGTGATATACTTTTGTGCACTTGATTGTATCATGTTTGATGATACATGCTTACTTGAGTTTGTGTAAAGATTAAACCATGGTTATTTAAATGGTTAGGGTTTTGTTTTTCATATCTATTTATTCATTTATTTATTTATTTTCTTTTTGGAAAATGAAAAGAAAAATGGTGGCTTTATTTGGATATATGTTGAAGCTTCATGAAGCTTTGACTTAGTCACCATTTTTGTCTTCATACCTAACCTAACCATTCACTTAACCTTAGTTTAGTCTCTACACTTGACCATGGTTATTATTATGATAAGTATTATTTTTATATCCTTTTTTAAAACACTTATCATGATATTATCTTCATCTTCTTCTTCTTCTTCACCTGAAGAAAGCTTGCTTCAACAATGGCAACTTGAGAAAATGAGTGAGAAATCCAATTCTAAAGTGAACCCACTTCCTATTTCTTCATCCTCTACCTCTTGCCAAGTAGTAGAGTGTGTTTCCTTCACAAGTTTTCTTGACTTGGTGAAGTTGGAGCTTGATCTAGCGATGCCTCGACGTAGATCATCTTCGGCACGAAGCCGACGACCTTGGTCGCCCATTTCTCCGATGAAGCCGATGCTAGAGTCCGGGATTCATTTTGGACAGCGGAGAGACATCATTGCGGAGCTATGGAGGTGGAGCACCGGATCTACAATGGTTGTATTTCCGTTCACTTAGTTAAATTAGTTAGCTAGTTTCATATTTCGCCTAAACTTCTAGCCAACGGTCCGTATTAGGGTTTCTCGGCACCGTAAATTTTGAAATTGACATGGTTGATGCCTTGTGAGACCTCATTAGAGTGCCTAGGAACCCTACAGTATAAACATCTGTCAGCTAGGAAGTCACCAGAGTAAATCAACTGAAGTGATCAATTTGGATGATTTCATTGATGATGATACAGCTGGATTGACTGAGTGCTACCAGGACACACAAGAAAATCCTTCAACTGATTTTTGCTTTCCGACTTTAATGGAAGAACCTTGTGAATTTATTGGGTACGGTTGGGATAGATTAGGAAAGATTAATGATAAGGAACCCACAATTTTTGTATCACCGAGTGATATTGTTTCGGAAGAAACATTAGGGTGGGAACCTACTTCTTTTGATGATATGAACCTAGCCACGTATGGATGTGATAAGGAAAGAATCATCTTGGGAATGAGTGTAAATACTGATTGTAGGATAGTGAAAAATGTTAGGGTAGAAGACGATACTGAAATTGATTCTTTCTTGGCAAGTTTTGAGGAAATTTTTGCTGAAGAACTAGATTGTCTTTGTGAGTTTGAGTCAGGAACAGTTAGGGAACATCCGAGAGACCTCTCTTTTAATAAACTTTTTTCGGATGAACTCTACTTTTTAAACGGACCTGATTTTAAGACCCCACACAAAATTCTTGAAAATTCAGTTCATTCAGAACAAGATAATTTTTTATCCGCCTCAAAACTTCATTTTCACCTTCGGCATCTTCTAGCCCCCATTTTTGCTCACCCATGCCCTTCATTAACCACTAACAAATTCTTTTTCTTTTTATTCTTTACATTCTTTTTCTGCCAGCCATTGCATCACATTGACAAGATTTTCTTATGGCTGGTATTAATTTCTTCTCTAACCATGTCGATAGATTGTAAATATAGTAATTTTTGTTTTCTTAGTTTTTATATGATCTCATCCACTAGGGGTGAGTGCTGATATTTTTGGGCGGGACGAGACTGTTTTTAAATGTTTCTGTTTAAGGAGATGTACACATTCTCTATATTTACATTTGGTTTTTTTTTGTAAATAGTCCTTTATAATCCCACTGCCCACAGCCCGAGCCTTCATTTCACATCTCTTCAAACAGATCTAAAAGCCTCCTCATCTCTTCCAGCAGCCACCACACAAAAACCCTAGCTCCTCCCTCAGTTCCCGGCCGGTGACTCTTCCATCATTTTCCGACGAGATCGGCCGCCCCCCTCCAAACACCGATCAACTTCCTCCTCACTGCAAGACATCTTCTTCCCCATCTGTTTACACTGTTTGTTTCTTGCGAAAATCCCACAGATGACACCTTTTATGTTGGAG
Source organism: Agapanthus africanus (assembly GCA_030015575.1). NCBI lineage: Eukaryota > Viridiplantae > Streptophyta > Magnoliopsida > Asparagales > Amaryllidaceae > Agapanthus > Agapanthus africanus. The sequence goes on from JASDDO010000014.1 coordinate 383,939,392, forward strand.
AGGAATTTTGTCACACTCTTTTCACACGATGTCTTCGGACATTACTTTTGCGACGCAATCCGACAGCTGGGTTGGGTTTTCTTGCTGTATGGGGTGGAAGGGTTATGCGCTTGCGAACGTTTGGTGGACGAATTCTACGATGCGATTTGTGAGGGGGAGGTGTTACAAAATAGAGTCAGATTGCATTTTTTGGGACGACGTAGGGTATTCTTGATTGAAACCATTTCCCAAGTCATGGGTATCCCATTGCGATCTGGCAATAAGATGCCCCTAGAGTTGGCTCAGTATAGGACAGTTCTGGGAAACCATTGTGAGCTTCATGATGCTGGGTTGAATGACCAGCAGATCTATAGGAACGCCTATACAGCATGCCGGTGGGTGTACCGAAATATCAAGGGGATTGCGCGAGTTTCTTCGTTTCGAGCGATTGTGGGGCATATAGTCCATTGTCTGATGACCAGGGACTATCAATTCTGCATGGAGACCATGCTTTTTTCCACGATCACGGACAGTGCGGCTGCGTACAAATCATTGCTTCCCGTCCTCATCACGCAGATTTGCCGACATTACATGGATGAGGACGAGTTCACTGCCTATCTATCGATGTATCCTGCCATACCAGTGGAGATGGAGATGATTTCGCCAGGGTACACGGATCCTAGGAGTGATCAGCAAATTTGGTCCCCGACTGACCCCAGCGAGCATGCGGCCCCGCAGACTTCATCCGAGATATACTTAGGAGATGACGTTCTGATGGATCCCTACGAACTTCACAGAATGGAAGTCCACGGCATCAAGACGTTGATCCGGCAGAACAGGGAAATTAAAGATCAGAACAAGAGAATTTAGGATCAACTCAGCCAGATATTGGCCAACCAGGATGACGCATGCAGCGACAGCAAAAGGAAGGGAAAAGCAAAGCGACGATGAGGACATCGTCTGGCTCAAGTTTAGGGGTGGAGCTGAAGCTTGGTGGTGGTAGTACTTTGTATCTGCATGTACCTTGCATTTGCATATTTCTTGCATTTCAGCATTTACATTTTGTATTTTTCTTTTCTTTTGCATTTAGTTGAATGTCATATTTGCTTTTGTACAGCACTGTATAGAAAAATTGAAAAATTTATAGAAATTAAAAAATTCTTGAAAAATTATAAAAACTTTGTTATGTTGGTTATCTGGGGAATTGTGATTCAAAATCTAATGGTTCAGTTGATAAGATAGAAATAACTAAAATTCTGAATGTGAGATTGACAACCTAAAAGATAACCCTCCAGTTTGCTCAACTATTGCCGATATGCATCTTTTATAACACTTTACGTGTCGTATGTTTTTAAGGAAATGATGAATGTCTGACATGTCTATAACTTTTTGATTGATAAACATCTGTAGGATCAAGCAGGTTTGGCCGAGTTAAGCAGAGTATCAAGAATTGTTCATACGGTGAAGTAGAAATGAGGAAACTTTATAGAAATTTATGCAGACGCTATAAGTCCGAAAAATAACCCATCTAGAACCTTGTTGGAGTAGATACACACTTTATCACATGTAACGTCTTCAGATTTAAAAAGAAAAAGATGGTTATATCTCCGTTTTCACTGAATACAAAAAATTCTAAGTAAAATGAGTCTTTTGTTTTGTGGCCTTGGTAACTTGGGTAATTAGTTCCTTGGGGTGTCTCCACACCTAATTCCCTAAAACCATCTGGTTTGGGAGTCATTGACTCAAAGCTCGATAAGTTTCCAATCGTTAGATAAAACATGCTAAGCAAGTGTTCTCTCCAAGTTAAAAGTCCTAACGGTTCTGTGTGGAAGAATAATCTTGGCGATGACGAGTTTCTTATGTTAAAACAGTTTTTTCCCGGAGATATGAAGGTTTTGTATTTATTAATACGTTTTGCACGATAATGAAAGGTGTATATAAACGAAAACAGGTGAAAGGTAGGAGTGAAAATTAAGACTTGGGTTCTCTGTTAAAATTGCTATAAACTTCTGACATGAAACATAACTGACGAATAAAACTTGAGAAAATCTTAACTCCTTTCAAACTCATGCGATCCTTTAGAAGTCTATCTTGGTCCGTAACTTTGACATGTTGACCCTAATCAAATTTCTTAAAAACATGACGACACTACCGCACAATCACGAAAAGACGCATATTAGCTTGTTTAACAGACTGCGAGGAATGAAATATTAGGTTTAATGTTTCTTGTTTGAGTGATAGAACTTCTACCTTTGATTCTTAATTTTCGGATCTGCATCCACAGTCTCTCCTTAGCTAACTTAACTGGATTTTGTGGGTGTAATCCACTAAAAACCCTCAGGAGACAACACTCCTCCTACTAGGGACACCTAGAGGTTTAACGGCTTGTTGCACGTGCTCAGTGCAATCGCGTTCCCTGCGAAAGTGAGGCTAGGATTTTTTGTCCTGCTCCGGACGAGCAATAGATAAGTTTGGGGGTATTTGATCACCACATAAAACTGCATTTTAATACCACTCATTCATTATCTTTTTTGCTATATATCGGTATTATTAATCAGTGTTTTGCTCAGTTATTACAGTTTACAGATATTCGTGATATAACACAGAAAACATACTCAAAATCACGGATATAACAAATGGGAGCCGCCATTGCAAGAAGACCAGGGAACCGACCGATGTCCCAGGAGATCTTTTGGAAATAATACAAGTGTACACATCTTTTGTGTAATATTGGTCCAACACACCTGAGGATACATGCCATGGACCAGGTAGGGGGCTGCCATAGACCATGTAGGCTGCCTTGGCATCAAGAAGAAAACAAGTGGGCACACAAGTTGGTGTGAAAGCATTTATTGCATAAAGTTTGGATGTGATGTAATGACCAAGTTTCCCTCCAAATCTCTGCATACAAACCAGGTTACAACTGTTAAAGAAAACAGAGCCAGAGTGTTATTTGAGAACACACTAGCACTCCACTCCAACTTGGGCCTACCTCCTCGGTTTCAGGCCGGCGAGCTTCCCCACAATTCCGGCGACCTCGGCCGTACTACCTCCAGTGGGCCCCATATTTTCACTGTGCCTCCCTTGATGCCACATCAGATTATTCTTATTGTTTGCTTAATTTTCTTTTGGGCCTATATATAGCAGATCAGTGGCAAGGGAGAGAGGGATGTATATACCATTTCATAATTTTGTTTTGCTTTGTTTTTGTTTAGCTTGACGCTGAGAGTGCTTCATCTTGGTTTCTTCTTCTTCTTCCCTCTTGAAGCTCTCTTTGGAGAGCTTCATTAAGGAGGTTGAACAAGTCACTAAAGTTTGTATCTTGTTCTTAAGTGATTAATACATTGTTGTTTCTTTTATTTACTTGCTTTCTTTTTATTACCATGCTTAACTAATCTTCATTTTGGTTGTGGTGTGTGTGAGGAAGTGAGATGAAAGACTTTGCCTCCTCCACCTCTTGATTATGTTTAATGTGCTTCAAATCCATTTTGTGTTAAGGTTGCTAAGCTAGGATATGGTATGTTGTGATAAAGAGCTTGACAAACTCTTTGTTTAATATACTATATACCTTCACAACCCTTAGAAAACTCAACACCAATATCTTTTGCTCTCACTAACCTCTTTGTGTTTTCATTGTTGCGGTATGCTTGCAAAACCTCGTGTTTAGTGTTGATACCCCAAGCGCGGACATACAAACGGTAAGTGACCAAAACAGACTCGTTTCGTGCTTTGCGGTGAATATCGGACTTTGACGGTTTGTGCTCTGCAACCGCGTTGACAAGTCGTGCTCCATGCCGGGATCAAGGTAAGGTCGGACAACTCATAACCAAGGGAGCGTAGAGGAAAACGTCGCGATTCAAGCTTCCGAACCAAGCCACAACCATTCTTACCTTACACTTGTTTTCTTGTTTTCTTTCTTTTCTAATTATTTGTGACAACCAACCAATTCATTAATTTGTTAACCTTAAATAACGATACCTATTACTTAATTCCCTACGTATCGACCCATGCTTGCCGTCTCGCTACAACGCGCCGTGCACTTGCGGTTATAAATATTTAAAACGAGAACGATCTCCTGCGCGCATTCCGTTTTCCATAAAAACGTACACATTTCCAAATAATACGCGTTTGCGCGCGCGGGAGGTTTCCCAACAGTCTCCCACTGTGCTTTGATTTCCACCCTACCACGGCTCTACCGAGTCATGCAAACAGGTGGTTTTTGGGTACAGTCCCGAGTCAAATGGAGGCAATAAGCGATAGGACGGGATTCGTCTCTCCCGATATTGGGAGTTGATGTTGCGCTATGCTCGATTGGCCATAATAGGAAATCTCTGGCCATGGTTGCTGAGATTTACTGGTAAGTGTTATCAGTAGTTTCTCGAACCGTTATGGACCTTGCATCGGCATGACTTATCAGGCTATTGGGGTCTGACGTTATACCACCCTAGGCTGTTGATATGTGACATATCTGACGAAGAGACCGGACTGTACGGTAGTGTTACTGATTGGATTCGCAGGAGTACGAGTAGGCTTGCTTGTTGATCTTCTGATCGCTCAATATCCGGGTGGCCGTTACGTTTAGCAGACCGCTTGCGGCTTGTCGGTGTTTGATATGATCATCACCTACTGCCGTCGTATTGACGAGTCTTTAGAGTTCTACACAGAGGTTTTCTGGTTCATGCGAAACAAAATAGGAGCACATATGTGATATATGTAGGACCGAGATTAATGCGTGTATGCGATACCGCATTCTATTCTCGCGATATGTGATATCGGTCGGTTTTATGTGATATAGCCGGGTTATCGGATCAAGTGTTGATTCGATAAGTTGTTACATTAGATATTAGTCGGTTGTATGTGATATAGCCAGATTATTAAATCAAGTGTTGATTTGATAATTTAATGTATAATTATATATATGTGATATATTAATTTATATTAACTAATATTAGCTCACTTAAACATTTCTTTTTCTCACTTGTGTGCATATAGTATATATGTGATATATATTAATGCACAACATTTGTGTCATGCTTGATGCCACATATGACATGGGTGTATGAGACTTACACCATGCTTAATAATGTGATGGTTTTATTTATTTAAGGTTAATCAAAATTAGATGGAATAAGTCACATGGTTGAAGCTTGTAGAAGCTTGTGGAACCATTAACAAAGTCCACTAATTTTGTATTACTTGTAGATATTTATTAACCTAACCATTATTAATTAGCCCTGGTTAACTCTCTACATGAGTTAGCTATGGTACTAACTCACCCATGGTTGCTATTCTCATCTCATGAGTTCATTCTCTCTTCTTCATTCTTCATCTTCTTCTTGAATGAGAAAAAAAGCTTGCCAGTTTTTTCTAAGGTGAGAAAATGTTGTGAGAAAAAGAAAACTAAAGAGAGTCAATTTCCTACTTCATCATCCTCTACTATTAGCCATTTAGTTTAGGGTGTTTGCTTCACTAATTCATATATTAGTGAAGAGGTAGCATGAGCTTGAGTCTCCTCGACGTAGATCATCTTCGGCCTCGAAGACTTCGTGAAAGCTTGATCTTTTCTCCAAGGGAACCCATGCTAGAGTTCAGGAGATCACTACTCGCAGCGAAGGGACTACTACACGGAGCTTTAGAAGTGAAGGACCAGTCTACAAAGGTTGTATTCCCATCCACTTAGAATGTAAAGATGTTTGCATGTTGTTTTGTTTAAAACTCTAGTTAAAAATTCTAGGTTAGGGCTCTTTAGAACGGCAAAAATTTGAAAACGGCATGGACGATGCCTCCCGAAACCTTACTGCCGCCCTAAGTAACCCAACTGTGGTATCAGTGCCATGATAGAGATTTATACGATGTTTGTTAGATTACGAAACCGAAACTACTCCGTAACTTGAAACATTGAAATCAAGGTTCTGTCGAATTTTTATAGGTGTCAAAATTTTTTTTAAACAACTACAGAGTGTTGTATATGATATAACATGAACACTATGAAAATTTGATGCAATTTTATTGACTTTTGGCCGGCCACATAAGGCTAAAAACCGATCTCACTGGGTCAAAGTGGGTTTTTTTTGGCTTCAAATTTTCATGGTGTTCAGGTCTCTGGGTTTTGGTGTTTCAGGTGTTGTTTGTTTTTGCTAAATTTTCATGTGGTGTTAACTTTCTGCAAAGGAAACTCGGAGTGTTTCGTAATCGTAATTCTAACATGTATTCGGGTTATTTATACGATGTTAAAAAGTTTGAACGGATAACAATAACCCATATTTTCCCCTCTGGAAATTTTCCAAGTGTCAGATTTTTTCCGAGTTTAAAATTTTCAGAAAATCATGCAAGCGATTCTGTGGACCCTCTAGAAGAACGATACCCAAACTCGACTTTTTGGATCGCGGAACCGCGGTGATATCCTAGGGTTTGCCGCAGTTCCGTGGCGACATGAGTGAGGCATGGGTCGGCCCTTCTACGGATGATTCATAGGAGCCGTGACAGTTTCTGGGTACTTTTTGAACTCCGCTCAAGTGTTGAGCTTGTCGGGAAAGTTTCGGTGGTTGATTATTCGATCGAAAAGTTTAACTTCGTCTAGCTATCTGTGATCGTGATACAATATTTGGAATCCACATGATTAGTTATGAGATAACTTGTTTGAATTTTATAAATCTAGCTGTTTAGTCTCATTTGATCGGTTGCTACGGAATTTTGATGTGGATCAAAAGTCCGTCGCAATTACGTAGTGTACACGGATACTCGCCGAGTAACCTTACAAGATAGCCACACCCCATAGCCCCGACCAAGTGACTGTAGGAGAACCCCGTCGCCAAAAGCATCCGTTCGGGTGCTCACGGCCGCGGTGTTCCTCCTTAGTGCACTTCGTCGACGACATCGGGGGGTCCGGCCGTCTGCTAAAGTTTTCGACGAGCATTCGATCAGGTAATCGGGAATCTTGTTGAATTACCTGACAGGATATTGGAAAGTGTTTTCAATATCGAGACTAAAATGCGGGGTTTATAATTGTATTCATTTGGTTACGCATGAAATACAAAGTATGTGATACATTGGGTTTATGATGTCTAAGGTGGTTGCGGATTCCAATTGTTGTAGTTTTTCACTTTCTTTTCTGCGACCGTAAGTGTAATATGTGGTGTATCGCCGGTTTCGTTGCTATATGTCAACGACAATTGGGATACGCATATTTACTTACGTTGATGACATATGATGTTATGTGTTGCTGTGATATGTTATATTGGATCGTCGTGTTCTGAATAGCCGGTTTTTTTATGTGAGATGAGAGTTTTTCATTTTCATTCATGTAAAAGCTTGTATGTAATATTTTTTTATTGGGGCACTTCCGGGTTGAGGATGATGTCACCATTGATGTATATTATTTACTTTTCCGCATTAGGATAGACCCAAGAAGAAGAGCACAAGTAACCGGGTTTTAGAGTCCAGTGGGAGACCATCTCGAGGAGTCGAGACCAGGTCTCCTAACTCTAGAATTGGTAGGGTTGCTTGCCGCTCTCGTAGGGGTCTAGGGATATGGGTTTGGCTATTCATCGCGACCGTGGAATCCGTGTTTTGTACCGGCTTAATTTAAAACACGGAATTCCTAGTATATCTAATATTTCATATGTGTTCTTCTGCTGCTGATATTCTGTGATGTGATCACTTGATGTTCTGAGACGAATGCCTATATTATATTTATGAGATATAATTAATATTGCTGCTTTCGTTTCATATCTTATGCTTAGGAAGCATTATTAATGGGACTTCATTAATGAGATTAATGAAATAAAAGAAACCTAAAGATGTTGTAGAACCTTGTCTCGAAAATAGGTAGCTCTAGTTCTCGCTTTGCATAGCGGTATTCCTTGTAGAATATCCAGCACCTTATTCGATAAGGAAAGAGCCGAGATCCCTTCACCGGGAGTTACCACTTTAGCGAAACTAGCAGATGCTATAACCCACTCGGTTTTTATTTTGATTGCTTCTATAGTTTTTGCTTTGCATATTGGTATTTGTGAAATATCCTGCACCTTATTCGATAAGGAAAGAACCGAGATCCCTTCACCGGGAGTGACCTATTTAGCAATGTTGGATATAGTGCCCTCAGAGTCAATTATTGGATCGCAGGCACTTGATTGCAATGATTGAGGGAGGATCTATGCCGGTAGGACAATCTTACTCAGGATGATTGTATATTATTTGGTTTGTCTTTATCATCGTGTACATGCTTTAGGTGACATTGTAGTTCACTATTACATGTTGATAGAGAATAGTATGCTACCATGGTTTATTTTTATCATCGTGTACTGCTTTAGGTGACCTTGTAGGTCTCTATTACACATTGATAGAGCCCTTAGGATTCTTTCATGACTACCAGCAGTATGATGGCGATCATATACGTGGGAGCTGGGGGTCTATAAGCACATCCTTAAAAGGTCCCTAGTCGTGGGAGTTTCGAGACTGGGCATCGATACTCCATTAGTAGACTAGTGTATACAGTCGAGACCCCGACGAGGGCGGTGGCCGGTCTCACAAGACATTGGTGTCAGTTGGATCACCTAAGATGTATACATGTGCTCATTGGGTTATGAGTACACCGGACATGACTCGGCGGGAATATGCTAGTTGGTATTATACCTGACGTCAGATAGCAGTTCCCTGGTGACATGTGTACAGGTTAGTTCATCGACCTGAGGTCGTCATTTGTCTCGTGTGAGTTCTCACTGTGCTTTGATTACTACCCTACCACGGCTCAAACGATTCGTGCAAACAGGTTTTAGTTGGGTACAGTCCCAAGCCACATGGAGGCAAGTGAGCGGATTGGCAGGGGTTTCGTCTCTCCCGGTATTGGGGGTGAGATCGCGCTGTGTCTAGGAGAGCCATTACACAAAGCCCTCGGCCGAGGCAGGAGATTTACTGGTAGGTATTCCAGTGGTATCTCAGGGTGTTCTGGGCTACACTCCGACATGACTTGTACCGCTTTTGGGGGTCTGACTTTTACCAACCCCTAGGCCCGCCATGCGATGCTCATAGACGAACGGACCAGACTGTACGGATATTGTCACTGACAGGCTCTGTAGGGTGTCAGGATGAGTTCGCTCATCGACTTCCCTTTTTGTCAATACCTGGTAGCTCGTTACGTACGGCTAATACCTCTGACGTGCTAGTGGTTAGATCCACAGCCAAAGTATTGACGAGTCTTTAGAGTCCCCCACAGACAGTTTCTCAAGTTTCGGGCGAATCGTTGTAGAGGCCGTATGATATATGGCAGGGTTCGATCATATACGTGCGGCATTGCACGGATCATGATCGAGCGGATCATACTAGTGGGCTTTCGTTTAAGCCGGATCCTAGTATTAGATTTGTTGGATTACTTTAGTCTCATTGCATTCGCATTCAGTCGGAATGCGGATGCAGGTATGTATATACAGGTGAGGGGTATCCTTGTGATCCGTCACGAGTTTACTTTAGATGTTGCCGTATCTTTTTGTTGTTGCAAACATTTGGGTTAATGTTTGCATTTGGAAATTATGAGCTAGAATTCATCATGACATGCATTAAATGTGACATGGACACATTAGTGACTCATGGTCTCTTTTTATATGCTAATGTCACATTATATGATGGTTTTGTGACTTGAAATGATAAGAGGAGAGAGAGGGGCTGCCAAGGCAAGGGTAAGCTCTCATATATTATTTCCACTCTCTCTTATATTATCATTCCAACACAAGAAAAGAAAAGAAGAAAAAGCTTCTCCTCCTTCTTCTTCCTCTAGCTCATAGCCTCCATTAATGGCAACACCTTCAACCTCCATCCAAGCAATGGATGCAAGAGAAAAAGTGATCACAAACATTCTCAACATCACCTTGGACAAGTCGGCTAGCACACTTCGTGCCCGAGTTGCTTCGGATGAAGCGGGAGCCCGTAAAAAGAATTGATGATGTGGTGCCCTTTCCAACGAGGAGATCAAGACCGGAGATGCCGCGAGGAGCTTGGGATGGTGGCCAAAGACCGAAGGACACGGATCGATCGGTATAGCCTTTCTATCCCTTCTCTAGATAGCTAGTTGTAGGTTAATGGTTCGATCCGGGTTTTACGCATACGATAGCGCCGGTTTCAAGTTTAGAAAAATTTTATTTTCCACATTTTGGCCTCGGAAAGACGGCCGGAGCGCTACCGTAGCCTTATAAGCAAAACTAGTAAAAGCCTAAAAAACACTCATTTTCAAAATCACTCGATTCTACGACGATATCAAGTTATTACGCAATAGGTTTTCTTCAAAACCTGTTGTACCCTCCATCATTTTAGGAAATAGAGTACTTAGTATTCGTGCTGCGTATGTCGACTATAGTCGAGGCGTAGTGTACGGTAGCTAAGTGATGTCTTCCTATACAGCATATGATGCGATTAGTTCGGACATTCATGTGATTATGTCGACCATAGTTGAGAGTCATGTGAGTGGATCTAATTAATCTTGAAATGACGAGTAGAACTTGACTAGGACTTATGATATGTTGACCATAGTTAAGGTCATTTGTACTAGGGGTAAAAACCTTTATCAGGAGTTTCAAGTGTTGAAATTTGCAATGAGATTGTATACCTTCTATGAGATAGTTGGATCCTGATACCCACTGCGAGTAATTGTTACTCCTGGGAGAGTTTTACACGTTACAATTAGCCGATCAAGTAGGTTTCTAGAAAGGTGTTAATGGGGTTACGCCTATGGGAAAACGAGGTTTATTTTAATTAGGTCCGTGCGAAAGCATGGGGAACCTCCCTCAAAGTACCGACACTGGCCTGGCCGAAAGATTTGCGAACTTGTAGGGTGCAATTAATCCCGGCTAGTCTTACCTTTTAGGGTTTGAAGGAAGATTTGATAAAAACAGTGGGAGACATCCTGATTAGATAAAATAATAACCAATCTAATCTTGTAAGAGCGCACACAGAGTGTTTTCTTCTCTCTCTCTCCTGGTAGCAAGCATGTCACGCCTTAATCAAGATAATAATATGGATGCATTAACCGAACCTGCTTATTATACTGAGCTTGGGAACATTGGTTCCTCTCTATCCTATAATTGTTATAAGTCCGAGCAGGATATAGGGGAATATCTGGATTCCCATGCCACCCAATCGAAGAAAGTGCATGTTGATGCATCTTCTTTGGGTGTGTTCATTACCGAGAACCGTTTCTCAGTATCCTCTACGTCCTGGGTATGTGATACCGGATTAGGATCCCGCATATGTAATATGTTACATGGGCTACAGAAAGGTAGAGAACTGGGATTGGGTGATGTGTCTCTAAGTGTCAGAGAATGATTCAATTGTTACAGCCAAACCAGTTGGCAAATATCACCTTGTATTAATACATTGATTCTGAACGATTGTTATTACATACCGAACCTGATATACAACATTACATCGGTTTCTTTATTAAGTTAAAGAAGGATATAATTCTGTATTGGATAATAATTTCCTGAATCAAGAGTTGATTCGATCAGGCACGTTATATAATAGCATATACGTTCTAAATCAAAACAACAGTTCAAAGTTGTAAAACACACACAAGAGGATTGATCAGTCGAAAATACGGCATCTTTAAACCGGCAATTTCCCTATCATTTGCACTCATCTAGAAGTGTATGGCATTCATATAGCACATATTAGCAAAACAGTCGTTAAATATCAGATAGCATGTGTTAGACTTTAAAACCGACACTTTGAAGGAAATTGACTGTTTATCATGGCATCGCATCATTCTTGTATAGCGCAACACTTGTCTCGAAGTCTGTGCAGGAAAATCCAGAAGAAAGGCCAAAATTGTTATTGTGCTGATCAAAAATTACGTCAACTCAAAGACTTCAGAGCTGGTAGTAATATAGAAGGAACTATGGGAATCAACATATCAGATAAATACCCCAAAGGAATCCCAAAGCACCAGAAGAAAAATGGCAGAGTGTCTCCCTCACGTGACCGCGGATCCGCGTCATAAGCAGGCACGTGCCGCGGATCCGTGGCGCTTATGCCACGTCATCAGTCCAATTTCAGTGCATAATTCCTATATCAGTGCCTACAGATCAGAAATATATGTCAAATTCCAGATGACCCTCGAAGCTTCTTCCAGATCAGCAAAGATCATTAAGCAAGCTAATCTTGATTAAGATAATTAAGCTCCTAACAAACTATTTCTAGAAGCTCCCTCCTAACTAACTACATCTAGAAGCCTCTCCCTCTAACTAACTTTTGGAGGGAAATTCAAAATTCAAATCCTAGATCTAGGGTTTTGGGAAGTCTATAAATAGGAGCCTAGATCTAGGGTTAAACGGCTTCCAAAATCCTTAGTTGTTCAATCTTCTTCTTCATTCTTCCATCTTCTTCCACAAGTTGAGTGACACGACTTGTGCGAAACCCTAACCCTAATTCCAATCCAAATTCAAGATCCCGAGTACCAAATCAAGCGAGAAGCCTTCAACCTTTTAGGAGAGGAGCCGATCTTCAATCGAGCAAGTGATCCAAGCCGATCCGCGACTCAAGGAGCCGAGCGAAGCCAAATCGACGATCGAGTTCTTCCTCTTGTAGTTCTTGAGTGATTATAACGGAATTGTTGATATGAATAAAAGGTGAAATTTGTTAATCTCGCTTTCTTTAAATTCTTGCATCATGATTCGATCTCAATTTGTAATTGTAGTTCTTGTTGTGATGTTCGAGTAAAACTCTGCTCGTAAAGGAGTCGAGACGATCAATAGAATGATGATGTAACAAATCTTAAAACGATTCTTAAGTCCTACGAGTTTGTAAACTCTTGTAAATTGAAGAATCGATGATCTAGTTTCGTTGCGATGCTTTCTTGATTGTGATCGCTCAAAATTAGAGATCTACGATCGATTCTTGAATTTACTAGAGGCTAGAATATGAATGATATCGACGAAGGAACAAGGGATAAATGATGAAACCCTAGTTTCACTAGAAATCCCTAATTCTCATCGATCATCATCGATCTAGTATCCATTCATCGAAGGATAAGAATACGTCATCGTGAGATTACATCACATCTATAGATCCGATCGATTCCTAAGACCCTCATTTAGATTCTTGATATTTTGTTGGAAAAATCATCAAACTCTCAATTCTTGATTCTATCGTTTTCTTGTTATTAGATCTAGATTTTCTAATTCTTGAACTTCAACTATAAATCATGAATTGTTTGTTTTCTTTCTATTAAAGTTTTGATTCAAACAAATCAAAATACGAACGAATCGCGCAATCCCTGTGGACAATCCGCACTTACTAACACGCTACATCCGACACCGTTATTGATTGCGGTCAAATATTTTTGGTTGTGATTCTATTCATTTTTTTAAACCGACAATGGAAAATAAAGATCAATCAAATGGCGCCGTTGCCGGGGACCGCAGGCTAATTCGTTCTATATTGAAATTTGAATTGAAAGATTTATTCCATTACAATTTTTTAGATCAAAATTCGTGCAAACACTAATACGAGTTGTTGTGGTTTGTGCGAGGAAATATGGAATCATTGGAGCCGTGGAAATTTTTTCCAGATAATTCCAGAGAGCTAAGGGACAGAAGGAAGGCTCTCTGTAAAATTTTTGTGCAGGGAACAGTGCAAACTGCGGTGAAACCGCGGCATTAGGCGACCATTGCGGCGGTTCCGCGGTGGGATAAGCTCTTCTCTGTATCAAAATTCTCAGGTAACCTCTATCTTTCTGTTAGTTATGTATATTCCCTAGAGGCCATTGTTGTACATATGATGTATATTATGATGGATGCTTGGATATATACAGAGAGGAATTTCTTGCTCGTCATGATAGTATGCTATTTGGTTTCACTTTATCTTAACATGTTGACTTGTATTGGTTTACTGTCTTACTCTCACATGTTGATAAAGCCCTTATGATCTGTACTCGACTACTGGGACTATGATGAGATCATACTAGTGGGGCCATAGTAGTCAATGAGTACATCCTATAACTGTTCCTAGTCGAGGGTATATCGAGACAGGGCATCGATACACCAGAGTAGACAAGCGTATACGCATATTGACCCATATGATGGGCGATGGATGATCCCATATCCATCGGTGTTTGACATCAGAGATGGTGTATGGGTGCTCAGTGGAGACTGGGTACACTGGACGGACTCACCGAGAACTCCCAGATGGTGATATACCACACGTCAGATGGCAGTTCTCCGGTGACACTGGTACAGGGTAGTCTGTAGACCCGAGATCATCATAGAGTCTTGTGTGATTCCCACTGTGTTTTGATTTCCACCTTACCACGTCCAAGGGGGCGTGCAAAACGGTGTCTTTTGGGTACAGTCCCGAATCACATGGACGCAATGAGCGATAGGAGGGGATTCGTCTCTCCCGGTATAGGGAGTTGATGTTGTGCTGTGTTCGATTGGCTATAACTGGAAGTCCCTGGCCAGGGATGATATAGAGATATACTGGTAAGTGTTACTAGTAGTTTCTCGACCTGTTATGAGCCTCATATCGACACGACTTATCGGTTACTGGGGTCTGACGTAGACCACCCCTAGACTTGATATGCGACATATCAGACGAACAGACCAGACTGTATTGGAGTGTTACTGATTGGATTCACAGGAGAACGGACAGGCTAGCTTGTTGATCTTCTGATCGCTCAATACCTGGATGGTTGTTACGTTTAGCTGACCGCTTGCAGCTTGTGGGTGTTTGATATGATCATCACCTTCTACCGGCGTATTGACGATTCTTTAGAGTCCTACACAGAGGTTTCTTAGCTCTGGGAAAACGGAGTAGAGGCACATATGTGATATGTTCAGGACCGAGGATAATGCGATATGAGATACCGTATTATATTCTCGTGATATTTAGATATGAACCGGGACATCGAATCAAGTGTTGATTCGATGAATCGATACATGATATATTAGTCGGTTATATTCGATATAGCCGGATCGTCGGATCAAGTGTTGATTCGATGATTTAATGTATAATAATATATATGATATATTGTATTACATTATCTAATATTGGCTCGCTTTATTATTTCATTTTCTCACCGGATTAATACATTGATATATATGCGATATATGTTAATTGTATTATTTTCTTTTGTTGCAAATATATAATATATATGTGATATATATTATTGTGACATGATATGATTTATTATGAAATATGTTTAAGGATGATAAAAAGGGATTAGGGTTTGATTAGGGTTAGCTCCTTCTTATTCATTCTAGAAGGATTCTCTTTTGTCTTGGTTAAGACATTATGGTTGATCCTTATCCTTAACCTAACCAAACCCTCACTCTAGTTTATTCTCTACAAAGTTTTAGCCTCTCATCATTGACCATGGTTCCATAATCAATCATATACTCTAATCTACTATTCATCACAAAAGTTCTTTTCATTCTTCATCTTCTTCTCTCTTGAGTTTGAGAGAGAGTTCACTTGAGTTTTCTTTTGTGATGAGTTATTGTGAGAAAATGATATAAAAAGAAAGCATAAATACTACTCCATCATCCTTATCTAATCTAGCCCATTAGATTAGGGTGTTCACCTCATTAGAGTGAGAGAAAGCTTGAGCTATTGCAACTTCGACGTAGATCATCGGAGAAAAGGAATACGACAAGCTATCATGGATCGTTCGAGTCGTGGAGCCTCTCTTGAGTTCGGGAGATCATGGATCGCGGCGAAAGGACTTCTACTCGGAGCTTGTGAAGCGAAGGAGCAAACTACAAAGGTTGTAATCCCTCACACTTAGGTTTAAAGATGTTATCTTGCATGGTAAACCCTAATAATCTAGCAAAGATCCCGGCTTTGGGTTGTTGGGCACATCTAAAATTTTATTCGGGCATGTTTGATGCTTTATGAACCTTCACAAGAGTGCCTAGGAACCCTACACTTTCTTATCTCCTTCCTAAATCTTCTCCAATTAACACTTTGATGCAGGTTTCTTTGCAAAAATCGCAGCGCCGCGCAAAAAGCAAAATTGAATTGTGCGTGTTTTGATTTTTGTGGTTGTTTGCATAATTAATACGGACATTAAGGGGCAAAGACCAAATCCAGATTAGGTGGGGAGTTCATTACCCTTCCTAAGCCCCAAAAATCACAAACTTGCATCCACATTACCCTCATTAACTAAAAGAAATCTAGAGATGACTCTAAGGACCGTCGCGCTCACTTAGGATAGAAGAAGGCCGTGGGTAATTCATTGCTTATCCGTGTTTCTCTTATGGTGTCTAAGGCAAGTGTGTCGAAGGCTAGTGGTTACTTAATTAGGCCCACTACTTACGTAGTGGAGAACCTCCTACTTACCTGGCCACAGTGTTAGTGTATATGCCCTAGAGGCCATTACTGTATCATACTAGTTTGTATATTACTTAATGGAAGCTTGGGATATTCATCTTCTATAGACAATCTTGCTCAATATAGTAGTATGCTACTTGGTTTGTTTCTGCTTTAATGTGTACATGCGTTTATTTTAGTATATCACCTATACACATTAGTGGAGCCCTTAGGATCTTTGCTTGATTACCGGCAATGTGATGGCAGTCACACTAGTGGGGGTTGGGTAATCTATAAGCACATCCTTATGAAGGTCCCTAGTCGCAGGACTATCAAGACAGGGCATCGATACACCGGAGTAGACTAGCGTATGCGCTTCTCATCCTAGTGTGGGAGACGGTCTGCCCCACAGCCGTCAGTACGTCGTACTTGAGATAGTATGCGGGTGCTCGTTAGGTTACGAGTACACTGGACAGGACTCGTCGGGCACTGTTGGTTGGTACTATACCTATCATCAGTTATCAGTTCCCAGGTGACATAAGTACAGCTTAGTCCGCTGACTTGACACTGTCACTTCGCTTCGAGTGTGTTCCCACTGTACTTAGATTACTACCCTACCACGGCTCAAAAGAGTCGTGCAAACTGGTAGTAGTTGGGTGCATTCCCGAAGCACTTAGAGACAGTGACGGTTAGACAGGATTCGTCTCTCCCGGTATTGGGGGTTGGCATCGCGCTGTGTCTAGGAGAGCCATTACACGAGTAGTCCCTGGCCAGGGCAAGCGAGATATACTAGTAGGTTTCCAGTGCTATCTCAGGGTGTTCTTGGCTACACTCCAACACGACTTGTACCGCTATTAGGGGACTGACGTTTACCGCCCCCTAGGCCTGTCATGCGATGTATCAGACAAACAGACCGGACTGTATGGAGATTGTCACATTCAGGCTCAGTAGGAGTTCAGATGGGTTTCACCTCGTCCGTCTTCTTATCGGCATCTACATGGGGGCCGTTACGCACAGCTAGTGCCGCTTGCGGTCTGTGGTTAAACCTACTGCCAGCGTAGTGTCGAGTCTTTAGAGTCCCACACAGATAGCTATTCGCCTTTAGGCAAAAGAGTAGTGGTCGCTTGGTTTTGCGACAGGGTTCGGTCACATCCGTGCACTTGTGCACGTTTAGTATCCGGGCAGTTATTACTAGCGGGCTTTGGTTTAAGCCAGATCCTAGTATACGTTTTGGGATTGGTTTTATCTCGTTTGTATTCGTATTCCCCGGAACGCGGATACGGGTGTGTATGCACGGTTGACAGAGACAGAGGCCGAGGATTCTCATTAGGGTTGTTGACTGTTGACTTTTGCTACACCCTAATGAGAATTAGAATTATGATTAAAAATAATATTAATTAAGTATTATAGTGACATGGTTAGGGTTGAAAGGTTGACCTTGTTAACGTGTTGACTTTTGTTGACCGGTAAACTAGGTTGGACTTGTTGACCACCATCATGACAATGGCTATCATTTGTTTGCATTGACTTGTGCTTGCTTGATGCTTCACAAATTGCATTTAATGCAAGAAATGATATTGTTATTTGTCATGATATCGACCATCACATTATACTCAATTATTATTACTTGTTATCATAATTTTGGATTATGAGAGGTGAGAATGAGAAGAGGTTGGCTCACTTTTCATTTGGCTTTCTCTCTCTTGAGCTCTCTCATTCTCAAGCTCTCCCTCTTCCTCTTGCTCTCTCTAGCTCAAGGCAAACCCCTCTCATGAGTTGAGAATAATTGTTTTAGAGATAAAAACACCAAAATAATCCTCTACTCATCCTAGTTCACAAGGCCTAGCAAGCCAAGTGTTCTAGTTTCTTCAAGTTCGAAGAAGAAGCCAAAAGGTAGAAGCTTTCGGGTGGATCCATTTTCTGCGCGAGAAGACGACGAGGGGAGGCCGGTCCGTACACCACAAGAGTTGAAGACGAAGGAGTTTAAGAAAGGTATAACCCCCTAACCGAGTAGATAAAACTCCTAGTTAGGTTGTTAGGTAGTTGTTTAACAAAGATCCGTATTATGAGTCCATGTTACCACCCTAGGAAAAATCGTCTTTCACCAATTCCGCAACCCCGTAAGTACCGGGGAAGGGTAGCATGGACTTACAGTGGTATCAGAGCCTAGTTAAACACTATCTAACATGTTAGCAAAGTAACTAGAAATTCAATCGGAGAAAAAGTCACGAGACGAACCCGAAAAATCAAGTTTCTGTCGATTCTGTATTCTGTTCAAAAATTGAAAAAGAATACATCAAAAATCGACTCATGCTTTTTACAAAACACCCAAGAAAATTGGTCCAACGAACCGGTCAAGTCGCCGCGGAAACGCGGCGGGAGCATGCTCCCGCCGAGGTTCCGCGGCCGAGTTGACTCGGCCGTGGCACAATTTTATTGCAGTGTATTTCTGGGGTTGTTTTGGGATTTTTACAATATGTTTTTTCTGCCCATATTTTCCAGAAAGAAAAATTAGTTTTTGGGGCTTGAAAATCCGTATTTTGATCGAACTTCTAAAGACTTAAGCTGACGGGTATATATCTGTGATGTGTTATATGTATTGAACGTCCGCTAATCGCTATACGTCGATTAGTGGGGGTTATACATATCTGTGATCTGTAATGTTGATGGTATGTGTATATGAATTCATTGGATTGTCGCGGATGAATAGCCGGGGGGATTGTGAGATGAGAGTTTTCTTTTATCTTTCAAATTCATGTAATATGTAAATTGATGTAATATTATTTTTGGCTGCACAACCGGGTCGGGGTTGTAGCCGTCATTGTATAATTTCTTTTTACTGTTTTTGCTCCTAGGATAGACCCAAGGTGGGATGCACAAACTACTGGGTATCTCGAAATGCCGAGTGGCCTACTCACGTCGTTGAGGGAGGTTGCTCCGCTTCGGATATTTGGCGGGTAGTTTGCCGCACCCGTAGGGGTCTAGGGTAGGGTATTGGCTATTCATCGCGACCGTGTAATCCGCTTTTCGTTACAGGCTCGTACAAATTGCGGATTCCTAGTATATCCAATGTATTCATCTGTGATCTGAAATGGCTATCATTGCAATATATCTTTGTATGATATTATTTAGGCGTTGCTTATGTTTTGCATCCGCGCTAGTCCATCCCCCGCTCTGTCTTTAGTTAAGTAACCTAATGGGTAATGACGGGGCCCCGTGGCGAATGCGGATGGCATAAGCGTACGTCATATTTTGGTTGTTTTCTTCAATGGTAGGATTAAATGATGGGACGCATTGGAATTAATGCAAGAAAAATAAACCAAGTAAAAGTCGTTGGAACACTTTCAAAAACCACTCGGTTTCTTTTCAAAAAGAACTTTTAAACGCGGAGCTTAAGCCACTCCGTTTAAAAGCTATCTCGTTCCATCGATCATATCAAGTTCACTACGTTCAAGGTTTTGCCAAAACCATCCGTAGCCCTCCATCATTTCAGTTAAATATTCGGTAGTATTCAAGCTATGTATTTTGACCTCACGCCAAGGCATAGTGATTGGTAGTTGCCGGATATTTATCTGTTGCATAGATAGAATGCGTTGGTTTGAGACAGTCGTATTGCCATTTTGGCCTACGTTAAGGGTAGGTACGGGTGGGTTAAAATTAACCTGTATAATGATGGGAAGAACTTGACATGTGACTTATGACATTTTGACCTCACGCCAAGGTCATAAGAGCATGGGGAAAAAATCCACATCGGGAGTTTCAAAAGAATTGAAACTTGCTAGCGCTGCATACCATTTGGAGTGTGATGATTCTGGTAGGATTCCTTCAGTTTTGTCACACAATGATATTTAGATCACGATCCTACTGTGAGTATATGCTACTCCTCGGGAAATTTCTCACTTAACGATCAATGCTATAAACCAAGTAGGTGTCTAGAAAGGTGTTAGCGGGGCTACGCCTACAGGGAAAAGAGGTTATTTAATTAAGGAACTTCACGAAAGAGTTGGAAAACCTCTCTCGAAGTACTGACACCAGCCTGGCCGAACGGTTAAGCAAGTATTGTACGGTGAGGTTGATCCTGACTAATTCTTCCTTTTTGGTTTGAGGAGGGATTCGAGAGACAGTGAGAGCCATCCTGTTTAGACAAATTAAAAACCACTCTAAGCTTGCAAGAGCATCATGCTAAAATGTTTCTTCTCTCTCTCCTAATTGCAGCGACCAAACATCATTACCGGACTTAAGTTATTACTAGATAAAAACATACTGACAGGACCAAACTACAAAGATTGGCTCAGGAATGTCAAAATGGCAATCACTTATGACAAGTTGGGGTATCTCCTTACCACCAAAGCTCCCCCTGTCCTAGGTCCCACCTCCAAAGTCGCGGATAAGGAAATCCGTAAGACTTGGGAGATCGATTGTGCGAAGGCCAAGTGCCTCATGCTTGCCTCTATGGACAACGAACATCAGAGGAGGCACGAGAATATGGACCTCGAATCCATATTTCTCCATACAAAAGAACTATATGGAGAGTAATCTCGTATCGCAAGATACGAAGTGTCGAAGAAGCTATTTTCGGCAAGGTTAGCCATCGGATCATCGGTAGCGGAACACGTGCTTAAGATGATTGGCTTCATTGAGGAGCTCGCGGACCTTGGGACCATGTTAGAGAACGAGCTCTATACGGACTTGATTCTCCAGTCCCTTCCTTCCATTTACGCCCAGTTTATCCTGAACTTCAACTTACAAGAAAAAGAAGTTGAACTTTCAGAACTCCTCAACATGCTGAGGAGTGCAGAGGGCACCCTACAGAAAGATAGGGAAACATCCACTTTGTTTGTAGGAGGATCTTCCTCTTCTAGATCCAAGGAGAAAGCCAAGGGAAAGAAGAAGAAAGCCCCCGCCAAACCAAGGGGCGGTGTTAGTAAAGTGGATACGAAGGGAAAGAAAAAAGCAACAAAGGTAGCGGGAAAGCTTGTGGATAAGGAAGAATTCTTTTACTGTCACAAGAGTGGACACTGGAAGAAAGATTGCAGGGCTTGGAAAGCCAGAACACAGGATCTGAAGCATGTTGCGGCTTCAGCTTCAGGTGTATATGTTATTGAAAACTGTCTATCAATAAACTCTACTTCCTGGGTATTGGATACCGGATCAGGATCTCATATCTGTAATTCTTTGCAGGCGTTGAGAAACCGTAGGGTTTTGAAGGCAGGTGACATGGCCCTCAAAGTTGCAAATGGAGCTAGCATGGATGCTAAGGCCATGGGAGACTATCACCTGGGGTTGTCAGATGGACACGTTTTGGTTTTGCGTAATTACTATTTTGTACCCAATGAAACTTGTAATATCATTTCTGTATCTTTATTATCTAAAGAAGGTTATGAATTTGCATTTGTAAGTAATGTTGTAAACATTCACCTTAAGCAAGTTCTGATTGGGTCAGGTACATTAAGCAATGGTATATACG
Source organism: Agapanthus africanus (assembly GCA_030015575.1). NCBI lineage: Eukaryota > Viridiplantae > Streptophyta > Magnoliopsida > Asparagales > Amaryllidaceae > Agapanthus > Agapanthus africanus. The sequence continues at coordinate 383,961,131 of JASDDO010000014.1, forward strand.
TATTAAACTAACCACAGATTTTCAATGTCCAGAATACACACAAAAGAAAGTCTCCGGAAATAAATCAGACTTTCTTATGGAATTATAGACTGGGTCACATCAATGAGAGAAGGTTGACGAAGTTACATACAGAAGGATATTTGAATCCGTTTGAATATCAATCGTATGCCACTTGTCAATCCTGTCTCAAAGGAAAGATGACAAAGACTCCGTTCACTGGACACGGAGTAAGAGAGAGCGAGCTCTTGGGACTCGTACACAGCGACGTGTGCGGTCCAATGTCTACACATGCGCGAAGCGGTTATTCTTACTTCATTACTTTTACGGATGACTTTTCAAGGTACGGTTATGTCTTCTTAATGAAACATAGGTCCGAAGCCTTTGGAAAATTCCAGGAATATAATAATGAAGTAGAAAAACAAACCGGCAAAAGTATTAAGACACTAAGATCGGATCGAGGTGGTGAATACTTGAGTGTCGAGTTCCTGGACTATTTAAAAGAGAATGGAATTCTCTCTCAGCTTACTCCTCCATACACTCCGCAACATAACGGTGTATCGGAGAGAAGGAACCGGACCCTATTGGATATGGTACGTTCCATGATGAGTAACACTGAGTTACCGCGATCATTCTGGGGATATGCACTAGAATCAGCTGCATACCTTTTGAACCGAGTTCCAACTAAGACCGTGCCTACCACACCATATGAGATATGGAGTGGGAAGAAACCCTATCTTCAATATCTGAAGATCTGGGGATGTCCGGCTTTTGTCAAAAAGCACCATGCGGACAAACTCGAGGCATGCTCAGTACTATGCAAGTTTGTGGGATACCCAAAGAACTCCAGGGGGTATCTCTTCTATTACGCAGAGGAACAAAAGATCATTGTTTCTCATAATGCCCATTTTCTGGAACACCAGTTCTTAGAAAAGGAAACAAGTGGGAGCTAAATAGAACTGGAAGAAATTCCAGAACCACAGACTATTACTGAAAGATTAGTAGAACCAGAGGGTTCAAGAGAACATGACATTCCTACGCCGCTCCGCAGGAGTAGTAGGCAGTCTCATCCGCCCGAGAGATACTACGGTTTTCTCATAGATGGGGATAGAGAGGATTGCATCATTGATTATGATGAGCCGACTAGCTTCCAGCAGGCCATTCAGAGCGTTGACTCGGTAAAATGGCTGGATGCAATGTGGACCGAAATGGAGTCCATGTACACCAATAAAGTATGGACGTTGGACGTTGCTCCAGATGGGGTAAAACCCGTAGGATGCAAGTGGATCTTCAAAAGGAAGATTGGTGTAGATGGACAGGTTGAGACCTATAAAGATAGACTGGTTGCAAAGGGTTTTCGTCAAAGACCTGGTTTGGACTATGACGAGACCTTTTCTCCAGTAGCTATGCTGAAATCCATTCGGATCCTTCTTGCCATTGCTGCCTTCCACGATTATGAGATTTGGCAGATGGACGTAAAGACCGCTTTTCTAAATGGAAATTTAGAGGAGTGTGTTTATATAGACCAGCCAGAGGGTTTCATTCAGAGTGCGAGCAACGGAAAGGTGTGCAAGTTTCTTAAGTCCATCTACGGACTAAAGCAGGCGTCGCGGAGTTGGAACATCTGTTTTGATGAGACGGTCAAAGAATTTGGCTTTATCAAAAATCCATATGAACCATGCATCTATAGTAGATTTGTAGCGAGAACTGTAGTATTCCTCGTTTTGTACGTGGATGGCATTCTCTTAATAGGAAATGACATTCCTATGCTACAATCTGTCAAAGGGTTCTTGTCACACAGGTTCTCCATGAAAGACCTGGGTGATGCCTCATTCTTCTGGTGATCCGGATCTATCATGACAGATCCAAGAGGATACTGGGACTTTCACAGTCCAGATACATCGATACCATACTGAAAAGATTTAGTATGGAAGATTCCAAGTGCGGTAATCTACCGGCTTGTCACGGGATCACCCTTTCCAAAGAGATGTCTCCCAAGACTGATTTGGAAAGGGATCGCATGTCTATTATACCCTACGCTTCTGCGGTAGGCTCTATAATGTATGCGATGTTATGTACCAGACCGGATGTAGCTTATGCACTGAGTGTGGTAAGTCGGTATCAGTCAAACCCTGGGGAGAAACACTGGATAGCAGTAAAGAACATTCTTAAGTACCTGAGAAGGACTAAGGAGATGTTCTTGGTGTATGGCGGAAAAGACCTCCAAATCGAGGCCTTTGCTGACTCCAGCTTCCAGAGTGACAAGGATGATTCCAAGTCCATGTCGGGTTATGTCTTTACCCTCAATGGAGGGACGGTGTGTTGGAAGAGTTCCAAACAGGAAACCGTTGCTGACTCGACGATGGAAGCGAAATACATCGCTGCTGCAGATGCCACAAAAGAAGCCGTCTGGATAAGGAAGTTCTTAACCTAACTTCAGGTGGTTCCGTCCATTGTTGATCCAATACCTCTGTATTGCGACAACAACGGGGATATAGCTTTAGCAAAGGAATCCAGGTCCCATCAAAAGTCCAGACACATCTTGAGGCGGTATCACCTGATCAGGGAGATCGTGGGTCGCCACGAGATCGAGGTTCGGAGAGTTTCTACGGAAGATAACACTGCTGATCCACTCACAAAGGCCTTACCCCAGACTCAGTTCGAGCGGCTGATCGAGATGATAGGTCTTCGATATGCCAGTACATGGCCTTAGTGCAAGTGGGAGATTGTTAGTGTATATGCCCTAGAGGACATTACTGTATCATACTAGTTTGTATATTACTTAATGGAAGCTTGGGATATTCACCTTGTATAGACAATCTTGCTCAATATAGTAGTATGCTACTTGGTTTGTTTCTGCTTTAATGTGTACATATGTTTATTTTAGTATATCACCTATACACATTAGTGGAGCCCTTAGGATCTTTGCTTGATTACCAGCGTTGTGATGGCAGTTACACTAGTGGGGGCTGGGTAATCTATAAGCACATCCTTATGCAGGTCCCTAGTCGCAGGACTATCGAGACAGGGCATCGATACTCCGGAGTAGACTAGCATATGCGCTTCTCATCCCAGTGTGGGAGACGGTCTGTCCCACAGCCGTCAGTACGTCGTACTTGAGTTAGTATGCGGGTGCTCGTTAGGTTACGAGTACACTGGACAGGACTCGTCGGGAACTGTTGGTTGGTACTATACCTATCGTCAGTTATTAGTTCCCAGGTGACATGAGTACAGCTTAGTCCGCTGACTTCACACTATCACTTCGCCTCGAGTGTGTTCCCACTGTACTTAGATTACTACCCTACCACGGCTCAAAGGAGTCTTGCAAACAGGAAGTAATTGGGTGCAGTCCCGAAGCACTTGGAGGCTGTGACGGTTAGAAAGGATTCGTCTCTCCCGGTATTAGGGGTTGACATCGCGCTATGTCTAGGAGAGCCATTACACGAGTAGTCCCTTGCCAGGGCAAGCGAGATATACTGGCAGGTTTCCAGTGCTATCTCAGGGTGTTCTGGGCTACACTCCGACACGACTTGTACCGCTATTAGGGGACTGACGTTTACCGCCCCCTAGGCCCGCCATGCGATGTATCAGACGAACAGACCGGACTGTATGGAGATTGTCACATTCAGGCTCAGTAGGAGTTCAGATGGTTTTCACCTCGTCCGTCTTCTTATCGGCATCTACCTGGGGGCCGTTACGCTCAGCTAGTGCCGCTTGCGGTCTGTGGTTAAACCCACTGCCAGCATAGTGTCGAGTCTTTAGAGTCCCACCCAGAGAGCTATTCTCCTTTAGGCAAAAGACTAGTGGTCGCATGGTTTTGCGACAAGTCGCATGGTTTTGCGACAGGGTTCGGTCACATCCGTGCACTTGTGCACGTTTAGTATCCGGGAAGTTATTACTAGCGGGCTTTGGTTTAAGCCAGATCCTAGTATACGTTTTGGGATTGGTTTTATCTCATTTGTATTCGTGTTCCCCGGAACGCGGATACGGGTGTGTATGCACGGTTGACAGAGACAGAGGCAGAGGATTCTCATTAGGGTTGTTGACTGTTGACTTTTGCTACACCCTAATGAGAATTAGAATTATGATTAACAATAATATTAATTAAGTATTATAGTGACATGGTTAGGGTTGAAAGGTTGACCTTGTTGACTTTTGTTGACCGGTTGACTAGGTTGGACTTGTTGACCACCATCATGACAATGGCTATCATTTGTTTGCATTGACTTGTGCTTGCTTGATGCTTCACAAATTGCATTTAATGCAAGAAATAATATTGTCATTTGTCATGATATCAACCATTACATTATACTCAATTATTATTACTTGTTATCATAATTTTGGATTATGAGAGGTGAGAATGAGAAGAGGTTGGCTCACTTTTCATTTGGCTTTATCTCTCTTGAGCTCTCTCATTCTCAAGCTCTCCCTCTTCCTCTTGCTCTCTCTAGCTCAAGGCAAACCCCTCTCATGAGTTGAGAACCATTGTCTTAGAGATAAAAACACCAAAAAAATCCTTTACTCATCCTAGTTCACAAGGCCTAGCTAGCCAAGTGTTCTAGTTTCTTCAAGTTCGAAGAAGAAGACAAAAGGTAGAAGCTTTCGGGTGGATCCATCTTCGGCGCGAAAAGACGACGAGGGGAGGCCGGTCCGTACACCACATGAGTTGAAGACGAAGGAGTTCAAGAAAGGTATAACCCCCTAACCGAGTAGATAAAACTCTTAGTTAGGTTGTTAGGTAGTTGTTTAACAAAGATCCGTATTATGAGTCCATGTTACCACCCTAGAAAAAATCGTTTTTCACCAATTCCGCAACCCCGTAAGTACCGGGGAAGGGTAGCATGGACTTACACACAGGAGAGACAAAGAGGTAGTGGGGGATTTATCCTGCGACTTGTCTTTTGGCAGTTAGGAGCGGTCTATAGCTTTGACCTAGGTGACCACTAGATTTTAGGGTTTTGCTTGTTGCATTTGTTGTGTTGCATCATTTTTTCAAAAATCCGTCCAATTTTCAAAACAAACACCGCATTCATTCATTCATTTCCCCTAATTATAAATTCACGCTGCCACTTGTACTAACCCTTTTTAGTGCAAGATAGGCTGGACACGGGATTCTAGTGCCCGTTAAGTCCGCGTTTCACCGATCGACCCAAAAGTCGATATTTCTACATTACCCTTTCTTTTACCCACCACCACACCCACTTCGATGGATCCGTCTCCATCGAACTTCTTTTCCATTAATCTGCCTCCGTCCGTTGGTGCGCAGAATCCACCTCGCATCTCTCTCTAAAAGAGGTGCTATCCTACACGAGGTCCCCTTTCCACCAGTCTTTCCATTCCACCAGCCAACGGGGAAAATTTTTAGATTAAACCCCAATACATCAACCTTCTACCCAAATTTCACGGTCTCGTGTCTGAAGACGCATATGCCTTTATCACCAAATTTGAAAATATATGCGCAATGATGGGTACCTCACAGCTTTCTATGGATGCTATGCGTCTACGTCTTCTCACATTTACCTTGTGCGATATAGCCGAGAAGTGGCTGTATAACACTACCGCACATTCCATTTCAAACTGGGAGGAATTCGTCAAAGCATTCCTTAAGAAATTCTACCCACATCATAAAACAGCTCGAGTCCGCAGCGAAATCAATCAATTCACCTAGCTTCCAAATGAACCATTTTCAAAATGTCTTGAACGCTTCAAGGATCTATTAGTCCAATGTCCACATCACGGCATCCCGAGATGGGAACTGTGCCGAATCATTTATGAGGGCATTAATCCTAACACAAGACAGACCCTTGAATCCATGTGTCAAGGCAATTTCATGACCAAAGATGACGGGGAAGCCTGGAAATTCCTAGAAGATTTCGCTGAAAAATCTTTACAGTGGAAGGGTGTGAGTCAATCTTCTAGGGATGGCAATGATATTTCCATAGGAGTTAGAGCTGACATTTATGCTATACACAAGAAACTCGAGACTATGGAAAACAAATTTTTAGCTGCCGCCCTAAATCAAATGTCACTCTCCAAAACTGTATGTGGATGCTGTTCTGATCCTTCTCACTTGACGGAAGAATGTCCACGAAATTCTCCGTTTCAAGGCCATGTGCATATCAATGCCGCATTTCAAAGACCTAGAATGTAGGGTTCCTTGGCACACCGATGAGGTGCCACAACTGATCAAACATGGCCAATTCAAAATTTTTCTATGTGCCAAGTAACCCTAAGCAAGATCGTTAACTAGAGAATAGGCGAAACTACAAGCTAGTAAACAACTTTACTGCTAAGTGAAAAAGACTACAACCTTTGTAGATCCGGTCCTCCACTTCCTTAGCTCCGTGATGATGTCCCTCCGCTACGATAATTGGATCCCGAACTCTAGCGATGGTTTCGTCGAAGAAATGATCGGGCTAGGTCGTCGACTTCGATGCCGAAGATCATCTACGTCGAGGCAACTCTAACTCGAGCTCCATCTTCACCAAGTCATGAAACTTGTGAAGAAAACACCCTATACTACATGGCAAGTGGTAGAGGATGAAGAAATAGGAAGTGGGTTCACTTTGGAATTGGATTTCTCACTCTTTTTACTCATGACACCATTAGAGGTAACATAGTTTTTTCTTCTTGAAGAAGAAAAAGAAGAAGAAAAAGAATATGATAAGAATTATCAATAAAAGAAAATAAAATGATTCTTATCATTTTGCAACCATGGTTGAGTGTAGAGAATAAACTATGGTTTAGTTGAATGGTTAGGTTAAGGGATAAAGACAAAGTGGTCACTTTGTCAAAGATGTATTAAGCATCAAGAAACTTCTAGCATAAAACAAAAGAAACCATTTAGTTTTATATCTTAACCAAAATAAATAGATAAATAAATAAAGCAATAGAAACCCTAACCATTAACTAAACATGGTGTATAGCATACACACACCCAAGGTTGCATGTATCATCAAACATGATAAAAACTAGTGCACAAAACTATATCATATATACAATGTGCACATCAAGTGAGAAAATCCATCTTAAGTGAACAAATACTAGTTAATGTAAAGTAATATATCAAATATATAATTATACATTAAATCATTAAATCAACACTTGATTTAACGATCCGGTCATATCGCATATGACCGACTAATATCCAATGTATCGACTTATCGAATCAATCCTCGATTCGATAACTAGGTTATATCGAATACAAATAATCAATACATTCATCGTGAGAATAGAATACGGTATCACATGCACGCATTATTCTCGGTCCCGCACATATCTCAAATGCGCTCCTATTTCGTTTTGCTTGAGCCGGGAAACCTCTGTTTAAGACTCTAAAGAATCGTCAATACGCCGGTAGCAGGTGATGATCATATCAAACACCGACAAGCCGCAAGCGGTCTGCTAAACGTAACGGCCACCCGGGTATTGACCGATCAGAAGATCGACGAGCAAGCCCGCTCACACTCCTGTGAATCCAACCAGTAACACTTATCGTACAGTCCGGTCTGTTCGTCTGATATGTCGCATATCTCGCCTAGGGGTGGTAAACGTCAGACCCCAGTAGCTCGATAAGTCATGTCGATATGAGGTCTATAGCAGTTCGTGAAACTACTGGTAACACTTACCAGTACATCACAGCAACCCTGGCCAGGGATTTCCGGTTATAGCCAATCGAACACAGCACAACATCAACTCCCTATACCGGGAGAGACGAATCCCCTCCTATCGCTCATTGCCTCCATATGATTCGGGACTGTACCCAAAAACCACCATTTTGCACGCCCTCTTGGACGTGGTAAGGTGGAAATCAAAGCACAGTGGGAATCACACAAGACTCTATAACGATCTCGGGTCTACAGACTAACCTGTACCTGTGTCACCAGAGAACTGCCATCTGACGTAAGGTATAATACCATCTGGGAGTTCTCAGCGAGTCCGTCTAGTGTATCCAGTCTCCACTGAGCACCCGTATATCATCTCTGATGTCAAACACCAATGGATATGTGATCATCCATCGCCCATCTGTATGGGTCAAGAAGGTATACGCTAGTCTACTCTGGTATATCGATGCCCCGTCTCGATATACCCACGACTAGGGACCTTGAAGGATGTACTTATGGACTACCATGTCCCCACTAGTATGATCTGCATCATAGTCCAGGTAGTCAAGTACACATCCTAAGGGCTTTACCAACATGTAACTGAGAGACAATCAGTGTACACGTTAAGATAAAGAGTAACCAGATAGCATACTATCATGTCGAGCAAGAAAGTGCTCCCTATATATGTCCCAGCATCCACTACAATATACATCCTATGTACAGTAATGGCCTCTAGGGCATACATATAGCTAAGAATCTCCCACTTGCACTAGGGCCATCTGTAGCAGTGGTTGCAGTATCTCATACTCAACCATCCCATAAAAGTCTCTCTCTGGGAAAAGGCCTTTGTGAGTGGATCCGCCGTGTTGTCCTCTGAGTGTTCTCTCCTAACCTCGATCACCCAGGAGATCAACTATCTCCATGATCAGGTGATACTTCCTTAGAATATGTCTGGATCACTGATGGGACGGACGTTCCTTGGTATAGGCCACAACTCCATTGTCACACAATGGGAGGAACCTGGTTCATCTTATGAACCAATATACATCCAGACTGCCTCTTTGGTAGCATCTTAAGTAGCGATGTATCGAGCCTTCATCGTCTAGTTTGCCACGGTATCTAGCTTGGAACTCTTCCAACATACCGTCCCTTTACTGAGGGTAAAGACAATGCCTGTGACTGAATTTCAGTCGTCCTTATCACCCTGGAACCTTTCTAGTGATTCTTCCCAGGATCAACTGATACCATCTCACTACAACTAGTGAGTATCCTAACATCCAATTAGATCTATCTCATAGATCCAAAACCCAGGATTTAGGATGTATCGATTTGATCCTATATAGAGAATCAGTGTGATAAGAGGAGATTGACCGAGCGTAGCATAGGAAACTCCTTTCTTATTAAGAGTATGTCATCCACGTACTCTACGAGGATCACCACCATACTCCCTACTACCCCTTTGTTTATACAAGCTTCATCTACCATTTTGATGATGCCAAACTCTTTGACTAACACATCAAAACAGACATTCCAACTCCGCGATGCCTGCTTTAAATCTGTAAAGCAACTTGCACACGTTTCCGCTGCTCCCAATATTTACGATGCCCTCTGGCTGTGTTCTTATAGACGTTCTCTTCTAAATCATTATTTAGAAAAGGAGTCATGACACCCAACCACCAGATATCGTAGTCATGGTATGTAGCAATGTTAAGTAGGATACGGATGGACTTATGCATAGAAACTGGAAAAGGTTTCATCATTATCCACGCTTGGTCGATGACGAAAACCTTTAACAAGTCTAGCTTTGAAAGTCTCAACTTTTCCATCTACACCAAGTAATCTTCTCAAGATATACTTGCTCCTGATGGGGATTTAACCCTTCAGATATAGCAGCCAAAGTCCATACTTTGTTGGTGTACATGGATTCCATCTCAGATCACTAAGCATCCAGCAATTCTTACAGAGTCCCACTCCTGATGGCCAGCTCGAAACTAGTTGGGTCATCATCTCATGATGCAATCCTCGCTCCCACTGTCATAGAGAAACCAAAGTATCTCTCAGGTGGGTGAGGAACCCTACTAGATCGGCGGAGAGGCTGAGGTTCATTGGTTACTATTGAATCCTTTGGTTCTACCAAATCATCAGCTGCAGTTTGTATAGCTGGAACATTTCCAGTTCTACATAACAGACCTTGCCTCGAGCTTGTCCGGATTTTGCTTTTTAGACATAGGCTGGACAACCCCAAATCTTAACAAACCTAAGATATGGGCTCTTCCCTTTCCATATCACATATGAAGCAGTAGGCAACTGTTTTGATTTGAACCCTATTCAATAGGTATGCAGCTTCTCAAGCGCATAATTCCCAAAAGGAAATAGGAAACTCAGCAGTACTCATCATAGAGCACACCATATCACATAGGGTGCTATTGCTCCGCCCCGATATACCATCGTGCTATGGTGTATACGGAGGAGTAATGCTGAGAGAGAATCTCATTCTTCTTTGGAATAATCCAGGAATTCCGTGCACAAGTATTCTCCTCCTTGATCACATTAAAGGACATAATTCTTATACCCGTTTTGGTTCTCTACTTCTAACTTATATTCTGTGAATATCTCAAAAGGTTCGGACTAGTGTTTCAACAGGAACATATGTCTAAATCTTGAGAGATTATCAGAGAATGTAATGAAGTAAAAAGAACCGGTCTTGGCATGTGTAGACTGGAGACTTTCATACATCAGCATGTATCAATCCCAAGAGTTCACTAACTCTTTCTCTGCTTCCAATAAACAGAGCTGTGGTCATCTTATCTTTGTGACATGACCGGCAAGTTTTCACAAGATGTAAATTCAAACTGATTTAAATATACATCTAAATGTAACTTCAGCCAGTCGGGTCGCATTGATATGACCTAGTCTACAATACCTCAAGAAGGATTCGTTCATATGTGAACTCTTCCTCTTGTGTGTGTTCCTTATACTAAGAACTGTAGTTTGATTTAGAACATCAATGCTTTTAGATAACGTGCCTGAACCGATCAACTTTTAATATAGGAAATGTTCAAAACATTATCCAACAATACAAAATTTTATCATTTCTTTACTAATAAAGAGAATGATATGATTTTGTATATCAGGTTCGGTATCTAATAACATTTGTTCAGAATCAATGTATTTGGAAATACAGGGTGACAGTGACAAACAGACTTGGCTGCAACACTTGCACCTTTTTCTGTCTCATGAAACTTATCACCCGTTCTCAGTTCTCTACCTTTCTGTAGCCCTATGTAACCTATTACATATGCGGGATCCTGATCTGGTATCATCTACCCAGGACGTAAAGGATACTGAGAAACAGTTCTCTGTAATGAACATACCCAAAGATGATGCATCAACATGCACTCTCTTCGTTTTGGCGGCACGGGAATTCTTGGTAATCCCCTAATTCCTGCTCTGTCTTATAACATTTATAAGTTGGAGCGCGACTAACGTTCCCCAGCTCAGTAAAACAAGCGGGTTCGGTCAATATTCCGTATTATTATCTTGATTAAGGCGTGATATGGTCGCTTCCTATAGAGAGAGAGAGAAGAAAACACTCAGTGTGCGCTCTTACAAGATCAGATTGGTTATTATCTTTTCTAATCAGGATGGCTCCCACTGTTTTTATCAAATCTTCCTTCAAACCCTAAAAGGAAAGAATAGCCGGGATTAATTACACGCTACAAGTTCACCAATCTTTCAGCCAGGCTAGTGTCGGTACTTTGAGGGAGGTCCCCCGTGCTTTCGCACGAACCTAATTAATGTAAACCTCGTTTTCCCAGAGGTGTAACCCCGTTGACACCTTTCTAGACACCTACTAGATCGGCTAATTGTAATGTGTAAAACTCTCCCAGGAGTAACAATTACTCGCCGTGGGTATCGGGATCCAACTATCTCATAGAAGGTATGCAATCTCATTGTAAATTTCAACACTTGAAATTCCCGAAAATTTTGCCCCTAACCTCCTATGACCTTGACAAAGGCCAACAAACCATAGGATGCTGGTCAAGTTCAACCCGTCATTTCCTGATTGAATTAAACCCACCCGTACGACCCTTGACAAAGGCCAACAAGGTCGCACGACTACCCTAACCCAATCTGCATCATATGCATAAGCAGATAAGCACCAGCTAGTTACCGCAAACTACGCCTTGACAAAGGCCAATAAACGCAGCACGAATACTAACTACTACTTATCTGAAATGACGGAGGGCTAAGACAGGTTTTTCTGAAAACCTATTGCGTAATGAACTTGATATCGTTGTAGAATCAAATAATTTTAAAAATGGAGTGTTTTTGAGGCTTTTCTAGTTTTGCTAAAGGGGTCACTCCCGGTGAAGGGATCGTCGGCCCTTTTCCTCATCGAATAAGGTGCAGGATATATCATATATACCGCTGTGCAAAGCAAGAACTATTGGAGCAATCAAAAGAAAAACCAAGGGGTGTAGCATCTGCCAGTCATTGCAAAAGGGGTCACTCCCGGTGAAGGGATCTCGGCCCTTTCCTTATCGAATAAGGTGCAGGATGTTCTACAAGGAACACCAAGATGCAAAGCAAGAACTGTAGCTACGTGTTTTTGAAAATTCGATTCCACAACATCTTTTAGGTTTCTTTTTCTTTCATTAATCACATTAATGAAGTCCCATTATTTAAGTTACCTAAACATCACAGATAAATACGACGTATGCTTATGCCATCCGCATTCGTCTCGATGTCCCGTCTGCACTGTTAGGTTAGATAACTAACGGCACAGCGGGGCAGGGCTAGCGCGGGTGTAAAACATAAGCAACGTCTATATAATATATCATATATACTATATACAGTATTTATCACAGAACATATCAAATGATCACATCACAGATATCGCAGCAGAAAATATCATATGAAATATTGGATATACTAGGACGTCCGTGTTTTCAATACGAGCCAGTATAAAACACGGATTCCACGGTCGCGATGAATAGCCAAACCCACACCCCTAAACCCCTACGAGAGCGGCAAGCAACCCTACCAATTCTAGGGTTAGGAGACCTGGACTAGACTCCTCGAGTTGGTCTCCCACTGGACTCTAGAACCTGGTTACTTGTGCTACCCTCTTTGGGTCTATCCTAGTGGGGAAAAGTAAATAATATACAATGGTGACATCTTCCGCAACCTAGAAGTACTCCAATAAAAGAATATTACATACAAGTTTTTACATGAATGAAAATGAAAAACACTCATCTCACATAAAAACCCCCCGGCTATTCAAACACGACGATCCAATATAACATATCCAGCAACATATAACATCACATGTTATCAATGTAAGTAAACATGCGTATCCCAATTATCGTTGACATATAGCAACGAAACCGGTGATATCGCATATTATACTTACGGTCGCAGAAAAGAAAGTGTAAAACTACAACAGTTGGAATCCGCAACCTCCTTAGACATCGCATGCCTAATCAAATGAATTACTTAGACATCGCATGCCTAACAATTATAAACCCCGCATTTTAGTCTCATTATTGAAAACACTTTTCAATATCAAGTCGGGCAATTCAACAAGATCCCCGGCATCCTGATCGAATACTCGTCGCAAACTTTAGTAGGTAGCCGCACCCCCGATGCCGTCGACAAAGTGCACCAAGGCGGAACACCGCTGCCGCGATCACCCGAACGAATGCTTTCGGCGACGGGGTTCTCCTACAGTCACTTGGTCGGGGCTAAGGGGTGTAGCTGTCTATTAAGTTTACCCGGCGAGTATCCGCGTACGCTACGTGATTGCGACAGACTTTTGATCGCATCAAAGTTCCGTGCCAACCGATCATTCGAGACTAAAGTGCTATGTTTATAACATCCAAATCAGTTATCTCATAACTACTTGTGGATTCCAAATATTGTATCACATTCTAGATAAATAGAAAATGTTAAACTTTCCGATCGAACATTCAAACACCCAAGTTTTCCCGAAACAGCTCAACACATGAAATAAGTTTAAAAACATTCACTTCATGCCTCAGTACCAACGGTCCATCCGTAGAAGGGTCAAGCCAAAGCCTCACATGTGGCACGCCGTACTGCCCCAAACCCTAGGGTTCAAAGGGCAGTTCAAGACGGTCACATAATCGAGTTAAGGTTTGTTGTCTTCTAGAGGGTCCATCACGTTAATGCACTACTTAGAACGTTTTCAAACTACGGAAAAATCCAACACTTGGAAATTTCCCGGCAGGGGAAAATTGGGTATTTATATCCGGTCGAACTTTTTAACATATTCTAAAATTACCTGGAAAAACACATAGACAAAACTAGACAATCCGATTGAATCTACGGATTCCCAATACAATCCAGAAAACTCAACTCTTGAGTAGAATTTAAAAATTCCCAGAAAATAAAATACTAAAATATAGGAATTACTGTGCAAAATTCACAAAACAATGTGACATTATGGCCGCGGAACCCCGCACAAGCCATGCTTGTGCCGCGGTTACGCCGCGCTTTAGTCGAGTTGCGCGCACGTGTTCTACAGTAACTTCTAGAAAACCCTTCTGTATATTTTGGATATTTTTAATTTGAAAAAATCCACCGTTTTCAAAAATGTACAGAGAGGGGTTGCGGATTAGGGTTTCGGGTTCGATCGGGTTTCTAACTTCGTCTACTCATCGCCTAAGGCTCTAGCTAGGCTCTGATACCACTGTAGGGTTCCTTAGAACACCCATGAGGTGCCACAACTGATCAAACATGGCCAATTCAAAATTTTTCTATGTGTCAAGTAACCCTAAGCAAGATCGTTAACTAGAGAATAGGCGAAACTACAAGCTAGTAAACAACTTTACTGCTATGTGAAAGAGACTACAACCTTTGTAGATCCGGTCCTCCACTTCCTTAGCTTCGTGATGATGTCCCTCCGCTGCGATCATCGGATCCCGGACTCTAGCGATGGTTTCGTCGAAGAAATGATCGGGCTAGGTCGTCGACTTCGATGCCGAAGATGATCTACGTCGAGGCAACTCTAACTCGAGCTCCATCTTCACCAAGTCATGAAACTTGTAAAGAAAACACCCTATACTACAAGGCAAGTGGTAGAGGAAGAAGAAATAGGAAGTGGGTTCACTTTGGAATTGGATTTCTCACTCTTTTTACTCATGACACCATTAGAGGTAACATAGTTTTTTCTTCTTGAAGAAGAAGAAGAAGAAGAAGAAAAAGAATATGATAAGAATTATCAATAAAAGAAAATAAAGTGATTCTTATCATTTTGCAACCATGGTTGAGTGTAGAGAATAAACTATGGTTTGGTTGAATGGTTAGGTTAAGGGATAAAGACAAAGTGGTCACTTTGTCAAAGATGCATGAAGCATCAAGAAACTTCTAGCATAAAATAAAAGAAACCATTTAGTTTTATCTCTTAACCAAAATAAATAGATAAATAAATAAAGCAATGGAAACCCTAACCATTAACTAAACATGGTGTATAGCATACACACACCCAAGGTTGCATGTATCATCAAACATGATACAAACTAGTGCACAAAACTATATCATATATACAATGTGCACATCAAGTGAGAAAATCCATCTTAAGTGAACAAATACTAGTTAATGTAAAGTAATATATCAAATATATAATTATACATTAAATCATTAAATCAACACTTGATTTAACGATCCGGTCAAATCGCATATGACCGACTAATATCCAATGTATCGACTTATCGAATCAATCCTCGATTCGATAACTAGGTTATATCGCATACAACCAATCGATACATTCATCGCGAGAATAGAATACGGTATCACATACACGCATTATTCTCGGTCCCGCACATATCTCATATGCGCTCCTATTTCGTTTTGCTTGAGCCAGGAAACCTCTGTGTAGGATTCTAAAGACTCGTCAATACGCCGGCAGCAGGTGATGATCATATCAAACACCCACAAGCCGCAAGCGGTCTGCTAAACGTAACGGCCACCCGGGTATTGATCGATCAGAAGATCGACGAGCAAGCCCGCTCACACTCCTGTGAATCCAACCAGTAACACTTACCGTACAGTCTGGTCTGTTCGTCTGATATGTCGCATATCTCGCCTAGGGGTGGTAAACGTCAGACCCCAGTAGCTCGATAAGTCGTGTCGATATGAGGTCTATAACAGTTCGAGAAACTACTGGTAACACTTACCAGTAAATCTCAGCAACCCTGGCCAGGGATTTCCGGTTATAGCCAATCGAACACAGCACAACATCAACTCCCTATACCGGGAGAGACGAATCCCCTCCTATCGCTCATTGCCTCCATGTGATTCGGGACTGTACTTAAAAACCACTGTTTTGCACGCCCTCTTGAACGTGGTAAGGTGGAAATCAAAGCACAGTGGGAATCACACAAGACTCTATGACGATCTCGGGTCTACAGACTAACCTGTGAAAGGTTTGTCTAGCACCCTATGTAGAATTTCGAAGCATCACATGTGTCAAAGTTTGGATTTCGATGGTGCTAAACAAGCATGCAAAGGAATCGATCCTAGAAAATTAGGGTTATGAAACTTAAAGCGAACAAAACTAGGGTTTCGAGACTACAACCTTTGTAGCTCCCTTTCGCTGGACTCCTTGGTGTCTTGGGTGTTGGAAGAAGGTCCTCTTGAAGTCCTCTTACGTCCACGACGATCCACCCGGAGTTCGCCGTCCAAGCTCGCAACTTCGAGAATCGAAGAGAACACTCTAAACAAGTTGGCTAAACTTGTGTAGAATGATGTTGTGGTTTAGAATCTCACTTCAAAATCCTATTTTTATGAGTATCTTGCTCTCTTGAAAGAACTAGAAAGCAAAGGATCAAGGTTGATGAAGATGATGGCCTTTTGTGAAGAGGAGAAAAAGAACCCTTGAAAGAAAAATGAAAAATAAGCATATATATTTTTCATCTCTCATATCCAACCATGGTTAATTCTAAAGATATTATTGAATTGAAGTTAAAAGCACAAAAAGAAAATAAACCATGGGTTAAAAGGTAGGTGAGCATGGTAAGGTTAAGAAGAGTGTAGAAACCTTTTATGATTTAACCCATTTTCATTTCCATTTTGTTTTAATTCAAAAACAATAATAATCCATAAAAATAACCATGGTGTGATTCTTATATTGCCACCATTTCCATGTGTAAGCAACCATGATAAAATGATGTATGTATGCATGTGTGCATGCACATCCATATGTGCATGAACAAGAATGAATGCATACATGCATGCATACATCCAAAATAAACAAGATAGGATTTGTAGTGAGAAGCTAATGATAAATCAACACTTGATTTACTAATCCGGTCATATCACATACGACCCGACCATAAGCAATCCGCCCAATTAATATATGGTATCCCATACACGCATCTTAATCGGGTCCAAGCGCATATCGCATACGCGCACCACAACGTTTCGCCTGGACTAGGTAACTCCTTTGTGGGACTCTAAGACTCGTCAATACGCCGGCAGTGGGTAATGATCACATCAAGTACCCCCAAGCCGCAAGCGATCAGCTAAACGTAACGGCCACCCGGGTATTGAGCGATCAGAAGAAAACAAGCGAACCTGCTACAACTCCCGTCGAGCCAACCGGCAACACTACCGTACAGTCCGGTCTCATCGTCAGATATGCTGCATATCTAGCCTAGGGATGGTCATGTCGACCCCAATAACTCAATAAGTCGTGCCGGTGAATGGTCTATAACAGATCGAGAAACTACTGATAACACTTATCAGCAATTCTCAGCAGCCCTGGCCAGGGACTTGCTGATATAACCAGTCGGGCACAGCACAGCATCAACCCCCAATATCGGGAGAGACGAAACCCCTCCTATCGCTCATCGCCTTCGTGTGTCTCGGGACTGTACTCAACGGCCACCTGTTTGCACAACTCGGTAGAGCCGTGGTAGGGTGGCAATCAAAGTACAGTGGGAGAACACACAAGACTCTATGACGATCTCGGGTCTACAGACTAACCTGTACCAGTGTCACCTGAGAACTGCTATCCGACGATAGATATAATTCCATATAGGAGTTCTCGGCAAGTCCGTCCAGTGTACCCAGTCACCACTGAGCACCCGTATATGATCTTGATGTCAAACATCGATGAATGTGGGAACATTCATTGCCCATCGTATGGGTCTAGTATCATATACGCTAGTCTACTCTGGTATATCAATGCCCCGTCTCGATATACCTACGACTAGGGACATTCCAGGATATGCTTACAGACTACAGATGTCCCACTAGTATGATCTCCATCATAATCAAAGTAGTCAAGCCGATATCCTCAGGGCTTTATCAGCATGTATGAATGAATAAAAGCATTATTAAATCAACATGTCAGATAAAGAAGAACCAGATAGCATACTATCATGTCGAGCAAGAATGCATACTGAATATATATATACATATATAGATACATCCACCATCACATAATGGCCTCTAGGGCATACATATATCCAACAATCTCCCACTTGCACTAAGGCCAGTTTTTGGCGTATCTCATACCCAACATCTCAAAAAGTCGCTCATGCTGTGGCTGAGGGAGGGCCTTGGTGAGTGGATCCGCGGCGTTATTCTTTGTGTTTACTCTCTTAATCTCGATCTCGCAGCGATCTACAATCTCCCGGATCAAATGAAAGCGCCTCAGGATGTGTCTGGACCGCTGATGGGACCTGGGCTAACGCCATGGCCCCATTATTATCTCAATACAAGGGTATTGGATCAATAATGGTTGGAACTACTCCTAGCTCCGAGACGAACTTCTTCATCCAGACGGCTTCCTTGGCGACATCATTTGCAGCAATGTACTCAGCCTCCATCGTAGAGTCTGCAACGGTATCCTGTTTGGAACTCTTCCAACTTACCGCCCCTCCATTAAGGGTAAATACAAACCCTGAGATAGATTTGCTGTCATCTTTATCGCTCTGGAAGCTCGAATCGGTAAAGGCCTCCATTTGGAGATCTGTACATACACCAAGAACAATTCTTTGGTCCTTCGTAAGTACTTAAGAATGTTCTTCACAGCTGTCCAGTAGTTCTTCCCTGGGTTGGATTGATACCTGCTTACAACACTAAGTGCATAAGCTACATCTGGGTGTGTACATAACATCACATACATTATAGATCCTACTGCCGAAGCATAAGGTATAATGCTCATGCGAGCTCTCTCTTCATCGGTCTTTGGACAAGAATCCTTGGAGAGAGTGACTCCATGGCAAGCGGGTAAGGCACCCCGCTTGGAGTCTTCCATACTAAACCTTTTTAGGATGGTGTTGATGTACCTAGTTTGGGACAGTCCCAATAACTTTTTGGATCTATCCCTATAGATCCTTATGCCCAGGATGTATGTGGCATCACCCAGGTCCTTCATGGAGAACCTTAGTGATAAGAATGATTTGACCGACTGTAGCATAGGAATATCATTTCCTATCAGAAGAATGTCATCCACGTACAATACGAGGAATGTGACAGCTCTTCCTACAGCCTTCTTATAAACACAAGGTTCATCTGGATTTTTGATGAAATCAAACTCTTTGATAACATCATCGAAACAGATGTTCCAACTCCGAGATGCCTGCTTTAACCCATATATGGATTTAAGCAGTCTACATGCTTTCTCGCTGCTCCTACCGTCAATGAAGCCCTCTGGCTGATCCATATAAACGCATTCTTCTAAATCTCCATTTAGAAATGCTGTTTTAACGTCCATCTGCCAGATTTCATAGTCGTAGTGAGCAGCAA
Source organism: Agapanthus africanus (assembly GCA_030015575.1). Lineage (NCBI taxonomy): Eukaryota > Viridiplantae > Streptophyta > Magnoliopsida > Asparagales > Amaryllidaceae > Agapanthus > Agapanthus africanus. The sequence continues at coordinate 383,980,513 of JASDDO010000014.1, forward strand.
TAGCAAGTAGGATCCGAATGGATTTAAGCATGACTACGGGCGAAAAAGTTTCGTCATAGTCCAAACCTGGTCTTTGACGAAAACCTTTCGCCACAAGTCTTGCCTTATAGGTCTCTACCTGCCCATTTACACCAATCATTCTTTTAAAGATCCATTTGCACCCTACAGGTTTTACCCCAGGGGGTACAACGTCCAAAGTCAATACTTTGTTGGTGTATATAGACTCCATTTCGGATCTCATGGCATCCAGCCACTTCACAGAGTCAGCACTCGTGATAGCTTGCTGAAAACTGGTAGGATCATCATCATCCATGATGCAATCTTCTCCGTTACCATCAATGAGGAAACCGTAGTACCTCTCCGGTGGGCGAGAAGTCCTACCAGACCTTCGGAGTGGCCGAGGTTCCTCAGTTTCTATTGCAACAGGCGGTTCAACCAAATCGTCATTAGTAGTTTGTGTTTCTAGAACCACTTCTAGATCCACTACCTTGCTATCATCTTTTTCTGTGAAAAACTCTTTTTCTAAGAATGTGGCATACTGAGAAACAAACACTTTTTATTCCTCTTTGTGGTAGAATAGATATCCATAAGATTTCTTTGGATATCCTACAAATTTACACATGACTGACCGTGTCTCGAGTTTGTCCGGATTCTGTTTTTTAACATAGGCCGGGCAACCCCAAATCTTAATTCTCTTAAGAGATGGTCTCTTCCCATTCCATATCTCATATGGTGTGGTAGACACGGCTTTGGTTGGAACCCTGTTTAGCAGAAACGCTGCATTCTCCAATGCATGCCCCCAAAACGAGACTGGTAACTCAGCGTCACTCATCATGGACCGGACCATATCTAATAGGGTCCTATTCCGTCGTTCTGACACACCGTTGTGCTGTGGTGTGTAAGGAGGAGTGAGCTGAGAGAGAATCCCATTCTCTTATAGGAAGTTTGCAAATTCTGTACTGAGATACTCACCACCTCGATCTGATCGAAGCATTTTGATACTCAAGCCGGTTTTTTTTTCTACTTCTTGTTTATATTCAATGAATTTCTCGAAAGCTTCGGACTTGTGCTTTAATAAAAATACATGACCGAATCTTGAGAAATCGTCAGTGAATGTAATGAAGTATGAGAAACCGCCTCTAGCCTGTATAGACATTGGCCCGCATACATCACTATGTATAAGGCCTAGGAGCTGAGTAGCTCTTTCTCCGTGTCCGGTAAACGGAGTTTTGGTCATTTTACCCTTGATACAAGACTGGCAAGTCGCATAAGATTTATATTCAAAAGAGTTTAAATATCCATCTTTGTGTAACTTGTTTAGTCTTGTTTCGTTAATATGACCAAGTCTACAATGCCAAAGAAAAGCTTCATTTAATTCTGAAAGTTTTCTTTTATTAGTGTGTTGTATACTGAAAACTGTGTGTTGATTTAGGACATATATTCCGTTATTAAGCGTACCATACCCAACCAACATTTGATTTAGGTGAATGTTCATAACATTGTTCTGCAATACAAAATTATATCCTTCATTTTCCAACAAAGAAACGGATATTATATTACATAGCATACTTGGTACAAAATAACATGGATTCAAAATCAAAATACATCCAGATGGCAACCCCAAGTGATACTCTCCCACTGCGACTGTATGTACATTGGAACCATTTCCAACGCGGAGAGTATGGTCACCTGTCTTCAAAACCTTGCTATTTCTCAGCCCCTGCATAGAATTGCAAATATGAGAACCTGAACCGGTATCTAATACCCAGGAAGCAGAGTTTATTGAAAAACAGTTTTCTGTCACAAACGCACCTGAAGCAGAAACATCAACATGCTTCTTCTTTAGACTTAAGTACTCCGTACAGTTGCGCTTCCAATGTCCTGTCTTGTGGCAATGAAAACATTCGCCTTTCCCTGAGTCTCCAGCCTTGGACTTTTCCTTTCCCTTCACCTTTTTAACTCCACCCTTAGGATTAGTGGGCTTCTTCTTTTTCTTTCCCTTGGCCTTAGCTTTCGGGCGAGAAGAGGAAGACTGTCCAATAGTTATAACGGGAGTTTTTGCTGACTTCATAGTGCTCTCTGCACTCCTTAACATGTTAAGGAGTTCAGGGAGTTCCTTCTCCATCCCGTGCATGTTGGAGTTCACTATGAATTGAGCAAAGGTGGAGGGGAGGGACTGCAGAATAATATCTATATACTGTTCATTGTCCATTGTCCATCCTAGGTCCTCAAGCTCTTCTATAGGAGCTATCATCTTTAGAACATGGTCTCCTACTGGTGTGCCAGGGGCCATTCGTATCTGAAACAATTTCTTTGATGCTTCGTATCGTAATACGCGTGATTGCTCTCCATACAACTCCTTTGTATGGAGAAATATGGTTTGAATGTCCATATTCTCGTGCTGCTTCTGATGTGTATTGTCCATCGATGCAAACGTGAGGCATTTGGCCGTGGCACAGTCAGCGTCCCATGTCTTGCGGACTTCAACGTCCGCAACTGAGGATTTTGGACCTGGGACGGGCGGGGATGAAGCCGTGAGGACATATGATACTTTATCATAAGTCAAGGCGATTTTCAGATTCCTCAGCCAGTCTTTATAATTGGTCCCATTCAGTTTGTTTTTATCTAGTAGAAGCTTGAGTCCAGTCATGGGTATCTGCCATTAAGAGAGAGAAAAGAATACACTCAGCGAAAGCTCTTGCACAGATCAGATTGGTTATTATCTTGTCTAATCGATGTCTCCCACCGCTTTAATCAAGTTTTCTTTCAAATCTTAAAAAGAAAACTTGCCAGGAATAATTACAGTCTACAACTTTGCTAATCGTTCAGCCAGGCCAGTGTCGGTACTTGAGGGAGGTTCCTCGTGCTTTCGCACGGACCTAATTAAAGTAAACCTCGTTTTCCCAGAGGCGTAGCCCCGTTAACACCTTTCTAGACATCTAATGAGTTAGCTAATTATAAACTGCAAAACTCTCCTAGGAGCAACTATTACCCACAGTGGGATCGGGATCCAACCATCACATGAAAGGTAAGCAATCTCATTGCAAATTTCAACACTTGAAATTCCCAATGTAATTTTTACCCCTAGTACTTATGACCTTAACTATGGTCAACAAATCATAAGTACCAGTCAAGTTCTACTCGTCATTTCTTGATCAATTAGACCCACCCATATGACCCTTAACTATGGTCAACAAAGTCGCATGAATGTCCTAATTAATCTGCATCATATGCAGTGTAGGAAGACATCACTTAGCTACCGTACACTACGCCTTAACTAAAGTCAACAAACGTAGCACGAATACTAAGTACTCTACTTCCTAAAATGACGGAGGGTTGCGGATGATTTTTAAGAAAATCTTTAACGCTTTGAACTTGATATCGTTGTAGAATCAAACAGTTTTCAAAAGGAGTGGCTTAAGCTCCGCAGTTTTGAAATATAGCTTTTTCATAAAGAGCCGAGTGGTTTTTCAAATCTGATTCTACAACATCTTTTTAGGTTTATTTTCTTTACATTAATCATATTAATGCAATCCCATCATTTAAGTCCTTAAGCCAATCACAGAAAAGAAACGAAAATAACACGTACGCTTATGCCATCCGCATTCGCCGCAATGTTCCGTTATGCACCGTTAGGTTACTTTACTAACGGCATACCGGGACAGGACTAGCGCGGGTGTAAAACATAAGCAACGTCTACTATATATCATATATATAATATGTCATTCATTTCAGATATCACAGAACACATGCAGCAGAAACATATATATAATGTGGGATATTCTAGGACGTCCGTATTTAGTATTTAGCCAATAATAGAAAATACGGATTCCACAGTCGCGATGAATAGCCAAGCCCACACCCTTAGACCCGTACGAGAGCGGCAAGCGACCCTACCAATCCTGGAGTTTAGGAGTGTAACATTTCAAAAAAAATAAATATATAAAATATTATTTTTGGGAATTTTCATAATTTAATATTAGTTTTAATGAATATTTAATATTCCGTATAATTAAATACCGATAAATGGTGAAAATTCTGGAGAAAATTATGGAAATTCTAAAATAGGTTATTTTGTGGAAATATGCCATTTTACAGTTTTTATGATGAATTATACGTTATTTTAGTGTTAATTGCGATTAAAAATCGCTAATTGGATTTTCGGCTTTTGTGCAATTGTGCACATAACATTTTCCACACCTGTTACACTTGTTTCTTGTTTTGGTCATGGTAGCCTAGGGTTGGACCATGTTTAGGTGACCATGGTGGTTTGAACCAATTGGTTAGGTTAGTGGGGTTACTTAAGGGTTTTAGCTTGGTTAAGGATGATTAAGGTTAAGTTGACTTGTGTAGGAGAGTGTGAGCCAACATGGTTCAAGAGTGAGAGAGAGGTGGCTAGAGTGTGCATGATCCCTCTCAACCTTCATTATCCCTTGTGTTCTTTCATGCTATCTCGCATTCTCACACATTACACCACTTCAAAACAACTTCAGCCCATATACCATCACATCAGCCCCATATCAAATATCATCAGCAGAAATTCAGCAGCCTTACATCAGCCTATATCAACACACCAGCCACCCTACAAGCTGCAACATCAGCTACACCAGCCCCTAACCCCCTTAGCTCAACACCTACACCATCAGTTCAGTCACCATCAGCCCCCATAGCGGACCTGCACACCCCCTTATCAACACCTTCAGCCATAGTAGCTGACTTCAGCTACCAGAACAGCCCCCTCCCTATACCTACAGCTGCAGCAGCTGCAGCCACCACCCTAACATCATAGCCCCATACCTACACCCTCACATCTACCTAATATCAGCCCCTTTATCACCATATCAGCCTCCATATCAGCTCATCCATATGCTGAAACCATACTTCAGCCCAAAACACTTCACCCTGCATCACCCAAAACCCTGCATCAGCAGTAGCAACCCCATCAACACAACACCAAATACTTCAACTTCACCACAACACCTACCCCAACACTTTGCTGCTGCACTTAGCCACGAACAATTCCAAGCAGCAGCAGCCAAGGCAACAGCAACCAAAACCACAATTCATTCAGCTGCAGTTTTACAGTTCAGCCAGAACACCAACTTGAAGATGCTACAGATGCACTTCAGCAGGCCTTCCTTCCTCTGGATCTTCCCTTCTACTACATCCTAAGACTTCTCTTGAGGTATAATCTCATAACCAAATTCCTGTCTTGCAAGTTATAGTGTTTAGCTGATAATTTACTGTTATATCCATGATGTAGTGCTAGTTTAGGCAAAACTTGAGTGAGATGTGACCAAGTGTGGTTTTGATCGTTAGTATGACCTTATTAGGTGTTTTTGAGACCATTGTAACCAATATTACTCCAGATCCCTAGTATTTACCATAGTTATGCGACTTGGCGTATTTTAGCGTTTTTGTCGATTTTGAGACCTTTCTGAGATCTGCTTTCACCCGGGGCCTCCTAGAGAAAAATTAACTTGGCAGAGAGCTGTGCAGGCACCCTGGAACCCCTGCCCAAAGCCCTATCCACCACCTCAAAACCCCGGCCGCAAATTTAATCCCCCTGGCCGCAATTTGCGGCCAGAGCAGTGTAAAACTGCCTCGTTTTGCGTGCACAGCCCTATTTCATGTAAAATTGACCCCCGGTATGTCTAGTTTTGACTGTTTCCTGTTAGGGTAAAATCTGGGTTCATTTTCATGAGTTGGCGTATTATTTACGATGTGTTTTCGTATGGATTTTGTTATTCGATGATTCGTTTCTGTCGGGTGGCGTTTGGACGTCAACGACAGTGGATTTTGGCAGTGTTTGCAAACAAGGTCACATGTTTTTACCTATGGGCGTAGTGTGCACCAGTTTGGGTTCCGATGTGATTTTTATGAGTTTTAGCATGTGATATCCTTGTAGGTACTCTGCGTGGCGTCGAGGCGTTGGAGATGCAAACGGCGACATCGGCACCGGCACACATATCAAGGTGAGTAGATTTATATCTACGGGGTGAAGTCGGGTGGATGGCGTATAGCACCCCCGCAGTCCGTGGTGATGTATACGGATGCGTATACACACCTACAATTATTATTATATGTTGTTCGGGAAATTATTGATGATTTAAGATGGATATTGGTATGTTGGATTGGTGAAAGGTTGCGAAACCTTAGGGTATTGGGTGCACTACACATACGTACTCGCACATACATACTTGCATACATCCTCACTTCATATATGCTTATGGGATTCGTCATGGACTTGTGTTCACTTGGTTATGAGGCTATGTGTTTATTTCGGATTTGAGGATGATACATGGGATTGATATGAGTCGATGAGTTGATATGAGATTATGATATCGGCGATATGACTTGTTATGATGGTAAAATTCATGATTTTGATACGTCTCGATACTTTAGAGGATTTTGGGAATGATGGTGCCCTAGTAATGTGGCATATATTTATTATGTGATCGACATGTGATTAGGTTATGAGATCGGAAATGATATGATACGACAAGATAATTATGATATGCCGCATTCGGCAATGCATATTCTTTTGTGACGATATATGATGATGATTATCGAGTTGCTAGAGACTGTCGATCAGCAGTCAGGTCTTGATTATAGTGATGATGTTAGAATTGTACTAGACATAGGTCAGTACCCAGATGATGATAATTGATAAAGAGAATACTCGATGAATGATATGACAAATGTGATATTGACCCATACCCAGATTGGGGAGGCCGTACGACGGATTTACGTACGAGCTATAATTTGTTGTTTGATCCGCCTACTTGACTTGGGAATAACCAATTATAGAGATATGGTATCGGATGTGATTTGATCGAGGCGGGATCACCGACTATATATGTATATTTATATGTATCGACTCAGAGGTTAGGCGGTTTCCCTTACCTACTACTAGCTTTAGCTCAGCCTTGTAGTAGGGTAGCTATATGACCTTTATGACATTAGATGCAGCTTAGCGATCAAGGTGTTCAGTATTTCAGCTCCCGCATATTATTATTGTTGCTCTGCATCGCATACTGTTCTGATTCATATTCTATTATTGATATCATGCTGCTAGGACACCAGCACCATTACCGATGATGCGTATGTACCACGTACTCTTATTTGCTGTCGCACACACATCTTCATCGGTAATTGCCATGTCACGTACACTTAGAGAATACTATTGCCTGATTTACCTTGTTAGCTAGTAGTGACATGATATTAGTGTACTTGCCATGTATACCAGCTTGACACAGTAGTTATTACTTGTCACTTCATGCATGTTGTTATTCACTATATGCTGCATTCATGGATTCTCATGCTTATATTCATGATTTCACATGCTATTGATTATTTGGATTCGAGTTTCCATGAGATTTTCTGGATTTGGAGGAAAACCGCAACACATATATATATAACGTTTTCTCTCTTTTTAAATAAATGCGGTTTTCCCATGATGTATGAGTCGTCCACCATGAGTTTTGCTGATGGATTTCGAGACCCGATTCGAGGAGGCGGATGAACCGTTTCGGGTACATGGTGGGCCCGGTACGGTACCCCGGGGCAAGAAGATCGCAGGAGATGGCGTTGAGCCTGGCAGGGGAGCACGACCGACCGATGATATTACCCGACACGTCGGATATCCGGAGGATACCATCGTAGTCATGAGATGGATGGTAGGGGCCGATCTGGACTGATGGCACCTTGGATATTATGATTGAGACATTGAGATTTGAGATATTGAGGTACAGAGATTGTGATACAGAGATATCGAGACATTAAGATTTATGATTTGTGCCGATGCTAGGCACTGTTTTATGCTGATTTCATTATGATACCTCATTTAAAAATACAGAAATCTCACAAAGTTACAAAAGCAGTTTTCTTTAGCACATGCATTCTGTTTCATGCATTCATACATCATTCATATGATATACATTGCCACCTGATGCACTGGCACAGACACATGGGTTTGCACTTGGGTTAGATATTTACCCTAGACTTGGTTAGAGATTGCTGGTTATATATTTGAGGATTATTTATATATTGATCGTATGACCTAGGATTGCGTCATACATGCGATTTTCTGTTCGTAGATCTTTTTCTACTCACGAGTTGGCAACACACCCACGTTGTTCCCCAGTTTCTTGCAGGTGTTGCCGTACGGATTTCATTACGGCTTGCGGGCACGGTTTCTTTTCGGGTGACTTGCTAGTAGGTGGGATTAATGTATCTTACCCATCGTTATACCTTGTATATTATATTTCAGTTGTATCTAGAATTTCCATCAACCAAACATGTACTTAATTGAGATAGAGACCAGTGATGTTTATTCTTTCGACCTTAGAGTCGCGTTTTATATTTCCATGGGTTCTTGCTGGTTGAGTTTCTTTTCTGTTGTGATCCTCGCCTTTAGGCGTTGTATATTATGTGCATACAGGTTGTTTGATTTGGTTCTTCCTATTCTCTACTACTTCACTTGGTTTGGATTTCTGGGTTTCGGCTTACTTAGCATACATACGCCTTGAGACGTTCGTAGTCTAAGTGCCGGTCATGTTTCGTACTTTCGGTTCGTGACAAAGTTGGTATCAGAGCGTTAGGTTTTACCTTCGGAGTATAGGATGACCCTTGGTTGATGGAATAGGTGACTAAAGTAGAGTGACGTACCGTGGTATGTCCGCGGCATATTTACGATACGCCACTCCACTTAAGAAGCCTTAGGATGTACATTTCCTTAAGATGTACATTTCCTTGTCCAGTATCATATTCCTTCCTGATCTAGCCTCATCGGTACCAGTTTTGGTTTTGCTGCCACGATAACGGGCAGGGAAAGCTACGGCTAGAGTTGCGGTCAGCCTGAGCTCGTCACGAACGAGGACTGACCTGGGCATGATTCCGGCGACACACGATTGTAGAGATGTGTCTTTTGATTATGTTTTGCGCCACGAGCGTTGGATGGATCACTGTATGAGATTACTCGGACATGCAGATCAGCGCCAGAGGATTGAGCCACTGACAGAGGCCAGCCAGATATTGTTGACCGTTGGTGTATTGCTTACTCATGATGAGTGAGGAACTGTTCAGCGTGCTGAAGAGTGAGCCAGTTCTTGCTGCGAACGACAAGATATTGTCCCAGATGTTAGAGCTATTACAGTACGAGATCGTACTAAAAGATTATAGAAGATCACTAGTCTCCGAGGATGAATGACTAGGACATATGGATTGTTCGCTACCCCGATGCGAGGTCATCAGATAGACTGATTCCAGCTGAGACGACTTCACGCGGAGACGTTGAGAGTCGACAGAGACGATCAAATGTCAGAAACCTATTATTCCAAGTCTAAAGTATTCAGAAAGACATGCAGGCAATTCTATGGTCCCTCTAGAAGAATTAAACCCTAACTCGACTTAATGACCGTGTGAAAGCCTTTGAACCTTAGGGTTTACGGCAGTTCTGCGGCGCCATTAGTGAGGCTTGGGTTTGCTCTTCTACGGCTGGACCACCGATGCTGGGGTATGTACTCGATGCCATTATACTATACCCAAGATGTTGAGCTCTTGGGGGATTATGAGGTCTTGACAAATCGATCGGATGGCTCGTCTTAATTCGGATGCTAGGTGGTTAGATGCATTTCTTGGGAGACTCCAGATACGATGATAGCCGTTGGAGTTCAGTCCATGCAGCCACGACGAGACAAGTCTGAAACAGACGACATTAGAGGATAGTGGAATAAGAGATTCGTACGAGGTCTTGATGAGATGACGTTCCACTTCGCCGACAGCAGAGATGCGATGCGCATGCCGAGACATAGTACTGGATATACCTTCCAGAAGGAGTCGCGACGAGTATGCGGTCGTTCCAGAATAAGAAGCAGATATAGTAAAGGACGATGACTTCCGGACAGTTAGGCAGAGACGAGACTTGGAAGAGACCTTGAGCAGGATGCATTCCAGGACACTGCTGCTATGATGATATTTGCCCCAGGATCAGATGTGTTACGTGCATTCAGAGAGCCGGAGGCCGACGCCAGTGACATGTTGCTTTACGAGTGGTCATGATGATTGACTGAGAGATGACCAGAGAAGTGCCAGAACGGAATCGTCCCCGTTAGCACACTTGACAGGGCCGATGAGCCGATTGATCGAGAGATTGGAAATCCACATAGAAGACTTGGACCCAGGAGTGGTCATGGTATGCACACCAGTAGGTTAGAGTTCAGGATCGTCGACGAGTTATGCTACGAGTAATCACGACAGTTAGCCAGAGATTCGTGGAGGATGTGCTTGAGCGGAACTATTCCTCCATACTTGATTTTGGTGTTTTGACGATTTATTCGCATGATTTGATTTTGTTGATTGAGGATTTACGAATGTTGCACCGTTATTGCATTTGATATTGTTTTGTGCCTTGGTTGTCTCATGTCATGATTTTATGGGTTAGACATTGATTTGATTTTGTGCGTATGCACGCACACGATTTGCTTTTTGCACTCGGTATAGTTCACATATGCTTGCAGTGCAGTGACATGTATTTTGTGCACTTGGATGCACTGGATTTCGGTTCGATGGTGATGCTCGATATTTGTTTTGTGCACGTTATGCACTGACTAGAATTGGCGCATGTTCTGAGATGAGACTTGGTGCACACCAGATGCACTAAATCGGGATTTTTTGTGCATGTCAGATGCACCTGATTTTGCGGTCAGGCATACGCGTTGCCTATGACCAATGTTGTGTGCACACCCGTTGCACCTTGATGTCGTTTTTGTGCACCTGTTTGGCACCGGTATGGATTTTGGTTTCCGTGCGCACCGGACGCATAGGGTTTTTATATGCATTTTTTTGATTGATTTCTATGGAGCAGTACGTTTTTTATGATATTTGCTATGTGTTTTCGTACTGAGCAGAACTGATCAGATGACAGTACCTGGATATATTTTGCATGCATTGATAGATTTCAAAGGGATCTCCCAAAGCGAGCTATAGTCTCATTATTTACATACGTGTCCGATACGACATGAAACATTTAAAATGAGGAAACCCTTCTAAATTTGTTTTCAAACGGCGGATTGTGCATACTAAACAAAAGATATATACGTATATGGCTATTTTCTTATAGAGAACGTCCGCCACTGTGCAGTGTTATGCGCATTGCACAACGACTTTAGAAGACTTGGCATGCATTTCCTTCAGATATTTACATGTACAGATTCGATATTTACATGTATAGTCCCGATTTATAGCGTATTGGTTTTGCTTTGGATTTGGCATTCGTGTTTTCATATTGACTCCGATGATTGCGAGACGCTTGACGGAGTTTTGTTTTCGAGTTATCTGCACGTTACTCATGCGCATGTATTGCGCTATGATGCCTTTTTTATATTGATAATTTCGGAGCCCCATTGGTTTGGGCATTTTATTGAAATGTTTTTAGAATTTGGAGGTTTGAATTTAAATTCGGGGACCGAATTTCTTTAAGGGGGGAAGACTGTAACATTTCAAAAAATATATATATATATAAAATATTATTTTTGGGAATTTTCATAATTTAATATTAGTTTTAATGAATATTTAATATTCGTATAATTAAATATCGATAAATGGTGAAAATTCTGGAGAAAATTATGGAAATTCTAAAATAGGTTATTTTGTGGAAATATGCCATTTTACAGTTTTTATGATGAATTATATGTTATTTTAGTGTTAATTGCGATTAAAAATCGCTAATTGGATTTTCGGCTTTTGTGCAATTGTGCACATAACATTTTCCACACCTGTTACACTTGTTTCTTGTTTTGGTCATGGTAGCCTAGGGTTGGACAATGTTTACGTGACCATGGTGGTTTGAACCAATTGGTTAGGTTAGTGGGGTTACTTAAAGGTTTTAGCTTGGTTAAGGATGATTAAGGTTAAGTTGACTTGTGTAGGAGAGTGTGAGCCATGAATGGCTTGAGGGTGCTAACATGGTTCAAGAGTGAGAGAGAGGTGGCTAGAGTGTGCATGATCCCTCTCAACCTTCATTATCCCTTGTGTTCTTTCATACTACCTCTCACTCTCACACCTTACACCACTTCAAAACAACTTCATCCCATATACCATCACTTCAGCCCCATATCAAATATCATCAGCAGAAATTCAGCAGCCCTACATCAGCCTATATCAACACACCAGCCACCCTACAAGCTGCCACATCAGCTACACCAGCCCCTAACCCCCTTAGCCCAACACCTACACCATCAGTTCAGCCACCATCAGCCCCCATAGCTGACCTACACACCCCCTTATCAACACCTTCAGCCATAATAGCTGACTTCAGCCACCAGAACAGCCCCCTCCCTATACCTACAGCTGCAGCAGCTGCAGCCACCACCCTAACATCATAGCCCCATACCTACACCCTCACATCTACCCAATATCAGCCCTTTTATCACCATATCAGCCTCCATATCAGCTCCATATGCTGAAACCATACTTCAGCCCAAAACACTTAACCCTGCATCACCCAAAACCCTGCATCAGCAGTAGCAACCCCATCAACACAACACCAAATACTTCAACTTCACCACAACACCTACCCCAACACTTCTGCTGCTGCACTTAGCCACGAACAATTCCAAGCAGTAGCAGCAGCCAAGGCAACAGCAACCAAAACCACAATTCATTCAGCTACAGTTTTACAGTTCAGCCAGAACACCAACTTGAAGATGCTACAGATGCACTTCTCCAGGCCTTCCTTCCTCTGGATCTTCCCTTCTACTACATCCTAAGACTTCTCTTGAGGTATAATCTCATAACCAAATTCCTGTCTTGCAAGTTATAGTGTTTAGCTGATAATTTACTGTTATATCCATGATTCAGTGCTAGTTTAGGCAAAACTTGAGTGAGATGTGACCAAGTGTGGTTTTGATCGTTAGTATGACCTTATTAGGTGTTTTTGAGACCATTGTAACCAATATTACTCCAGATCCCTAGTATTTACCAGAGTTATGCGACTTGGCGTATTTTAGCGTTTTTGTCGATTTTGAGACCTTTCTGAGATCTGCTTTCACCCGGGGCCTCCTAGAGAAAAATTGACTTGGCAGAGAGCTGTGCAGGCACCCTGGAACCCCTTCCCAAAGCCCTAGCCACCACCTCAAAACCCCGGCCGCAAATTTAATCCACATGGCAGCAATTTGCGGCCAGAGCAGTGTAAAACTGCCTCGTTTTGCGTGCACAGCCCTATTTCATGTAAAATTGACCCCCGGTATGTCTAGTTTTGACTGTTTCCTGTTAGGGTAAATCTGGGTTCATTATCATGAGTTGGCGTATGATTTATGACGTGTTTTCGTATGGATTTTGTTATTCGATGATTCGTTTCTGTCGGGTGGTGTTTGGACGTCAACGACAGTGGATTTTGGCAGTGTTTGCACACAAGGTCACAGGTTTTTACCTATGGGCGTAGTGTGTACCAGTTTGGGTTCCGATGTGATTTTTATGAGTTTTAGCATGTGATATCCTTGTAGGTATTCCGCGTGGCGTCGAGGCGTTGGAGATGCAAACGGCGATATCGGCACCGGCACACATATCAAGGTGAGTAGATTTATATCTACGGGGAGAAGTCGGGTGGATGGCGTATAGCACCCCCGCAGTCCGTGGTGATGCATACGGATGCGTATACACACCTACAATTATTATTATATGTTGTTCGGGAAATTATTGATGATTTAAGATGGATATTGGTATGTTGGATTGGTGAAAGGTTACGAAACCTTAGGGTATTGGGTGCACTACACATACGTACTCGCATATACATACTTGCATACATCCTCACTTCATATATGCTTATGGGATTCGTCATGGACATGTGTTCACTTGGATATGAGGCAATGTGTTTATTTCGGATTTGAGGATGATACATGGGATTGATATGAGTCGATGAGTTGATATGAGATTATGATATCGGCGATATGACCTGTTATGATGGTAAAATTCATGATTTTGATACGTCTCGATACTTTAGAGGATTTTGGGAATGATGGTGCCCTAGTAATGTGGCATATATTTATTATGTGATCGACATGTGATTAGGTTATGAGATCGGAAATGATATGATACGACAAGATAATTATGATATGCCGCATTCGGCGATGCATATTCTTTTGTGACGATATATGATGATGATTATCGAGTTGCTAGAGATTGTCGATCAGCAGTCAGGTCTTGATTATAGTGATGATGTTAGAATTGTAGTAGACATAGGTCAGTACCCAGATGATGATAATTGATAAAGAGAATACTCGATGAATGATATGACAAATGTGATATTGACCCATACCCAGATTGGGGAGGCCGTACGACGGATTTACGTACGAGCTATAATTTGATGTTTGATCCGCCTACTTGACTTGGGAATAACCAATTATAGAGATATGGTATCGGATGTGATATGATCGAGGCGGGATCACCGACTATATATGTATATTTATATGTATCGACTCAGAGGTTATGCGGTTTCCCTTACCTACTACTAGCTTTAGCTCAGCCTTGTAATAGGGTAGCTATATGACCTTTATGACATTAGATGCAGCTTAGCGATCATGGTGTTCAGTATTTCAGCTCCCGCATATTATTATTGTTGCTCTGCATCGCATACTGTTATGATTCATATTCTATTATTGATATCATGCTGCTAGGACACCAGCACCATTACCGATGATGCGTATGTACCACGTACACTTATTTGCTGTCGCACACACATCTTCATCGGTAATTGCTATGTCACGTACACTTAGAGAATATTATGGCCTGATTTAGCTTGTTAGCTAGTAGTGACATGATATTAGTGTACTTGCCATGTGTACCAGCTTGACATAGTAGTTATTACTTGTCACTTCATGCATGCTGTTATTCACTATATGCTGCATTCATGGATTCTCATGCTTATATTCATGATTTCATATGCTATTGATGATTTGGATTCGAGTTTCCATGAGATTTTCTGGATTTGGAGGAAAACCGCAACACATATATATATAACGTTTTCTCTTTTTTTAAATAAATGCGGTTTTCCCATAATGTATGAGTCATCCACCATGAGTTTTGCTGATGGATTTCGAGACCCGATTCGAGGAGGCGGATGAATCGTTTCGGGTACATGGTGGGCCCGGTGCGGTACCCCGGGGCAAGAAGATCGCAGGAGATGGCGTTGAGCCTGGCAGGGGAGCACGACCGACCGGTGATATTACCCGACACGTCGGATATCCGGAGGATACCGTCGTAGTCATGAGATGGATGGTAGGGGCCGATCTGGACTGACGGCACCCTGGATATTATGATTGAGACATTAAGATTTGAGATATTGAGGTACAGAGATTGTGATACAGAGATATCGAGACATTGAGATTTATGATTTGTGCTGATGCTAGGCACTGTTTTATGCTGATTTCATTATGATACCTCATTTAAAAATACAGAAATCTCACAAAGTTACAAAAGCAGTTTTCTTTAGCACATGCATTCTGTTTCATGCATTCATACATCATTCATATGATATACATTGCCACCTGATGCACTGGCACAGACACATGGGTTTACACTTGGGTTAGATATTTACCCTAGACTTGGTTAGAGATTGCTGGTTATATATTTGAGGATTATTTATATATTGATCGTATGACCTAGGATTGCGTCATACATGCGATTTTCTGTTCGTAGATCTTTTTCTACTCACGAGTTGGCAACTCACCCCCGTTGTGCCCCAGTTTCTTGCAGGTGTTGCCGTATGGATTTCATTACGGCTTGCGGGCACGGTTTCTTTTCGGGTAACTTGCTAGTAGGTGGGATTATTGTATCTTACCCATCGTTATACCTTGTATATTATATTTCAGTTGTATCTAGAATTTCCATCAACCAAACATGTACTTAATTGAGATAGAGACCAGTGATGTTTATTCTTTCGACCTTAGAGTCGCGTGTTATATTTCCATGGGTTCTTGCTGGTTGAGTTTCATTTCTGTTGTGATCCTCGGCTTTAGGCGTTGTATATTATGTGCATACAGGTTGTTTGATTTGGTTCTTCCTATTCTCTACTACTTCACTTGGTTTGGATTTCTGGGTTTCGGCTTACTTAGCATACGTACGCCTTGAGACGTTCGTAGTCTAAGTGCCGGTCATGTTCCGTACTTTCGGGTCGTGACAAGGAGACCCGGTCTCGACTCCTCGAGATGGCCTCCCACTGAACCCCAGAACCCGGTCACTTGTGCTCCCCACCTTGGGTCTATCCTAATGCGGAAAAGTAAATAATATACAATATTGGTGACACAACCTCAACCCGGAAGTGCCCCAAATAAAAGAATATTACATTACATTTGAATTTACATGAATGAAAATATAAAACTCTCATCTCACATAAAACCCCCCGGCTATTCAGTCGCGACAATCCTGCACATCATATCTCAGCAACACATAATATCACATATCATCAACGTAAGTAACTATGCATACCCCAATTGTCGTTGACGTATAGCAACGAAACCGGCGATATCGAACATACTACACTTACGGTCACAGAAAAGAAAGTGTAAAACTACAATATTTGGAATCCACATTCTCTTTAGACATCATAAATGCGAAATATCACATATTTCGTATTTCATGCCTAAACTATATGAATTCCACATATTGTATCAAATTCCAGATAAACAGATAGTATTAAAGTTTTCGAACGAACGATCACTCACCCAAGATTCACTAAAGCTCAACACTTGAGCATGGTTCAAAAATCCGGAGTGTGGCACAGTAGTAGCGGTCCAGCCGTAGAAGGGTTAAACCAACGCCTCAAATGTGGCACGCCGTACTGCCCCAAACCCTAAGGTTCAAAGGGCGGTTCAAGACGGTCACATAATCGAGTTAAGGTTTGTTGTCTTCTAGAGGGTCCACCACAAAAAGACTTGCACGTATCTCCGAAGTATTTAAACCTCGTTAATAGTAAGCAAATGATACTCGTTCAAACACTTCAATACTTTCTAATTTACCCGGATAAACAACGAAATGAAAATTCCGATCGAATCTACGCGTTCAAAACCATCTCCAGAAATTACAGTACTATATACAGATTAAACATACCTAAAACACTGTACAAGAAGATATAAGAATTACAGTGGAAATATTATCCAATGATGCCCCTGTACGGCCGCGGAACCGCGGCCTAAGCCAGGAAATGTAGCGGTTCCGCGGCGGTTTATGCTCTTCGGGTCATCGAATTTCACTGTTATTCTTATAATTTCCTGCTGTGATTTTTAAGTATTTTTAATTCTGAAAAACGTCAGATTTTAAAATTTGTCCAGAGAGGGTCTTAAAATATCGTATTTTTGTCCGATCGGAGTTTTTACAACGTAAAAGCATCGCCTAATGTTCTAGGTCGGCTCTGATACCAATGAAAGGTTTGTTTAGCACCCTATGTAGAGTTTTGAAGCATCACATGTGTCAAAGTTTGGATTTTGATGGTGCTAAACAAGCATGCAAAGGAATCGATCCTAGAAAATTAGGGTTATGAAACTTAAAGCGAACAAAACTAGGGTTTCGAGACTACAACCTTTGTAGCTCCCTTTCGCTGGACTCCTTGGTGTCTTGGGTGTTGGAAGAAGGTCATCTTGAAGTCCTCTTACGTCCACGACGATCCACCCGGAGTTCGCCGTCCAAGCTCGCAACTTCGAGAATCGAAGAGAACACTCTAAACAAGTTGGCTAAACTTGTGTAGAATGATGTTGTGGTTTAGAATCTCACTTCAAAATCCTATTTTTATGAGTATCTTTCTCTCTTGAAAGAAATAGAAAGCAAAGGATCAAGGTTGATGAAGATGATGGCCTTTTGTGAAGAGGAGAAAAAGAACCCTTGAAAGAAAAATGAAAAATAAGCATATATATATTTTTCATCTCTCATATCCAACCATGGTTAATTCTAAATATATTATTGAATTGAAGTTAAAAGCACAAAAAGAAAATAAACCATGGGTTAAAAGGTAGGTGAGCATGGTAAGGTTAAGAAGAGTGTAGAAACCTTTTATGATTTAACCCATTTTCATTTCCATTTTGTTTTAATTCAAAAACAATAATAATCCATAAAAATAACCATGGTGTTATTCTTATATTTCCACCATTTCCATGTGTAAGCAACCATGATAAAATGATGTATGTATGCATGTGTGCATGCACATCCATATGTGCATGAACAAGAATGAATGCATACATCCAAAATAAACAAGATAGGATTTGTAGTGAGAAGCTAATGATAAATCAACACTTGATTTACTAATCCGGTCATATCACATACGACCCGACCATAAGCAATCCGCCCAATTAATATACGGTATCCCATACGCGCATCTTAATCGGGTCCAAGCGCATATCGCATACGCGCACCACAACGTTTCGCCTGGACTAGGTAACTCCTTTGTGGGACTCTAAGACTCGTCAATACGCCGACAGTGGGTAATGATCACATCAAGTACCCCCAAGCCGCAAGCGGTCAGCTAAACGTAACGGCCACCCGGGTATTGAGCGATCAGAAGAAAACAAGCGAACCTGCTACAACTCCCGTCGAGCCAACCGGCAACACTACCGTACAGTCCGGTCTCTTCGTCAGATATGCTGCATATCGAGCCTAGGGATGGTCAGTTCAACCCCAATAACTCAATAAGTCGTGCCGGTGAATGGTCTATAACAGATCGAGAAACTAATGATAACACTTATCAGCAATTCTCAGCAGCCCTGGCCAGGGACTTGCTGATATAACCAGTCGGGCACAGCACAGCATCAACCCCCAATATCGGGAGAGACGAAACCCCTCCTATCGCTCATCGCCTTCGTGTGTCTCGGGACTGTACCCAATGGCCACCTGTTTGCACGACTCGGTAGAGCCGTGGTAGGGTGGCAATCAAAGTACAGTGGGAGAACACACAAGACTCTATGACGATCTCGGGTCTACAGACTAACCTGTACCAGTGTCACCTGAGAACTGCTATCCGATGATAGATATAATTCCATATAGGAGTTCTCGGCGAGTCCGTCCAGTGTACCCAGTCACCACTGAGCACCCGTATATGATCTTGATGTCAAACATCGATGAATGTGGGAACATTCATCGCCCATCGTATGGCTCTAGTATCATATACGCTAGTCTACTCTGGTATATCAATGCCCCGTCTCGATATACCTACGACTAGGGACATTCCAGGATATGCTTACAGACTACAGATGTCCCACTAGTATGATCTCCATCATAATCAAAGTAGTCAAGCCGATATCCTTAGGGCTTTATCAGCAAGTATGAATGAATAAAAGCATGATCAAATCAACATGTCAGATAAAGAAGAACCAGATAGCATACTATCATGTCAAGCAAGAATGCATACTGAATATATATATACATGTATAGATACATCCACCATCACATAATGGCCTCTAGGGCATACATATATCCAACAACCTGTACCAGTGTCACCAGAGAACTGCCATCTGACGTAAGGTATAATATCATCTGGGAGTTCTCAGCGAGTCCGTCCAGTGTACCCAGTCTCCACTGAGCACCCGTATATCATCTCTGATGTCAAACACCAATGGATATGGGATCATCCATCGCCCATCTGTATGGGTCGAGAAGGTATACGCTAGTCTACTCTGTAGGGTTCCTAGGCACTCTTGTGAAGGTTCATAAGGCATCAAACATGCCCGGATTAAATTTTAGACGTGCCGAACAACCCAAAGCCAGGATCTTTGCTAGATTATTAGGGTTTAACATGCAAGAAGATAACTTTTATCTAAGTGTGAGGGATTACAACCTTTGTAGTCCGCTCCTTCACTTCACAAGCTCCGAGTAGAAGTCCCTTTGCCGCGATCCACGATCTCCCGGACTCATGAGAGGCTCCACGACTCGAACGATCCATGCTAGCTCGAAGTATTCCAAATCTCCGGTGATCTACCTTGAAGTTGCTACTACTCAAGCTTGCTCACTCAAAAGAGAAGAACACACTAATCTCAAGGGTTAAATGAGATGAGGATGAGAGAGTAGTAATTTTGCTTTCTTTTTAAATCATTTTCTCATTTTATTTCATCACTTAAGGATTTTTTTAAGAGAGCTTATCAAGAAGGAAGAAGATGATAATGGAAAAACAATAACCATAATAATCCTTTTGTGATGAATAGAATATAATCTATATGATTGAATTGTAACCATGGTCAAGGAAGAATGGCTAAGAATAAGTAGAGAAACAACTAGAGTTAGGGTTTGGTTAAGTTAAAAATGTGTCATCCAAAATATCTTTACAAATGACAAAAGAAAAATGCTTCTAGAAGGAACTTGAAGCATCTAACCCTAACCTCAATTAATCATCCTTAAACATGTTTAACAATTAATCATATCATGTCACAATAATATATATCACATATATATTATATATTTGCAACAAAAGAAAATAATACAATTAACATATATCGCATATATATCAATGTATCATCCAGTGAGAAAATGAAATGAAATAATAAAGCAAGCCAATATTAGTTAATATAATAATATATCATATATATTATTATATATTAAATCATCGAATCAACACTTGATCCGACGATCCGGCTATATCGAATATAACCGACTAATATATCATGTATCGATTTGTCGAATCAACACTTGATCCGATGTCCCGGTTCATATCTAAATATCGCGAGAATATAATACGGTATCCCATATCGCATTATTCTCGGTCCTGCACATATCACATATGTGCCTCTACTCCGTTTCGCCTGAGCCAAGAAACCTCTGTGTAGAACTCTAAAGAATCGTCAATACGCCAGTAGCAGGTGATGATCATATCAAACACCCACAAGCTGCAAGCGGTCAGCTAAACGTAACAGCCACCCAGGTATTGAGCGATCAGAAGATCAACAAGCTAGCCTATGCGTTCTCCTGTGAATCCGATCAGTAACACTCCCGTACAATCCGGTCTGTTCGTCTGATATGTCGCATATCAAGTCTAGGGGTGGTATACGTCAGACCCCAGTAACCGATAAGTCGTGTCGATGTGTGGCTCATAACGGGTCGAGAAACTACTGGTAACACTTACCAGTAAATCTCTATATCAGCCCTGGCCAGGGACTTCCAGTTATAGCCAATCGAACACAGCACAACATCAACTCCCTATACCGGGAGAGACGAATCCCCTCCTATCGCTCATTGCCTCCATGTGATTCGGGACTGTACCCAAAAGCCACCGTTTTGCACGCCCTCTTGGACGTGGTAAGGTGGAAATCAAAGCACAGTGGGAATCACACAAGACTCTATGACGATCTCGGGTCTTCAGACTACCCTGTACCTGTGTCACCGGAGAACTGCCATCTGACGTGTGGTATATCACCATCTGGGAGTTCTCGGCGAGTCCGTCCAGTGTACCCAGTCTCCACTGAGCACCCGTACACCATCTCCGATGTCTAACACCGATGGATATGGGATCATCCATCGCCCATCATATGGGTCAAGATGCGTATACGCTAGTCTACTCTGGTGTATCGATGCCCTGTCTCGATATACCCTCGACTAGGAACAGTTATAGGATGTACTCATCGACTACCGCGGCCCCACTAGTATGATCTCATCATAGTCCCAGTAGGCGAGTACAAGTCCTAAGGGCTTTATCAACATGTGAGAGTAAAACAGTAAACCAATACAAGTCAACATGTTAAGATAAAGTGAAACCAAATAGCATACTATCATGACGAGCAAGAAAGTCATCTCTATATATAACCAAGCATCCATTATAATATACATCATATGTACAACAATGGCCTCTAGGGCATATACATAACTAACAATCTCCCACTTGCACTAAGGTCAGCTGCTGAAGTATCGCATACCTAGCATCCTGAATAATCTCTCAAACTGTATATGGGGAATAGCCTTCGTGAATGGATCCGCAGTGTTGTCCTTCGTATCTACTCTCCTGACCTCGATCTCCCGGCGATCAACTATCTCCCTGATCAGGTGATACCGCCTCAGAATATGTCTGGACTTCTGATGGGACCTGGGTTCCTTGGCCAAAGCCACAGCTCCATTGTTATCGCAATACAGAGGTATTGGATGCTCAATGGATGGAACCACACCAAGTTCACTAATGAACTTCTTGATCCAGACAGCCTCTTTGGCAGCATCGTTGGCAGCGATGTATTCAGCCTCCATCGTTGAGTCTGCTACGGTATCCTGTTTGGAACTCTTCCAACATACCGCCCCTCCATTGAGGGTAAAGACAAAACCCGAATGCGACTTAGAGTCGTCCTTATCACTTTGGAAGCTGGAATCGGTAAAGGACTCCACCTGGAGTTCTCCGTTACCATACACCAAGAACATCTCCTTAGTCCTTCGCAAGTACTTGAGAATGTTCTTCACAGCTGTCCAGTGACTCTCTCCTGGATCTGCTTGATACCGACTCACTACACTTAGTGAGTATGCAACATCGGGTCTGGTACACAGCATCGCATACATGATAGAGCCTACTGCCGAAGCATAGGGTATCCCTTGCATGCGAGCTCTCTCCAAATCAGTCTTGGGAGACATCTCTTTGGAGAGAGTGAGTCCAGAGATCGTGGGTTGGTTCCCACGCTTGGATTCTTCCATACTAAACCTCTTTAGTATGGTGTCAATGTACCTGGATTGGGACAATCCCAATATCCGTTTAGATCTATCTCTATAGATCATGATTCCCAATATGCAGGAGGCATCACCTAGATCTTTCATTGAGAATCTCTGTGATAAGAAGAGCTTGACTGATTGCAGCATAGGAATATTATTTTCTATCAAGAGTATGTCATCCACGTACAATACGAGGAAGACAACCTTACCCTCTGCTACCTTCTTATAGATACAAGGTTCATCTATATTTTTGATGAAGTCAAACTCTTTGAATACAACATCAAAACAGATGTTCCAACTCCGCGATGCTTGCTTTAACCCATAAATGGATTTAAGCAGCTTGCACACCTTTCCGATGCTCCCACTATCTACGAAGCCCTCTGGCTGAGTCATGTACACGCACTCTTCTAAATCACCGTTTAGAAAGGCTGTCTTAATATCCATTTGCCAGATTTCGTAGTCATGGTATGCAGCAATGGCAAGTAAGATCCGGATGGACTTAAGCATAGCTACTGGAGAAAAGGTTTCGTCATAATCCACACCTGGACGTTGACGAAAACCCTTTGCTACAAGTCTAGCTTTGAAAGTCTCAACTTTTCCATCTACACCAAATTTCTTTTTAAAAATCCACTTGCTCCCAATGGGTTTTACCCCATCAGGAGCATTTTCTAAAATCCATACTTTATTGGTGTACATGGATTCCATCTCAGATCGCATTGCATCCAGCCATTTCACAGAGTCACCACTCGTGATGGCCTGCTCGAAACTAGTCGGTTCATCATCATCCATGATGCAGTCCTCGCTTCCACCATCAATGAGAAAACCGTAGTATCTCTCAGGTGGACGAGAAACCCTACTAGATCGGCGGAGAGGCTGGGGTTCGTCGGGTACTACTGAATCCTCTGGTTCCACTAAATCATCTGTTGTAGTTTGTTCTGCTGGAACTTCTTCCAGTTCTACCTCAGAGCCACTAATCTCTTTTGCAAGAAATTCCTTTTCCAAAAAGGTGGCGTGTTGAGCAACAAACACTCTTTGTTCCTCACTATGGTAGAAAATATACCCTCGCGAATGCTTGGGATATCCAATAAACTTACATAAAACAGATCTTGCCTCCAGTTTGTCTGGGTTCCGTCTTTTGACATAAGCCGGGCAACCCCATATCTTAACAAAATTAAGATATGGTCTCTTCCCTTCCCATATCTTATATGGGGTGGTAGGCACAGATTTGGTAGGAACTTTATTCAGTATGTATGCAGCTGTCTCCAGTGCATATCCCCAAAAGGAAATAGGTAACTCAGCCTCGCTCGTCATAGAGCGTACCATATCTAATAGGGTGCGATTCCTCCGCTCAGATACACCATTGTGCTGTGGTGTATAAGGAGGAGTAAGCTGAGAGAGAATCCCATTCTCTTTTAGATAATCTAAAAACTCACCGCTTAAGTATTCACCTCCTCGATCAGATCGAAGAATCTTAATACTTTTGCCCGTTTGGTTCTCTACTTCGTGCTTATATTCTCTGAATTTCTCAAAAGCTTCAGACTTGTGTTTCATCAGGAACACATGTCCGAATCTAGAGAGATCGTCAGTGAATGTAATGAAGTAGGAAGAACCGTTCCTGGCATGCGTAGACATGGGACCGCATACATCACTATGTACCAGTCCTAAGAGTTCGGTAACTCTTTCTCCGTGTCCACTAAACGGAGCTTTGGTCATTTTTCCTTTGAGACATGAATGGCAAGTATCATAAGATGATAATTCGAACGGATTCAAATAACCATCTCTATGTAACTTAGCCAGTCGTGTCGCAGTGATATGACCAAGTCTACAATGCCACAAGTAGGATTCGTTCATTTCTGAACTTTTCCTCTTGTGTGTGTTTTGTATATTCAGGACTGTATTCTGATTTAGAATGAATATGCCATTATGTAACGAGCCTGATGCAATCAACTTTTGATCTAGGAATATGTTCATAACATTATCCTTTACTACAAAATTATATCCTTCTTTACTTAATAAAGAAACTAATATAATGTTGCACATCATGTTCGGTATATAATATCACTCATTTAGAATCAGTGTATTACGACTCGGCAATACAAGGTGATATTCGCCAACTGCTTTGGCTGCAACATTTGCACCGTTCCCTACTAGAACGGAATGATCATCTTTTCCCAGTTCTCTACCTTTACGTAGCCCATGCAACTGTTAGCATATGTGGGATCCTGATCCGGTATCTAATACCCAGGACGTAGGGTGAACTGAGAAACAGTTCTCAATAACAAACACACCCGAAGAAGATGCATCAACATGCATGTTCTTTTGGGCGGCGTGAGAATCCAGATATTCTCCTGTTTCCTGTTCAGTCTTATAACTCTTATAAGAAAGAATGGGTCTAACGTTCCCTTGCTCAGTACAATAATCGGGTTCAGTCAATACATCAATATTATTATCTTGATTATAGCCTGACATGGTCGCTACCTGGAGAGAGAGAGAAGAAAACACTTTAGCGTATGCTCTTGCAAGATTAGATTGGTTATTATCTTATCTAATCAGGATGTCTCCCACTGTTTTTATCAAATCTACCTTAAAACCGTAAAAGGTAAGATTAGCCGGGATTAATTACACCCTACAATTTCGTCAATCTTTCAGCCAGATCAGTGTCGGTACTTTGAGGGAGGTTCCCCGTGCTTTCGCACGGACCTAATTAAAGTAAACATCGTTTTCCCAGTGGCGTAACCCCGTTAACACTTTTCTAGACACCTACTTGAATGACTAATTGTCCTGTGTAAAACACTCCCAGGAGTAACTCTTACTCGCAGTGGGTATCGGGATCCAACTATCTCATAGGAGGTATGCAATCTCATTGCAAATTTCAACACTTGAAATTCCCGATAATATTTTGCCCCTAGTGTCCTATGACCTTGACGGAGGTCAACAAACCATAAGCTACTAGTCAAGTTCAACCTGTCATTTCTTGATTGAATTAAACCCACCCGCACAACCCTTGACGGAGGTCAACAAGGCCGTACGACTGCCCTAATCCAATCTGCATCAAATGCATAAACAGATAAAAAAACTAGTCAGCAACCGTACACTACGCCTTGACGGAGGTCAACAAACGCAGCACGAATACTAAATAATATCTATCTGAAATGACGGAGGGCTACGCAGGTTTTTCAGAAAACCCTAAGCGTAATGAACTTGATATCGTCGTAGAATCATGTAGTTTTTGAAAAGGAGTGTTTTGAGGCTTTTCTTAGTTTCGCTAAAGTGGTCACTCCCGGTGAAGGGATCGTCGGCCCTTTCCTCATCGAATAAGGTGCAGGATATATCATATATACCGCTGTGCAAAGCAAAACAATAAAAGCAATCAAAAGACAAACCGCGTTTTGTAGCATCTGCCAGTTTTGCTAAAGGAGTCACTCCCGGTGAAGGGATCTCGGTCCTTTCCTTATCGAATAAGGTGCTGGATATATCATATATATCGCTGTGCAAAGCAAGACTGTAGCTACCCTTTTTATAAAGTTTTTTTTTGATTCTACAACATCTTTAGGTTTTTTTTCTTTTATTAATCTCATTAATAAAAATCCCATCAGCTTATGCTTCCTAAGCATCACAGAAGAAACGAAAGCAGTAATATTTATATATCAGCATATATATATAGTATAAGCATTCGTCTAATGCAGTAATATGATCTCATCACAGAACATTGCAGCAGAAGAACATATATGAAATATTGGATATACTAGGACGTCCGTGTTTTTAATATGAGCCTGTATAAAACACGGATTCCACGGTCGCGACGAATAGCCAAACCCACATCCCAAGACCCCTACGAGAGCGGCAAGTAACTCTGTCAATTCTAGGGTTAGGAGACCCGGTCTCGACTCCTCGAGATGGCCTCCCACTGGACCCTAGAACCCGGTTACTTGTGCTCCCCTCCTTGGGTCTACCTAATGCGGAAAAGTAAATAATATACTCTGGTGACAACAACCGCAACCAGGAAGTGCCCCAAATAAAAGAATATTACATTACAAATGAATTTTACATGAATGAAAATAAAAACCCTCATCTCACATAAAACCCCCGGCTATTCAGAACGCGACGATCCAATATAACATATCACAGCAACACATAATATCACATATCATCAACGTAAGTACATATGCGCATCCCAATTGTCGTTGACATATAGCAACGAAACCGGCGATATCACATATTACACTTACGGTCACAGAAAAGAAAGTGTAAAACTACAATATTTGGAATCCACAATCACTTTAGACATCGTAAATCCGAAATATCACATACTCCGTATTTCGTGCCTAACTCTATGAATTCCACATATTGTATCACATTCCAGATAAATAGACAGTATTAAACTTTCCGAACAGATAATCAAACACCCAAAATTTCCTAAAGTGCTCAACTCTTGAGCGGAGTTCAAATAATCCCAGAATATGTCACAATACCGGTGATCCAGCCGTAGAAGGGTCAAGCCAACGCCTCACATGTGGCACGCCGTACTGCCCCAAACCCGAAGGTTCAAAAGGCAGTTCAAGACGGTCACATAATCGAGTTAAGGTTTGTAGTCTTCTAGAGGGTCCACCGCTTAACTTGTACAATTTTCCGAAAGATTTAAACCCAATAAAAATTCAACGCTTGAAAGTTTTACGTGCCGGGAAAAAGTCGGTTAATGATATCCGTTCAACTAGTTTAACAATTTCTAAATATCCGGAAAGAAATACGAACTTAAATATTCCGATCGAATCTACTATTACAAAATAAACCCCAGATTTAAACAATACTGGAATCACTGTTAAAAATATCCAGAAGCCTCAACAAGTACCTACGGACATTACCAGAAAAGCCACGTGTCACAATCCTATCAATCCGCCGCGGAACCGCCGCGCAAGGCATGCTTGCGCCGCGGTTCCGCCGCCGTTTGATCGAATTGGGGGCTCGGGTTTTATGGTAATTCTTAGAATTCCCTGCTGATTTTTTTACATATTTTTAATTCAGAAAAATCCCAAAATTTAAAAAATTTCCAGAGAGGGGTCTAGTTTCGTCGTTTCTGGTTCGATCGGAGTTTTAACTTCGTAAACACATCGCCTAATGCTCTAGCTAGGCTCTGATACCACTGTAGGGTTCCTAGGCACTCTTGTGAAGGTTCATAAGGCATCAAACATGCCCGGATTAAATTTTAGACGTGCCGAACAACCCAAAGCCAGGATCTTTGCTAGATTATTAGGATTTAACATGCAAGAAGATAACTTTTATCTAAGTGTGAGGGATTACAACCTTTGTAGTCCGCTCCTTCACTTCACAAGCTCCGAGTAGAAGTCCCTTCGCCGCGATCCACGATCTCCCGGACTCATGAGAGGCTCCACGACTCAAACGATCCATGCTAGCTCGAAGTATTCTAAATCTCCGATGATCTACCTTGAAGTTGCTACGACTCAAGCTTGCTCACTCAAAAGAGAAGAACACACTAATCTCAACGGCTAGATGAGATGAGGATGAGAGAGTAGTAATTTTGCTTTCTTTTTAAATCATTTTCTCATTTTATTTCATCACTTAAGGATTTTTTTAAGAGAGCTTATCAAGAAGGAAGAAGATGATAATGGAAAAACAATAACCATAATAATCCTTTTGTGATGAATAGAATATAATCTATATGATTGAATTGTAACCATGGTCAAGGATGAATGGCTAAGAATAAGTAGAGAAACAACTAGAGTTAGGGTTTGGTTAAGTTAAAAATGTGTCATCCAAAATATCTTTACAAATGACAAAAGAAAAATGCTTCTAGAAGGAACTTGAAGCATCTAACCCTAACCTCAATTAATCATCCTTAAACATGTTTAACAATTAATCATATCATGTCACAATAATATATATCACATATATATTATATATTTGCAACAAAAGAAAATAATACAATTAACATATATCGCATATATATCAATGTATCATCCAGTGAGAAAATGAAATGAAATAATAAAGCAAGCCAATATTAGTTAATATAATAATATATCATATATATTATTATATATTAAATCATCGAATCAACACTTGATCCGACGATCCGGCTATATCGAATATAACCGACTAATATATCATGTACCGATTTATCGAATCAACACTTGATCCGATGTCCCGGTTCATATCTAAATATCGCGAGAATATAATACGGTATCCCATATCGCATTATTCATGGTCCTGCACATATCACATATGTGCTTCTACTCCGTTTCGCCTGAGCCAAGAAACCTCTGTGTAGGACTCTAAAGAATCGTCAATACGCCGGTAGCAGGTGATGATTATATCGAACACCCACAAGCTGCAAGCGGTCAGCTAAACGTAACTGCCACCCAGGTATTGAGCGATCAGAAGATCAACAAGCTAGCCTGTGCGTTCTCCTGTGAATCCGATCAGTAACACACCCGTACAGTCCGGTCTGTTCGTCTGATATGTCGCATATCAAGTCTAGGGGTGGTATACGTCAGACCCCAGTAACCGATAAGTCGTGTCGATGTGTGGCTCATAACGGGTCGAGAAACTACTGGTAACACTTACCAGTAAATCTCTATATCTGCCCTGGCCAGGGACTTCCAGTTATAGCCAATCGAACACAGCACAACATCAACTCCCTATACCGGGAGAGACGAATCCCCTCCTATCGCTCATTGCCTCCATGTGATTCGGGACTGTCCCAAAAGCCACCGTTTTGCACGCCCACTTGGACGTGGTAAGGTGGAAATCAAAGCACAGTAGGAATCACACAAGACTCTATGACGATCTCGGGTCTTCAGACTACCCTGTACCTGTGTCACCGGAGAACTGCCATCTGACGTGTGGTATATCACCATCTGGGAGTTCTCGGCGAGTCCGTCCAGTGTACCCAGTCTCCACTGAGCACCCGTACACCATCTCTGATGTCTAACACCGATGGATATGGGATCATCCATCGCCCATCATATGGGTCAAGATGCGTATACGCTAGTCTACTCTGGTGTATCGATGCCCTGTCTCGATATACCCTCGACTAGGAACAGTTATAGGATGTACTCATCGACTACCGCGGCCCCACTAGTATGATCTCATCATAGTCCCAGTAGTCGAGTACAAGTCCTAAGGGCTTTATCAACATGTGAGAGTAAAACAGTAAACCAATACAAGTCAACATGTTAAGATAAAGTGAAACCAAATAGAATACTATCATGACGAGCAAGAAAGTCATCTCTATATATAACCAAGCATCCATTATAATATACATCATATGTACAACAATGGCCTCTAGGGCATATACATAACTAACATACTGTGGTATATCGATGCCCCGTCTCGATATACCCACGACTAGGGACCTTGAAAGATGTACTTATGGATTACCATGTCCCCACTAGTATAATCTGCATCATAGTCCAGGTAGTCAAGTACACATCCTAAGGGCTTTACCAACATGTAACTGAGAGACAATCAGTGTACACGTTAAGATAAAGAGTAACCAGATAGCATACTATCATGTCGAGCAATAAAGTCCTCCCTATATATGTCCCAGCATCCACTACAATATACATCCTATGTACAGTAATGGCCTCTAGGGCATACATATAACTAACATAGAAACGATCCATATTCTTCCACATATAATCAGGGTTGGAGGAATCACCCTAATTTTGCTTGGAACCAATCACAATCTAAAAACACGGTTCCAACCCAAAACAATTTCCAAAGGGTCCCTCCACCACAACAGCAACCACCACTTCAATTGAGTCAGCACCCCTTCCAATCACAAAACTTCCAAAATCCGGCCAACACTTTTGCACCACATGAAAACTCTTCGCAATTGACCGGTACAGATAATATCTCTGCACTAGCACAAACCTTGGATACTTTCATGAAACAATCCATCCAAGGGACGGCAAGTTTGCAATCTTCCGTCGAGAATTTAATGAAGATCATTGTCTCTCAAAATGAGAATATCAAATCGATGGAAGCACAAATTGCACAACTAAATGCCCAAATGAGTGCAAGAGAGAAAGGGAAACATCCAGCTCAACCTTTGCCCAATCCTGGCTATTCACATCATGTGAATACAATCACGTTGAGATCTGGAAGAGTGCTTGACGATCACGTTGGGGAAGAGATTGACGACATTGAAAAATCTATCAATGATACCCCGGCTGAGACCTTTCCTTCCACTTCTACTTCTAATTCTGACCCCAGTTCTTCTACCCCACCACCTTCTTGTGAGCCTATTCTTCGTTTCCCACAAGGTTCGCCACCTCAGCCCATCTCTTCTAGTTCTCCACAGACGATCCCCACCTCTATTATGGGATCGGGTCCACACACACTTCCTTCTCCTATGATGGACCCAGCGCTTATTGCTAAAGCACCTTTTCCTAATCGGTTAAGGGCTAACAAATCGAGTCCACATATGGAGAAGATTATGGACATTTTAAAGCAAGTTAACATCAACATCCCTCTCCTAGATGCCATTCAACAAGTTCCGTCCTATGCGAAAACTCTTAATAACTTGTGCACTAGGAAGAGGAAGACTCAAGCGCCCAAGAAGATATTCATGGCAAAGACTGTAGACACGGCTTTCCCCCAACAAGTACCGAGGAAACGTAAGGACCCTGGCTGTCCTACTATTTCTATTTCTATTGGGGAAAAACACATCAACCGTGCTCTACTAGACCTTGGCGCTAGTGTTAACTTGCTTCCATATTCGGTTTACGAGCAACTAAGTATCGGAGTGTTAAAGCCCTCGAGCATAACTGTTCAGATGGCTGACCGATCAATCACCAAACCTAGGGGTGAACTGGAGGATGCGTTAATAAAAATCGGGGAATTCGTATTCCCTGTGGATTTTATTGTACTTGATACACAGCCTATAGCGAACCCACGGAATCAAATTCCGGTGATTTTAGGTCGCCCCTTTTTGGCCACTTCCAATGCTATCATCAACTGTCGTAATGGTTCTATGACCCTATCCTTCGGGAATAGGTCAATTGAGCCGAACATTTACAAGCTGGGAAGTGTACCCTCCGAACCTACAGCTCAGGTCTGTTCTGTCGACTTAATGGATGTTGACAGCAGCGAATTTGATGATCCTCCTGATACAGATCTAGACTCTTTTCATGCGTTGTTGTTTGACCCAACTATGTATCATACACATACGGACTCTTCCACCGAGTTGTCCGGGTCAACAACTAACACTGATTATGAACCGCTTTTAGAGTCTGAAGATCACCCCGCACTTTGTGATGACATTATTCATCGGGGTATTGATGGAACTTTTGAGGAAATCTTCGCTGATGAACTCGCATTATTGAATGACACGGGTGTTGAGATGAATCATCTCCCAAACATTGAAATTGAACCTCCACCCCTTCTACTGGACTGTAAAAAAAATGCGAGCAATCCATCACAGTCACTGCATCGTCTCTCCAAAATGAGACGCACACACATTCTATTCCACCACTTAACCTTTCCCCACTTCTTATTCCACCAACCAGAGCACTGCATTGATAAAATTTTTGAATGGTTGGTGTTAACCTTCGGTCTTTGCAAAGCTTGGCATCGACCAATGATTTTTGACCCCCTAATGTGATTTTCAAAAGATTAACATTGCATAACTCAAATTTGGGGGGTATAATCGGGCTCTTGAAAAGAAATTTTTTCCAAAATATGATGAGCCAAGAATAAGTTTGGGGGAGGTTCTTCACTTAAATATTTTGCCCCCACTAATAAATTCCTCCCAAGCTTACAGGTTTTTCGAGATTTAGCGGATGGCAACAGTGATGACACTGTTGAAAACAAGTTTGGGAAGGTTTGTGCTTATTTTCGCATCATTTGCATCATACTTTGCATAAGCACAAAACATTTAAAAACCTATAAAAATCTAAAAATTTTCAAAAATAAAAAATATTTTTGTACATAAATAAGATAATAAAAGATTAGATAGTGAAAAATTACATACATGAGATTAGAAAAATTTAAGAAAACCAAGAAAATTAGAAGTTTTTTTATACGAACTAGTAATAAGTAGTTATGAGCCGTTGTCCCAAGGGTTAGTAAGATAAAGGACGTCACTAATCTGAGGATAAAAATAAGTCTGAAAAATAGTTTCTATTCTGAAAGCCAAACATTTTGAACGTTGATACCCTGCTATTTGCACTTACACACGTCTTGAAGCCTGGGATAGTAGAGGATACCTTGAAATGCTCTTGTCTTAAAGCCAAAAGTATGAAGGAAATAAAAAAATGAAGAAAATATAAAGTGGTGAGAAAAATGGACACTGGTTTTTTTATCGCCAAGGCAGCAATAAAAAAATATAGCGAGGGTGCCTCTTCACCTAGTGCCCTAAGGCCAACTGGTCTGGGAGTCACTGCTAAGCCTTAAGTGGTGCAAGACGAGGAAAATACACCAAGTAAGCAAGCACAGGAGTAATCGGTCGGTTAGTACCTCAAGAAGTATTAATGGTCGCATGAAAGTGTGTGAGCAATCTCATCTAAATATTCATTAATTAAAAAGTACTGAGGTTGATGGGCAAGAGTACGATAGCTTGAATTGAATTCTCCGGGTGTAGGGATGTCTTTACACACACGCAGGGTTATATGATCGATGTTTAGAAGAAATATAAGAATGAAGAATAAGACGATGTTTTATTGAAGGAGGACGTGATTTCTGACATCTTTGCATGACTATTAAGATAGGGCTCATGACAACCGAAAAGCTAGCTTAGTTGGAAACCCTAATTTTCAAGGTTTTTCTTTTACAATTCTTTTCTTTAAATGTAAATTTCATGATCTTCCTTTTATTATTGGATTTTGTGGGTGCAATCCGTTGAAAACCCTCAGGAGACAACACTCCTCCTACTAGGGACACCTAGAGGTTTAAAGGCTTGTTGCACATGCTCAGTGCAATCTTGTTGCCTACGAAAGTGTGCTAGTTAGTTTTTCTCTTTCTTTATTTTTCTCCTTCTCTTTTTAATAAAAATTTCGCTCGAGACGATCGAAAATAAGTTTGGGGGAATTTGATCAGTCAAAAATACTGCATCTTTAAACCGGCAATTTCCCTATCATTTGCACTCATCTAGAAGTGTTCGACATTCATATAGCACATATTAGCAAAACAGTCGTTAAATATCAGATTGCATGTGTTAGACTTTAAAACCGGCACTTTGAAGGAAATTGACTGTTTATCATGGCATCGCATTATTCTTGTATAGCGCAACACTTGTCTCGAAGTCTGTACAGGAAAATCCAGAAGAAAGGCCAAAATTGTCATTGTGTTGATCAAAAATTACGTCAACTCAAAGACTTCAGAGCTGGTAGTAATATAGAAGGAACTATGGGAATTAACATATCAGTTAAATACCCCAAAGGAATCCCAAACCACCAGAAGAAAAATGGCAGAGTGTCTCCCTTACGTGACCGCGGATCCGCGGCATAAGCAGGCACGTGCCGCGGATCCGCGGCGCTTATACCACGTCATCAGTCCATTTTCAATGCATAATTCCTATATCAGTGCCTACAGCTAAGAAATATATGTCAAATTCCCGATGACCCTCGAAGCTTCTGCCAGATCAGCAAAGATCATTAAGCAAGCTAATCTTGATTAAGAGAATTAAGCTCCTAACAAACTATTTCTAGAAGCTCCCTCCTAACTAACTACTTCTAGAAGCCTCTCATTCTAACTAACTTTTGGAGGGAAATTCAAAATTCAAATCCTAGATCTAGGGTTTTGGGAAGTCTATAAATAGGAGCCTAGATCTAGGGTTAAACCACTTCCAAAATCCTTAGTTGTTCAATCTTCTTCTTCATTCTTCCATCTTCTTCCACAAGTTGAGTGACACGATTTGAGCGAAACCCTAACCCTAATTCCAATCCAAATTCAAGATCCCGAGTACCAAATCAAGCGAGAAGCCTTCAACCTTTCAGGAGCGGAGCCGATCTTCAATTGAGCAAGTGATCCAAGCTGATCCGTGACTCAAGGAGCCGAGCGAAGCCAAATCGACGATCGAGTTCTTCCTCTTGTAGTTTTTGAGTGATTGTAATGGAATTGTTGATATAAATAAATGGTGAAATTCGTTAATCTTGCTTTCTTTAAATTCTTTCAACATGATTCGATCTCAATTTGTAATTGTAGTTCTTGTTGTGATGTTCGAGTAAAACTCCGCTCGTAATGGAGTCGAGACGATCAATAGAATGATGATGTAACAAATCTTAAAACGATTCTTAAGTCCTACGAGTTTGTAAACTCTTGTAAATTGAAGAATCAATGACCTAGTTTCGTTGCGATGCTTTCTTGATTGTGATCGCTCGAAATTAGGGATCTACGATCGATTCTTGAATTTACTAGAGGCTAGAGTATGAATGATATCGACGAAGGAACAAGGGATAAATGATGAAACCCTAGTTTCACTAGAAATCCCTAATTCTCGTCGATCATCATCGATCTAGTATCCATTCATCGAAGGATAAGAATACGTCATCGTGAGATTACATCACATCTATAGATCCGATCGATTCCTACGAGCCTCATTTAGATTCTTGATATTTGGTTGGGAAAATCATCAAACTCTCAATTCTTGATTCTATCGTTTTCCTGTTATTAGATCTAGATTTTCTAATTCTTGAAATTCAACTATAAATCATGAATTGTTTATTTTCTTTCCATTAAAGTTTCGATTCAAACAAATCAAAATACGAACGAATCGCGCAATCCTTGTGGACGATCCGCACTTACTAACGCGCTACATCTGACACCGTTATTGATTGCGGTCAAATATTTTTGGTGGTGATTCTATTCATTTTTTTAAACCGACAACGGAAAATAAAGATCAATCAAGGATCAGTTCAAAGATAAACGAATCCTTCTTAAGGAATTGTAGACTAGGTCATATCAATGCGACACGACTAGCTAAGTTATATAAGGATGAATATGAGAATCTGTTCGAATTTTCATCTTATGCTACTTGCCAGTCTTTTCTCAAAGGTAATATGACCAATACTCCGTTTACAGGAAACAGAGAAAGAGTTACTGAACTCTTTGGATGGATACATGATGATGTATATAGTCCTATGTCTACAAATGCCAAGGTTGGTTCTTCATACTTCATTATATTCACTGATCTTCTCTCAGGATTCGGACATAGGTTACTGTTGAAACACAAGTCTGAAACTTTTGAGAAATTCAAGGAATATAAGCTTGAAGTTAAAGAACCAGACGGGTAGAAGTATTAAGTTCTTCGATGTGATCGAGGAATATAATACTTGGGCATGGAGTTCCTGGATTAACTAAAGGAGCATGAGATTCTCTCTGAGCTTACTCCTTCGTGTACACCACAGCACCACGGTGTATCGGGGCGGAGGTATCGTACCCTATGAGATATGGCGCTTTCTATGATTAGTATTGCTGAGTTACCTATTTCCTTTTGAAGTTATGCACTTGAGAAGCTGCATACCTATTGAATGGAGTTCCATCCAAATCAGGGCCTACCACTACATATGTGATATGAAATGGGAAGAGACCATGTCTTAAACAAGTTAAGATATGGGATTTTCCGGCCTATGTTGAAAGGCAGAATCCGGACAAGCTCGAGGTAAGGTCAGTTCTGTAAGTTTGTTAGGATATCCCAAACGTTTGCAAGGGTATATCTTCTACCACTCTGAGGAGCAAAATGTGTTTTGTTTCTCAGCATGCCACCTTTTCAGAAAAGGAATTTCTTATGAAGAAATTAGTGGTCATGAGGTAGAACTGGAAGTTGTTCCAGCATGACAAACTAACAGCTGATGATTTAGTGGAACCAAAGGATTCAATAGTCTCCAACAAACCTCCGCCTCTCCGCGGATCTGGTAGGATTCCTCATTCACTCGAGAGATATTACGGTATTCTCGATGACAGTAGGAGTGAGGATTGCATCATGGTAGATGATGGCCCAACTAGGTTCAGGCAGGCCATCACGAGTGGTGACTCTGTGAAAAGGCTGGATGCTATGCGATCAAAGATGAAATCCATGTACACCAACAAAGTATGACTTTGCATGTTGCACCTGAAGGGGTAAAACCCATTGGGAGCAAATGGATCTTGAGAAAATTATTGGTGTAAATGGAAAAGTTGAGACTTTCAAAGCTATGCTTAAGTCCATCAGGGTCAATGCGCACATCGCGGAGTTGGAACATCTGTTTTGATGTGGCAGTCAAAGAGTTTGACTTCATCAAAATGGTAGAAGAACCTTGTATATATAAGAAGGTAGTAGAGAGTAAGGTTGTCTTCTACGTAGAGGACATACTTTTGATCGGAAATGGTTTCCTATGCTACACTCGGTCAAGCTGCTCTTATCACGAGGATTCTCCATGGAAGATCTGCATGATACCTACTACATCTTTTGGATTATAATCTATAATGATAGATCTATGTGGTTGTTGGGAGTGTCCAAAATCCAGGTACATTAACACCGTACTAAAGGGGTTTAGTATGGAAGATTCTTAGCGTGGTGGTTTGTCCACTTACTTAGGAATCACTCTCTCCAAAAAGACATCTTCCAAGACTGATTTGGAGAGAGCTCGTGCGCAACGGATACCCTATGCTTCGGCAGTAGGCTCTATCATGTATGCGATGTTATGTACCAGACCAGATGTAGATGACTCACTAAGTGTAATGATAAGGAATCAATCGGATCTTGGGAGAATCACTGGACAGCTGTGGAGGACATTCTTAAGTACTTGAGAAGCACTAAAAGAAAGTTCTTGGTTCCAGCTTCCAGAGTGATAAGTTCGACTGAAAATCAGTCACATGCATTGTCTTTACCCTCAGTGGAGGGATGGTATGTTGGAAGAGTTCCAAACTAGATATCGTGGCATACTAGACGACAAAGGCTGAATACATTGCTACCAACGATGCTACGAAAGTGGTGTCTGGAAATTTCTTGTTCATGAGATGAACAAGGTTCCTACCATTGAGCGTCCAATAACTGTTATTGTGACTACAATGGAATTGTGGCTTTAGCCTAGGAACACTTGTCCCATCATCGATCCAGACATATTCTGAGGACAGTATCACCAGATAAGGGAAATGGTTGATCTCCAATGGATCAAGGTAAGGAGAGTAGATTTTGAGGTTAACACGACGGATCCACTCACCAAGGCCTGCTTCCCCAAATACTATTTGAGAGATTTTGGGATGGTTGAGTATGGGATACTACAACCACTGCTATATTGTTGGGTATTGGATACAACAACAGATGGCCTTAGTGCAAGTAGGAGATTGTTAATTATATGTATGCCCTAGAGGCCATTATTGTACATGTGATGTATATTATAGTGGATGCTTGGACATGTATAGAGAAGACTTTCTTGCTCGACATGATAGTATGCTATCTAGTAACTCTTTGTCTTAACATGTTGACTTGTATAAGTGATGCTGTCTTGCTCTCATATGTTGACAAAGCCCTTAGGATGTGTACTTGACTACCAGGACTATGATGGAGATCATACTAGTGGGGCCAAGGGTAGTCCACAAGTACACCCTATAATTGTTCCTAGTCGAGAGAGTATCGAGATAGGGCGTCGATGCTCCAGAGTAGACTAGCGTATACGCTTCTTGACCCTTATGATGGGCGATGGATGATCCCATATCCATTGGTGTTTGACATCAGTGATGGTATACGGATGCTCAGTGGAGACTGGGTACACTGAACAGACTCGCCGAGAACTCCTAGATGGTATTATACCTATCGTCAGATAGCAGTTCTCTGGTGACACTAGTACAGGTTAGTCTGTCGACCCGAGATCGTCATAGAGTCTTGTGTGTCTCCCACTGTGCTTTTGTTAGTGTATATGCCCTAAAGGCCATTACTGTATCATACTAGTTTGTATATTACTTGATGGAAGCTTGGGATATTCACAGTTGTATAGACAATCTTGCTCGAAATGGTAGTATGCTACTTGGTTTGTTTCTACTTTAATGTGTACATGTGTTTCTTTTAGCATATCTCCTATACACATTAGTGGAGCCCTTAGGATGTTTGCTTGATTACCAGCGTTGTGATGGCAGTCATACTAGTGGGGGCTGGGTAATCCACAACCACATCCTTATACAGGTCCCTAGTCGTAGGACTATCGAGACAGGGCATCGATGCTCCGGAGTAGACTAGTGTATGCGCTTCTCATCCCAGCAGGGGAGACGGTCTGTCCCACAGCCGTCAGTACGTCGTACTTGAGATAGTATGCGGGTGCTCGTTAGGTTACGAGTACACTGGACAGGACTCGTCGGGAACTGTTGGTTGGTACTATACCTATCGTCAGTTATCAGTTCCCAGGTGACATAAGTACAGCTTAGTCTGCTGACTTGACACTGTCACTTCTCCTCGAGTGTGTTCCCACTGTACTTTGATTACTACCCTACCACGGCTCAAAGGAGTCGTGCAAACAGGTAGTAGTTTGGTGCAATCCCGAAGCACTTGGAGGCAGTGACGGTTAGACATGATTCGTCTCTCCCGGTATTGGGGGTTGATATCGCGCTGTGTCTAGGAGAGCCATTATACAATGTCCTTGGCCAGGGCAAGCGAGATAAACTGGTAGGTTTCCAGTGTTTTCTCAGGGTGTTCTGGGCTTCACTCCGACACGACTTGTACTGCTATTAGTGGACTGACGTTTACCGCCCCCTAGGCCAGCCATGCGATGTTCTCAGACGAACAGACCGGACTGTACGGAGACTGTCACATTCAGGCTTAGTAGGAGTTCGGATGGTGTAAGTCCACGTTGCTCACCCCGGTTCTTACGGAGAGGCGGAAACGGTAAAAAATAAATTTTTAGTGCAAAGGCAACATGGACTAAAAGAAGGATCTTTTCTAAAGTACAAACTAGAAAACTACTTGAGGTTCTATCTACTATGCCATAGAGATTATACCTCACGATACCGGTCCTTCGGGTCTCCATTCCGCTGTCCGGCTTGTCCATCCACGCTCCGAGGGTCGATCCGGATCTTGATCACCTCCGCGGCCTTCTTGAGTCGAAGACGATCCACCCGAGAGATGTACTCCGAGCTCCACCTTGAGCCGAGGCAACTAGGGCAACAAGATCGCTAGTCTTGATGTTCTAGGATGTGTAGAAGAGATAGATGGAAGTGTTTGTCTATTTGGATCCCTTTTCTCTCAACACATGAGATCAAAGGAAGAATCAAGTGGATTATGCTATCCGCATTCGCCATGGGGTCCCGTCATCACCCGTTAGGTTACTTAACTAACGACAGAGCGGGGTCTGGACTAGCGCGGATGCAAAACATAAGCAACGCCTCACATTTTCGTTGTTTTCTGCAATGGTAGGTTTAAATGATGGGACGCATTAAAATTAATGCAAGAAAATAAACCAAGTAAAAGTCGTTGGAACACTTTTAAAACCACTCGGTTCTTTTCAAAAGCCAACTTTTAAACGAGGAGCTTGAACCACTCCTTTTAGAAGCTATCAGGTTCCTTCGATTATATCAAGTTCACTACGTTCACGGTTTCGCCAAAACCATTCGTAGCCCTCCATCATTTCAGTTAAATATTTAATAGTATTCAAGCTATGTATTTTGACCTTCGCCAAGGCATAGTGATTGGTAGCTGCTGAATATTTATCTGTTGCATAGATAGATGCATTGGTTTGGGACAGTCGTGCTACTATTTTGGCGTTCGTCAAGGGTATGTACGGGTGGGTTCAAATTAACCTGGATAATGATGGGTAGAACTTGACATGTGACTTATGATATGTTGGCCTTCGTCAAGGTCATAAGAGCATGGGGCAAAAATCCACATCGGTAGTTTCTAAAGAAACTGAAACTTGCTAGTGCTGCATACCATTTGGAGTGTGATGATTCTGGTAGGATTCCTTCAGTTTTATCACGCGATGATATTTGGATCCCGATCCTACTGTGAGTATATGCTACTCCTCGGGAACTTTCTCGCTTAACGATCAATGCTATAAACCAAGTAGGTGTCTAGAAAGGTGTTAGCGGGGCTACGCCCACAGGAAAAAGAGGTTACTTAATTAAGGAACTTCGCGAAAGCGTTGGAAAACCTCCCTCGAAGTACCGACACTGGCCTGGCTGAACGGTTAAGCAAGAATTGTACGGTGAGATTGATCCCGACTAATTCTTCCTTTATGGTTTGAGGAGGGATTCTGTCACGACCCAAATTTGGCCCGTAACCGGCACTTAAACTGCATAACGTCTAAAGGCATACGCAACTTAAGTAAGCCGAAACCCAGAAATCTAAACCACCCAAAACTGGATCAACGGAGAAAACATCGTTTTAAACATTCGGAATTTTTCAAGTAAAAATCTTTAAGTTTAGTTTTCGTTCTTAAAAATTTCGGCAGCACCTCCTTTGTAAAAACTAACCCCGAAAACGGGTACAACATAGATAATAATAAAAGCATCCCAAACGGGAGCAAATCACGCCCAACGGCGGAGACAACCACCACAACATATATACGACGCTGAAGCGAAGAAATATAAAAGAAAACTGCATAAAGAAGTAAAACTTTCCAACAAAACCGGCTCCCACGAGCACGGCTCCCAAAGTCACCACAAAATAACACTGAATCCTCACAAGTCGTCTCTAAGTCATATACAACATAGTGGTAGATGGAGAATACTAGATCCAATAAAAAATATACAAAGTACAAACAGATAACCGCAACCCACCTAAAAGCAAGGCTTCACTGCCAACCGTAGCGGTATCCGCAAAAGTAGAGATGATAAGATGCCCTGCCGCGACTACTCAGAGGGTAAGTCCTGCACAACACTGTGGCACAACGGGGGTGAGTTGCCAACTCGTGAATAGTAAATAACATCATACAGTAATCGCAAGTATGCACGAACAGTGATCTATCTATCACAAGTAATCCGATAGCATAAGTATGATAAGTGAATATGCAACAATCATGTAAAGGTACATCATCAGGGTACTACAACTACATGAAACGATGCATATCAACATAATCCTGAGTGTGGGATGATATAATATAAAATCTCATGCAAAAATCATCAGCATGGAAAAACACCAGTGTCCCTCACTGATACACCAAATCCCATGTCCTCAGGCACCGCATCCTCAGATCGGCCCTCACATCCTGTAGGTCTCACGAAAACCTGAGTGTCAAACACCGACACTCGAAACATCATGAAACCCGTGTCTAGCATCGACACGTAAATCCTCATAACTCAGGCGCTGTCACCATGACTAGCCCTGACGATATGTCATACCTCACTCCGGTCGGTATCCCCATGATAACCGCCGAGTCCAAATAAAATCACCGGTAGGTAGTGGTCCCACCGTCAGGCTTATCGTCTACACAACGAAATCACCACTCACCCCGGGGTACCATACCGGGTCCACCATATACCCGCAGACGGTGCGTCCTGCTCCTCGAATCAGTATCACAAGCCAAATCTCAGAACCGAGAAATCACATGGTGGACGCATCAAATATCATATCAAGAGAAACCGGGTTTTCAAACAATACATAGTTTTCTTGAAAATATCCCCCACGGTTCTCAAATCCATAAATCATATGAAATCCATATCTCAATGCGTAAAATCCATATAAAGCTGATATATGCAACATAAAACATCAATATGAGCATATAAAGGGAAAACCGCTCTTTAAATTGAATCTAGCTTTAAAACATATCATGCAGTTCCCAATTCCTTCGAAAATAAATGCAGTATCATATGAAGTGTACATGTAAGTGTAGCAAGGTTTAAGTATCTACATGTAATCAAGTACGAGGGTGTACATGTCAATATGTATGCATGATGTATAAGTAATTATAACAAGAAATAAGTGAAGTGGAATAAGGTTCACTACCTTAACTATTCCTGCCCACTGCAATATCACGTATGTATGTGTCCACAGTATTTCATATGCACAATAGAATAAGAGTTACTACTCCAATCATTCCTATCCACTATCATATCACATAGGTAGGTGTTTGTGCGTGTCATGGCAATTACAGACGGTGTGGGTGTAGCATACAATTTAGTGCTCGTGCAACATGAACCGTTAGTAATGTGTTATATCTAAAGGTACGAGTCAAGTACAACAGATAATGCTATGCAATGACATTCATATGAAAGTAACTAATATGCAAATACATGCCGCTATCATATCATATTCGCCCCGAAGCATAACGCCATACGGGCGATTTTCCCGTAGATGTTAAATCTACTCACAGATAGTCTCGAGCTATGAAAATCCGACCACCTGCTTCCCCTTGTCCGCAGCACCCGAAGTCCCTGCTTGCGAACCTAAAATTTCATAAATACAACACATAAGCTAAATATCCTATAATGACGAAAAGACAACGAAACGCGACGAAAACACCCGGAAAATTACACTGCGCGCTTAGCGCATCTATCGCGCACGATACCGGCCAAAACCCTAATTGGGGTCGCTAAACTACAAAACACCAAGTCTGGACCCCGATCGTCCCGATCGCGCAACACAACACAAAAATTACGAGGAATACACTGGATATAACCTCGCAACTACCAAATGAACCCTACGTCGGAAAAACCCCGAAATCTAGTAAGCAACCTATGGCAATATATCGCACTAGATTCAAGATAACGCAAATCTAACAATTACAAATAGCTTAAAATAGCTTAACTAAGCTATCTAAACCAATCCTATATTTTTAACACTCGCTAATTATGTTTTAGCAAAAAATCTAGTAAGCAATTTTGCTTAATTAAACAAAATGTTTAGTAGCAACTTTTAACACTTTCTACTAGATTAATCTTTTCCAAAACACAATTTAACACTTGAATTAAACACTACTCACTTAATCAAAATTTAACCCTAACATGAATTTCTTAAACCAAATATAATGAATTAATCATGAATTAAAAGCTAAACTAAGCACTTAAATAGTTAACTAAATTAGCTAGTTCAAGATTAAAGCAGTTAATTATGGATTAAGGTAAGAAATTATACCTCCTTAAAAACACCAAAAAGAAATTATATCCATCATTTTAGCCTCCAA
This sequence comes from Agapanthus africanus, assembly GCA_030015575.1. NCBI lineage: Eukaryota > Viridiplantae > Streptophyta > Magnoliopsida > Asparagales > Amaryllidaceae > Agapanthus > Agapanthus africanus. Next base: position 384,024,213 of record JASDDO010000014.1, read on the forward strand.
AATCAAGGTTTGATGAAGATCCATGAACGATTAGTGAAGGAAAAATGGTTTAATATTTATATAGGAATTTTTGGATTTATTTTTTGGATTTCTTTTTGTGTTTTTGAGAGAAAAAGAGTGAGAAATGAGCTTGGAATTTTTTTTGGACAGAAATGGGGGGATGAGGGTCGGCCAAGGTGAGAGGGGGGGGGGGGTTGTGTAATATTTTGTGAAGAAAAAGCAAGGAAAAAGAGTAATAAATGCTAATTAATACATTTTGCCACCATTACACCCTTTTCTTTTATTTTTAAAAAGAAACCATTAGTCACCAAAAAAATCTAGATATTTAAAAAGAACTTTCTAAAATAATTCTAGTGACAAAATTATTTTATTCACAAAATTTTTTTCCCCGATTTACGTGCACAAAATAGCGCTTAAAATAATATTTTATTCTGGAAAAAATCTATCTGAACCAAAACCTCCCAAATACTCCCAAAGTTCACGCACAAGCTCTATTTTAGCCAAATTAGGTGTCGGTAAGCTTATACGGTCGTTTGATCGAAATCGGGTTAAAACGGGAAAAACCGACAATTTTGCCCTAAAACGAGGAAAATTCGCAAAACGATTTCTAAAACGTTACTGATTCGAGAGACAGTGAGAGCCATCCTGTTCAGATAAATTTAAAACCAATCTAAACTTGCAAGAGCATCATGCGAAAGTGTTTTCTTCTCTCTCTCTTAATTGCAGCGACCCAGTGACCAGACATAGGTTACATCTAGATAATAAAATGACTGAATCTGACTGTTATGACTGGAAAAGGTCTATCCAGATGTCCATTGCCCATGACAAGCTTGGACACCTCTTGACTGATCCAACCCCTGCCGTCTCAGGTCCAGTTTCCCCTGTCATTGATATTCATATCCGTAAGACATTGGAAAAGGACAGTGCGAAAGCCAAGTGCCTCGTGTTAGCCTCAGTTGATGGTGCCTACCAGAGGCAGCACGAGAAGATGGACTTAGCTTCTATCTTCCTCCATAACAAATATTTATATGGAGAGCAATCTCGTATCGCAAGATATGAGACCTCGAACAAATTGCTTCCAGCGAGGTTGGCTATCGGGTCATCTGTAGGGGGGCAACGTCCTTACAAAGACCAGCTATTTTTGAAGGGTTGCTAGGCACGCGAACAAGGGTCTACGATGCATCAACCATGCCCGATTAAAATTTTAGCCGTGCCGAACAACCCGAAGCCGGATCTTTAAACTAGGGTTTAGGCGAAAACTAGCATGTTAAACACTTTAACACTAAGTGAGAGGGATTACAACCTTTGTAGATCCGGTCCTTCACTTCTTAAGCTTCGTGTTGAGGTCTCTTCGCTGCGATCATCGTGTTCTGGACTCTCGAGAGGTTCCACGAAGAGAAAGATGCAGTCTTGCTTCCGATCTTCGATAACATAGATGATCTACCTTGAAGTTTCGTTAACACAAGCTATCACTCATGAAATGATGTGAACACCCTCATCTAAATGGCAAGGATAGATGAGGATGATGAAGTAGGATTTTCTCTCTCATTTATAATCATTTTCTCACTCACTTTCATTACAAAAGAAAGCTTTTTTCATGAAGAACTCAAGGAAGAAGATGAAGAATGAAGATGATCACTTAATCCTTTTGTGATGAACAATGAATTATTGTAGTGGTTACAAATCTAACCAAGGGTTAATCATGAAAGAGTTAACCCTTGTAGAGAGTTAACTAGAGTTAATGGTTTGTATTGGGTTAACATAATATCTCACAAAAAATATCAAGCAACCACAAAGTCAATGCTTCATGAAGCTTCATGGAAGCTTCATGCAAAAGCTAACCCTAATCCAAACCCTAACCAAGTTTAAACCCTAATCCATTGTTAAATTTGTAACCCTAACATGTTACAATATTATATATCACATATACACTATATTTTGTAACAATAGAAAACAATACAATTAACATATATCGCATATATATCAATGTATTATCCCATGAGAAAATGAATCTTTTAGTGAGCTAATATTAGATAATGTAATTTAATAAATCATATATATTATTATACATTAAATTATCGAATCAACACTTGATCCGACAATCCGGCTATATAGCATATAACCGACTAATACGATGACCCGGCTATATCACATATACCCGGCCGATATCTCATATCGCGAGAATCCAATACGGTATCATATACCGCATTATCCTCGGTCCCGTACATATCACATATGTGCTCCTACTCCGTTTTGCCTGAGCCAAGAAACCTCTATGTAGGACTCTAAAGAATCGTCAATACGCCGGCAGTAGGTGATGATCATATCAAACACCCACAAGCTGCAAGCGGTCAGCTAAACGTAACAGCCACCCAGGTATTGAGCGCTCAGAAGATCAACAAGCAAGCCTGTACATTCTCCTGTGAATCCAATCAGTAACACTCCCGTAGAGTCCGGTCTCGTCGTCTGATATGTCTTATATCTCGCCTAGGGGTGGTAAACGTCAGACCCCAGTAGCTTGATAAGTCGTGTCGATATGAGGTCTATAACAGTTCGAGAAACTACCGATAACACTTACCAGTAAATCTCAGCAACCCTGGCCAGGGATTTCCAGTTATAGCCAATCGAACACAGCGCAACATCAACTCCCTATACCGGGAGAGACGAATCCCCTCTTATCGCTCATTGCCTTCATGTGATTCGGGACTGTACCCAAAATCCACCTTTTTGCACGCCCTCTTGGACGTGGTATGATGGAAATCAAAGCACAGTGGGAATCACACAAGACTCTATGACGATCTCGGGTCAACAGACTACTCTGTACCAGTGTCACCGGAGAACTGCCAACTGACGTAAGGTATAATACTATTTGGGAGTTCTTGACGAGTCCGTCCAGTATACCCAGTCTCCACTGAGCACCCATACACCATCCTTGATGTCAAACACCGATGGACATGGGATCATCCATCGCCCATCATATGGGTCAACATGCGTATACGCTAGTCTACTCTGGTGCATCGATGCCCAGTCTCGATACACCCTCGACTAGGAACAGCTATAGGATGTACTCGTCGACTACCGTGGCCCCACTAGTATGATCTCTTCATAGTCCCAGTGGTCGAGTACATATCCTAAGGGCTTTATCAACATGTAACTTAGAGACAATCAGAGTACATGTTAAGATAAAGTACAACAAGATAGCATACTATCATGTCGATTAAGAAAGTCCTCCCTATATATGTCCAAGCATCCATTAAAGTATACATCGTATGTACAGTAATGGCCTCTAGGGCATACATATAACTAACAATCTCACACTTGCACTAGGGCCATCTGTTTTGGTATCATATACCCAACAATTAGCTGTGGTCGAAGTATCTCATACTCAACCATCCCATAAAAGTCTCTACTGGGAGAAAGGCCTTTGTGAGTGGATCCGCGCTGTTGTCCTCTGTGTCTACTCTCCTAACCTCGATCTCCCTGGAGATCAACTATCTCCATGATCAGGTGATACTGCCTAAGAATTATATCTGGATTTCTGATGGGACGGTAGTTCCTTGGCTAAAGCCACAACTCCATTGTCACACAATGGTAGGAACAAAGTTCATCTCATGAAATTATATATATCCAGACTGCCTCTTTGGTAGCATCCTTGGTAACGATGTATCTTGCCTTTAATCGTCTAGTATGTCAGGGTATCTATCTTGGAACTCTTCCAACATACCGTCCCTCCACTGAGGGTATAGACAATGCCTGCGACTGACATTCAGTCGTTCTTATCACCCTGGAATATTTCCAGTGATTCTCCCCAGGATCGATTGATACCATCTCACTCCATCTAGTGAGAATCCTAACATCCAATTAGATCTATCTCATAGATAAAAAAACCCAGGATTTAGAAGGTATCACTTTGATCCTATATGGAGAATCCTTGTGATAAGCGGAGATTGACCGAGCGTAGCATAGGAAACTCCTTCTCTATCAAAAGTATGTCATCCACGTACTCTACGAGGATCGCCACCATACTCCCTACTACCTTTTTGTATATACAAGGTTCATCTACCATTTTGATGAAGTCAAACTCTTTGACTACTACATCAAAACAGATGTTCCAACTCCGCGATGCCTGCTTTATCACATAAAACATCTTGCACACGTTTCCGCTGCTCCCACTGTCTACGAAACCTTCTGGTTGTGTAATTATAGACGCTCTCTTCTAAAACATCATTTAGAAAAGCAGTCATGACACCCAACCACCAGATATCGTAGTCATGGTATGTAGCCGTGGCAAGTAGGATCTGGATGGACTTAAGCATAGCTTTGAAAGTCTCAACTTTTCCATATACTCTAAGTAATCTTCTCAAGATATACTTGCTCCTGATGGGGATTTAACCTTTCAGATAAAGCAACCAAAGTCCATACTTTGTTGGTGTAAAAGGATTCCATCTCAGATCGATAAGCATCCAGCCATTCTTATAGAGTCCCACTCCTGATGGCCAGCCCGAAACTAGTTGGGTCATCATCTCATGATGCAATCCTCGCTCCCACTGTCATAGAGAAACCAAAGTATCTCTCAGGTGGGTGAGGAACCCTACTAGATCGGCGGAGAGGCTGAGGTTCGTTGGAAACTATTGAATCCTTTGGTTCTACCAAATCAGCTGCAGTTTGTATAGTTGGAACCTTTCCAGTTCTACATAACAGACCTTGCCTCGAGCTTGTCCGGATTTTGCTTTTAGACATAGGCCGGACAACCCCAAATCTTAACAAACTTAAGATATGGGCTCTTCCCTTTTCATATCACATATGAAGTGGTAGGCAACTAATTTGATTTGAACCCTATTCAATAGGTATGCAGCTTCTCAAGTGCATAACTCCCAAAAGGAAATAGGAAACTCAGTAGTACTCATCATAGAGCACACCATATCACATAGGGTGTTATTGCTCCGCCCCGATATACCATCATGCTATGGTGTATACGGAGGAGTAATGCTGAGAGAGAATCTCATTCTCCTTTAGAATAGTCCAGGAATTCCGTGCTCATCAAAGGACATAATACTTATACCCGTATTTTGGTTCTCTACTTCTAACTTATATTCCGTGAATATCTCAAAAGCTTCGGACTTATGTTTCAACAGGAACATATGTCTGAATCTTGAGAGATCATCAGAGAATATAATGAAGTATAAAGAACCGGTCCTGGCATGTGTAGACATGAGACCTTCATACATCAGCATGTATCAATCCTAAGAGTTCACTAACTCTTTCTCTATTTCCAATAAACGGAGTTGTGGTCATCTTATCTCTGTGACATGACCGGCAAGTTTCACAAGATGTAAATTCAAACTAATTTAAATATGCATCTATATGTAGCTTCAGCTAGTCGGGTCGCATTGATATGACCTAGTCTACAATGTCTAAAGAAGGATTCGTTCATTTCTAAACTCTTCATCTCATGTGTGTTCTGTATACTAAGAACTATAGTTTGATTTAGAACGTCAATGCTTTTAGATAACGTGCCTGAACCGATCAACTCTTGATATAGGAAATGTTCAAAACATTATCCAACAATACAAAATTATATCACTTCTTTACTTATAAAGAGACTGATATGATGTTGTATATCAGGTTCGGTATCTAATAACATTTGTTCAGAATCAATGTATTCTGGTAATACAGGGTGATAATGACCAACAGACTTGGCTGCAACACTTGCACCGTTTCTATCTCATGAAACTTATCACCCGTTCTCAGTTCTCTACCTATCTGGAGCCCATGTAACAGATTACATATGCGGGATCCTGATCTGGTATCTCATACCCAGAACGTAAAGGATACTGAGAAACAGTTCTATGTAATGAACACACCCGAAGATGATGCATCAGCATGCACTTTCTTTGTTTGGGCGGTACTGGAAATCTGGTATTACCCAATTTCCCGCTCTGTCTTATAACAATTATAAGTTGGAGCGGGACCAACTTTCCCCAGCTCAGTATAACAAGCGGGTTCAGTCAATTCATCCGTATTATTATCTTGATTAAGGAGTGATATGGTCGCTACCTGGAGAGAGAGAGAGAAGAAAACACTCAGCGTATGCTCTTGCAAGATTAGATTGGTTATCTAATATATCTAATCAGGATGTCTCCCACTGTTTTAATCAAATCTTCCTTCAAACCCTAAAAGGAAAGACTAGCCGCGATTAATTACACGCTACAAGTTCGCCAATCTTTCAGGTTCCCCGTGCTGTCGCACGGACCTAATTAAAGTAAACCTCGTTTTCCCAGAGGCGTAACCCCGTTAACACCTTTCTAGACACCTACTTGATCGGCTAATTGTAATGTGTAAAACTCTCCCAGGAGTAACTCTTACTCGCAGTGGGTATCGGGATCCAACTATCTCATAGAAGGTATGCAATCTCATTGCAAATTTCAACACTTGAAATTCCAAAAAATATTTTACCCCTAGCATCCTATAACCTTGACAGAGGTCAACAAACCATAGGCTGCTAGTCTAGTTCAACCCGTCATTTCCTGATTGAAGTAAACCCACCCGCACGACCCTTGACAGAGGTCAATAAGGTCGCACGACTACCCTAAATCAATCACATCATATGTTTATACAGATAAGCACTAATTAGCTACCACACACTACGCCTTGACAGAGGTCAACAAACGCAACACGAATACTAAATACTACTTATCTGAAATGACGGAGGGCTACGACAGGTTTTTAAGAAAACCCTTTGCGTAATGAACTTGATATCGTTGTAGAATCGAGTGATTTTAAATGGAGTGTTTTTGAGGCTTTTCTAGTTTTGCTAAAGGGGTCACTCCCGGTGAAGGGATTGTCGGCCCTTTCCTCATCGAATAAGGTGCAGGATATTTCATAAATATCGCTGTGCAAAGCAAGAACTATAGAAGCAATCAAAAGACAAATTGAGTTTTTAGTATCTGCTAGTTTCACTAAAGAGGTCACTCCCGGTGAAGGGATCTCGGCTCTTTCCTTATCGAATAAGATGCTGGATGTTTTACAAGGAACACCGCTATGCAAAGCAAAAACTAGAGCTACCAGTTTTTAAACAAGTTTCTACAACATCTTTAGGATTCTTTTAGTTTCATTAATCTCATTAATGAAGTCCAATTTTATTTTGCTTCACAAGCATCATATTTGAAACGAAATCTGCAATATAACATATATCTCATATATATAATATAAACATTCGTCTCAGGCTGTAATATGATCTCATCAGAGAACATTGCAGTAGAAGAAACATATATGAAATATTGGATATACTAGGACGTCCGTGTTTTCAATACGAGCCTGTATAAAACACGGATTCCACGGTCGTGATGAATAGCCAAACCCACATCCCTAGACCCCTACGAGAGCGACAAGCAACACTGCCAATTCTATGGTTAGGAGACCCGGTCTCGACTCCTCGAGATGGTCTCCCACTGGACCCTAGAACCCGGTTACTTCTGCTCCCTGCCTTCGGTCTACCTAATGCGGAAAAGTAAATAATATACAATGGTGACATCATCCACAGCCCGGAAGTGCCCCAATAAAAGAATATTACATACAAATGAATTTTACATGAATGAAAAAGAAAAACTCTCATCTCACATAAAACCCCCGGCTATTCAGAACACGACGATCCAATATAACATATCACAACAACACATAATATCTCATATCATCAACGTAAGCAAGTATGCGTATCCCGATTGTCATTGATGTATAGCAACGAAGCCGGCGATACACCACATACTACGCTTACGGTCACAGAAAAGAAAGTGTAAAACTACAACAGTTGGAATCCGCAACCTCCTTAGACATCGCATGCCTAACCAAATGAATTCCTTAGACATTGCATGCCTAACCAAATGAATTCTTTAGACATCGCATGCCTAACAATTATAAACCATGCATTTTAGTCTCATTATCGAAAACTCTTTTCAATATCAAGTCGGGCAATTCAACAAGATTCCCGACATCCTGATCGAATGCTCATCGCAAACTTTAGTAGACGGCCGCACCCCCGGATGCCGTCGACGAAGTGCACTAAGGAGGAACACCGCTGCCGCAAGCACCCGAACGGATGCTTTTGGCGACGGGGTTCTCCTACAGTCACTTGGTCGGGGCTATGGGGCGTGGCTGTCTGTTAAGTTTACCCGGCGAGTATCCGCGTACGCTACGTGATTGCGACGGACTTTTGATCACATCAAAATTCCGTGGCAACCGATCATCTGAGACTAAAGTGCTATATTTATAACATTCAAATTAGTTATCTTATAATTACCTGTGGATTCCAAATATTGTATCACATTCCAGATAAATAGAAAATGTTAAACTTTTCGATCGAATAATCAAACACCCAAGATTTCCCCACTATATCTCAACACTTGAAATCAGTTTACAAACATCCATCATATGCCACAGTACCAATGGTCCAGCCGTAGAAGGGTCAAGCCAACGCCTCACATGTGGCACGCCGTACTGCTACAAACCCTAAGGTTTAGAGGCAGTTCAAGACGGTCACATAATCGAGTTAAGGTTTGTTGTCTTCTAGAGGGTCCACCGCGTTACTTGCATGACTTTACGAAAGTTTCAAACTTGAGAAAAAAATCCAACTTTTGAAAATTTTCCGACAGGGGGAAAAGTGAGTTATTGATATCCAGTCGAACTTTTTAACAGTTTCTAAAATTATCCGGAAAGACTAAACAAAGTTAAATTATCCGATAAAATCAACGAGTCCCCAATATAACCCTAGAAAACTCAACACTTGAGTGAAATTAAAATATTCCCACAAAAAATTGCCAAGAAAGGACCTAAGAATAAATACAAGAAATTCCAGGGACTAAGTCATAATTTTTGCCGCGGAACCTCCGCCAAACCCTTGGTTTGGCAGCGGTTCCGCGGTCCAATTATTGACTTAGTGGATCGTACTTCACAGTAATTCTTAGTTTTTCCTGCTTGTTTTTCTGCGCATTTTTAATTCATAAAAAATCACATTTTTGGAAAATGTATAGAGAAGGATAAACATCGGGGTTTCGGGTTTCGATCGGACTTTAAACTTCGCTCAGACTTCGCCTAAAGCTCTAGCTTGGCTCAAATACCACTGAAGGGTTGCTAGGCACGCACACAAGGGTCTACGATGCATCAACCATGCCCTATTAAAAATTTAGCCGTGCCGAACAACCCGAATCCGGATCTTTAAACTAGGGTTTAGACGAAAACTAACATGTTAAACACTTTAACACTAAGTGAGAGGGATTACAACCTTTGTAGATCCGGTCCTTCACATTTTAAGCTCCGTGTTGAGGTCCCTTCGCTGCGATCATCGTGTTCTGGACTCTCGAGAGGTTCCACGAAGAGAAAGATGCAGTCTTACATCCGATCTTCGATAACATAGATGATCTACCTTGAAGTTTCGTTAACATAAGCTATCACTCATGAAATGATGTGAACACCCTCATCTAAATGGCAAGGATAGATGAGGATGATGAAGTAGGATTTTTGCTCTCATTTATAATCTTTTTCTCACTCACTTTCATCACGAAAGAAAGCTTTTTCATGAAGAACTCAAGGAAGAAGATGAAGAATGAAGATGATCACTTAATCCTTTTGTGATGAACAATGAATTATTGTAGTGGTTACAAATCTAACCAAGGGTTAAGCATGAAAGAGTTAACCCTTGTAGAGAGTTAACTAGAGTTAATGGTTTGGATTGGGTTAACATAATATCTCACAAAAAATATCAAGCAACCACAAAGTCAATGCTTCATGAAGCTTCATGGAAGCTTCATGCAAAAGCTAACCATAATCCAAACCCTAACCAAGTTTAAACCCTAATCCATTGTTAAATTTGTAACCCTAACATGTTACAATATTATATATCACATATACAATATATTTTGTAACAATAGAAAATAATACAATTAACATATATCGCATATATATCAATGTATTATCCCTTGAGAAAATGAATCTTTTAGTGAGCTAATATTAGATAATGTAATTTAATATATCATATATATTATTATACATTAAATTATCGAATCAACACTTGATCCGACAATCCGGCTATATCGCATATAACCGACTAATACGATGATCCGGCTATATCACATATACCCGGCCAATATCTCATATCGCGAGAATCCAATACGGTATCATATACTGCATTATCCTCGGTCCCGCACATATCACATATGTGCTCCTACTCCGTTTTGCCTGAGCCAAGAAACCTCTATGTAGGACTCTAAAGAATCGTCAATACGCCGGCAGTAGGTGATGATCATATCAAACACCCACAAGCTGCAAGCGGTCAGCTAAACGTAACAGCCACCCAGGTATTGAGCGCTCAGAAGATCAACAAGCAAGCCTGTACATTCTCCTGTGACTCCAATCAGTAACACTCCCGTAGAGTCCGGTCTCGTCGTCTGATATGTCTCATATCTCGCCTAGGGGTGGTAAATGTCAGACCCCAGTAGCTTGATAAGTCGTGTCGATATGAGGTCTATAACAGTTCGAGAAACTACTGATAACACTTACCAGTAAACCTCAGCAACCCTGGCCAGGGATTTCCGGTTATAGCCAATCGAACACAGCGCAACATCAACTCCCTATACCGGGGGAGACGAATCCCCTCCTATCGCTCATTGCCTCCATGTGATTCGGGACTGTACCCAAAATCCACCTTTTTGCACGCCCTCTTGGACGTGGTATGATGGAAATCAAAGCACAGTGGGAATCACACAAGACTCTATGATGATCTCGGGTCAACAGACTACTCTGTACCAGTGTCACCGGAGAACTGCCATCTGACGTAAGGTATAATACCATTTGGGAGTTCTTGGCAAGTCCGTCCAGTGTACCCAGTCTCCACTGAGCACCCGGACACCATCCTTGATGTCAAACACCGATGGATATTGGATCATCCATCGCCCATCATATGGGTCAATATGCGTATACGCTAGTCTACTCTGGTGCAACGATGCCCTGTCGATACATCCTCGACTAGGAACAGTTATAGGATGTACTCGTCGACTACCGTGGCCCCACTAGTATGATCTCATCATAGTCCCGGTAGTCGAGTACATATCTTAAGGGCTTTATCAACATGTAACATAGAGACAATCAGAGTACATATTAAGATAAAGTACAACCAGATAGCATACTATCATGTCGAGCAAGAAAGTCCTCCTTATATATGTCCAAGCATCCATTACAGTATACATCGTATGTACAGTAATGGCCTCTAGGGAATACATATAACTAACAATTTTGAGCTCACAGACCTGAAGACCACGTTGAAGAACGGGTCAGATGCTGACTTGGTTCTACAGTCTCTACCTTCTACCGTGAAGGAAACCAGGGAAGTAGAAAGAAAGGGAAGGGAAGAAGTTTCAGGACTGGATATAGTAAAAGAGGGACGTTCCTATTGTTACGGGAATGAACATTGGCAGAAAGATTGCAGGGCTAGAAAAGCCAGTAGCCAGGATTCGAAGCATGTTGTGACTTCGGCTTTGGGTGTGTTTCTGATAGAGAACTGTATGTCAGTTAACCCTACTTCCTGGGTATTGGATACCGGATCAGGATCTCACATCTGTAATTCGTTACAGGCTCTGAGAAACCGTAGGGTTATTAGGAAAGGTGATATGACTCTCAGGGTTGCTAACAGAATGAGCATGTACGCTGAATCCGTAGGGGAGCATCATCTTGGACTGACAACTGGGCAGATATTGATTCTGCGTGACTGTTTTTATGTACCAGGTGCGACTTGTAATATCATATCTGTATCCTTGCTTTCTAAGGAAGGATATGTTTTTACTTTTGTAAGCGATGTGGTCAACATCCACCTAAATCAAGTTCTGATTGGGTCAGGTACATTAAAAGAAAGTCTCCGGAATTTCAGTGTCCAGAACACACTTAAAAGAAAGTCTCCGGAATTAAATCAGGTTTTCTTATGGCATTGTAGACTGGGTCACATTAATGAGACACGGTTAACAAAGTTACAAAAAGTAGGATACTTGGATCCGTTCGAGTACCAGTCTTATGCCACTTGTGAATCTTGTCTCATGGGAAAGATGACAAAGACTCCGTTCACTGGACACAGAGAACGAGCAAGCGAGCTCTTGGGACTCATACACAGTGATGTGTGTGGTCCAATGTCTACACATGCGCGAAGTGGTTATTCATACTTCATTACTTTCACAGATGATTTCTCTAGGTATGGACATGTCTTCTTGATGAAGCATAAATCCGAGGCCTTTGAGAAATTTCGGGAATACAAGAATGAAGTTGAAAAACAAACAGGCAAAAGTATCAAGACACTGAGATCTGATCGAGGTGGTGAATACTTGAGTGCCGAGTTTCTGGGCTACTTAAAAGAGAATGGAATTCTCTCTCAGCTTACTCCTCCATACACACCACAACACAATGGTGTATCGGAAAGGCGGAATCGAACCCTATTGGATATGGTCCATTCCATGATGAGTAAGGCTGAGTTACCGCGATCTTTCTGGGGATATGCACTAGAATCAGCAGCATATCTTTTGAACAAGGTTCCCTCCAAGACCGTGCCTACCACACCATATCAGATGTGGTGTGGGAAGAAACCCCATCTTCAATATCTGAAGATATGGGGATGTCCAGCTTTTGTAAAAAAAGCAGCATGCGGACAAACTCGAGGCACACTCAATACTGTGTAAGTTTGTGGGATACCCAAAGAACTCCAGGGGGTATTTTTTCTATTACGCAGAGGAACAAAAGGTTTTTGTTTCTCGTCATGCCCACTTTCTGGAACATCAGTTTTTAGAAAAAGGAACTAGCGGGAGAGTAGTAGAACTGGAAGAAATTCCAGAACCACAAGCTATTACTGAAAGCTTGGAAGAACCAGAAGGTTCAGGAGAACCGGACATCCCAGCGCCACTCCGCAAGAGTAGTAGGCAGTCTGATCCGCCCGAGAGATACTACGGTTTTCTCATAGACGGGGATAGAGAGGATTGCACCATTGACTATGGTGAGCCTACTAGCTTCCAGCAAGCCATTCAGAGCGGTGACTCGGTAAAATGGCTGGATGCAATGCGGACCGAGATGGAGTCCATGTCCACTAACAAAGTTTGGACTTTGGACTTTGCTCCAGAAGGGGTAAAACCCGTAGGCTGCAAATGGATCTTCAGAAAGAAGATTGGTGTAGATGGGCAGGTTGAAACCTATAAAGCTAGACTTGTAGCAAAGGATTTTCGTCACAGACCTGGTTTGGACTATGACGAGGCCTTTTCTCCAGTGGCTATGCTCAAATCCATTCGGATCCTTCTTGCCATTGCTGCCTTCCACGATTATGAAATCTGGCAGATGGACGTAAAGACGGCTTTCATAAATGGAAATTTGGAAGAGTGTGTCTTTATGGATCAGCCGGAGGGATTCAATCAGAGTGGGAGCAGCGGTAAGTGTGCAAGTTGCTCAAGTCCATCTATGGACTGAAGCAGGCATCGCGGAGTTGGAACATCTGCTTCGATGATACTGTCAAAGAATTGGACTTTATCAAAAACCCAGATGAACCATGCATTTACAGTAAGATTGTAGGGAGAACTGTGGTATTCCTCTTCTTGTACGTGGATGACATTCTCCTAATAGGAAATGATATTCCTATGCTACAGTCAGTCAAAGGATTCTTGTCACAGAGGTTCTCCATGAAGGACCTGGGTGATGCCAACTACATTCTGGGGATCCAGATCTATCGTGATAGATCTAAGAGGATGTTGGGACTTTCGCAGTCCAGGTACATCGACACCATACTGAAACGATTCAGTATGGAAGATTCCAAGCGCGGCAATCTACCGGCTTGTCACGGAATCTCCCTCTCCAAAGAGATGTCTCCTAAGACTGATTTGGAAAGGGCTCGCATGTCATCTATACCCTACGCATCTGCGGTAGGCTCTATAATGTATGCGATGTTGTGCACCAGACCAGATGTAGCATACGCATTGAGCGTTGTAAGTCGGTATCAGTCGGACCTAGGGGAGAAACACTGGATAGCAGTAAAGAACATTCTCAAGTACCTGAGAAGCACTAAGGAGATGTTCTTGGTGTATGGCGGAAAAGACCTCCAGATTGAGGCCTTTGCTGACTCCAGCTTCCAGAGTGACAAGGATGACTCCAAGTCCATATCGGGTTATATCTTTACCCTCAATGGAGGGGTGGTTTGCTTGAAGAGTTCCAAGCAGGAAACCGTTGCTGATTCAATTATGGAAGCGGAGTACATTGGTGCTTGCGATGCCGCAAAGGAAGCTGTCTGGATGAAGAAGTTCCTCACGGAACTTCAGGTGGATCCTACCATTGTTGATCCAATACCGCTGTATTGTGACAACAATGGAGCTATAGCTTTAGCGAAGGAACCCAGGTCCCATCAGAAGTCCAGGCACATTTTGAGGCAGTACCACCTGATCAGGGAGATCGCAGATCGCCGGGAGATCGAGGTGAAGAGAGTAAATTCGGAGGATAACACTGCAGATCCACTCACGAAGGCCCTACCCCAGACTCAGTTTGAGCGGCTGATCGAGATGATGTAAGTCCACGTTGCCCACCCCGGTGCTTGCGGGGAGGCGGAAACGGTATAAAAATCGGATTTTTAACACATCAGGCAACATGGACTAGCAAAAGGAGGATCTTTGCTAAATAAAAACTAACTACAAAGCTAAAAAGTTTAGCTACTCGGAAAAGAGGTCATACCTAGGGCTTCTAGTCCTTCTCTCCTTGCTCCTTGGAGTGAATGAAAGTGATCTCCTTGTCGCCTTCTCTTGTCGAAGAAGGATCCACTCGAGAGCCTCAACCTTTGGCTTCAACTTCAAACTAGAAGTAACTAAGATGCTTGGTGTGCTAATCCTAGAACCTTAGAAAGAGTAGAGAGTATTTTAGAAGGATTTATCTCAAGCTCAAGAGATTCTCAACTCATGAGAGGGGAGAGCTAGAGAGAAAGGAAGAGGAGGAGAGAGAACCAAAATGATAAAATGAAAAAGAAATGAACCATTCTTCTCACATATATGTGAATTACGGAAATTAGATAATTAGCTAAGATAATTGTCATGGTTAATCAAGAATTGACCATTATCATTTCACATTAAATGACTTTTGCAAGGATCAAAGAGCATCTTTCATATGGAATGATGATGGTCAACATGTCAACCAAGGTCAACAAGTCAAGTAAAGTCAAATGGTCAACAACCCTAACCATGCACAATTATAATTAACTAATATCAATTAATCATAATTCACACATAAGCATTAGGGTTAAGAAAATGACAATGGTCATCAACCCTAATCAAAGTTCTCTGCCTCTGTCTCAGTCAACTGTGCATACACACCCGTATCCGTGTTCCGAGGAACACGAATACAATGAGATAAAACCAATCCCAAATCATATACTAGGATCCGACTTAAACCAAAGCCCGCTAGTATAAGCTGTCCGGACAGCAAACGTGCATAAGTGCGCGGATGTGAACGAACCCTATCGCAAAACCATGCGACCTCTACTCATTTTGCCTAAAGGCGAATAACCCTCTGTGTGGGACTCTAAAGACTCGACACTACGCTGGCAGTGGGTTTAACCACAGACCGCAAGCGGCACTATCTGTACGTAACGGTCCCCAGGTAGATGCCGATAAGAAGACTGACGGGGTGAACCCATCTGAACTCCTACTGAGCCTGAATGTGACAGTCTCCGTACAGTCCGGTCTGTTCGTCTGATACATCGCATGGCGGGCCTATGGGGGCGGTAAACGTCAGTCCTCTAATAGCGGTACAAGTCGTGTCGGAGTGTAGCCCAGAACACCCTGAGATAACACTGGAAACCTACCAGTATACCTCGCTTGCCCTGGCCAGGGACTACTTGTGTAATGGCTCTCCTGGACACAGCGCGATGTCAACCCCCAATACCGGGAGAGACGAATCCTATCTAACCGTCACTACCTCCAAGTGCTTCGGGACTGCACCCAACTACTACCTGTTTGCACGACTCCTTTGAGCCGTGGTAGGGTAGTAATCAAAGTACAGTGGGAACACACTCGAGGCGAAGTGACAGTGTCAATTCAGCGGACTATGCTTTACTCATGTCACCTAAGAACTGATAACCGACGATAGGTATAATACCAACCAATAGTTCCCGACGAGTCCTGTCCAGTGTACTCGTAACCTAACGAGCACCCGCATACTATCTCAAGTACGACGTACTGACGGCTGTGGGACAGACCGTCTCCCGTGCTGGGATGAGAAGCGCATACGCTAGTCTACTCCGGAGTATCGATGCCCTGTCTCGATAATCCCACGACCAGGGACGTGAATATATAAGGATGTGCTTATGGATTACCCAGCCCCCACGAGTGTGACTGCCATCACAACGCTGGTAATCAAGAAAAGATCCTAAGGGCTCCACTAATGCGTATAGGTGATACAATAAAGAAACAGATGTACACATTAAAGCAGAGACAAACCAAGTAGCTTACTACCATTTCGAGCAAGATTGTCTATACAACTGTGAATATCCCAAGTTTCATCAAGTAATATACATACTAGTATGATACAGTAATGGCCTCTAGGGCATATACACTAACAATCTCCCACTTGCACTAAGGCCATGTACTGGCGTATCGAAGTCCTATCATCTCGATCAGCCGCTCGAACTGAGTCTGGGGTAAGGCCTTCGTGAATGGATCTGCAGTGTTATCTTCTGAAGCAACACTCCGAACCTTGGTTTCCTGGCGATCCACGATCTCCCTGATCAGGTGATACCGCCTCAAGATGTGTCTGGATTTCTGATGGGACCTGGGTTCCTTCGCTAAAGCTATAGCCCCGTTGTTGTCGCAATACAGAGGTATTGGATCAACTATGGACGGAACCACTTGAAGTTCTTTCAAGAACTTCCTCATCCAGACGGCTTCTTTTGCGGCATCAGATGCAGCGATATATTCCGCTTCCATAGTCGAGTCAGCAACGGTTTCCTGTTTGGAACTCTTCCAACACACCGCCCCTCCATTGAGGGTAAAGATAAAACCCGACATGGACTTGGAATCATCCTCGTCACTCTGGAAGTTGGAGTCAGCAAAAGCCTCAATCTGGAGGTCTTTTCCGCCATACACCAAGAACATCTCCTTAGTCCTTCTCAGGTACTTGAGAATGTTCTTTACCGCTATCCAATGTTTCTCCCCAGGGTTTGACTGATACCTGCTTACCACACTTAGTGCATAAGCCACATCTGGTCTTGTACACAACATCGCATACATTATAGAGCCTACCGCAGAAGCGTAGGGTATAATAGACATGAGAGACATCTCTTTGGAGAGGGTGATCCCGTGACAAGCCGGTAGATTACCGCGCTTGGAATCTTCCATACTGAATCTTTTCAGTATGGTGTCGATGTACCTGGACTGTGAGAGTCCTAATATCCTTTTGGATCTGTCACGGTAGATCCGGATCCCCAGAATGTATGAGGCATCACCCAGGTCTTTCATGGAGAACCTGTGTGACAAGAACCCTTTGACAGATTGTAGCATAGGAATGTCATTTCCTATTAAGAGAATGTCATCCACGTATAAAACGAGGAATACTACAGTTCTCGCTAAAAATCTACTATAGATGCATGGTTCATCTGGATTTTTGATAAAGCCAAATTCCTTGACCGTCTCATCAAAACAGATGTTCCAACTCCGCGATGCCTGCTTTAGTCCATAAATGGACTTAAGGAACTTGCAAACCTTTCCGCTGCTCCCACTCTGAATGAAACCCTCTGGCTGGTCCATATAGACACACTCCTCTAAATTTCCATTTAGAAAAGCGGTCTTTACGTCCATCTGCCAAATCTTATAATCGTGGAAGGCAGCAATGGCAAGAAGGATCCGAATGGATTTCAGCATAGCCACTGGAGAAAAGGTTTCCTCATAGTCCAAATCAGGTCTTTGACGAAAACCCTTTGCAACAAGTCTAGCTTTATTGGTCTCGACCTGTCCATCTACACCAATCTTCCTTTTGAAGATCCACTTGCATCCTACGAGTTTTACCCCATCTGGAGCAACGTCCAACGTCCATACTTTGTTGGTGTACATGGACTCCATTTCGGTCCGCATTGCATCCAGCCATTTTACCGAGTCAACTCTCTGAATGGCTTGCTGGAAGCTAGTAGGCTCATCACATTCAATGATGCAATCCTCTCTATCCCCGTCTATGAGAAAACCGTAGTATCTCTCGGGCGGATGAGACTGCCTACTACTCCTGCGGAGTGGCGTAGGAATTGTAAGTGCACAACGGTGCCCCGGCCGTCAATCTGAGGCCGGAATGCGGAAGCGGTGATTTACTTTAACTTTTCAAACCGGCACCACCGCGCAATATAAACCAAGATTGTGCCATTAATCTAGTCCTAGCAATCTAGAGAGAGGGTAGAGAGATATACCGAACGATCCGTGTCCTTCGGTCTTCTCGTCGTCGTCCCGATCTCCCCGCGGAATCTCCGGTCTCCACCAAGTCGCCGGAAGGGCACCACGTCGCCTGCTTATTTTACGGGCTCCCACCTCTGGACCGAGGCAACTCGGGCACGAAGTTGGCGAGTCGACGTGCTCAAGATTTGCTGTAGAATGTAGTGTAGAAAGCCATGTGTCTCTAGGGGTTGAAGTTGCCATATTTGGTGGTGGAGAATGAGATGTGAATTTTCTTGATGGCTTGGGAATTTCTAGCAAGCAAATGAGACTAAAAAGCCATCCCCAAAAATTGGACAGCCCCTCTCCATGCTTGGCCGGCCATGCAAAATGGTGAATGAGAGGAGAGGGTGAGAATGAGGGAGTGAGTCTCACAAGCATAAGGCAAGAGAGAGAGATCAAAAAGTTATCATGAAAGGAAATGATCACCAAAACAAACCCACACTCCACCAACCATCATTATCACTCCAAAGGTCAAGCCATCATGAACCATCATGAACTAAGAAGTCAATGTGGTGGTGGAGCTATCATGATACAATAATATGCAATCACCACCCTCTACAAATGCTTATTTGTACAAATGCAAATAAGCCCTCCTCCACCAATCTTCGGCCAATGAAAGATACAAAGAAATATGGCTGAAACGGAAAGAAAACTGGTCCCGTAATAAATTACAGGAAAACCCCGATACTGTGTATACACACCCGCATCTGTATTCCGACCGAAATACAAATGCAATGAGACAACATCTACACTGTACTATACTAGGATCCGGCTTAAACCAAAGCCGGCTAGTAATATCCGTCCGATCCTGATCTGTGCAATACCGCACGTATCTGATCGAACCCTGCCATATATCCATACGGCCTCTAGTACTAACCGTCCGATCCTGATCCGTGCAATACTGCACGTATCTGATCGAACCCTGCCATATCTCCATACGGCGTCAACCGCGTTTCGCCCGAAAACTTGAGTAACTGAATATGGGGGACTCTAAAGACTCGTCAATACTATGGCTGTGGATTTAACCACTAGCACGTCAGAGGTATTAGCCATACGTGACGGGCTACCAGCTATTGACCAAAAGGTACGTAGATGAGCGAACTCATCCTGACACCCTTCTGAGCCTGTCAGTGACAATATCCGTACAGTCCGGTCCGTTCGTCTATGAGCATCGCATGGCGGGCCTAGGGGGTTGGTAAAAGTCAGACCCCCAAAAGCGGTACAAGCCGTGTCGGAGTGTAGCCCAGAACACCCTGAGATACTACTGGAATACCTACCAGTAAATCTCCTGCCTTGGCCAAGGACTTTTCATGTTCTGGCTCTCCCAGACACAGCGCGACCTCACGCCCAATACCGGGAGAGACGAACCCCTGCAGATCCGCTCACTGCCTCTATGTGGCTTGGGACTGTACCCAACTAAAACCTGTTTGCACGTCTCCTTTGAGCGTGGTAGGGTAATAATCAAAGTACAGTGGGAACTCACATGAGACAAATGACGATCATCAGGTCGATGAACTAACCTGTACACATGTCACCAGGGAACTGCTATCTGACGTCAGGTATAAGACCAACTAGCATGTTCCCGGCGAGTCCTGTCCGGTATACTCATAACCCAATGAGCACCTGCATACATCTTAGGTGAACCAACTGACACCAGTGGCTTGTGAGACCGGCCACCGCCCCTCGTCGGGGTCTCGACTGTATACACTAGTCTACTCTGGAGTATCGATGCCCTGTCTCGAAACTCCCACGACTAGGGACCTTTTAAGGATATGCTTATAGACTACCAGCTCCCACGTATATGATCGCCCTCATACTGCCGGTAGTCAAGCAAGAATCCTAGAGGCTCTATCAATGTGCAATAGTGACCTGTAGGGTCACCTAAAGCAGTACACGATGATAAAGATAAATCAGATAGCATACTATCATCTTGAGTAAGACTGTCCTACCGGGATAGGTCCTCCCTCAATCATTGCAATCACGTACCTGTGATCCAATAATTGACTCTAAGGGCACTATCTCCAACAATCTCCCAGTTGCACTCAAGGCTAATTATTGCGATGTCGCATACCCACAGCCCGTGTGATACCGAACACCCAACTCCTCTACTAGTCAGTCTCACAAATCCCATTTGCGAAACTATTGCGTTCGAGGAATTGCCTCAGCGAGTGGATCCGCTTTGATGTTTCTTTCTATGTCTCTCTATATCTCAAGTTCGCGGAGAATGCCATCTCCCGAAATGAGCAATACCTGTCTTAGAATGTGTCTGGATGTCTGATGGGACCTAGCTCATAAATGAACTCCAAATCCAAACTTCTTAGACTGTATCGTCAACTGAACTTAATCAGTATCCTGCGCCATGCCTCCCTCAGTATTGCCTTAGACCACCTGTCCAAAATACTGCCCCTCGTCAGAAGGAAAAACTACAACTCCGACAACCTCCTTGTCGTCCAGGTCACCTTGGAAGCCTGGAATGATAACTGTCTCCCGAATGAGGCTCTCGTTATCATATCCCTAGAACATCCACTTATGTTCTAAAACTGCTTCCGACTGTTTCTCCAGGATTGGATCAATGTCAACTTATTGCATCTACTGTAAAAACAACATCTGGTGTGGTACTTGACATCTCATGATTGACTCAATTGCCTGAGCAAGTGATCTGCCAATCATGCACATCCCTCTCCCCTTTAGTCTGTAAGACACCTTTAGAGAGGGTGACTCCATTACCTGCAGGTACACTACCGTGCCAGGAGTCGTCCATTCTAAATACTCTTAGAATGCTGTCTAAGTACCCTTAATTGGGAAACCACCCAAATCTAGATCTAAAACCATAGATCTAGTAACCTGTATGTCTGATATAATGTCCAAGTCCCATGTGGAGAAACCACTGTGTGACGACCAAAGTATAACCGATCGTAGTATAGGAATATCACTTCCTACTCTATGTATGTCACCCAAATACCATGACATCACACCCTACTACCTTCTCAACAGATCCATCCCCTATTCTGATGAAGTCAAATCTATGACTATCACGTCAGAAATAGATGATCTATCTCCGCTATATCTGCTTTAGTCTATAAATAGACATAAGCCACCTGTCCACCAATGCTTCCGCTGCTCCCACTGACTATGACAACCCTCTGACAGAGTCATATAGTCGTACACTTCTAAAGCCAGTTTAGAACGACGCTATACTCATCCTCCTGCCGGGTCTCATAGTCTGGAACAACAGCAATGGCAAGTGTGGGTAAACAAGAACTTCCCTGTCACCGTCCTTGAGGCTACCGGAGTACCTCTCGGGTGCCTGAAGTTACCCACCTTATCTGCGGAGTGGCCAATGGAATGTCAAACCAGATTGAATCTTTAGGTTCCTATCAAATCTTCAGTAATCGTTTGTGGTTCTGGAATCACTTCCAGTTCTACCATACTCCCACTACAGTTTTCTGAAAAAAAAAATCCATTTTTATTAAAACTGTGGCGAGTCTAGAATAATATTACTATTGATCTCCCAGATGGTAGAAAGTCAACCCTTGTCATAGCCTGGGTCAACCCACAAACAGCCATTACAGAAACGTGCCTTGAGTTATCCAGAGTCTGGTTTTAAGCATAAGCCGGACAACTCCCCGTACCTTAACATCGTTAAGATATGAACTGTTCTATATCCAATATAGAACCAGAGGCACTGTTTTAATTGAACCAGATTCAAATCATGTAGCTGTCTCCAGTGCATGTAAACTAAATGGAAAGAGGCCGATCAGCGTTACTCAACTTAGGAATGCTTCCAATTATGAATAAACTGAAAGAGAAGCAAGATCTCTTAATCGTTACTATCATCTGAATACCATACACAAGTATCTACATCTTCGATCACATTGAAGAATCCCGATACTTGCAATACCTGGTTCTCTACTTTATTCATATACCTATAACTTCTCAAAATTCGGACCCTGTGTTTCCACGAAACACCTGTCTAAAAACTAGAGAAGTCATAAGTAAACCGAATATAGTACGAGAACCATCCCCTTTGTCCTCATAGACGCTGGACAACATACATTACTCTGTATAAGTCCCTTATGTCTGACAACTCATTCACTGTGTGTCGTAGGTTGAAAACTGTACTTATGGTTAAGAAGAATTACACCGCTATTTAATGATCCTTACCTAACCATCCACTGATATAGGTAAATGTCACAGACATAATTTCAAAAAGATATATCTCACTCTATAAAAATAGACATACAGATATATCAATTTGAAATTGGTGAATAACAGCGGATATTCAAAACCAAATATTTGCCGTCCGGCAACCAACTCAGGTGACTTCCTCAAATATCACCGATTACAACGAATCCCGATATAATGAGGATGATCGCCTAATTCCCAATAGCTTACTCCCACTCATCATCTGTAAAACCATACAGATGTGAGAATCATACCTGGTAAATACATACCCTGGAGCAAGTGTCTAACTGGGAAATCAGTTTTCCTTTAACAGTACACAGTGAAACTGAAACATTGAAATGTTTCGATGGGGTATCCCGGTATTCCTAGTAATGCCTCTTCCATTATCCATATCCACAACTATAACCGTATATTTCTTTGCCACCTCTCTAAATCCCTTTATATGTCTTTAGTCATTACCTTCTGTACACCCCTTTAGGCCAAATGGTTTTCTTCCTTCCCTACCGTTCGGCACCAGCCTATGGTTTTGAAGAAGACTATCCAATAAGCATAATGGGTGTACTGTCCTAATCCTTGGAGCACTCGCAATGCAAGAGAAGGTGAAGATAAAAGACAACCGAATAAACCTTTTTCCTATTTCTCCTGAACCAGAATCCATCCCCGAACTGGAACAAGTTCCTTTCGAGTTCGTATATAACCATACGATGGAGTATCCAATAAACTGTGGATCTTCGTAGTGATACGGAGTGTTCTGGAGAAATACAAAGGTGATTTTAGGATTGGCGAAGAAATACTTGGTTTGGTCGTGAATAGCAGTCGCAGTTTACTTTGCCCTCTTACTAATCCCTTGCTTTGTCTTAACTTAATACCTTCTGCACACCATCGTTATCCTAATTGGTTTTCTTCATTCCCCACCATTCGGCACCAGCCTAAGGTTTGGAAGAAGACTATCCAATTTGCGTAATAGGTGTACTATCTCCTAAGCCAAGGAGTACTCGCAATCTGAGAGAGAAGGTAAAAAGAAAAGACAACTGAATAGTTCTATTCGTTTTCTCCAGAACCGGAAACCATCCTCGAATAAATTCCTTCGAGTTTGTATATAACCATACGATGGTTTTGTCCAATGGAAGTGGACGTTTGTAGTAATACGAGGTGTCCTGGAGAAAAGGGTAGAAGTAGGAGTGGGAATGAGGTTTGCAACTCTGACAATCCAAAAGCCAATGTTTAAGAAGGTTCGGTCAACTTGGTCACTGAGTCATAGTCTTAGGGTCGGGTCAATGGTCGCTGCCAAAGAGAGAGAGAAAAGAAACACTCAGCGTGCACTCAAACCTAGATCAGAATGGTTACCAATTTATCTAATCTGGAAACCTCCCACTGTTACCTCAAATTCTCCTCCAAACCTGAAAGAAGAATTAGTCGGGGTCACCCGAGGAGTAAACTAACTCATCAGTGGGAATCGGGATCCAACTATCATCGTATGATAACGTGACGGAATCCGCTCATGTCATCACACTCCAGAAGGTATGCGCATATCTGGCAAGTTTCAGTTTCTTTAGAAACTCCCGATGTGATTTTTGCCCCATGCTCTTATGACCTTGACTTTGGCCAACAAATCATAAGTCACATGTCAAGTTCTACACGTCATTCTCCAGGTTAATTTGAGCCCACCCGCACAAGCCCTTGACTTTGGCCAACAAGGCTATACGACTGCCCCAAACCAACGCATCTATCAATGCTACATATGAATACCCAACAGTTACCAAACACTGTGCCTTGACTTTGGCCAAGAAACACAGCTTGAATACTATTAACTACCCATATGAAACGACGGAGGGCTACGAATGGTTTCTGGCGAAAACTTTTAACGTAATGAACTTGATATCGTTGAAGGAACCGGATAGCTTTTTGAAAATATAGTGACGAAAACCATTGCTAAAGAGGTCACTCCCGGTGAAGGGATCTCGGCTCTTTCCCCGTAGAATGAGGTGCAGGATATTCCAACTGAATACCACGGTGCAAAGCAAAAGTAATCGGCTATAGTGAAGTTATTGCCCTGACGCAAACTTTTTGTCCAGGGGTCACTCCCGGTGAAGGGATCTCGGCCCTTGCCTCGTCGACCGAGGAGCAGGATATTTCAATTGAATACCACGATGCAAAACAAAAGAGAACGTCCTTGCAATAACAGCTTTTTGAAAAGTGTTCCAACAACATCAGATTATGTTTGTTTTTAACTTGCATTGATCCGAATCAACGCAGTCCCATCAATTGATCACACCACAAAGAACGAAAATATAATGATGTACGTATATTCCATCCGCATTCGTCACTGGGTCCCGTCATTACCCGTTAGGTTAGCTAACTAACGACAGAGCGGGGACTGGACTAGCGCGGATGCAAAGCATATACAACATCTACTAATATATATATATCAATATATAATATTTCGCTCAAGGCGTGATAAAATGCAACATCACAGAAATGTACAGCATCACAGAACAATACAGATATCTGGGATCCCCGGGTTTCACAGAGCCACTACTGAAACCCGACGTTCCCCTGGTCGTGTCGATAGCCTGTGTAATGAAATCCTAGACCCCTACGGGCGCGGCAAGTTACCCGCCAAAACCTGAAGTGAGGCAGCCCCCTTCAGCAACGTGAATGGACCACCCGGCACTTCACGGAATCCGGTAACTTGGGCACCCCTCCTGGGTCAACCTGTACCCCCTACGAGTGCGGCGAATAGCCCACCAATTCTAGAGTGAAGCCCCCTCCGTCTCAATGCCATGAGATGCGGGCTTGTTGCCCTCTAGAACCCGGCTATCCGTGCACCCCACCTTGGGGTAATCCTAGTACAGAAAGTAAAATATACATACAATGGGTACATCGACCGCAACCTGGTCGTGCCCCAAAAGAATAATATACAAACAGGCAGTGACGGCAGTCCACATGTCGGACGCTCGCCCCGCAATAACAAATGTACATAATACAACAAAAACTGTACTAGCGTTGCATCCAGGCTATCCCCCACGACCAATCCGCAACTTCAGAGCATAACACAGAACATCAACGTGAAAGACACGTTCGCAAATCCGTCTAACCGGGCTATAGCAGTTGGACAGGATTTACCGATCAAGTGACATTCACGGTCGCAGATATAATGTAAATACTGTGAACAAATGTGTTTAAAATATCCGATCGATTAAATTTTACCAAGTGGGCCCCAAGCAATACTGTAGCAGATGAAGAAATTCTGGGCCCAAAAAGAATGTTCCAAAAACCCAATTTTCAAGTCAGGAGGCCTCTGTAAAAAATTGGTGCACTGAACAGTTAAAACAGCGGCGGAACCGCGGCCCAAGCATGGGTTTGGCCGCGGTTCCGCGGTGGTATAATGAGATCGCGCGACCAAATTTTTTCAGGAGGCTTATACTTCCCTGAACATCATTCTGCAACTACCTGAAAAATTTTTGGAGTCCAAAAAATTTCGACAGAAACTGATGCTATTGTAAACGCGGGTTTTTGGAATTTTGTTCGATCGAAAGTGTAAACACATTAGAAAAAGCTAGACTAGGTTAATGGCGAGGCTCTGATACCACTGTAAGTGCACGGCGGCGCCCCGGCCGTCAATCCGACGCCGGAATGCGGAAGCGGTGATTTACTTTAACTTTTCAAACCGGCACAACCGCGCACTATAAACCCGGATCGTGCCATTAATCTAGTCCTAGCAATCTAGAGAGAGGGTAGAGAGATATACCGAGCGATCCGTGTCCTTCGGTCTTCTCGTCGTCGTCCCGATCTCCCCGCGGAATCTCCAGTCTCCACCAAGTTGCCGGAAGGGCACCACGTCGCCTGCTTCTTTTACGGGCTCCCGCCTCTGGACCGAGGCAACTCGGGCACGAAGTTGGCGAGTCGACGTGCTCAAGATTTGCTGTAGAATGTAATGTAGAAAGCCATGTGTCTCTAGGGGTTGAAGTTGCCATATTTGGTGGTGGAGAATGAGATGTGAATTTTCTTGATGGCTTGGGAATTTCTAGCAAGCAAATGAGACTAAAAGGCCATCCCCAAAAATTGGACAGCCCCTCTCCATGCTTGGCCGGCCATGCAAAATGGTGAATGAGAGGAGAGGGTGAGAATGAGGGAGTGAGTCTCACAAGCATAAGGCAAGAGAGAGAGATCAAAAAGTTATCATGAATGGAAATGATCACCAAAACAAACACACACTCCACCAACCATCATCATCACTCCAAAGGTCAAGCCATCATGAACCATCATGAACTAAGAAGTCAATGTGGTGGTGGAACTATCATGATACAACAAAATGCAATCACCACCCTCTACAAATGCTTATTTGCCCAAATGCAAATAAGCCCTCCTCCACCAATTTTCGGCCAATGAAAGATACAAAGAAATATGGCCGAAACGGAAAGCAAACTGGAAACTCCAGAAAACTGGTCTCGTAATAAATTACAGGAAAACCCCGATACTGGGTATACACACCCGCATCTGTATTCCGACCGAAATACAAATGCAATGAGACAACATCTACACTGTACTATACTAGGATCCGGCTTAAACCAAAGCCGGCTAGTAATATCCGTCCGATCCTGATCCGTGCAATACCGCACGTATCTGATCGAACCCTGCCATATATCCATACGGCCTCTAGTACTAACCGTCCGATCCTGATCCGTGCAATACTGCACGTATCTGATCGAACCCTGCCATATCTCCATACGGCCTCTACTGCGTTTCGCCCGAAAATTTGAGTAACTGAATGTGGGGGACTCTAAAGACTCGTCAATACTATGGCTGTGGATTTAACCACTAGCATGTCAGAGGTATTAGCCATACGTGACGGGCTACCAGCTATTGACCAAAAGGGACGTCGATGAGCGAACTCATCCTGACACCCTACTGAGCCTGTCAGTGACAATATTCGTACAGTCCGGTCCGTTCGTCTATGAGCATCGCATGGCGGGCCTAGGGGGTTGGTAAAAGTCAGACCCCCAAAAGCGGTACAAGTCGTGTCGGAGTGTAGCCCAGAAAACCCTGAGATACTACTGGAATACCTAACAGTAAATCTCCTGCCTTGGCCAAGGACTTTTCATGTTCTGGCTCTCCTAGACACAGCGCGACCTCACCCCCAATACCGGGAGAGACGAACCCCTGCAGATCCACTCACTTCCTCCATGTGGCTCGGGACTGTACCCAACTAAAACCTGTTTGCACGTCTCCTTTGAGCGTGGTAGGGTAGTAATCAAAGTACAGTGGGAACTCACACGAAACAAATGACGATCCTCAGGTCGATGAACTAACCTGTACACATGTCACCAGGGAACTGCTATCTGACGTCAGGTATAAGACCAACTAGCATGTTCCCGGCGAGTCCTGTCTGGTGTACTCATAACCCAATGAGCACCTGTATACATCTTAGGTGAACCAACTGACACCAGTGGCTTATGAGACCGGCCACCGCCCCTCGTCGGAGTCTCGACTGTATACACTAGTCTACTCTGGAGTATCGATGCCCTGTCTCGAAACTCCTACGAATAGAGACCTTTTAAGGATATGTTTATAGACTACCAGCTCCCACGTATATGATCGCCCTCATACTGACGGTAGTCAAGCAAGAATCCTAGGGGCTCTATCAACGTGCAATAGTGACCTGTAGGGTCACCTAAAGCAGTACACGATGATAAAGATAAACCAGATAGCATACTATCATCTTGAGTAAGACTGTGCTATCGGGATAGGTCTTCCCTCAATCATTGCAATCACGTTCCTGTGATCCAATAATTGACTCTGAGGGCACTATCTCCAATAGGAATGTCCTGATCTTTTGAACCCTCTGGTTCTACTAAGCTTTCAGTAATAGCTCGTGGTTCTGGAATTTCTTCCAGTTCTATTGTGCTCCCACTAATTTCCTTTTCCAAGAACTGGTGTTCTAGAAAGTCGGCATGACGAGAAACAAAAACCTTTTGTTCCTCTTCGCAATAGAAGAAATATCCCTTGGAGTTCTTTGGATATCCCACAAACTTGCACTGTACTGAGGGTGCCTCGAGCTTGTCCGCATGCTGCTTTTTGACAAAAGCTGGACATCCCCATGTCTTAATGTGATTAAGATAAGGTCTCTTCCCAGACCACATCTGATATGGTGTAGTAGTCACAGTCTTAGTTGGAACTCGGTTCAAAAGGTATGCAGCTGATTCTAGCGCATATCCCCAGAATGATCGCGGTAACGTAGCGTTACTCATCATGGACCGTACCATATCCAATAGGGTTCAGTTCCGTCTCTCCGATACACCGTTATGTTGCGGAGTGTATGGAGGAGTAAGCTGAGAGAGAATTCCATTCTCTTTTAAGTAATCCAGGAACTCGGCACTCAAGTATTCACCACCTCGATCAGATCTCAGTGCCTTGATACTTTTGCCTGTTTGATTTTCTACTTCATTCTTATATTCCTGGAATTTTTCAAAGGCCTCGGATTTATGTTTCATTAAGAAGACATATCCGTACCTTGAAAAGTCCTCCGTAAAAGTAATGAAGTAAGAATAACCGTTTCGTGCATGCGTAGACATTGGACCGCACACGTCGCTGTGTACGAGTCCCAAGAGCTCGCTCGCTCTTACTCCGTGTCCAGTGAACGGAGTCTTTGTTATCTTTCCTTTTAGACAGGATTGACAAGTTGCATATGATTGATATTCGAACAGATCCAAATATCCTTCTGTATGTAACTTAGTCAGCCTTCTCTCATTGATGTGACCCAGTCTACAATGCCATAAGAAAGTCTGATTGATTTCTGGAGACTTTCTTTTGTGTGTATTCTGGACATTTAAAATCTGTGGTTGGTTTAATACGTATATACCATTGTTTAATGTACCTGACCCAATCAAAACTTGATTAAGGTGAATGTTCACAACATTACTTACAAATGCAAATTCATAACCTTCTTTAGATAATAAAGATACAGAAATGATATTATATGTTGCATTTGGTACAAAATAACAACTACGCAAAACCAAAAAGTGTCCTTCTGAGATTCCCAGGTGATAGTCCCCCACGGCTTCAGCATCCATGCCAGCTCCGTTTGCAACTCTGAGGGTCATATCACCTGCCTTCAAAACCCTACGCTTTCTCAACGCCTGCAAAGAATTACAGATATGAGATCCTGATCCGGTATCCAATACCCAGGAAGTAGAGTTTATTGATAGACAGTTTTCAATAACATACACACCTGAAGCTGAAGCCGCAACTCGCTTTAGATCCTGGGTTCTGGCCTTCCAAGCCTTGCAATCCTGTTTCCAGTGTCCACTGTTGTGACAGTAAAAGCATTCTTCCTTTCCCACAAGCTTTCCCGCTACCTTTGTTGCCTTTCCCTTTCCCTTCGTACCCACTTTACTAACACCGCCCTTTGGTTTGGCGGGGGCTTTCTTCTTCTTTTCCCTTGGCTTTCGCCCTGGACCTAGAAGAGGAAGATCCTCCTACAAACAAAGTGGATGTCTCCCTTCCTTTCTGTAGGGTGCCCTCAGCACTCCTCAACATGTTCAGAAGTTCGGAAAGTTCAACCTCCTTTCCTTGCATGTTGAAGTTTAGGACAAACTAGGCATTAGTGGAAGGAAGGGACTGGAGAATCAAGTCAGTGTAGAGTTCATTCTCCAACGTGGTCCCAAGGTCCGCGAGCTCCTCTATGTAGCCAATCATCTTAAGCACGTGTTCTACTACCGATGATTCGACGACCAATCTTGCCGAAAACAACTTTTTCGACACTTTGTATCTGGCGATACGGGACTGCTCTCCATACAGTTCTTTTGTATGAAGAAATATGGATTCTAGGTCCATATTCTCATGCCTCCTCTGATGTTCATTGTCCATAGAGGCAAGCACGAGGCACTTGGCTTTCACGCAATCGATCTCCCATGTCTTACGGATTTCTATATCCGCGACACTGGAGGTGGGACCTGGGACAGGGGGAGCTTTGGTGGTAAGGATATACCCCAACTTGTCGTAAGTGATTGCCATTTTGACATTCCTGAGCCAATCTTTGTAGTTTGGCCCTGTCAGTATATTTTTATCTAATAATAACTTAAGTCCGGTCATCTTGATTGGTCGCTGTAATTAGGAGAGAGAAAAGAAACACTTTAGCATGATGCTCTTGCAAGTTTAGAGTGGTTTTTAGTTTGTCTAAACAGGATGGCTCCCTCTGTCTCTCGAATCCCTCCTCAAACCATAAAGGAAGAATTAGTCGGGATCAATCTCACCGTACAATACTTGCTTAACCGTTCAGCCAGGCCAGTGTCGGTACTTCGAGGGAGGTTTTCCAACGCTTTCGCGAAGTTCCTTAATTAAGTAACCTCTTTTCCCTGTGGGCGTAGCCCCGCTAACACCTTTCTAGACACCTACTAGGTTTATAGCATTGATCGTTAAGTGAGAAATTTCCCGAGGAGCAGCATATACTCACAGTAGGATCGGTATCCAAATATCATCGCATGATAAAACTGAAGAAATCCTACCAGAATCATCATACTCCAAATGGTATGCAGCGCTAGCAAGTTTCAGTACTTATGAAACTCCCGATGTGGATTTTTGCCCCATGCTCTTATGACCTTGACTTTGGCTAAAATATCATATGTCACATGTCAAGTTCTACCCGTCATTCTCCAGGTTAATTTGGACCCACCCGTACCTACCCTTGACTTTGGCCAAAATGGCAGTACGACTGTCCCAAACCAACTCATCTATCTATGCTGCACATGAATACCCAACAGCTACCAATCACTATGCCTTGACTTTGGCCAACATACATAGCTTGAATACTTACTGACCATTCATGTGGAATGACGGAGGGCTACGAATGTTTTTGGCGAAACCGTGAACGTAGTGAACTTGATATAATCGATGGAACGAGATAGCTTTTAAATGGAGTGGTTCAAGCTCCGCATTTAAAAGTTGGTTTTGAAAAGAACCAAGTGGTTTTGAAAGTGTTCCAACGACTTTTACTTGGTTTATTTTCTTGCATTAATTTTAATGCGTCCCATCATTTAATCCTACCATTGCAGAAAACAACCAAAATATGGTGTACGCTTATGCCATCCGCATTCGCCACGGGGCCCCGTCATCACCCGTTAGGTTACTTAACTACCGACAGAGCGGGGGTTGGACTAGCGCGGATGCAAAACATAAGCCACACCTAAATAGATAACATATATAGATATATAGCAATGATAGTCAATCCAGATCACAGATGAACACTTTGGATATACTAGGAATCCGCGATTCGTTCGAGCCTGCAACGAAAAGCGGATTACACCGTCGCGATGAATAGCCAATACCCCACCCAAGACCCCTACGGGTGCGGCAAACTACCCGCCAAGTACCCGAAGCGAAGCAACCTCCCTCAACGACGTGAGTAGGCCACTCGGCATTTCGAGATACCCGATAGTTTGTGCACCCCACCATCGGTCTATCCTAGGAGCAAAAACAGTAAAAAGAAATTATACAATGGCGGCTACAACTTCAACCCGGATGTGCGGCCAAACAAATAATATTACATCAATTTACATATTACATGAATGAAAGAAAAAGAAACACTCATCTCACATCCACCCCGGCTATTCATTCGCGACAATCCACCGAATTCATATACACAAACCAACAAGCATTACAAATCACAGATATGTATAAACCCCACTAATCGACGTAT
Organism: Agapanthus africanus; assembly: GCA_030015575.1. Taxonomy (NCBI): domain Eukaryota; kingdom Viridiplantae; phylum Streptophyta; class Magnoliopsida; order Asparagales; family Amaryllidaceae; genus Agapanthus; species Agapanthus africanus. The sequence goes on from JASDDO010000014.1 coordinate 384,056,562, forward strand.
AGCGATTAGCAGACGTTCAATACATATTATACATCACAGATATAACCCATTAGTCAAAGTATAGGGAAGTTCGATCAAAAATACGGATTTATAACCACCCCAAATATAAATATCTTTTCAGGAAAATCTGGGCAGAAATAAAATATTTTAAAAATCCCAAAACCTTAACAGAAGAATACTGCACCAAACTCGTTCCACGACCGAGTCAACTCGGCCGCGGATCCGCTGCAAGAATCATGTTCTTGCCGCGGAACCGCGGCGATTTGAACAGTTCACTGGATCGTTTTTGGTGTGTTTCTTAACAAAACCCTGAGCCGATTTTTGAAGTATGATTTATTATTTTTAGAGCAGAAAAAAATCAACAGAAACTTAGGGTTTTGAAAACTAGTTTTGCGATTTTTACCGATCGAACTTCTATACACTTTACTAACTAGCTAGTTTATGTTTAGTTTGGCTCTGATGCCACTGTAAGTCCACGTTGCCCACCCCGGTGCTTGCGGGGAGGCAGAAACGGTATAAAAATCGGATTTTTAACACACCAGGCAACATGGACTAGCAAAAGGAGGATCTTTGCTAAACAAAAACTAACTACAAAGATAAAATGTTTAGCTACTCGGAAAAGAGGTCATACCTAGGGCTTCTAGTCCTTCTCTCCTTGCTCCTTGGAGTGAATGAAAGTGATCTCCTTGTCGCCTTCTCTTGTCGAAGAAGGATCCACCCGAGAGCCTCAACCTTTGGCTTCAACTTCAAACTAGAAGTAACTAAGATGCTTGGAGTGCTAATCCTAGAACCTTAGAAAGAGTACAGAGTATTTTAGAAGGATTTATCTCAAGCTCAAGAGATTCTCAACTCATGAGAGGGGAGAGCTAGAGAGAGAGGAAGAGGAGGAGAGAGAACCAAAATGATAGAATGAAAAAGAAATGAACCATTCTTCTCACATATATGTGAATTATGGAAATTTGATAATTAGCTAATATAATTGTCATGGTTAATCAAGAATTGACCATTATCATTTCACATTAAATTCCTTTTGCAAGGATCAAAGAGCATCTTTCAAATGGAATGATGATGGTCAACATGTCAACCAAGGTCAACAAGTCAAGTATAGTCAAATGGTCAATAACCCTAACCATGCACAATTATAATTAACTAATATCAATTCATCATAATTCACACATAAGCATTAGGGTTAAGAAAATGACAATGGTCATCAACCCTAATCAAAGTCCTCTGCCTCTGTCTCAGTCAACTGTGCATACACACCCGTATCCGTGTTTCGAGGAACACGAATACAATGAGATAAAACCAATCCCAAATCATATACTAGGATCCGACTTAAACCAAAGCCTGTTTGAGATAGTGCCCTCATAGTCAATTATTGGATCGCAGGTACGTGATTGCAATGATTGCGGAGGTCCTATACCGGTAGGACAGTCCTACTCGAGATGATAGTATGCTATCTGGTTTGCCTTTATCAGTCGTATACATGTTCAGGTGACTGATTACATGTTACACTTTGATAGAGCCCTTAGGATCTTGCTTTACTACCAACAGTATGATGGCGATCATATACGTGAGAGTTGGGTAGTTTATATGCATATCCTTAATTGTGGTCCCTAGTCGTGGGAGTTTCGAGACAGGGCATCGATACTCCGGAGTAGACTAGTGTGTACAGTCGAGACCCCGACGAGGGGCGGTGGCCGGTCTCACAAGCCACTGGTGACAGTTGGATCACCTAAGAAGTATACAGGTGCTCATTGGGTTATGAGTACACCGGACAGGACTCGCCGGGAATCTGCTAGTTAGTACTATATCTATCGTCAAATAGAAGTTCCCTGGTGACATGTGTACAGGTTAGTTCATCGACCTGAGGTCGTCATTTGTCTCGTGTGAGTTCCCACTGTGCTTTGATTTCTACCCTACCACGGCTCAAAGGAGTCGTACAAACAGGTAGTTTTAGGGTACAGTCCCGAGCCATATGGAGGCACGTGAGCGGATCGGCAGGGGATTCGTCTCTCCCGGTATTGGAGGCGAGGTCGTGCTGTGTCTAGGAGAGCTATTACACATAGTCCATGGCCATGGCAGGAGATTTACTGGTAGGTACTCCAGTAGTATCTCAGGGTGTTATTGGGCTACACTCCGACACGACTTATACTGCTATTGGGGGTCTGACGTTACTAGCCCCCTAGGCAGATATGCGATACTCATTGACGAACGGACCGGACTGTATATACATTGTCACTGTTAGGCTCAGTAGGGTTTCTGGATGAGTTCGCTCATCAGCCTCCCTTGAGGTCAGTCCATGGGCAGCCGTTACGCATTGCTAGTGCCGCTGACGGTTTGTGGTTAAACCCACTGCCAGGGTACTGACGAGTCATTAGAGTCCCCCACAGACAGTTTCCCAAGTTCGGGCGAAACGTTGTAGAGGCCGTATGGTTTTATGGCAGGGTTCGGAAAATGCACGCGCGTTTACGCACGTGTTATTTTTCGGGCAGATAATACTGGTCGGTTTTGGTTTAAGCCGGATCCAAGTATTATATTGAGTAGGTATAATATCTTTGTCTCAGTTGCATTTGTATTCGGTCGTAATACAAATGCGGGTGTATTTATACAGTTACGTGGTTATCTTGAAAGTCGTTTCGAGATCACATTTAGTAGTTGCCAGTTTCCAGTTTTCTATCAGCCGTCTTTTAACATTCGGTTAAAGACGGATTTATCTTTTCTTGGATGAGGGTGAGTCATGCTTCTAGAAGGTTCTAGAAGTTTCTAGAATGAGGTGACAAGGATTATGACTCATGCTTTGATTTCTAATAATTCTTGTTTTCCTTAAGATATTTTATTTTGTGTTCACATATGATATTTGCTTAAGGTTACTCTCCCCTCTCCTACACTCACCTCCCTCTTTGCTATATAGTGGTCGTCCCTCACTCACCTCCCTCACTCTCTCACTTGAGAAAATTATGGTTGCTAAAAAGAAAAGACTAAAGTTTTGGATGCATGGAAATTTCATAGTTCATTTCTTGTACCATTTCATTTCCATCGGCAACTTCATTAACCGATCGTCCACGGATTTGGACGAAGCGAGACAAAGTCATCTACTCATTCTCTACATCATTCTTGGTCGTCTCTTTTAGCAAACTTGACGACCGAGTTGCCTCAAGTCAGAGGCAGGAGCCCGTTTAAAGAATCGTTGATGTGGTGCCACCTGGACGACGAGATCGGAGATCGACGAGATCGGAGCAGCCGCAACGGAGCGTGGGATGATGGTTAAAGAATGAAGGACTCGGATCGTTCGGTATAACCTTTCTACACTCTTTACAGTTTGTTAGTTTAGCAATAATGGCAGATCCGGGTTAAAGTATACGATAGCGCCAGTTAAAAGTTTTTTGTTCCGCATTTGGCGTCTGTAGACGGCCGGGGCGCTAGCGTAGACTTACAGTGGTATCAGAGCCTCACCATTTTGCTATACTAACTTGTGCTAACGCGTTTAAAACATCGATCGAAACGGAAATCAAAAATCGCATTTTTCAACTTGACAGTTTCTGTTGATTTTAAAAGGTGTCCTAAAAATATTCCATACATCTCAGAAAACTGTGCAGGGTTTTAAAAGAACGCCGTACGAATTTGAGCACGTGAATCGACAAGACCGCCGCGGAAACGCGGCCAAACCCATGGTTTGGCCGCGCATCCGCGGCCGTTCTGAGCGATCATGCCCCAAAATTTGCACAGTGTATTCTTCTTTGGAGTTTAGGGTTTTTGGTATATATCTTTTGGGCCCAGATTTTGTTACTGTTCACCAGTTGTTCGTGGGGCCCACTTTGTGATATTTAGTTGATCGAAATTTAAACACGTTAGTTTACAGTGCTTACATTATATCTCCGACCGGGAATGTCATTTGATTGGTAAACCGCGTCCGATTGCTATAGTTCTTTTAGACGGGTTTGCGAACGTGACATTCGCGTTGATGTTCTGTGTTGTGCTGTGATGTTGCGGATTTGTCGTGGTGGATAGCAGTGTGCAATGGTAGTACAGTTTGAGTTTATTTGTACATTTGATATTGCGTGGCGAGCGTCCAACTTGTGGACTGCCGTCACTGCCTGTTGTATAATATTCTTTTGGGGCACGACCAGGTTGCGGTCGATGTACCTGTTGTACTGTTTTTCATTACTGTACTAGGTTTTGCCCCGCAACGGAGTGCACGGATAGCCGGGTTCTGAGGGGCAACGGGTCCGCATCTCATGGCTTTGAGAGGCAGAAGGGTCCCACTCTAGAATTGGCAGACTATTCGCCGCACTCGTAGGGGGTACAGGTTGACCCAATGAGGGGTGCTCAAGCTACCGGATTCCGTGAAGTGCTGGGTGGTCCATTCACTTTGCTGTAGGGGGCTGCCTCGCTTCAGGTTTTGGCGGGTAACTTGCCGCACCCGTAGGGGTCTAGGTTTCATTGCACAGGCTATCCACACGACAGGGGAACGTCGGGTTTCAGCAGTGGCTCTGTGAAACTCGGGGATCCCAGATTATCTGTATTGTTAAGTGATGCTTATTACTTTTCTGTAATGTTGCATATTATCACGCCTGGAGCGATTATTTTATATTGGTTTATATACTATTAGATGTTGTATATGTTTTACACCCGCGCTAGTCCAGTCCCCGCTCTGTCGTTAGTTAAGTAACCTAACGGGTGATGACGGGACCCAGTGACGAATGCGGATGGCATATACGTACATTTTATTTTCGTTCTTTTCTGGTGTGATTAATTGATGGGACTGTGTTGATTCTGATCAATGCAAAGTAAAGCAAACCTGTTCATAGTTGTTGGAACAAATTTAAAATGTGTTATTGCAAAGACGTTTCCTTTTGTTATGCATAGTGGTATTCAGTGGAATATCCTGCACCTCATTCGACGGGGCAAGGACCGATATCCCTTCACCGGGACTGACCCCTTGGGCAGAAGTTTGCGTCAGGGTAATAACTTCACTATAGTCGATTACAAGTTGCTTTGCATAGCGGTATTCAGAGGAATATCCTGCACCTCATTCCACGAGGAAAGAGCCGAGATCCCTTTACCGGGTGTGACCTCTTTAGCAAAAGATTTTCGCCACTATATTTTAAAAAGCTATCAGGTTCCTTCAGCGATATCAAGTTCGTTGCGTTAAAGGTTTTTCGCCAAAAACCAGCCGTAGCCCTCCGTCACTTCTTTTGTTTATTCAGTAGTATTCAAACTATGTATTTTGACCAACGCCAAGGCATAATGTTTGGTAGCTGCTGGGTATTCAATTGTTGCATAGATAGATGAGTTAGTTTGGGACAGTCGTTCTGCCATTTTGGCCAACGTCAAGGGCATGTGCGGGTGGGTTCAAATTGACAAGATAGTGACGGGTAGAACTTGGCATGTGACTTATGACATTTTGACCAACGCCAAGGTTATAAGAGCATGGGGCAAAAATCATATCGGGAGTTTCTAAAGAAACTGAAACTTGCCAAGTATGCGCATACCTTCTGGAGTATGAGTAACGTGGATGCATTCCATCACGTTATCATGCGATGAGAGTTGGATCCCGATTCCCACTGATGAGTTGGTTTACTCTTCGGGTGATCCCGATTGATTCTTCTTTCTGGTTTGGAGAAGAATTTGACAGGACAGTGGGAGGTTTCCGGATTAGATAAAGTGATAACCATTCTGATCTAGGTTAGAGTGCACGCAGAGTGTTTCTTTTCTCTCTCTCTTTGGCAGCGACCTTTGACCGACCCTAGAGTATGACTCAGTGACCAGGTTGACCGAACCTTCTTAAAATACTGGCTTTTGGATTGTCTGTGTTGCATAAGTCATTGCCACTCCTTCTTTTACCCTTTTGAATTTCTCAGAACACCCGTATTACTACGGATATCCACTTCCATTGGATAGATCCATCGTATTGTTATATACGAACTCGAAGGGACTTCTTCGAGGATGGATCCAGGTTCAGGAGAAATAGAATTGGTTTATTCAGTTGTCTTTTATTATCACCTTCTCTCAGGTTGCGAGAGCTCCTTGGTTTAGGAGAGTACACCTATTACGCTTATTGGATAGTCTTATTCCAAACCATAGGCTGGTGCCGAAAGGTAGGGAATGAAGAAAACCAATAAGCCTAAGTAGGGTGTGCAGAAGGTAATATGTAAAGACAAAATAAAGGGATTAGAAAGAGGGCAAAGTAAATTACGACTGTTATCATTCACGACCAAACCGCGTACTTCATCGCCACTCCTATTTCACTTTTAAAGGAATAAGGTATTATTCAGTTGTCTTTTATCATCACCTTCTCTCAGTTGTAAGTACTCCTTGGTTTAGGAGGGTACACCTTGTTAGTTATATGTATTCCCTAGAGGCCATTACTGTACATTGGATGTATATTGTAGTGGATGCTGGGACATATATAGGTAGGACTTTCTTGCTCGACATGATAGTACGCTATCTGGTTGCTCTTTATCTTAACATGTATACTTTCTGTCTCTCTGATTACATGTTGATAAAGCCCTTAGGATGTGTACTCGACTTCCAGGACTATGATCCAGATCATACTAGTGGGGCCTGGGTAGTCAGTGAGTACATCCTTCATTGTTCCTAGTCGTGGGAATATCGAGACGGGGCATCGATATTCCAGAGTAGACTAGCGCATATCTTCTCGACCCATGCGATTGGCGATGGATGATCCCATATCCATTGGTGTTTGACATCGAAGATGGTATGTGGGTGCTCAGTGGAGACTGGGTACACTGAACGGACTCGCCGAGAACTCCCAGATGGTATTATACCTCACGTCAGATGACAGTTCTCTGGTAACACTGGTACAGCTTAGTCTGTTGACCCGAGATCGTCATAGAGTCTTGTGTGTCTCCCACTGTGCTTTGATTTCCACCCTACCACGGCTCTACTGAGTTGTGCAAACAGGTGTTTTTTGGGTACAGTCCCGATTCACATGGAGGCAATGAGCGATAGGAGGGGATTCGTCTCTCCCGGTATTGGGGGTTGATGTTGTGCTATGCTCGACTGGCCATAACAAGAAATCCCTGGCCAGGGTTGCAGTGATATACTGGTAAGAGTTATCAGTAGTTTCACGATAGTTATGGACCTCACGTCGGCATGACTTATCGAGCTATTGGGGTCTGACATTTACCACCTCTAGGCGAGATATGCGACATATCAGACGAACAGACCGGACTATACGGTAAGTGTTACTGGTTGGATTCACAGGAGTGTGAGCGAGCTTGCTCGTCGATCTTCTGATCGCTCAATACCCGGGTGGCCGTTACGTTTAGAAGACCGCTTGCGGCTTGTGGGTGTTTGATATGATCATCATCTGCTGCCGGCGTATTGACGAGTCTTTAGAGTCCTACACAGAGGTTTCCTGGCTCAAGCGAAACGAAATAGGAGCGCATATGAGATATGGGCGGGACCGAGAATAATGCGTGTATGTGATACCGTATTCTATTCTCGCGTTGAATGTATCGAATGGTTATATGCGATATAACCTAGTTATCGAATCAAGGATTGATTCGATAAGCCGATACATATGATACTAGTCGGTTATATCCGATATGACCGGATCGTTAAATCAAGTGTTGATTTAATGATTTAGTGCATATTTATATATTTGATATATTACTTTGCGTTAACTAGTATTGGTTCACTTTAAAAGGATTTTCTCACTTGAATTGTACACATTGTATATGCGATATAGTTTTGTGCACATGTTTGTATCATGTTTGATGATACATGCTTACTTGGTTAAGTGTAAAGAATCAAACCATGGTTTAAGTTAATGATTAGGGTTTTGATTATTTATTCATTTATCTTTCTTATTTATTCATTTTGGAAAAAGAAAAAGATAAATGAATGGTTGAATGTTTTGTTTTTAGTTGAAGTTTCTTGAAACTTTGACTAAGTCACTCTTTTGTTCTTATGCTTAACCCTAACCATCCTTTTAACCATGGTCTTTTCTCTACACTTAACTAAAGTTGAAAGTATGATAAGTATTGATTTATTTTATCTAATTATAAAAACTTATCATATCTTCTTCTTCTTCTTCATCTTCTTCTTCCATGAAGAAAGCTTGCTACTTCAATGGCAAGTGATGAAAACTAGTGAGAAATCCAAAACTAAAGTCTACCCACTTCCTATTTCTTCATCCTCTACCTCTTGCCAAGTAGTATAGGGTGTTTCCTTCACATGTTTTTATGGCTTGGTGAAGGTGGAGCTTGATCTAGTGATGCCTCGACGTAGATCTTCTTCGGCACGTCGTCGATGACCTAGCCCGTTTTTCCTCCGATGAGGCCGACGCTAGAGCCCAAGATACGATTTGGACAGCGAGGGGACTTCATCACGGAGTCTAGGAGGTGGTGGACCGGATCTACAAAGGTTGTAGCCCCTTCCCTTTAGCTATATTTCCGTTTACTTGCTTGCTTTGCCTATATATCAAGTTAACGATCCGTATTAGGTTTTCTCGGCACATGTAAAATTTCAATTGGGCATGTTTGATCACTTGTGAGACTTCTATAGTGTGCCTAGGAACCCTACAGTGGTATCAGAGTGATCAGTCAAAAATATTGTATATTTTAGCCGGCAATTTCCTTAACATTTGCATACATTTAGAAGTGTTCGGCATTCATATTCTACATATTAGCAAATCTGTCACAAAATATGAGATTGCATGTATTAGACTTTTAAACCGACACTTTAAGGGAAATTAACCGCATTTCATGGCATCGCATCATTTCTGTATTTGCGCAACACTTGTCTTGAGTCTGTGCAGGAAATACGGAAGAAAAGCAAAAGAGCTGATCAAAAATACGCCAACTAAATCACTTCAGATCTGGTAGCAATTCAGATGGAGAAATACAAATCAATATAGATAATAAAGGCCCACAACTCAGGCCCAAGAAGCTACAGAAAGCACAAGCTCCAACTCCAACAAGTAGCCGCGGAACCGCGGCGGGAGCTTGCTTGTGCCGCGGTTCCGCGCCTCTTCTCCCACGTCAGCATGGAAGTTTTACTGCAGAATTTATATCTCTGGGCCCACAGTCCTTTCTGATACTTCAAATTCCATAATACCCTCGAAGCTACCGCCAGATCAGCAAAGATGATTAAGGAAGGCTAATCCTAATTAAGCTCCTAATTAATCCTCTTCTAGAAGCTTCTCCTAACTAATCACATCTAGAAACTTCTCCCCTAACTAACTTTTGGAGGGAAATTTGAATTTCTTCAACAAACTTTAGGAGGGAAACTTAGAATTTGAAATCCTAGATCTAGGGTTAGTTATCTATAAATAGAGCCTAGATCTAAGGGTGGAGGTTGTTCTTTAGTTAGCTAGTTCATTCTTTAGCTAATCTTCATTAGTTAAAATAATCTCTCATTCTACACCATTTTTCTTCCACAAGTCTCGTGACAAGGCTTGTGCGAAACCCTAACCCTAATTCCACTCCAAATCCAAGATCTTGAGTACCAAATCAAGCGAGAAGCCTTCAACCTTTTAGGAGCCGAGCCGATCTTCAATCGGGCAAGTGATCCAAGCCGATCCGCGATCCACGGAGACGAGCGAAGCCAAGTCGACGATCAAGTTCTTCCTCTTGTAGTTCTTGAGCGAATGTAACTAAATTGTTGATATAAATAAAAGGTGAAATTCTTTAATCTTGCTTTCTTTTAATTCTTGCATCATGATTAGATCTCAATTTGTAATTGTTGCTCTTGTTGTGATGTGTGAGTGAAACTCCGCTCGTAAAGGAGTCGAGACGATTGTAGAATGATGATATAACAAATCTTAATACGATTTTTAAGTCCTACGAGTTTTGTAAACCCTAGCAAGTTGAAGAATCGATGACCTAGTTTCGTAGCGATGCTTTCTTGATTGTGATCGCTCGAAATTAGGGATCTACGATCGTTTCTTGAATTTACTAGAGGCTAGAATGTGAATGATATCGACGAAGGAACAAGGGATGAGATGAAACCCTAGTTTCACAAGAAATCCCTAATTCTCGATCGATCATCATCGATCTAGTATCAATTCATCGAAGGATAAGAATACGTAATTCTAAGATTACATCACATCTATAGATCCGATCGATTCCTGCGAGCCTCATTTCGATTCTTGAGATTTGGTTTGGAAAAATCATCAAACGATCAATTCTTGATTCTATCTTTTAATGCTTTCTTAGATCTATTTTTTTTCTCATTCTTGAACTTCAACTACAGATCTTGAATTGTTTTGTTTTCTTTCTTTAAAGTTTCAATTCATCTAATTCGAAAGACGAACGATTAAACTTTCCCTGTGGACAATCCGCACTCACACACAATCTACATCCGACACCGTAGTTGATTGCGGTCAAATAATTTTTGGTTGTGATTTCTTTACCATTTCATACGACACATCGAGAATTTCTTATCAATCAAATGGCGCCGTTGCCGGGGATAGTGCGCTAATAGTTCGTATTTTGAAATTTGAGTTGAACAATTTATTGCATTATAATTTTTAGATCTAAACTCGTGCAAACACTAATACGAGTGTTGTGATTTGTTGCGAGGAATTCTGGAATCATTGGAGCTTGGATAAAAATTTTCTGAAACATCCAGAGAGCTGTGTAGGTGAACAGGAGCTTGTGCACAAAATTCTGTGCACTGATTTCAACTTACCACCGCGTTTCCGCGGCAGTAGACCCTCATTTGCGGCGCTTCCGCGGTCCACTTGACAGTTCACTGCATCATGTTTTCTCTGTGAGTCTCCAGCTTCTTATCTTCTCCTCTGTTTGCTCCAATAACAATTTTGTGCAGGTTTCTTTGCAAATAAATCGCAGCGCCGCAAAGCAATAAAAATATTGTGCGTGTTTTGATTCTTGTGATTGTTGCATATTAATACGGAAATTTAAGGGGCACGACCAAATCCAAATTAGGTGGGGATTTCATTACCCATCCTAGGCCCCGAAAATCGCAAAACTTGCATCCGCATTTACCCTCATTAATTAAAAGAAATCTAGAGATGACTCTAAGGACCGTCGTGCTCAATTAGGACAAGAGAAGGCCGTGGGTAATTCATTGCTTATCCGCGTTTTCTTATGGTGCCTAAGGCGAGTGTGTCTAAGGATAGTGGTTTTTAATTAGGCCCACTACTTACGTAGTGGAGTACCTTCCCACTTACCTGGCACTTATCCGGCCACAGGGGGACAAACAGGCAGTGGAGGATTTATCCCGCGACTTGTCTTTTGGCAGTTAGGAGCAGTCTAGAGTTTGACCTAGGTGACCACTAGATTTTAGGGTTTTGTGTGCTGCATTTGTTTTGTTGCATCATATTTTTCAAAAATCCGTATCAATTTTTAAAACAAACACCTCATACATCATTTCCCCTAATTATAAATTCACGCTGCCACTTGTACTAACCCTTTTTAGTGCAAGATAGGCTGGACACGGGTTTCTAATGCCCGTTAAGTCCGCGTTTCCCTTATCGATCCTAAAGTCGGTATTTCTACATTTACCTTTTCTTTACCTACCACCACACCCACATCGATGGATCCACCTCCATCGAACTTCTTTTCCACTACCCTGCCGCCGTCCGTTGGTGCGCAGAATCCACCTCGCATCTCTATCCAAGAGAGGTGCTATCCAACACGAAGCCCACTTTCCTCCTGTCTTTCCACACCACCAGCCAACGGGGATAATTTTCAAATAAAACCCAAATACATCAACCTTCTACCAAAATTTCACGGTCTCGAGTCTGAAGATGCATACGTGTTTATCACGAAATTTGAAAATGTATGCGCAATGATGGGTACTTCACAGTTGTCTGTGGATGCTTTGCGTCTTCGTCTTCTCCCATTCACTTTGTGCGATTTAGCCGAGAAGTGGCTATATAACACTACCGCACATTCCATTTCAAATTGGGACGAATTTGTCAAAGCATTCCTTAAGAAATTCTACCCACATCAAAAAACAGCTCAAGTCCGTAGTGAAATCTATCAATTCACCCAGCTTCCAAATGAAACATTTTCAAAATGTCTTGACCGCTTCAAGGACCTGTTAGTCCAATGTCCACATCACGGCATCCCGAGATGGGAATTGTGCCGAATCATTTATGAGGGCATTACTCCTTACACAAGACAGTCCCTTGAATCCATGTGTCAAGGCAATTTTATAACCAAAGATGATGGGGAAGCCTGGAATTTTCTAGAAAATTTCGCTGAAAAATCTTTACAGTGGGAGGGTGTGAGTCAATCGTCTAGGGATGGCAATGATATTTCCATAGGAGTTAGAGCTGACATTGCAGCTATCAATAAGAAACTCGAGAATATGGAAAATAAATTTTTAGCCGCCGCCCTAAGTCAAATATCACTCTCCAAAACTGTATGTGGTTGTTGTTCTGATCCGTCTCACTTGACGGAAGAATGTCCATTTCAAGGTCATGAGCATACCAATGCATCATTTCAAAGACCTAGAAACGATCCATCCTCCTCCATATATGATCAGGGTTGGAGGAATCACCCTAACTTTGCTTGGAACCAATCACAATTTCAAAACACGGATCCAAACACGAATCATTTCCAAAGGGTCCCTCCACCACAACAGCAAGCACCATAATTGAGTCAGCATCCCTTTCAAGCACAAAATTTTCAAAATCCGGTCAACACTTTTGCACCATCTAGTCCTTTGCAGTTGACCGGGACTGATGAATCCTATTCATTTGCACAATGCATGAATTTGGTCTTAACAAATATCATGCAAGTTTCGGCTGAAATGAAATCTTCTGTCGATAAAATTGAGAAAAACTCAGCGTCCCAAGCTGAGAGTATCAAATCGATGGAAGCAGAAATTTCACGATTAAGAGCCGAAATGAATGCAAGAGAGAAAGGGAAACTTCCAGCTCAACCTTTACCCAATCCTGGCTATTCACATCATGTGGATGCACTTACGTTGAGATCTGGAAGAGTGCTTGACCATCACCTTGGGGAAGAGTTTGATGATACTGATAAATCAATCAATAACACCCCGGCTGAGACCTTTCCTCACACACACACTTCTTACCCCAGTTCTTTTACCCCGCCATTGTCTTCCGAGCCTATTCTCCATTTCCTAAAAGGATCGCCACTACAGCCCACCTCTTTTACCCCTCCACGGACGATCCCCACTTCTGTTTCGGGATCGATTCCACACCCACTTCCTTCTCCTATGATGGACCCAGCGCTTATTGCTAAAGCACCTTATCCTCATCGGTTAAGGGATAACACACCGAGTCCACATATGGAGAAGATTATGAACATTTTTAAGAAAGTAAACACCAACATCCCTCTCCTAGATGCCATCCAACAAGTTCCTTCCTATGCGAAAACTCTTAAGAACTTGTGCACTGGGAAGAGGAAGAATCCAGTGCCCAAGAAGATTTTCATGGAAAAAACAATAGACACGGCTTTCCCCCAACAATTACCGAGGAAACGTAAGGATCCTGGATATCCTACTATTTCCGTTTCTATTGGGGAAAAACACATTAACCGTGCTCTATTAGACCTTGGCGCTAGTGTTAACTTGCTTCCTTTCTCAGTTTATGAGCAATTAGGTATCGGAGAGTTGAAGCCAACCAATTGCACTCTCCAGATGGCTGACCGATCAATCACCAAACCTAGGGGTGAACTGGAGGATGTGTTAATAAAAATCGGAGAATTTATATTCCCGGTAGATTTTATTGTAATTGATACACAGCCTGTAGCGAACCCACGGAATCAAATTCCGGTGATTTTAGGTCGCCCCTTTTTGGTCACTTCCAATGCTATTATCAACTGTCGTAATGGTTCTATGACCCTATCTTTCGGGAATAGGTCAATAGAACTGAACATTTACAAGTTGGGAAGTGTACCCTCCGAACCTACTGCTCAGGTATGTTCTGTCGACTTAATGGATGTCGACAGCAGCGAATTTGATAATCCTCTTTATACTGATCTTGACTCTTTTCATATGTTATTGTTTGACCCAACTATGTATCTTACACATACGGACTCTTCCACTGAGATGTCCGGGTCAACAATTAACACGGATTATGAACTGCTTTTAGAGTCTGAAGATCACCCCGCACTTTGTGATGACATTATTCACCGGGGTATGGATGGAACTTTTGAGGAGATCTTCGCTGATGAACTCGCATTTTTGAATGACACGGGTGTTGAGATGAATCATGTCCCAATCAATGAAATTGAACCTCCACCCCTTTTTCTGAACTGTAAAAAGAATGTGAGTTATCCATCACATTCACTGCATCGTCTCTCCAATACGAGACGCTCACACACTCTCTTCCACCACTTACCTTTTCCCCACTTCTTCTTCCACCAACCAGAGCACTGCATTGATAAAAATTTTGAATGGTTGGTGTTAACATTTGGTCTTTGCAAAGCTTGGCATCGACCAATGAGTTTTGACCCCCTCATATGATTTTCAAAGATTAACATTGCATAACTCAAGTTTGGGGGGGGTATAATCGGGCTCTTGAAAATAAAATTTTTACAAAAAGATGAGCCAAAAATAAGTTTGGGAGAGGTTCTTCACTTAAATATTTTGCCCCCACTAATAAATTCCTCCCAATCTTACAGGTTTTTCGAGATTTAGCAGACGGCAACAGTGAGGACACTGTTGAAAACAAGTTGGGGGGAGGTTTGTGCTTATTTTCGCATCATTTGCATATCATTTGCATAAGCACAAAACATTTTTTTTCAAAACCATAAAAATTTAAAATAAAAATTTCAAAATTATAAAATATTTTTTGTACATAAATAAGATAATAAAAGTTTAGATAGTGAAAAAATTACATCCATGAGATTAGAAAAATTTAAGAAAACTAAGAAAATTAGAAGTTTTCTTATACGAACTAGTAATAAGTAGTTATGAGCCGTTGTCCCAAGGGTTAGTAAGATGAAGGACGTCACTAATCTGAGGATAAAAATAAGTCTGAAAAATAGTTTCTATTCTGGAAGCCAAACATTTTGAACGTTGCTACCCTGCTATTCGCACTTACACACATCTTAAAGCCTGGGATAGTAGAGGATACCTTGAAATGCTCGTCTTAAAGCCAAAAGTATGAAAAAAAAATATGGTGAGAAAAATGGATACTGGTTTTGTTATCACCAAGGGAAATAAAAAAAAATATATTGCAAGGGTGCTTTTTCACCTAGTGCCCTAAGGTCAACTGGTCTGGGAGTCACTGCTATGCCTGAGGTGGTGCAAGACTAGGAAAATACACCAAGCATGCAAGCACAGGAGTAATCGGTCGGTTAGTACCTCAAGAAGTATTAACGGTCGCATGAAAGTGTGTGAGCAATCTTGTTTGTCAAAAAGTACTGAGGTTGATGGGCAAGAGTATGATAGCTTGAATTGAATTCTCCGGGTGTAGGGATGTCTTTACACACACGCAGGGTTATATGATCGATGTTTGGAACAAAGATAGGAATGAAGAATAAGACGATGTTTTATTGAGGGAGGACGTGATTTCTGACATTTTTTCATGACCATTAAGATAGGGCTTATGACAACCGAAAAGCTAGCTTAGTTGGAAACCCTAATTTTCAAGGCTTTTCTTTTACAATTCTTGTCTTTAAATGTAATATTCATGATCTTACTTTTATTATTGGATTTTGTGGGTGTAATCCGCTGAAAACCCTCAGGAGACAACACTCCTCCTACTAGGGACACGTAGAGGTTTAAAGGCTTGTTGCACGTGCTCAGTGCAATTGTGTTGCCTACGAAAGTGTGCTAGTTAGTTTTTCTCTTTTTTTTATTTTCTCCTTCTCTTTTTAATAAAACATTCGCTCGAGACGATCGAAATTAAGTTTGGGGGTATTTGATCAGTCGAAAATATTGTATATTTTAGCCGGCAATTTCCTTAACATTTGAATACATTTAGAAGTGTTCGGCATTCATATTCTGTATATTAGCAAATCTGTCACTAAATATGAGATTGCATGTATTAGACTTTTAAACCGACACTTTAAGGGAAATTAACCGCATTTCATGGCATCGCATCATTTCTGTATTTGCGCAACACTTGTCTTGAGTCTGTGCAGGAAATATGGAAGAAAAGCAAAAGAGCTGATAAAAAATACGCCAACTAAATCACTTCAGATCCGGTAGCAATTCAGATGGAGAAATACAAATCAATATAGATAATAAAGGCCCACAACTCAGGCCCAAGAAGCTACAGAAAGCACAAGCTCCAACTCCCACAAGTAGCCGCGGAACCGCGGCGGGAGCTTGCTTGTGCCGCGGTTCCGCGCCTCTTCTCCCACGTCAGCATGGAAGTTTTACTGCAGAATTTATATCTCTGGGCCCACAGTCCTTTCTGATACTTCAAATTCCATAATACCATCGAAGCTACTGCCAGATCAGCAAAGATGATTAAGGAAGGCTAATACTAATTAAGCTCCTAATTAATCCTCTTCTAGAAGCTCCTCCTAACTAATCACATCTAGAAGCTGATTAGTTCAAAAATTTGAGTTTACCGTAATCAGGAACGGCGTCACTTTGCAGCTAGCCGGTGAGTACGGGTCGATCCACAGAGACGGGTAAATTCCTTTTATGTGTTTTAACGAGTTGATTCAATTTGTAGTTTTGGTTGGTTTATAAAAATCTAAAAAACTGGATCTAATTAATCTAATTAAGAATCTTGCTAGGGTTAGGCTTAGGGGAAGTTTTGGAGATTAATGTTTTTCATCACCGCTTTCAATGCCATCTTTTTTTAGATCTATTAAGTGTTAAGTTAATTATCAATAAAGTGGATACGAATCTTTTGGGAAGATATTTCTTCCTCTAGATTCGTATCCTTCCTTTGTTGATAATCACCCTAACCCCCACGGAAAACGCGCGCAACCGGTCCTTTATACTACGGTTCATCGTTACCTCGATGGGTAGGATGCCGCAGGGAGCGGTGGTGCGCGTATGCATGGAGTTCTAATTCATTAGGTTAAAGTGGCATTGAAAGGGGTCAGAGATCTCATCTCTCAACCCTTTCCCTAAGGCTAACCCTAACAAGCGAGGAGACTACTCGCTCATTAGGGGATGAGATGACATTATAATTAAAAGAAACATAAATAAAATACTTACTAGGATTGACGGCTCCCTCCAAACAAGAAGAACAGATCTGAAATTTACTCCCAGAAATTCTGAAATTTATTGATTGAAAAGAGGAATAGTTTTTACAGATCTAAAATTACAATTTATAGGAAAATAGGAAACCTAGGGTTACAGACTCTCGCACATGCGCAATTACTGATTTGCCACCTAAAAATCCTAACATCTGCACCGACGCAACAACCCAGAGATTTTCCACCGACACGGGCGCTAGATGGCCGCGGAACCGCGGCGCCAGGCTAGGTTTGGCCGCAGTTCCGCGGCCAAACTGATGAGTCAGGATCTGTACTTTTTCTAGGCTTTTCCTTGGCTATTTGGGCTTCTGTTTATATATTTCTTTTATCTTTTGGGCTTCTTAATTTCCTCCAGATCTTTAGTGAATACTTGTAGCGATCTTTTAACCGTTCACATGACATTTTGGACCTTGTACTGTTCTTCGTCTCGGCTTGAGTAAGATCCGTCTGCTTGTTGGTCAAAAGTCCCTTTTTTTGTTGTTTTGTGTCTTTTTCACTATATTTGCTCCAGAAACCTGTATCCTGTAATATGCAACAAACGTGCGTCAAGAGTACCTGTTTATTTATAAAAAGGATAAGAATAGGGGAATGATAAATGCAATATTATGGTCTGAACAAATACCCCCAAACTTACCTTTTGCTCGTCCTCGAGCAAACTTTTTATTTATTCTCTAAAATCCTAACCGCACTTTCGCAGGGAAACGCGATTGCACTGACCACGTGCAACAAGCCGTTAAACCTCTAGGTGTCCCTTGTAGGAGGAGTGTTGTCTCCTGAGGGTTTTCAGCGGATACTACCCACAAAATCCTATCAACTCAGCCCATTGACTTTTGTTCTCCAATTAGGTTTTCTAACAAGGAATTCTATTATCTTCTACCTGTAAATTATCCACCCATATTCTTCACGCTTCCTCATTATTTAACTTAAGATTATATATGTTATGTAGACCTACTTAGCTTTCGGCATTTCCTAAGTTTTCCTTCTAGGGTTCCATCTCCACTTTGGAATTTTTATCAACTCTACTAAAGATACAAGTTCTATTCTTCATTCCTTTCTCTTATCTAAATTCCAATCACATATCCCTACGTGTGTGTATATATCACCCCTACTCTTGGAAATTCAAATCAAGCGATCGTACTCTCGTCCATTGTCCAAAGTACTAATTAGTTGGTGAATGAAATTTGCTTACACATCCTTCATGCGACCGTTAATACTTCTTGAGGTACCAACGACCGATTAAAAAATGCGTTTGCACTTTAAAGCGTACTTCCTAGTCTTTGCAACACCCAAGGCTTTAGCAATGACTCCCAAACCAGTTGGTCTAAGGCACTAGGTGACGAAGCACCCTCGCTAAATATTTTTCTATTTTTGCAGCCTTAAATAATCATAAAAACCAGTGTCCATTTTTTTTCTTCTTTATTCACACTTTTTCATACTAAGGACTTTAGACAAGAGCATTTCAAGGTCTCTTCTACTATTCCAAGTTTCAAGGTGCGTGAATGTGCAATTTGTAGGGTATACATTTTCAAAATTTAGATTTAAGCTAGGAACTATTTTTCAAACTTATACTCTAATAAGAACATCAATACTCTTCCTAGTTTCAACTTAGCCCAAGAAGTGAACCCAAAATTTGCCTATTTCTAAAAAAACTACTAGCCATATACTTTCTACCGTTAAACTTTAAGGAAGGTTATTTTTAAGGTTTTTAATTTACTAAGTCTAAGATCTAGTTGTTCCTAACCAGTTAACCTATTTGTCAAACTCAAGTCAATTAGCCAAAATTGAATACAATAATTTTTATATTTTTTGAAATTTTTTCATTTTTTATGGGTTTTCAAATAAGTATGCAAATGCAAAAATATGTACAGATGAATGCGAAAGAAGAAGACGTACCGAGCATACCCCCAAACTTGAACTTGACAGTGTCCCCACTGTCATGCTAAACCAAGACGGTCAAAATACCGCTACTCCCCAGTTTATTTATTTATAGTTTTTTTTTATTGTTAAGAAAAACAAAAATATGTACAAAAAGACCCTCCCCCAAACTTCATTTAAACTATGTTAGACATTGCTGCCAAACTTTGCATCGGCCAAAAGTCAACACCAACCATTTGAAAAATTTATCAATAGAGAATATTGGTTGGTGGAAAAATAAGTTGTGGTGGTCCGCAAAGAATTGGGGAAGATAGAAGTAGTGGTATGGGAGGTGTGGAGGTAAATATACAGGTGATGGTGATGCATCGACACGAGAATGTAAATGATCAGCAATCAGTGGAGTGTTGGCATTCTCGTACCTTCTTAAAAGAAATGGGGGTGGTTCAACTTCTGAAGGAGGAGGTTGACTCACCACAATACCCCCAAGATGTTCCTGTGGGTCCTCTATTGACATGGCATCATCCATCAATTGTGTATGATATTTAATTATGAGGGAACTGGTCTCCTCGATGTCCGCCATAGTACAACTGAAAACTTGCCGCCTATCTTGTAAGACTTTTAAAATAGCGTTCTCTTGCTCGAGGGCTAGAGAGGCTGATATGATAATGGTAAAAGTCTCATTCTCACCTATGTAAGCATATTTAAGGTGAGGCGGTAAGGACATTAGTTCGAGTTTCGGAGGCGAAAGAATCATTGCGGAATCTACCTCGAACTTAAAGGACTCCAACACAGGTTCGAAATCACTGCAAACAACCGATTCGGATGGCTCGACTGACTCATCGAAAAATTCAAACGACTCATATTCGGGCTGTGAGTCGTCATCATCCAAAAAGGTGAAACATTCATAATCAACATCGGTTGTGTCAACAGTAGTAGGCTCAAGGAGGGACGCACTAGTGGCGTCAAAACTGTATTCATCAAATAGAAATCTTTCAAGCTCGTAGTCCTCCTGCGTGATTTCGTGAATAGAGCAAACTTCTCGTGTACTAGTTTTATGCACGGGGGGAAGACTTCCCATCTTATAAATATTGAACTCACTAGACCTCTTTCCGAAGGATAGTGTCATGGAGCCATTGCGACAATTTATTACGGCATTGGAAGTGGAAAAAAATGGTCGACCAAGAATCACCGGAATTTGGTTTCTTGGGTTAGCAACAGGTTGTGTATCCATAACGATAAAATCAACGGGGAATATGAATTCCCCGACTTTCATCAACACATCCTCTAGTTGACCCCTTGGATAGGTGATTGATCGATCAGCCATTTGGAGAGTGCAACGAGTGGGTTTCAACTCTCCAACCCCTAATTGTTCGTACACGGAGTAAGGAATCAGGTTAACACTAGACCCAAGATCTAAAAGTGCTCGATTAATTTTCTTATCCCCAATTGTGATTGAAATAGTAGGACAGCCGGGGTCCTTTCGTTTTTGGGGTAAGGTTTGATGGTGGTTAATAGCATTGCTCACTGCACTAGCCACTAGCACTTTCTTGGGTACTTGAGATGCCTTTCTCTTCGAGGTGAATAAGCCCTTTAAGATTTTCGCGTATGAAGGGACTTGTTGGATAGCATCCAAGAGAGGTATATTTATGCTAACCTGCTTAAATATCTCCACAATCTTTTCCACTTATGCATTTGGTTTATTAGGACTCAACCTGTTTGGGAATGGAGCGTTCTGAAAATTTGTTGAGTCAAAAGTCTGTGGAGTAGAATGTGGAGTAGGAACGGATCCCAGTTTGGATGTGTTCGTGTTGTGAGAAATGGGTCCGTTCGAGTCAAGAGAAGTAGAGCCGTGTGAAGGGTGGAGAATAGGCTCTAAAGAAAAAGGTGAAGAAGGAAGTGAAGAAAATGAAGAAGGGGAAGAAGAACCACCGGCGGGGATGTCATCACTAGTTCCCACATTATTTTGCAACTCTCTTCCGGATCTCAACGTGGTCACCGCATTTACATTGTGATTGTGATATGCGTTTTGTGTGTGACCGGGATTGGGCAATGGTTGAGATGGAAGCTTTCCCTTTTCTCTCTCACTCAACGCAGCAGTTAGTTGTGCAATTTGTGCCTCAATAGATTTGATACTTTGATCGTGTGAGGCATTGTTATTCATTAAAGATTGAACATAACTTTCAAATCTTGCTGCGGATTCTGTAGTTTGCTTAAGAAATGCATCTAGACTTTTTTCGAGCGAGGTAACCTTATCATCATTTGGTTGAACCAAGTTGTTCGTTTGATTTGTATAAGGTTGTTGTTGGAAAGGTTGCTGGTTTTGAGTTTGTAAGGGTGCTTGTTGTTGTTGTGGAGGAGCTCTTTGAAAATTGTTATTCCTTTGGACTTGTTGATTTTGGTTCCAAGCGAAATTTGGGTGACTCCTCCACCCCTGATTGTATGTCGAAGAGTACGGATCGTTTCTTTGTCGTTGCAGAAATGCAGCATTGACTTGATCCTGTCCTTGAATAGGTGCATTATAAGGACACTCTTCGGTTAGATGTGATGGGTTAGAACAACAAGCACAAACAGTTCGTATGGGTAGAGTAGGGGCAGGAGAAGTCGATGAGATTTTTGTCTCAATGGCTTCTAGCTTTTTCATAAGTGAGGCCATCTCGGCCTTCATAGCAATCGACATATCTATTTGATGTATGCCTGCCCTAGATTGACCAACTGAAGAAGATGATGTGGTCTTGGTACTCTACCACTGAATTGTTTGCTCACTTAGGTCCTCAAGAAACTGCCAAGCTTCGTCGCTAGACTTGGAGAGAAAATGACCTTGACAAATTGTTTCTAGCAACTGCTTCGTTGCTGCGTTCAATCCCTCGTATAATGTTTGGCAAAGTTGCCAATTTTCTATCCCATGATGAGGGCATTGAATAAGTAGGTCTTTAAATCTCTCGAAGCACTTCGAGAATGGTTCGGACGGAAGCTGTGAAAATTGTATAATCTCGTTTCGGATTCTAGCAGTTTTATGATGAGGAAGAACTTTTTCAGAAAAGCTCTCACAAACTCGTCCCAATTTCTAATGGAATGTGATGCGGTGCTGTATAGCCACTTCTCGGCTAGGTCACATAAGGTAAAAGGAATGACCCTTAGCCTTATTGCGTCGTCACTTAATTGGGTTGTCTTCATCATTGCGCAAACGTTTTGGAATTTATTAACGAAAATATATGCATCTTCGGATTCCAAACCATGAAACTTAGGCAGCATATTGATGAAGTGTGGTTTTATTTCAAAATTATCCCCATTCGCCGGTGGGGGTGAAAGACATGTAGGTAAGGAAGTGCGGACGGGGTAGAAGAGATCCTGGAGCGCAACTCGTGCGGGCGCTACAATAGGCGGAAGATTCGGGTTATTCGCACCTAGTGGAGGTGGAATCATTCCCGTCGGTAAGGTATAGTTGGGGTCTTGTCCCGACATACCTTCGAAAGAAGAATTTGAGGATTGAGGTAAGGAAATGGACGGAATGTCGAAGAAGGGTTCGTCGAAGGGTTCGTCGGTCGGTACCAACGAAACACGGACTAGTCGGGCGTTAGTATCCCTAGTCCAAGATGACATACACTAAAGGGTAGTGCAGTCAGAAAAAATAGAAAAACAGAATGTGGGGGTAAGATAACGTCAATGAAGGAGAAATGGTGGAAGTGAGGTGCAAGTTTTCTTAGCGGCAAGTTGAAAAGATTTTTCTTTATTTTTTTTATTGAAGAGTTTTGCAAGACGGTTTTAGAAAATGGACTCGTGACACAAAAGTATCAACCACTCATGCACAATCAGGCCTAGATCTAGGGTCGCCTAGGTCTGCTAGACAGCTCCTAGCTAGGGCTAGAGATAGGACCTCAAACCGCCTCTTCACGGACAAGTACGGCCAGGTAAGTGGGAAGGAACCACCACTATAGTGGGCCTAATTAATAACCACTAGCCTAGACACCGCAAAGTTGGTTAGGATAAACGGCCGATGCCTATACTAGTCCTTTTCCTATTGAGCGCGATGTCCTTAGGTCTGAGTCTAGTCTTTTTTAATTAATTGTGGTCGATGCAAAATGCTTAGGTGTTTTTTGGGGTCCTGGGAAGGGTGATGAAATCCCCACCCAATCTGAGTTTGGTCAATTAGCCCCTTAGAATCCGGTTAAATTATGCAAAACAAATAAAATTTCACTTGCAATCAGAATTTTTTAGCGCGGCGCAAAGAAACCTGCAGAAAATCTGTTATCGAGAAGGGGGAGAAAGAATCTTTACGCAAAGAAATCCTGCAGAAAACTTTTTACAGAGAGATATATGGGAGATTGCAGAGGGGAGAGAGAAAAATCAAACCAGAAAAAATTTGGTGCGCTGACGTGGCACAAAGAGCGCGGAACCGCGGCAGATGGCTTAGTTATGCGGCGGAAGCGCGGCTGAGAAGAGGGATCGACCTCTGGAAATTTTTGTACTGTTCTGTGCTTATAATTTCTCTCTGTTCTTATGCTCCAAATTTTGATTTGCCCTTTGTAAAATTCCAGATCCGTGATTCTTCGCTGTTCCTGTAAGATCCAAAAGATACACCATTCAAACAGATCAAATTTGATTATTATTTTTTTATTTTTTATATTTTCAGATTTTTATAATTTTTAAAATTTATATCAACCCGAAAATTCACAAAAAGAAAGATTACGCCGTCCCCGGCAACGGTGCCATTTGATTAGTTCAAAAATTTGAGTTTACCGTAATCAGGAACGGCGTCGCTTCGCAGCTAGCCGGTGAGTACGGGTCGATCCACAGAGACGGGTAAATTCCTTTTATGTGTTTGTTGGGGTAAAAATTTACACCCCCGTTGACCGAGTCAAAGTCAAGGTCAACCCCAAGCCAGGTGGGCCGAAGCCCAGGTCAAGCGGGCCCATGCCCAAGTCGAGCCCGCGGCCAGCCTTCTCCATGCTAAAATATAGATCATGTAATAAATAATTTTTATGTAATTTTTTTATACATGAATGTATGCAAAATGGGCATAAAGCCAATATTTTGTAAGCCCATGGCTTATGTGCAAAAAATGAAATGGCACATGAGCCATGGGATGGCTAAAATGCCATTTTTGTGAAGCCCAAGGGGCTATATACAAATATGTAAGCCTATAAAAGGCAACATGATGAATAAAAAAAGATATACTTTTCATTCTCTCCACAAAAATTAGAGCTGAGCTCTTTCTCCCTTCTTCAAGGTTCCAAAACCTTCTTCTTTCTTTTGAATTAAATCAAGAGTTCTACTCTCATTTTTATAAAAGCAAATTAGTTTTCACCACAAAACCCATCAAGAGGAACTCAGATCTTCCATTAGATCTCAAAAAGAAAAGATTTTGAAATCCCACATCTCTTGATCTTCAAGATCCAGCTAACAGAGGAGGAAGAAAAAGAACATCTTTCACTAAACCCTCAAAAAAAAAAGAAAAAAAAAACTCATTCAGGAGTCCAACTCCTCTCTGATTTCTCTTCTGAGAAATTTTTTAGGCTAAAAGCCTCTTGTGCCTCTCCGGCGCGCAGCGCAAGTGCGCAAGGCGCCAGCGTGCCAACACGTGGCGCGCGCGCTTGCGCAAGTGCGCAAGGCGCCCGCGTGCCGACACGTGGCGTGCGCGCTTGCGCACCTGCGCAAGACGCCCGCGTGCCGACACGTGGCACGCGCGCTTGCGCACGTGCGCAAGTGCGCAAGGCGTCCGCGCTCCGACACGTGGCGCGCGCTCTTGCGCACCTGCGCAAGTGCGCAAGGCACCCGCGCTCCGACACGTGGCGCGCGCGCTTGCGCACCTGCGCAAGTGCGCAAGGCGCTCGCGTGCCGACACGTGGCCCCCACGCATCCCTTGGATGCCTTTTCCCTCTCTTTTTATGTACATACATATACACATACATATGTATACAAATTCACACATATACATACTCCGCCACATTCTCCCCCTCCAAAAATTTTTCGAGTTAAGGACCCCCGTAAAAACTCTGCGTGGCTCCCGATATATCCAAAACCCCCTTTCAAAACACGCTGCACATTGAGTTCGCATGACCAGTTTAACCCGTTAATCGGAGGTTCCCTCGCCCCAAAGGCGATGGGTAATTAACGGCAGCTTAGTCCGCGGCTGCCGGAGATTCGGATCCCCAAAATCATTAAACCCCGGCCTACCCTAGGCAGAGGGAATCTGTAGTACGCCTGACAAGCGCTCGCGTATTCCCATCTCAATGGGGTGACGAAAAACACCCTACAGATTCTGGCACGCCCGGTGGGACCAATCTCTCCTCCCATATTTCGGGTTAAGCGTTCACGCGAACTCAATTAATATACATACCTGTATTTATACTAAAAATAATGCTTTTTCATGCAGATTTTCAAGCAATCACCTTCCGACGATGTCTTCGATGATGAACTCAGCTCCCGTCTCCTACACGATGAGGATAGACTCTAGGACGGTCCTTCCGGCCAGTCTCGGGCGACAATGGGAGGAGGCGCTGCTACCATTCGGCTCTATTATGTTCATGCCAGTTAACGCCATCCCAGCTCCTCAAGCCCCGGTGGCAGACAGACCGGTCTCGAAAGGCAGGAGACCAAATGTGGTGATCTCAAGGGCGTCCCAATCCAAACGCAAGTCGGTGTCTGAACGAATTTCCTTGGCTCTAGCTGGGGGCAAGGCCATCAACACCAACAAAGCTACAACGCGTCCCGAGCAAGCTCCAGCGGTGCCCTTGACCACTGCTCGATCGGGTGTCTTCTCTAAGCTCCCCTCTGATCAACTCACAATGGCTCCCCGGGTAGCGGATGCCCGCCAAGCCTTCAAAATCGAGAAGCTGAGGGAGAAAAGGCTCAGATATAGAGCCAACAAAAGGGCCAGGGCTCCTGCCAGGCTTAACCTCATGAGGTTCGAAGAACAGGGTTACCCCGTCGAAGATGAGGGGATGGCTGAATGTGTTATCCACACTGTTTACGTGGTGGGCACGCGCAACAAGAGCAAGGACGGGGCCACCACATCTCAAATCCAATCTGGCTTGAATGTGGTTGCCACTTCCCAAGAACAGCCGCCTCCGCTGGATGATGAAAACCCTCTCGATGAGGCTGATAGGCAGAAAGAGCCCTCAATTCATGAGGAGTCAGGCTCGGAAAGCGAAGATGAGCCAACTTTCCGTCCTAAGACCGCAGAGCAGCAACTTCTCCATGATCTCCGAAAACAGCTCAGAAGCAAAGATAAGGAGATGGCCAAGCTCTACTCAAAGATCGACGACTTGACAAATGTCGTCTTACGGCTTACGGCCCAACTTGCCTCTCAGCCGCCCAATCAGGCGCAGGGCTCTCATGAACCGGGAAATGGTGTCCCAAAGTAGCCGACGCCTATTCCCTCAAATCCAAAAGTGGCCGGACCGCATGAAATTCAATCGCATCCTATCTCAGGAAATGTCTTGGCTACCGATGACAGTAGCCCGCTAACTCAAGATCAAATCATGGATTTGGTAGCCAGCAAAGTCAAAACATTGGTGGCCGAAGCCGAAGCGCAAAAAGATATCAGCAGTAGTGGGAGACCATATCCTGCTCAGTATGATCTGGTAGAATTTCCTAGCGGCTATGTCATCCCCAAATTCGGAAGATTCGATGGGAAGGGAAATGCGAATCAGCATATCACCCACTTCAAAGCCTCATGCGGGAATACTGGGGGCAATGATGCGCTTCTCCTCCGCCAGTTCGTTAATAGCTTGACCGATGTTGCTTTCGACTAGTACGCGAGCATACCGGATGGCTCCGTCACAACTTTTGTCCAAATTGAGTCTCTGTTTCGGCAGAGGTTCATGAGCGTCAGCGATAAGATCACCATTGCCGAGCTCGTAAGGACCAAGCCCCAGAACGACGAAAGCAGCACGGATTTTATAACCCGATGGCGCAATCTCTCCATCAAATGCGAACCGCCGATAGAGCAAGACCAATCTGTCAGTCTCCTCGTCGGAAATCTCAACAATTGGATGGCCCCGTTTCTATGCACCGCGGGTCTCAAAACATTCCAAGAGCTGACCAGAAAAGTCCAGATGTTGGAACGCTCAAAGCAGGAGTCCTCCTCTGACTCCCAAAATAACAATAGGTCCTAGAGAAACCGAAAGGACGAAAATCGCAAAGGCGGAGGTTCTGACGACACTGAATCTCTTAACACTTCGGCTAACCGAAATAAGCAAAGGATGAGCGGGCCTAGCGCCAACCAGCCTAGGAAGCCAATGTTCGGAGAGGGAGGAGAATCTCCACTGAAAGAGAAGCTGGATAAGGTCTATTCCTTCAGAAGGGACAAAATCCGTAAAATATTCAAAGACGTCCTGAAGAACGGTCTACAACTGCCAGAGTCAAAAAGACCGCAGGAAGCGAATAGGACCGACGACCCCAAATACTGCCCCTATCACAGAGTGATAGGCCATGCCATTGAGGACTGCTTCGTCTTCAAAGATTGGGTCGAAAAGCAATACAAGGCAGGAGAGATAGAACTGTCTAAAGGCGTGTTAACAAACAGTCAAGCTGCAACCGCCAATTTCATACAAACGGAGACCGAAGTTCTTCGTGAAACCGATTCTCTCAGGCATATGCCTTTCTCTGAAAACAATCGACCACCACGTCATTAAACTGGAACAGTCGACCTCTAAGTCGTTAAACTGGGAATGTAAAAAAAATGTAAATAAAAAAATGTGTAAATAAAAGGAAAATAAAGAAAAGCCGAAATGATGGGGCAACTCGCAATAAAAATCAGCGAGTAAAATAAAGATGAAGATAAAAGCCATAATGATGGGGCAACCGCGAATAAATAGCCGAAATGATAGGGCAATCGCGACCTTCGCGATAAGAAAAGCTGAAATGATAGAGCAATCGCGGTAAAACAAAAACGAAAAAAAAAACAAAACAATGGCGAATGATGAGTCGCTCCTGGTACCATATTCCAGTGCAGCGATGCAGACGCCAACCAAATTCCAATACCATACACCACGTGGCGAATGATGAGTCGCTCCTGGTACCATATTCCAGTGCAGCGATGCAGACGCCAACCAAATTCCAATCTCATGCCCCAATGGCGAATGATGAGTCGTTCCTGGTACCATATTCCAGTGCAGCGATGCAGACGCCAACAAAGTCCCGAAATTTGTATGGCCCTACGGTCTGGATCATACATCCTGCAAAACCGTATACAATCCACGGGCGTAAAACAATTCCAATTCTCCCTAAGTCCTATCGGTGAGACCACATTCAAAGTCCCACCGGCGGTGAAGATTAAAAAAAAAGGGGTATGTCCACAAGCAAAATGGGCACGGATGAAAACCCGAAAGGGCTCCGTGAGTAAAAACAGCAGGACTGCCAGCAAGTTTGTGAAAACCCGAAAGGGCGCAAACTTGTGAAAAAGAGATGAAATGCACTCGCAAAGTCCTCTCGACTTTGTGAGGAGAAAATTCCCGCGTGAGATCCTTACGACTCACAAAGGAGCAACACACTTGGGAGTCCCCACGACTCCCAAGCAGAAAATACACTTACGGGATCCTTACGACCCGTAGGGAGAAAATGCTTTATGAGACCCTCACGACTCACAAAATTGAAAGGTCTTAGGCGATAGGGACCTAAAACCTGTCTCCTAAGCCATCGTTTCCTAATAAGCAAACGCAAATGATGATTCGCTCCTGGAACCATATTCCAGTGTAGCGATGCTGATGCCAAACAAAAAAAAACCAACTCCCAAATCCTCTCCCATGACAAATGATGATTCGCTCCCGGTACCATATTCCAGCATAGCGATGCTGATGTCAACCCAAATCAAATCAAACCAACAACCTCTACGGTGGAATCATGCTCCGTCCCAGAATTTACCCCGTGTCGAAATCATGCTTCGCCTCGGGATATCTATCTTCCCTGTCGGAATTATGCCTCAGCTCGGAATCAACCAACGACCTCCCCATCGGAATTATGCTTCGCCTCGGAATCAAGTCAACCAGCAAGCTCTGCGTCGGAATTATGCTTCGTCTCAGAATGCACCCCGTGTCGAAATGATGCTTCGCCTCGGTGTTCCTGCCTTCCTCGTCGGAATCAAGCTCCGCCTCGGAATCAAGTAAACCAGCAAGCTCTGCGCCGGAATCATGCTTCATCTCAGAATGTACCCCGTGTTGAAATCATGCTTCGCCTCGGAGTATTTGCTTTCCCTGTCGGAATTATGCTTCGCTTGGGAATCAACCTCTGCATCGAAATTATGCTTCGGTCAGAATATCTGCTGCTCTTCGGAATGATGCTCCGAATCATGGAATTATGCTCCGCTCTTCGGAAGGACGCTCCGAATTCTGGAATCATGCTCCGCCCTTCGGAATGATGCTCCGAATCCCTGGAATCATGCTCCGCTCTTCGGAATGATGCTCCGAATCATGGAATTATGCTCCGCTCTTCGGAAAGATGCTCCGAACTCTGGAATTATGCTCCGCCCTTCGGAATGATGCTCCGAATCCCTGGAATCATGCTCCGCTCTTCGGAATGATGCTCTGATCCTTGGAATCATGCTCCGCTTACCGGAATGATGCTCTGATCCCCTGGAATCATGCTCCGCTCTTTGGAATGATGCTCCGAATCCTTAGAATTATGCTCCGCTCATCGGAATGATGCTCCGATCCTTGGAATTATGCTCCGCTCTTCGGAAAGATGCTCCGAACTTCGGAATGATGCTCCGAACTCTGGAATCATGCTCCGCTCTTCGGAAAGATGCTCCGAACTCTGGAATCATGCTCCGCCCTTCGGAATGATGCTCCGAATCCTGGAATTATGCTCCGCCCTTCGGAATGATGCTCCGAACCCTGGAATTATGCTCCGCTCTTCGGAAAGATGCACCGAACTCTGGATTTATGCTCCGCATATCGGAATGATGCTCCGACCCTGGACTTATGCTCCGCGCTTCGGAATGATGCTCTGACATTGGAATTATGCTCCGTGAATAGGAATGATGCTCCGATCCTCGGGAACCATGCTCCCCGGGATGATGCTTCGCCTCCAGAATGATGTTCCACCTCGAAGTTCAGCTTCAAGATCCATCAATTTCATGCACACAACTCAAATGTGCGGTGTGCATTTATTGATGGGGGGCACTTTGTTGGGGTAAAAATTTACACCCCTCTTGACCGAGTCAAAGTCAAGGTCAACCCCAAGCCAGGTGGGCCCAAGCCCAGGTCAAGCGGGCCCATGCCCAAGTCGAGCCCGCGGCCAGCCTCTTCCATGCTAAAATATAGATCATGTAATAAATAATTTTTATGTAATTTTTTTATACATGAATGTATGCAAAATGGGCATAAAGCCAATATTTTGTAAGCCCATGGCTTATGTGCAAAAAATGAAATGGCACATGAGTCATGGGATGGCTAAAATGCCATTTTTGTGAAGCCCAAGGGGCTATATGCAAATATGTAAGCCTATAAAAGGCAACATGATGAATAAAAAAATATATACTTTTCATTCTCTCCACAAAAATTAGAGCTGAGCTCTTTCTCCCTTCTTCAAGGTTCCAAAACCTTCTTCTTTCTTTTGAATTAAATCAAGAGTTCTACTCTCATTTTTATAAAAGCAAATTAGTTTTCACCACAAAACCCATCAAGAGGAACTCAGATCTTCCATTAGATCTCAAAAAGAAAAGATTTTGAAATCCCACATCTCTTGATCTTCAAGATCCAGCTAACAGAGGAGGAAGAAGAAGAACATCTTTCACTAAACCCTCAAAAAAAAAAAGAAAAAAAAAACACATTCAGGAGTCCAACTCCTCTCTGATTTCTCTTCTGAGAAATTTTTTTAGGCTAAAAGCCTCTTGTGCCTCTCCGGCGCGCAGCGCAAGTGCGCAAGGCGCCAGCGTGCCGACACATGGCGCGCGCGCTTGCGCACCTGCGTGCTTGCGCAACTGCGCAAGGCGCCCGCGTGCCGACACGTGGCATGCGCGCTTGCGCACCTGCGCGCTTGCGCAAGTACGCAAGACGCCCGCGTGCCGACACGTGGCACGCGCGCTTGCGCACCTGCGCAAGTGCGCAAGGCGCCCACGCGCCGACACGTGGCGCGCGCGCTTGCGCACCTGCGCAAGTGCGCAAGGCGCCCGCGCGCCGACACGTGGCGCGCGCGCTTGCGCACCTGCGCAAGTGTGCAAGGCGCGCGGTGCGCAAGTGCGCAAGGCGCCCGCGCGCCGACACGTGGCGCGCGCGCTTGCGCACCTGCGCAAGTGCGCAAGGCGCCCGCGTGCCGACACGTGGCCCCCACGCATCCCTTGGATGCCTTTTCCCTCTTTTTTTATGTACATACATATACACATACATATGTATACAAATTCACACATATACATACTCCGCCCGTAAAAACTCTGTGTGGCTCCCGATATATCCAAAACCCCCTTTCAAAACACACGCACACTGCACATTGAGTTCGCATGACCAGTTTAACCCGTTAATCGGAGGTTCCCTCGCCCCAAAGGCGATGGGTAATTAACGGCAGCTTAGTCCGCGGCTGCCGGAGATTCGGATCCCCACAATCATTAAACCCCCGGCCTACCCTAGGAAGGGGGGATCTGTAGTACGCCTGACAAGCGCTCGCGTATTCCCATCTCAATGGAGTGACGAAAAACACCCTACAGTGTTTTAACGAGTTGATTCAATTTGTAGTTTTGGTTGGTTTATAAAAATCTAAAAAACTGGATCTAATTAATCTAATTAAGAATCTTGCTAGGGTTAGGCTTAGGGGAAGTTTTGGAGATTAATGTTTTTCATCACCGCTTTCAATGCCATCTTTTTTTAGATCTATTAAGTGTTAAGTTAATTATCAATAAAGTGGATACGAATCTTTTGGGAAGATGTTTCTTCCTCTAGATTCGTATCCTTCCTTTGTTGATAATCACCCTAACCCCCACGGAAAACGCGCGCAACCGGCCCTTTATACTACGGTTCATCGTTACCTCGATGGGTAGGATGCCGCAGGGAGCGGTGGTGCGCGTATGCGTGGAGTTCTAATTCATTAGGTTAAAGTGGCATTGAAAGGGGTGAGAGATCTAATCTCTCAACCCTTTCCCTAAGGCTAACCCTAACAAGCGAGGAGACTACTCGCTCATTAGGGGATGAGAAGACATTATAATTAAAAGAAACATAAATAAAATGCTTACTAGGATTGACGGCTCCCTCAAAACAAGAAGAACAGATCTGAAATTTACTCCCAGAAATTCTGAAATTTATTGATTGAAAAGAGGCATAGTTTTTACAGATCTAAAATTACAATTTATAGGAAAATAGGAAACCTAGAGTTACAGACTCTCGCACATGCGCAATTACTGATTTGCCCCCTAAAAATCCTAACATCTGCACCGACGCAACAACTCAGAGATTTTCCACCGACACGGGCACTAGATGGCCGCGGAACCGCGGCGCCAGGCTAGGTTTGGCCGCGGTTCCGCGGCCAAACTGATGAGTCGGGATCTGTACTTTTTCTGGGCTTTTCCTTGGCTATTTGGGCTTCTGTTTATATATTTCTTTTATCTTTTGGGCTTCTTAATTTCCTCCAGATCTTTAGTGAATACTTGTAGCGATCTTTTAACCGTTCACATGACATTTTGGACCTTGTACTGTTCTTCGTCTCGGCTTGAGTAAGATCCGTCTGCTTGTTGGTCAAAAGTCCCCTTTTCTGTTGTTTTGTGTCTTTTTCACTGTATTTGCTCCAGAAACCTGTATCCTGTAATATGCAACAAACGTGCGTCAAGAGTACCTGTTTATTTATAAAAAGGATAAGAATAGGGGAATGATAAATGCAATATTATGGTCTGAACAGAAGCTTCTCCCCTAACTAATTTTTGGAGGGAAATTTGAATTTCTTCAACAAACTTTTGGAGGGAAACTTAGAATTTGAAATCCTAGATCTAGGGTTAGTTATCTATAAATAGAGCCTAGATATAAGGGTGGAGGTTGTTCTTTAGTTAGCTAGTTCATTCTTTAGCTAATCTTCATTAGTTAAAATAATCTCTCATTCTACACCATTTTTCTTCCACAAGTCTCGTGACAAGGCTTGTACGAAACCCTAACCCTAATTCCACTCCAAATCCAAGATCTTGAGTACCAAATCAAGCGAGAAGCCTTCAACCTTTTAGGAGCCAAGCCGATCTTCAATCGGGCAAGTGATCCAAGCCGATCCGCGATCCACGGAGACGAGCGAAGCCAAGTCGACGATCAAGTTCTTCCTCTTGTAGTTCTTAAGCGAATGTAACTAAATTGTTGATATAAATAAAAGGTGAAATTCTTTAATCTTGCTTTCTTTTAATTCCTGCATCATGATTATATCTCAATTTGTAATTGTTGCTCTTGTTGTGATGTGTGAGTGAAACTCCGCTCGTAAAGGAGTCGAGACGATTGTAGAATGATGATGTAACAAATCTTAATACGATTTTTAAGT
Organism: Agapanthus africanus; assembly: GCA_030015575.1. Taxonomy (NCBI): domain Eukaryota; kingdom Viridiplantae; phylum Streptophyta; class Magnoliopsida; order Asparagales; family Amaryllidaceae; genus Agapanthus; species Agapanthus africanus. The sequence goes on from JASDDO010000014.1 coordinate 384,090,014, forward strand.
CCTACGAGTTTTGTAAACCCTAGCAAGTTGAAGAATCGATGACCTAGTTTCGTAGCGATGCTTTCTTGATTGTGATCGCTCGAAATTAGGGATCTACGATCGTTTCTTGAATTTACTAGAGGCTAGAATGTGAATGATATCGACGAAGGAACAAGGGATGAGATGAAACCCTAGTTTCACAAGAAATCCCTAATTCTCGATCGATCATCATCGATCTAGTATCAATTCATCGAAGGATAAGAATACGTAATTCTAAGATTACATCACATCTATAGATCCGATCGATTCCTACGAGCCTCATTTCGATTCTTGAGATTTGGTTTGGAAAAATCATCAAACGATCAATTCTTGATTCTATCTTTTAAAGCTTTCTTAGATCTAGTTTTTTTTCTCATTCTTGAACTTCAACTACAAATCTTAAATTGTTTTGTTTTCTTTCTTTAAAGTTTCAATTCATCTAATTCGAAAGACGAACGATTACACTTTCCCTGTGGACAATCCGCACTCACACACAATCTACATCCGACACCGTAGTTGATTGCGGTCAAATAATTTTTGGTTGTGATTTCTTTACCATTTCATACGACACATCGAGAATTTCTTATCAATCACAGAGCCTAGCTAGAGCCTTAGGCGAAGTCCCGACGGAGTTAGAAGTCCGATCGACCCAAAACCCGACTTGAAAAATGCTCTCTGGATTTTTTCTGAATTTGTGGATTTTTTGGAATTAAAAATATGCAGAGAAATGTGCAGGAAATTCTAAGAAAAACTGAAGAAAACGACAACCTAATTCTACAGTACGACCGCGGAACCGCGGCGTTGACCCCCCTTTTGCGGCGGTTCCGCGGCCGTCTGTGAAGATCAGGCTGTGAGTTTTCTTCAGTTGTTTCTGTTGGTGTTTCTTGTGTGTTCTGGATGCTTTTAATATTTATTCCAGAGTTGTGTTTTCTGAGTTGAATTGGGGACTCGGTGTATTCGATCGGACTGTCTAATTTTTGTCGGTGTGCTTTTCCGGGTATTTTTAGAATATGTTAAAAAGTTCGACCGGATATAAATAACCACTTTTTCCCCTGCCGGAAAATTTCCAATTGTTGGATTTTTCCGTAGTTTAACGACGTTCTAAGTAGTGCAAGTAACGCGATGGACCTTCTAGAAGACAACAAACCTTAACTCGATTATGTGAACGTCTTGAACTGCCCTTTGAACCTTCGGGTTTGGGGCAGTACGGCGTGCCACATGTGAGGCGTTTGCTTGACCCTTCTACGGCTGGACCGTTGGTACTGAGGCATGAACTGAATGTTGTTAGACTTATTTCATGTGTTGAGCTGTATCGGGAAAACTTGGGTGTTCGATTGTTCGATCGAAAAGTTTAGCATTTTCTATTTATCCGGAATGTGATACAATATTTGGAATTCACAATAAGTTATGAGATAACTGAATGAATGTTATAAACATAGCAGTTTAGTCTCACTTGATCGGTTGCCACGGAATTTTGATGTGATCAAAAGTCCGTCGCAATCACGTAGCGTACGCGGATACTCGCCGGGTAAACTTAATAGACAGCCTCACTCCATAGCCCCGACCAAGTGACTGTAGGAGAACCCCGTCGCCGAAAGCATCCGTTCGAGTGCTCGCGGCAGCGGTGTTCCACCTTGGTGCACTTCGTCGACGGTATCGGGGGTGCGGCCGCCTACTAATGTTTGCGACGAGCATTCGATCAGAATGTCGGGAATCCTGTTGAATTGCCCGACTCGATATTGAAAAGTGTTTTCGATTTTGAGACTAAAATGCGGGGTTTATAATTGTTAGGCATGCGATGTCTAAGGAATTCATTTGATTAAGCATGCGATGTCTAAAGAGATTGCGGATCTCCAACTGTTGTAGTTTTACACTTTCTTTTCTGTGACCGTAAGTGTAATATGTGATATCGCCGGTTTCGTTGCTATATGTCAACGACAATTGGGATGGACATATTTACTTACGTTGATGACATGTGATGTTATGTGTTGCTGGATATGTTATATTGGATCGTCGTGTTTGAATAGCCGGGGTTTTTTTTATGTGAGATGAGTGTTTTTTCATTTTCATTCATGTAAAAACTTGTATGTAATATTCTTTTATTGGGGCACTTCCAGGTTGCGGAAGTTTTCACCGTTGATGTATATTATTTACTTTTCTGCACTAGATTAGACCCAAGGAGGGGAGCACAAGTAACCGGGTTCTGAGGTCCAGTGGGAGACCAACTCGAGGAGTCGAGTCCGGGTCTCCTAACCCTAGAATTGGTAGGGTTGCTTGCCGCTCTCGTAGGGGTCTAGGGGTGTGGGATTGGCTATTCATCACGACCGTGGAATCCGTGTTTTATACTGGCTCGTATTGAAAACACGGACGTCCTAGTATATCCAATATTTCATATGATATTTTTCTGCTGCGTTATCTGTGATGTGATCATGCGATGTTCTGTGTTCTGTGATAGATATAGTATATAGTATATATGATATATTATATAGACGTTGCTTATGTTTTACACCCGCGCTAGCCCTGCCTCGCTCTGGCGTTAGTTACCTAACCTAACGGTGCAGACGGGACATCGAGGCGAATGCGGATGGCATAAGCGTACGTTATATTTATCTGTGATGGTTAGGTGGATTCAAATGATGGGATATTCATTAATGAGATTAATGAAAGAAAATAAACCTAATTGATGTTGTGGAATCTAATTTCAAAATAAAACAGGTAGCTACAGTTCTTGCTTTGCATCGCGGTGTTCATTATAGAACATCCTGCACCTTATTCGATAGGGAAAGGACCGAGATCCCTTCACAGGGAGTGACTCCTTTAGCAATAACTGGCAGATGTTACATCACTCGGTTTGTCTTTTGATACCTTCTATAGTTTCTGCTTTGCACAGTGATATATATGATATATCCCGCACCTCATTCGACGAGGAAAGGGCCGACGATCCCTTCACCAGGAGTGACCCCTTTAGCAAAACTAGAAAAGCCTCAAAAACATTCCATTTAAAAACCATTTGATTCCGCAACGAGATCAACTTCAAAGCGTTAAAGGTTTTCACAAAAACCATTCGCAACCCTCCGTCATTTTAGGAAGTAGAGTACTTAGTATTCGTGCTGTGTTTGTTGACCATAGTCAAGGCACAGTGTACGGTAGCTAAGTGATGTCTTCCTACACTACATATGATGCGATTAGTTAGGACAGTCGCGTGACTTTGTTGACCTTAGTTAAGGGTCATGTGGGTGGGTCTAATTAATCACGAAATGACGGGTAGAACTTGACTAGTACTTATGATTTGTTGACCTTAGTTAAGGTCATAAGTGCTAGGGGTAAAAACCATTTCGGGGGTTTCAAGTGTTGAAACTTGCAATGAGATTGCATACCTTCTATATGATAGTTGGATCCCGATACCCACGGCGAGTAATTGTTACTCCTGGGAGAGTTTTGCACTTTGCAATTAGCCGAACAAGTAGGTGTCTAGAAAGGTGTCAACGGGGTTACGCCTCTGGGAAAACGAGGTTTACTGTAATTAGGTCCGTGCGAAAGCACGGGGAACCTCCCTCAAAGTACCGACACTGGCCTGGCGGAAAGATTGGTGAACTTGTAGAGTGTAATTAATCCCGGCTAGTCTTTCCTTTTAGGGTTTGAAGGAAGATTTGATAAAAACCGTGGGAGCCATCCTGATTAGATAAAATATAACCAATCTGATCTTGCAAGAGCGCACGCAGAGTGTTTTCTTCTCTCTCTCTCCAGGTAGCGACCATATCACGCCTTAATCAAGATAAAAATATGGATGTATTGACCGAACCCGCTTGTTATACTGAGCTGGGGAACGTTGATCCCGCTCCAACTTATAATTGTTATAAGACAGAGCAGGAAATAGGGGAATACCAGATTTCCTATGCCGCCCAAACGAAGAAAGTGCATATGATGCATCTCCTTCAGGTATGTTCATTACAAAGAACTGTTTCTCAGTATTCTCTGAATCCTAGGTATATGATACCGGATCAGGATCCCAGATATGTAAGCTGTTACATAGGGCTACAAAAAGGTAGAAAAACTGAGAACGGGTGATAAGTTTCATGAGACAGAAACTGGAGCAAGTGTTCCAGCCAAGTCTGTTGGTCACTCTCACCCTGTACTACCAGTACATTGATTCTGAACAAATGCTATTAAATACCGAACCTGATATACAAAATCATATCAGTCTCTTTATAAGTAAAGAAAGGATATAATTTTGTATTGCTGGATAATGTTTTGAACATTTCCTATATCAAAAGTTGATCGATTCAGGCACGTTATCTAAAAGCATTGACATTCTAAATCAAACTACAGTTCCTCGTATACAGAACACACACAAGAGGAAGAGTTCATAAATGAACGAATCCTTCTTGAGGCATTGTTGACTAGGTCACATCAATGCGACCCGACTGGCTGAAGTTACATTTTAGATGCATATTTAAATCAGTTTGAATTTACATCTTGTGAAACTTGCCAGTCATGTCACAAAGATTAGATGACCATAGCTCTGTTTATTAGAAACAGAGAAAGAGTTAGTAAACTCTTGGGACCGATACATGATGATGTATGTAAAGTCTCCTGTCTACACATGCCAGGACTGGTTCTTCATACTTCATTATATTCTCTGATAATCTCTCAAGATTCAGTCATATGTTCCTGTTGAAACATAAGTCCGAACCTTTTGAGATATTCACAGAATATAAGTTAGAAGTAGAGAACCAAAATGCAGGTATAAGTATTATGTCCTATGATAAGATCAGGGAGGAGAATACTTGTGCATAGAATTCCTGGACTATTCTAAAGGAGAATGAGATTTTCTCTCAGTGTTACTCCTCTGAATACACCACAGCACAACGGTGTATCAGGGCGGAGCAATTGCACAATATTAGATATGGTGTGCTCTATGATGGGTATTACTGAGTTACCTATTTCCTTTTGGGGTTATGCACTTGAGAAACTGCATACCTATTGAATTAGGTTTGAATCAAATCAGTGCCTACCACTCCATATGAGATATGGTATGGGAAGAACCCATCTCTTAAGCGAGTTAAGATTTGGGGTTGTCCGGCCTATGTTTAAAGAAAAATCCGGACAAGATCGAGGCAGGATCAGTTCTGTAGAACTGGAAAGGTTCCAGCTATACAAAACTGCAGTTGATGATTTGACAGAACCAAAAGATTCTATAGTTTCCGACGAACCTCAGCCTCTCCGCCGATCTAGTAGGGTTCCTCACCTGCCTGAGAGATACATCGGTTTCTCGATGACAGTGGGAGCGAGGATTGCATCATGAGATGATGACCCAACCAGTTTCGAGCAGGCCATCGAGAGTAGGGACTCTGTAAGAATGGCTGGATGCTTAGTGATCTGAGATGGAATCCATATACACCAACAAAGTATGGAATTTGGTTGCAATATCTGAAGGGTTAAATCCCCATCAGGAGCAAGTAAATCTTGAGAAGATTACTTGGTGTAGATGGAAAAGTTGAGTCTTTCAAAGCTAGACTTGTTAAAGGTTTTCGTCATCGAAAAGGCGTGGATAATGATGAAACCTTTTTCCAGTGCCTATGCTTAAGTCTATCCAGATCCTACTTACCACGGCTACATACCATGACTACGATATCTGGCGGTTGGGTGCCATGACTGCTGTTCTAAATACTGATTTAGAAGAGAACGTCTATAAGAACACAGCCAGAGGTCTTCGTAAACAGTGGGAGCAGCGGAAACGTGTGCAAGTTGCTTTACATAATGAAGCAGGCATCACGGAGTTGGAACGTCTGTTTTGATGTGATAGTCAAAGTGTTTGACTTCATCAAAATGGTAGACGAACCTTGTATATACAAAAAGGTAGTAGAGAGTAAGGTGGTCATCTTCGTATTGTACGTAGATGACATACTCTTGATAGGAAAAGAGTTTCCAATACTACGATCGGTCAATCTCCTATTATCACTAGGATTCTCCAAATAAGATCAAAGTGATACCTCCTAAATCCTGAGTTTTCATCTATGAGATAGATGTAATCAGATGCTAGGATTCTCACTAGATGTAGTGAGATGGTATCAATCGATCCTGGGGAGAATCACTGGAAGAGTTCCAGGGTGATAAAGACGACTGAATGTCATTCACGGGAATTGTCTTTACCCTCAGTAGAGGGACGGTATGTTGGAAGAGTTCCAAGCTAGATACCGTGGCAAACTAGACGATAAAGGCTGGTAACATCGCTATTGAAGATACTACCAAAGAGGAAGTTTGTGTGTATATTGGTTCATAAGATGAACTAGGTTCCTGCCATTGTATGACAATGGAAGTGTGGCTTCGGCCCTGGAACCCTGGTCCCATCAGTGACCCAGACTAATTCTGAGGAAGCATCACCTGATCATGGAGATAGTTGATCTCCAGGTTGATCGAGGTTAGGAGAGTAGACTCAGAGGACAACAAGGCGGATCCACTCACGAAGGCCTTTTTCCAGAGAGAGACTCATATGGAATGGTTGAGTATTAGATACTGCAACCACTGCTACAGATGGCCCTAGTGCAAGTGGGAGATTGTTAGTTATATGTATGCCCTAGAGGCCATTACTGTACATTGGATGTATATTGTAGTGGATGCTGGGACATATATAGGTAGGACTTTCTTGCTCGACATGATAATACGCTATCTGGTTGCTCTTTATCTTAACATGTATACTTTCTGTCTCTCTGATTACATGTTGATAAAGCCCTTAGGATGTGTACTCGACATCCAGGACTATGATGCAGATCATACTAGTGGGGCCTGGGTAGTCAGTGAGTACATCCTTCATTATTCCTAGTCGTGGGAATATCGAGACGGGGCATCGATATTCCAGAGTAGACTAGCGCATATCTTCTCGACCCATGCGATGGGCGATGGATGATCCCATATCCATTGGTGTTTGACATCGAAGATGGTATGCGGGTGCTCATTGGAGACTGGGTACACTGAACGGACTCGCCGAGAACTCCCAGATGGTATTATACCTCACGTCAGATGGCAGTTCTCTGGTGACACTGGTACAGCTTAGTCTGTTGACCCGAGATCGTCATAGAGTCTTGTGTGTCTCCCACTGTGCTTTGATTTCCACCCTACCACGGCTCTACTGAGTTGTGCAAACAGGTGGTTTTTGGGTACAGTCCCGATTCACATGGAGGCAATGAGCGATAGGAGGGGATTCGTCCCTCCCGGTATTAGGGGTTGATGTTGTGCTATGCTCGACTGGCCATAACAAGAAATCCCTGGCCAGGGTTGCAGTGATATACTGGTAAGAGTTATCAGTAGTTTCACGATAGTTATGGACCTCACGTCGGCATGACTTATCAAGCTATTGGGGTCTGACGTTTACCACCCCTAGGCGAGATATGCGACATATCAGATGAACAGACCGGACTATACGGTAAGTGTTACCGGTTGGATTCACAGGAGTGTGAGCGGGCTTGCTCGTCGATCTTCTGATCGCTCAATACCCGGGTGGCCGTTACGTTTAGCAGACCGCTTGCGGCTTGTGGGTGTTTGATATGATCATCATCTGCTGCCGGCGTATTGACGAGTCTTTAGAGTCCTACACAGAGGTTTCCTGGCTCAAGCGAAACGAAATAGGAGCGCATATGAGATTTGGGCGGGACCGAGAATAATGCGTGTATGTGATACCGTATTCTATTCTCGCGATGAATGTATCGAATGGTTATATGCGATATAACCTAGTTATCGAATCAAGGATTGATTCGACAAGACGATACATATGATACTAGTCGGTTATATCCGATATGACCGGAACGTTAAATCAAGTGTTGATTTAATGATTTAGTGCATATTTATATATTTGATATATTACTTTTCGTTAACTAGTATTGGTTCACTTTAAAAGGATTTTCTCACTTGAATTGTACACATTGTATATGCGATATAGTTTTGTGCACATGTTTGTATCATGTTTGATGATACATGCTTACTTGGTTAAGTGTAAAGAATCAAACCATGGTTTAAGTTAATGATTAGGGTTTTGATTATTTATTCATTTATCTTTCTTATTTATTCATTTTGGAAAAAGAAAAAGATAAATGAATGGTTGAATGTTTTGTTTTTAGTTGAAGTTTCTTGAAACTTTGACTAAGTCACTCTTTTGTTCTTATGCTTAACCCTAACCATCCTTTTAACCATGGTCTTTTCTCTACACTTAACTAAAGTTGAAAGTATGATAAGTATTGATTTATTTTATCTAATTATAAAAACTTATCATATCTTCTTCTTCTTCTTCATCTTCTTCTTCCATGAAGAAAGCTTGCTACTCCAATGGCAAGTGATGAAAACTAGTGAGAAATCTAAAACTAAAGTCTACCCACTTCCTATTTCTTCATCCTCTACCTCTTGCCAAGTAGTATAGGGTGTTTCGTTCACATGTTTTTATGGCTTGGTGAAGGTGGAGCTTGATCTAGTGATGCCTCGACGTAGATCATCTTCGGCACGTCGTCGATGACCTAGCCCGTTTTTCCTCCGATGAAGCCGACGCTAGAGCCCAAGATACGATTTGGACAGCGAGGGGACTTCATCACGGAGTCTAGGAGGTGGTGGACCGGATCTACAAAGGTTGTAGCCCCTTCCCTTTAGCTATATTTCCGTTTACTTGCTTGCTTTGCCTATATATCTAGTTAACGATCCGTATTAGGTTTTCTCGGCACATGTAAAATTTCAATTGGGCATGTTTGATCACTTGTGAGACTTCTATAGTGTGCCTAGGAACCCTACACACCTATTATGCTTACTGGATAGTCTTCTTCCAAACCATAGGCTGGTGCCGAACGGTAGGGAAGGAAGAAAACCATTTAGCCTAACGATGGTGTACAGAAGGTAACGACTAAAGACAAATAAAGAGATTTGGAGAGATGGCAAAGAGATATACGGTTGAAGTCATGAATTGGATTATGGAAGAGGCATTGCTATGAATACCAGGATACCCCAACGAAACATTTTCATGTTTCAGTGCATTGTTAAAAGAAAACTGTTTTCCCGATTGAGTACTTATTCCAAGGGTATGTATTTACCAGGTTTCATTATCATATCTGTATGGTTTTACAGATGATGAGTGGGAGTAAGTTATTGGGAATTAGGTGATTATCCTCATTATATCGGAATTCGTTGTAATTGGTGATATTTGAGGAAATCGCCAGGGTACAGTTTTCAACCTACGACGCACAGGTTTTGAGTTGTTAACTCAGCGGACTTATACAGAGTATTGTATGTTGTCCAGTGTCCATCAGGACAAAGGGGTAGGTTATCGTACTATGTTCTGTTTACTTATGACTTCTCTAATATTTAGACAAGTGTTTCGTAGAAATACAAGGTCTAAGTTTTGAGAAGTTGTGGGTATAAGAATAAAGTAGAGAACCGGGTGTCACAAGTATCGGGATTCTTCAAAGAGATCGAAGATGTAGATTCTTGTGATTGGTATTCAGATAATAGTGATGGTTTTGAGAAACATGTTTTCTTTTTCAGGTTGCTCATAATTGGATGGATTCCTAAGTTGAGTAATGCTGATTAGCCTCTTTCCATTAAGTTAATATGCACTGGAGACAGCTGCATGATTTGAATATGGTTCCAATTAAATAAGTGCCAAAGTTTCTATATTGGATATAAAATAGTTCGTACCTTAAAAGATGTTAAGGTACGGGGAGTTGTCCAGCTTATGCTTAAAACCAGACTCTGGATAACTCAGGGCACGTTTCTGTAATGGCTGTTTGTGGGTTGACCCTGGCTATGACGAGGGTTGATATTCTACCATTTGGAAGATCAATAGTGATATTGTTCTTGACTCGCCACAGTTTTAGTAAAATGGACTTTTTCAAAAAACAGTAGTGGGAGTATGGTAGAACTGGAAGTGATTCCAGAACCGCGAACGATTACGGAAAATTTAATAGGACCTATATATTCAATCAGGTTTGACATTCCAATAGCCACTCCGCAGATATGATGGGTAACCTCAGACACCCGAGAGATACTCCGGTAGCCTCAAGGACGGTAACAGGGAGGATCTTGTTTAACCAGACTTGACACTACTGTTGTTCTAGGATATGTGACCCGGTAGGAGGGTTGTCGTAGTCAGTGGGAGCAGCGGAAGCATAGTGGGCAAGATGCTTATATCTATTTATAGACTTGAGCAGTTATAGCGGAGATAGATCATCTAATTTTGATGTGACAGTCATGGGTTTGACTTCAATCAGCATAGGGGATGGATCTGTTAAGAAGGTAGTAGGGTGTGATGTCATGGTATCTGGATGACATACACAGAGTAGGAAGTAAAATTCCTATACTACGATCGGTTGTACTGTGGTCGTCACACAGTTGTTTCTCCAGACAGGATATGGATATAATATTTGACATTCTGGTTTCTAGATCTATGGTTTTAGATCTGGATTTGGGTAGTTTCCCAATGTGGGTACTTTGACAGTATTCTGATGGTTTTTAGAATAGATGACTCCTAGCATGGTGGTGTACCTGCAGGTGATGGAGTCACCCTCTCTAAAGGTGTCTTATAGACTAAAGTGGAGAGGGATGTGCATGATTGGCAGATCACTCGCTTAGGCAATTGAGTCAATCATGAGATGTCAAGTACCACACCAAATGTTGTTTTTGCACTAGATGCAATAAGTTTGTATTAATCCAATCCAGGAGAAACATAAGGAAGCAGTTATAGAACATAAGTACATGTTCTACGGATTTGATGACGGCAGCCTCCTTCGGGAGACGATTATCATTCCAGGCTTCAAAGGTGACATGGTTGACAGAGTGATTGTCAGAGTTATAGTTTTCCCTCTGATGAGGAACAATATTATGGACAGGTGGTCCAAGAGGATACTGTGGGAGGCATGGTGCCGATACTGATTAGGTTCAGTGATCGATACAGTCTAAGATGTTTGGATTTGGAGTTCATTTATGAACTAGGTCCCATCAGATATCCAGACATATTCTAAGACAGGTATTACTCAATTCGGGAGATGGCTTTCTCCGCGAACTTGAGATTAAGAGAGATATAGAAAGAAACATCTAGGCGGATCCACTCACTGAGGCTATTTCTCGAACACAATAGTTTTACAAACGAGCTTTGTGAAACTGATTAGTAGAGGAGTTGGATGTTCGGTTTCACACGGGCTGTGAGCAGTCGACGTTGCAATAATTAGCCTTGAGTGCAAGTGGGAGATTGTTGGAGATAGTGCCCTCATAGTCAAGTATTGGATCGCAGGTACGTGATTGCAATGATTGCGGAGGACCTATACCGGTAGGACAGTCTTACTCGAGATGATAGTATGCTATCTGGTTTTTCTTTATCAGTCGTGTACATGTTCAGGTGACTGATTACATGTTACACTTTGATAGAGCCCTTAGGATCTTGCTTTACTACCAACAGTATGATGGCGATCATATACGTGAGAGTTGGGTAGTTTATATGCATATCCTTAATTATGGTCCCTAGTCGTGGGAGTTTCGAGACAGGGCATCGATACTCCGGAGTAGACTAGTGTGTACAGTCGAGACCCCGACGAGGGGCGGTGGCCGGTCTCACAAGCCACTGGTGACAGTTGGATCACCTAAGATGTATACAGGTGCTCATTGGGTTATGAGTACAACGGACAGGACTCGCCGGGAATCTGCTAGTTAGTACTATATCTATCGTCAGATAGCAGTTCCCTGGTGACATGTGTACAGGTTAGTTCATCGACCTGAGGTCGTCATTTGTCTCGTGTGAGTTCCCACTGTGCTTTGATTTCTACCCTACCATGGCTCAAAGGAGTCGTGCAAACAGGTAGTTTTTGGGTACAGTCCCGAGCCATATGGAGGCACGTGAGCGGATCGGCAGGGGATTCGTCCCACCCGGTATTGGGGGCGAGGTCATGCTGTGTCTAGGAGAGCCATTACACATAGTCCATGGCCATGGCAGGAGATTTACTGGTAGGTACTCCAGTAGTATCTCAGGGTGTTATTGGGCTACACTCCGACACGACTTATACTGCTATTGGGGGTCTGACGTTACTAGCCCCCTAGGCAGATATGCGATACTCATTGACGAACGGACCGGACTGTATATACATTGTCACTGTTAGGCTCAGTAGGGTTTCTGGATGAGTTCGCTCATCAGCCTCCCTTGAGGTCAGTCCATGGGCAGCCGTTACGCATTGCTAGTGCCGCTGACGGTTTGTGGTTAATGTTAGGTCCACGTTACCTCTCCCGGTACTTTCGGGGTTGCGGAAACGGTAAATCAAAATTTTTTCTAAACTTTGTAACATGGACCGTAAAAGCCGGATCTTTGCTAAACTAAACTAGCATACTTGCAAAGAAGAATTAACTACTCGGCAAAGTGGTTATACCTCAACTTGAACTCCTTCACTTCTTGTTGTTGTTCTTCTTTGATGTTCTCTTCTTCTAGTTGTTCTTTTCATGGCTTGCTCAAAGGTTGATCCGGACTTCGGTCACCTCCGCGGCCTCCTTGAGTCGAAGATGATCCACCCGAGAGATGTACGCCGAGCTCCACCTCAAGCCGAGGTAACTAGGGCAAGGAGATTGCTAATCTAGAAGCCCTAGATTGTGTAGAGAGGATGTATGGATGTGTTTGTCAAGTAGAATCCTTTTTCTCTCAACACATGAGATCAAAGGAGAAGATCAAGAGGAGGAAGAAGAAGGAGATTATCTAGCAACCATGGAGCTTCTCATTTCAAGAGAGAGAATGAGAATGAGCAAATGAAAAAGCTTAACCAAAGAAAATCTAACCATGGTTGCAATAATGCACAAAACATTATCATTACAAATCCAATCAAGATAAAGGTGATGGCTACAATGACATGACCATTATCATAACTAAATAAAAAGAAAACCAAAGAATACTTTAGAACTTCTAAGAAGGTCCAAGTCAACTTTGGTCAAAAGGTCAACAAAGTCAAGATGGTCAAATGGTCAATGTAATTAGCCATAACAAAATTATCAAGGAAAGGATTAGTAAATAATGTCCCCGGCTCATAATGGTTTTGACCAAACGAACTGTCGAAACCCTAATGAGTCGGCCTCAAAATGGTTTTGACCGAATCAACTGTCAAAACCCAAATGAGCCTGCCACATAGCAGTTTTGGCCGAACCATCTGCCAAAACCCTAATGAGGCACCTCCTCCTTCATCGCTCCAGCTAACTGTGCATACACACCTGCATCCGTATTCCGTAGAATGCGGATGCGCAGAAGACAAAACACATCCATCCGTGCAATACTAGGATCTGGCTTAAACCAAAGCCCACTAGTACTGCCTGCCCGAACATCATACGCACACTAGTGTACGTAAGTGATCGCAGCCCTGCCGTAAAACCATACGGCCTCTACACGTTTCGCTCAGTGCAGGGAAACTCTCTGTGTGGGACTCTAAAGACTCGACACTACGCTGGCAGTGGGTTTAACCACAGACCGCAAGCGGCACTAGCTGTACGTAACGGTCCCCAGGTAGATGTCGATAAGAAGGCCGATGAGGTAAACCCATCCGAACTCCTACTGAGTCTGTATGTGACAATCTCCGTACAGTCCGGTCTGTTCGTCTGATACATCGCATGGCGGGCCTAGGGGGCGGTAAACGTCAGACCCCTAATAGCGGTACAAGTCGTGTCGGAGTGAAACCCAGAACACCCTGAGATAGCACTGGAACCTACCAGTATATCTCGCTTGCCCTGGCCAGGGACTACTCGTGTAATGGCTCTCCTAGACACAGCGCGATGTCAACCCCCAATACCGGGAGAGACGAATCCTGTCTAACCGTCACTGCCTCCAAGTGCTTCGGGACTGCTCCCAACTACTACCTGTTTGCACGACTCAGTAGAGCCGTGGTAGGGTAGTAATCAAAGAACAGTGGGAACACACTCGAGGCGAAGTGACAGTGTCAAGTCAGCGGACTATGTTGTACTCATGTCACCTAGGAACTGATAACTGACGATAGGTATAATACCAACCATCAGTTCCCGACGAGTCCTGTCCAGTGTACTCGTAACCCAACGAGCACCCGTATACTATCTCAAGTACGACGTACCGACGGCTGTGGGACAGACCGTCTTCCGTGCTGGGATGAGAAGCGCATACGCTAGTCTACTCCGGAGTATCGATGCCCTATCTCGGTACTCCCACGACTAGGGACGTGTATAAGGATGTGCTTATAGATTACCCAGCCCCCACGAGTGTGATCGCCATCACAACGCCGGTAATCAAGCAAAGATCCTAAGGGCTCTACTAATGCGTATAGGTGATATAATAAATAAACACACATGTACACATTAAAGCAGAGACAAACCAAGTAGCATACTACTATATTGAGCAAGATTGTCTGTACAACTGTGAATATCCCAAGCTTCCATCAAGTAATATACATACTAGTATGATACAGTAATGGCCTCTAGGGCATATACACCAACAATCTCCCACTTGCACTAAGGCCATGTACTGGCGTATCGAAGACCTATCATCTCGATCAGCCGCTCGAACTGAGTCTGGGGTAAAGCCTTTGTGAATGGGTCCGCAGTGTTGTCCTTTGTGTCCACTCTCCGCACCTCGATCTCCTGTCGATCAATGATCTCCCTGATCAGGTGATACCGCCTTAAGATGTGCCTGGATTTCTGATGGGACCTTGGTTCCTTCGCTAAAGCTATAGCCCCATTGTTATCGCAATACAAAGGTATTGGGTCAACAATGGACGGAACCACCTGAAGTTCACTAATGAACTTCTTTATCCAGACCGCCTCTTTTGCGGCATCGCTTGCAGCAATGTATTCAGCCTCCATCGTCGAGTCTGCGACGGTATCCTGCTTGGAACTCCTCCAACATACCGCCCGTCCATTGAGGGTAAACACAAAACCCGAGACAGACTTACTGTCATCTTTGTCACTCTGGAAGCTTGAATCGGTAAAGGACTCGACCCTGAGGTCTCCATTACCGTAAACCAGGAACATCTCCTTAGTCCTTCTCAGGTACTTGAGAATGTTCTTCACTGCTGTCCAGTGGTCCTCCCCTGGGTCTGACTGATACCGGCTTACCGCGCTCAACGCGTAAGCTACATCTGGTCTTGTACATAGCATCGTATACATTATAGATCCTACCGCCGAAGCGTAGGGTATACTGCTCATGCGAACCCTCTCCTCGTCAGTCTTAGGAGACATCTTCTTGGAGAGGGTAATTCCGTGCAATGCGGGTATGTTACCGCGCTTGGAACCCTCCATACTAAATCTCTTTAGTACGGTCTCTATGTACCTGGACTGTGAAAGTCCCAACAGTTTCTTGGATCTATCTCTATAGATCTTGATCCCCAGAATGTACGAGGCATCACCCAGGTCCTTCATGGAGAACCTTTGTGACAAAAACAGCTTGACCGACTGTAGCATAGGAATATCATTTCCTATCAAAAGAATGTCGTCCACGTACAAGACTAGGAACACGACAGTTCGTCCTACAATCTTCTTATAAACACAGGGTTCATCTTCGTTCTTGATGAAATCAAATTCCTTGATTGCCTCATCAAAACAGATGTTCCAGCTCCGCGATGCCTGCTTTAATCCATAAATGGATTTAAGCAACTTGCACACCTTTCCGCTGCTCCCACTGTCTACGAAACCTTCTGGTTGATCCATGTAAACGCACTCTTCCAAACAACCGTTTAGGAAAGCCGTCTTAACATCCATCTGCCAGATTTTATAGTCATGGAAGGCAGCAATGGCAAGTAAGATCCGAATGGATTTGAGCATAGCCACCGGAAAAAAAGTCTCGTCATAGTCCAAACCAGGTCTTTGACGAAAACCTTTTGCAACGAGTCTAGCTTTATAGGTTTCCACGTGCCCATCTACACCAAGTTTTCTTTTGTAGATCCATTTGCATCCAACGGGTTTTACCCCAGGTGGAGCAATATCCAAGGTCCACACTTTATTGGCGTACATGGACTCCATTTCGGATTGCATTGCTTCCTGCCACTTATCAGAGTCCCTACTGATAATGGCCTGCCTGAAACTGGTAGGGTCATCTTCTTCCAAGATGCAATCCTCTCGATCCCCGTCAATGAGAAAACCGTAGTATCTCTCGGGCGGATGAGAAATCCTACCAGATCTGCGGAGTGGCTGAGGTTCGTTTGGGGTTATTGAATCTAGCGGTTCCTCCAAATCTTTTGTTAAAGTTTGCGTTTCTGGAATTTCATCCAGTTCTACCGTGCTGCCACTAAGGTTTTTAACAAGAAATTCTTTTTCTAAAAATGTGGCATTTCTTGAAACAATTATCTTCTGTTCTTCTGCATGGTAGAATAGATACCCACTTGAATCTTTTGGGTATCCCACAAATTTACACAAAACTGCCCGTGCCTCAAGTTTGTCTGGGTTCTGCTTTTTGACATAAGCTGGGCAACCCCAAATCTTAACACGTTTAAGATACAAACTCTTACCACTCCATATTTCATACGGAGTCCTAGGCACGGATTTGGATGGAACTTGATTCAATAGATGTGCTGCAGTTTGAAGTGCATATCCCCAGAATGAGAGAGGTAACTCAGCACTACTCATCATGGAGCGAACCATATCCAATAGGGTACGATTCCTCCGCTCCGATACACCGTTGTGCTGTGGTGTATAAGGAGGAGTAAGCTGAGAGAGAATACCATTCTCTTTTAAGTAATCTAGGAATTCCGTGCTTAAGTACTCCCCTCCCCTGTCAGACCGGAGGATCTTGATACTTTTACCTGTCTGGTTCTCTACTTCCTTTCTGAATTCCTTGAATTTCTCAAAAGCTTCAGATTTGTGTTTCATCAGATACACATATCCGAACCTAGAGAGATCGTCAGTGAATGTGATGAAGTACGAGAACCCACCCCTTGCATGTATAGACATCGGACCACATACATCACTATGTACGAGTCCCAAGAGCTCTGCTGCTCTTTCCCCATGTCCGGTGAACGGAGATTTGGTCATCTTCCCTTTGAGACAAGACTGACAAGTTCCATAAGATGAAAACTCGAACGCATTCAAGAGTCCATCTTTATGCAACTTACTCAGTCTTTTCTCTCCGATATGACCAAGTCTACAATGCCACAAGTAGGATTCATTCGTATCTGAATTCTTCCTCTTGCGTGTGTTTTGTATATTGAGAACTGTATTCTGATTTAGAACGTAGATACCATTAAACAGTGTACCCTCTGCAACCAGTACCTCATCAAGGTAAATGTTCATGATATTCTTTTCAAGAACAAACTTATATCTATCTTTATCGAGTAAAGAAACTGATATGATGTTGCAAACCATGGAGGGTACATAGTAGCAATCGTTCAAAATCATAGTCTTGCCATTCGGCAATACAAGGTGATATTCACCGACGGCTGCCGCATTAACTTGTGCTCCGTTCGCTACTCTGAGCGACATATCACCCGGTGCAACTTTCCTACTTTTTCTCAGTCCTTGCAATAAATTACAGATATGAGATCCTGATCCGGTATCAAGTACCCAGGAGGTAGGGCTGACCGTAAAACAGTTCTCAATTACAAGAACACCTAAAGTAGATGCAAAACCATGCTTCTTCTTCAACTGGGTATCCTGGAAATCCATACTTTCCTCTTTCCCATTCTCATACTCATGACTGTTGTCACAAGTTAGAGCTGAACCAACTTTCCCCAGTCCCGAATAAGAATTCGGTTCGGTCAAGCGATACATTTTATTATCTTGATTAGGGCGTGAAAAGGTTGCTGCCTGGAGAGAGAGAAAAGAAACACTCAGCGTATGCTCATGCAAGATTAGATTGGTTTATTAATTTATCTAACCAGGATGTCTCCCACTGTTTCCTCAAATTCTTCTTAAAACCTTTTTAAAAGAAGAATTAGTCGGGTTTTAATTCACGTCACGATACTTGCTTAACCTTTCAGCCAGGCTAGTGTCGGTACTTCGAGGGAGGTTTTCCAACGCTTTCGCGAAGTTCCTTAATTAAAGAACCTCTTTTCCCTGGGGGCGTAACCCCGCTAACACCTTTCTAGACACCTACTAGGTTTATAGCATTGATCGTTAAGTGAAATAATCTTCCGAGAGTAAACCAACTCATCAGTGGGATCGGGATCCAACTGTCATTGTGTGATAACCTAGATGGATGCACTCTAGTCACCACACTCCAGAAGGTATGCTAAATCTGCAAGTTTCAGTTCTTTTGAAACTCCCGATGTGGTTTTTGCCCCTAGGACCCAAGTGATCTTGACACAGTCAACAAATCAAAGAGTCCTAGTCAAGTTCATCCCGTCGTTGTCTTGATTGTATTAAACCCATCTGCATAACCCTTGACACAGTCAACAAGGTTATACAAATGTCCTAACCAATCACATTGTATCCAGCAAATAAGCAACACTTAGCTACCGTTCACTGCGCCTTGACACAGTCAACAAACGCAGCACGAATACTAAGTATAACTTATAAGAAACGACGGAGGGCTACGGCTGGGTTTTTGGCGAAAAACCCGTTAACGTAATGAACTTGATATCGTTGAAGGAACATGATACAGGTTTTTGAAAATATAGTGGCGAAAACTTTTTGCTAAAGAGGTCACTCCCTGCAAAGGGATCTCGGCTCTTTCCTCGTCAAATGAGGTGCAGGATATTCCAAATGAATACCTCGATGCAAAGCAAGAATAATCGACTATAGTGAAGTTATTACCCTGACGCAAACTTTTGTCCAAGGGGTCACTCCCGGTGAAGGGATCTCGGCCCTTGCCTCGTCGACTGAGGTGCTGGGCATTCAGAACCGAATACCGCTATGCAAAACAAAAATGAACGTCCTTGTAATAACAGCTTTTTGAAAAATTGTTCCAACAACGTCTTTTAGGTTTATTTTCTTGCATTAGTTCTTTTAATGCGTCCCATCATTTAAAACCTACCATTGCAGAAAACAACCAAAATATGACGTATGCTTATGCCATTCGCATTCGCCACGGGACCCCGTCATCACCCGTTAGGTTACTTAACTAACGACAGAGCGGGGGCTGGGCTAGCGCCGCTATAAAACATAAGCAACGCCTAAATAGAAAGCAATGATAGACATTACAGATCACAGATGAATACATTGGATATACTAGCAATCCGCAATCCTTTCGAGCCTGGAACGAAAAGCGGATAACACGGTCGCGGTGAATAGCCAAATACCCCACCCAAGACCCCTACGGGTGCGGCAAACTACCCGCCAAGTACCCGAAGCGAAGCAACCTCCCTCAATGCCATGAGTAGGCCACTCGGCACTTCGAGCTACCCGGTAGTTTGTGCACCCCCTCCATGGGTCTATCCTAGGAGCAAAAACAGTAAAAAGAATTATACAATGACGGCTACAACCCCGACCCGGTTGTGCGGCCAAACAAATAATAATTATTACATCAATTTACATTTACAATGAATGAAAGAAAAACAAAAAGCTCATCTCACATCCACCCCGGCTATTCACCCACGACAGTCCAACACATTCATATACACATTCCAATATCAAACACAGATCATGTATAACCCCGACTAATCGACTTATAGCGATTAGCCGACGTTCAATACATGCAAACATCACAGATATAACCAACATAGCCAAAGTGCAGTGAAATCCGGAAAAATACGGAATTATAGGACCCCAAAAGAAAATTTCTTTTCTGGAAAATCTGGGCACATATAATATATCTGAAAAATCACAAAATCCCACCAGAAGAACACTGCACGAAAAACGATGCAGAGAGGAAAACAAACCGCGGCGCTTCCGCGGTACATGCCTACCTCGTGCCGCGGAAGGGCGGCGCTTTGGATGAATTAGGGCATCGTGTTTCTTGGGTGTTCACACAAAACCCTGAGACGAATTTACAAGTATAAAGTTTTTCATTTTGAGCCAAAAAAATTTCAACAGAAACTCAGGTTTTGTAAAAGTTTGGTTTTTGGATTTTTCCGGTTCCGAACTTCGTTACACTTCACTACCAAGCTAGTTTAAGTTTAGTTAGGCTCTGATACCACTGTTAGGTCCACGTTACCTCTCCCGGTACTTTCGGGGTTGCGGAAACGGTAAATCAAAATTTTTTCTAAACTTTGTAACATGGACCGTAAAAGCCGGATCTTTGCTAAACTAAACTAGCATACTTGCAAAGAAGAATTAACTACTCGGCAAAGTGGTTATACCTCAACTTGAACTCCTTCACTTCTTGTTGTTGTTCTTCTTTGATGTTCTCTTCTTCTAGTTGTTCTTTTCATGGCTTGCTCAAAGGTTGATCCGGACTTCGGTCACCTCCGCGGCCTCCTTGAGTCGAAGATGATCCACCCGAGAGATGTACGCCGAGCTCCACCTCAAGCCGAGGTAACTAGGGCAAGGAGATTGCTAATCTAGAAGCCCTAGATTGTGTAGAGAGGATGTATGGATGTGTTTGTCAAGTAGAATCCTTTTTCTCTCAACACATGAGATCAAAGGAGAAGATCAAGAGGAGGAAGAAGAAGGAGATTATCTAGCAACCATGGAGCTTCTCATTTCAAGAGAGAGAATGAGAATGAGCAAATGAAAAAGCTTAACCAAAGAAAATCTAACCATGGTTGCAATAATGCACAAAACATTATCATTACAAATCCAATCAAGATAAAGGTGATGGCTACAATGACATGACCATTATCATAACTAAATAAAAAGAAAACCAAAGAATACTTTAGAACTTCTAAGAAGGTCCAAGTCAACTTTGGTCAAAAGGTCAACAAAGTCAAGATGGTCAAATGGTCAATGTAATTAGCCATAACAAAATTATCAAGGAAAGGATTAGTAAATAATGTCCCCGGCTCATAATGGTTTTGACCAAACGAACTGTCGAAACCCTAATGAGTCGGCCTCAAAATGGTTTTGACCGAATCAACTGTCAAAACCCTAATGAGCCTGCCACATAGCGGTTTTGGCCGAACCATCTGCCAAAACCCTAATGAGGCACCTCCTCCTTCATCGCTCCAGCTAACTGTGCATACACACCTGCATCCGTATTCCGTAGAATGCGGATGCGCAGAAGACAAAACACATCCATCCGTGCAATACTAGGATCTGGCTTAAACCAAAGCCCACTAGTACTGCCTGCCCGAACATCATACGCACACTAGTGTACGTAAGTGATCGCAGCCCTGCCGTAAAACCATACGGCCTCTACACGTTTCGCTCAGTGCAGGGAAACTCTCTGTGTGGGACTCTAAAGACTCGACACTACGCTGGCAGTGGGTTTAACCACAGACCGCAAGCGGCACTAGCTGTACGTAACGGTCCCCAGGTAGATGTCGATAAGAAGGCCGATGAGGTAAACCCATCCGAACTCCTACTGAGTCTGTATGTGACAATCTCCGTACAGTCCGGTCTGTTCGTCTGATACATCGCATGGCGGGCCTAGGGGGGCAGTAAACATCAGACCCCTAATAGCGGTACAAGTCGTGTCGGAGTGAAGCCCAGAACACCCTGAGATAGCACTGGAACCTACCAGTATATCTCGCTTGCCCTGGCCAGGGACTACTCGTGTAATGGCTCTCCTAGACACAGCGCGATGTCAACCCCCAATACCGGGAGAGACGAATCCTGTCTAACCGTCACTGCCTCCAAGTGCTTCGGGACTGCTCCCAACTACTACCTGTTTGCATGACTCAGTAGAGCCGTGGTAGGGTAGTAATCAAAGAACAGTGGGAACACACTCGAGGCGAAGTGACAGTGTCAAGTCAGCGGACTATGCTGTACTCATGTCACCTGGGAACTGATAACTGACGATAGGTATAATACCAACCATCAGTTCCCGACGAGTCCTGTCCAGTGTACTCGTAACCCAACGAGCACCCGTATACTATCTCAAGTACGACGTACCGACGGCTGTGGGACAGACCGTCTCCCGTACTGGGATGAGAAGCGCATACGCTAGTCTACTCCGGAGTAACGATGCCCTATCTCGGTACTCCCATGACTAGGGACGTGTATAAGGATGTGCTTATAGATTACCCAGCCCCCACGAGTGTGATCGCCATCACAACGCCGATAATCAAGCAAAGATCCTAAGGGCTCTACTAATGCGTATAGGTGATATAATAAATAAACACACATGTACACATTAAAGCAGAGACAAACCAAGTAGCATACTACTATATTGAGCAAGATTGTCTATACAACTGTGAATATCCCAAGCTTCCATCAAGTAATATACATACTAGTATGATACAGTAATGGCCTCTAGGGCATATACACCAACAGTTAAACCCACTGCCAGGGTACTGACGAGTCATTAGAGTCCCCCACAGACAGTTTCCCAAGTTCGGGCGAAACGTTGTAGAGGCCGTATGGTTTTATGGCAGGGTTCGGAAAATGCACATGCGTTTACGCACGTGTTATTTTTCATGCAGATAATACTGGTCGGTTTTGGTTTAAGCCGGATCCAAGTATTATATTGAGTAGGTATAATATCTTTGTCTCAGTTGCATTTGTATTCGGTCGTAATACAAATGCGGGTGTATTTATACAGTTACGGGGTTATCCTGAAAGTCGTTTCGGGATCACTTTTGGAAGTTGCCAGTTTCCAGTTTTCTATCAGCCGTCTTTTAACATTCGGTTAAAGACGGATTTATCTTTTCTTGGATGAGGGTGAGTCATGCTTCTAGAAGGTTCTAGAAGTTTCTAGGATGAGGTGACAAGGATTATGACACATGCTTTGATTTCTAATAATTCTTGTTTTCCTTAAGATATTTTATTTTGTGTTCACATATGATATTTGCTTAAGGTTACTCTCCCCTCTCCAACACTCACCTCCCTCTTTGCTATATAGTGGCCGGCCCTCACTCACCTCCCTCACTCTCTCACTTGAGAAAATTATGGTTGCTAAAAAGAAAAGACTAAAGTTTTGGATGCATGGAAATTTCATAGTTCATTTCTTGTTCCATTTCATTTCCATCGGCAACTTCATTAACCGATCGTCCACGGCTTTGGACGAAGTGAGACAAAGTCATCTACTCATTCTCTATATCATTCTTGGTCGTCTCTTTTAGCAAACTTGACAACCGAGTTGCCTCAAGTCAGAGGCGGGAGCCCGTTTGAAGATTCGTTGATGTGGTGCCACCTGGACGACGAGATCGGAGATCGACGAGATCGGAGCAGCCGCAACGGAGCGTGGGATGATGGTTAAAGAACGAAGGACTCGGATCGTTCGGTATAACCTTTCTACACTCTTTACAGTTTGTTAGTTTAGCAATAATGGCAGATCCGGGTTAAAGTATACGATAGCGCCAGTTAAAAGTTTTTTGTTCCGCATTTGGCGTCTGTAGACGGCCGGGGCGCTAGCGTAGACTTACAAAGCCGGCTAGTATAAGCTATCCGGACAGCAAACGTGCATAAGTGCGCGGATGTGAACGAACCCTGTCGCAAAACCATGCGACCTCTACTCATTTTGCCTAAAGGCGAATAACCCTCTGTGTGGAACTCTAAAGACTCGACACTACGCTGGCAGTGGATTTAACCACAGACCGCAAGCGGCACTAGCTGTACGTAACGGTCCCCAGGTAGATGCCGATAAGAAGACTGATGAGGTGAACCCATCTGAACTACTACCGAGCCTGAATGTGACAGTCTCCGTACAGTCCGGTCTGTTCGTCTGATACATCGCATGGCGGGCCTAGAGGGGCGGTAAACGTCAGTCCCCTAATAGCGGTACAAGTCATGTCGGAGTGTAGCCCAGAACACCCTGAGATAACACTAGAAACCTACCAGTATACCTCGCTTGCCCTGGCCAGGGACTACTTGTGTAATGGCTCTCCTGGACACAGCGCGATGTCAACCCCCAATACCGGGAGAGACGAATCCTGTCTAACTGTCACTGCCTCCAAGTGCTTCGGGACCGCACCCAACTACTACCTGTTTGCACGACTCCTTTGAGCCGTGGTAGGGTAGTAATCAAAGTACGGTGGGAACACACTCGAGGCGAAGTGACAGTGTCAAGTCAGCGGACTAAGCTGTCCTCATGTCACCTGGGAACTGATAACCGATGATAGGTATAATACCAACCAACAGTTCCCGACGATTCCTGTCCAGTGTACTCGTAACCTAACGAGCACCCGCATACTATCTCAAGTACGACGTACTGACGGCTGTGGGATAGACCAACTCCTGTGCTGGGATGAGAAGCGCATACGCTAGTCTACTCCGGAGTATCGATGCCCTGTCTCGATAATCCCACGACCAGGGATGTGAATATATAAGGATGTGCTTATGGATTACCCAGCCCCCACGAGTGTGACTGCCATCACAACGCTGGTAATCAAGCAAAGATCCTAAGGGCTCCATAAATGCGTATAGGTGATACAATAAAGAAACAGATGTACACATTAAAGCAGAGACAAACCAAGTAGCATACTACCATTTCGAGCAAGATTGTCTATACAACTGTGAATATCCCAAGCTTCCATCAAGTAATATACATACTATTATGATACAGTAATGGCCTATAGGGCATATACACTAACAGATGATAGGTCTTCGATACGCCAGTACATGGCATTAGTGCAAGTGGGAGATTGTAAGTGTATATGCCCTAGAGGCCATTATTGTATCATACTACCTTGTATATTACTTAATGGAAGCTTGGGATATTCACAGTTGTATAGACAATCTTTCTCAAAATGGTAGTATGCTACTTGGTTTGTTTCTACTTTAATATGTGATGTGTTTCTTTTAGCATATCGCTTATATATATTAGTAGAACCCTTAGGATCTTTGCTTGATTACCAGCGTTGTGATGGAAGTCATACTTGTGGGGGCTGGGTAATCTATAAGCACATCCTTATACAGGTCCCTAGTCACAGGACTATCGAGACAGGGCATCAATACTCCGGAGTAGACTAGTGTATGCGCTTTTCATCCCAGCAGGGGAGATGGTCTGTCCCACAGCCATCAGTATGTCGTACTGGAGATAGTATGCGGGTGGTCGTTAGGTTACGAGTACACTGGACAGGACTCGTCGGGAATTGTTGGTTGGTATTATACCTATCGTCAGTTATCAGTTCCCAGGTGACATGAGTACAGCTTAGTCTGTTGACTTGACACTGTCACTTCGCCTCGAGTGTGTTCCCACTGTTCTTTGATTACTATCCTACCACGGCTCAAAGGAGTCGTGCAAACAGGTAGTAGTTGGGTGCAGTCCCGAAGCACTTGGAGGCAGTGACAGTTAGACAGGATTCGTCTCTCCCGGTATTGGGGGTTGATATCGCGCTGTGTCTAGGAGAGCCACTACACAAAGTCCCTGGCCAGGGCAAGCGAGATATACTGGTAGGTTTCCAGTGTTATCCCAGTGTGTTCTGGGCTTCACTCCGACACGACTTGTACCGCTATTAGGGGACTGACGTTTACCGCCCGCCTAGGCCCGCCATGCGATAGTCTTAGACGAGCAGACCGGACTGTACGGAGATTGTCACATACATGCTCAGTAGAAGTTCGGATGGGTTTACCTCATCGGCCTTCTTATCGACATTTACCTAGGGACGGTTACGTACAGCTAGTGCCGCTTGCGGTCTGTGGTTAAACCCACTGGCAGCGTAGTCTCGAGTCTTTAGAGTCCCACACAGAGAGTTTCCCTGCACTGAACGAAAAGTGTAGAGGCCGTATGGTTTTACGGCAGGGCTACGATCACTTACGTACACTTGTGTGCGTATGCTGTTCGGGCAGGCAATACTAGTGGGCTTTGGTTTATGTCACGACCCGAAAGGGCACGTGACTGGCCCTTGAACCATATGAAGTCTATAGGACTCCATCTGATCCAAGTAAGCCAAAAGCCCAGAAATCTAAAAACATTTTTAAGAATAAGTAAAGAAACTGGTTTAAAGAAGTGAAGAAAAACATGTTTGAAATCAAGGTTTTTAAATAACTAAGCCGAATATGCATTTTTAAAAACAGTACAGTCTTTTCTAAAAATTTCGGCAGAGTTTCTTTTGTAAAACTGGCCCCGAATGGGGTATAACAAGGATAACAATATATGCAATGATAAAGGCATCCCCAAGCGGGAGCTAGCTCTTCGTCAATCGACGGTCACCACCACACATGCAACAATAATATACAACGCCAAGTGGCGAGGATCAAATCCAAAAGAAAGCTCAAAAGCAACAAGAAAACCGCAACACTACTAAGCGCGACTCTATGGTCGAATAATACATCACTAGTCTAGGTCTGAAACAATATACGAGTTTTGGTTGATGGATATTCTAGATACAATGAATAATATAAATACAACGGCGGTTCTGATACAAAAGAACCCACCTATCCAAGCAAATCACCCAAAAGGAAGCAGTGTGCCAGAAATGCCGCTATAGAACTGTACGGCAAACCTGCAAGAACTGGGGCACAACGGGGGTGAGTTGCCAACTCGTGAATAGAAAGATATCTACAAGCAGAGATCGAATGCATGACCCAACCTAGGTCAATACGATCAGATATAAAGAAACCTCAATATGAATAAAGCTGAAGCATGCTAAACTGGCAATGTAATCTCTATACGTGAATGTAGTGCCAAGTGCTCGTGCTAGTGCCTCAGGTAATAGTATGTCATGAATATGAGGTATGAATGCATGAAAGCAGAATACATGTAAATGAAGAAACTGTTTTCATAATTTAGTGAGATTTCCCTTGTATTTTTAGTTGAGGTATCATAATGAAATCAGCATAAAACAGTGCCTAGCATCGGCACAAAACGTAATCCCAATATCTCGATATCTCTGTATCACAGTCTCTGTACCTCGAAATCTCGAAATCCCAATGTCTCAATCATAATATCTAGGGCGCCGTCAGTCCAGACCGGCCCCTACCATCCATCTCAAGACCACGACGGTATCCTCCGGATATCCGACGCGTCGGGTAAAATCACCGGTAGGTAGTGCTCCCCTGCCAGGCTCACATCGTCATCACCACGCGCTTCTTGCCCCGGGGTACCTTACCGGGTCCACCATGTACCCGAAACGGTTCATCCGTCTCCTCGAATCGGGTTTCCAAATCCATCAGCAAACTCATGGTGGACGACTCATACATCATGGGAAAACCGCACTTTTTATTTTAAAGAGAGAAAAGAAGTTTATATAAGTTTTGCGGTTTTCCCCCAAATCCAGAAAATCTCATGGAAATCCGAATCCAATCCTCAATAGCATGTAAACAGTGCATACAGGCATAAAAATCCAAGAATAATAACATGCATGATGTAACAACTAATAATTACAACGTCTAATCTAGCATATAAGGCAAGTACACTAATATCATGTCTAAATTATTAGCTAACAACCTATGTCGATGCAATAATATTTTCTAAGGTGTACGTGACATGGCAATTACCGATGAAGATGTGTGTGAGCCGGCAAGTAAGTGTACGTGGTACATACGCATCATCGGTAATGGTGCTGGTGTCCTAACAGCATAACATCAATAATGGAGTATGAAACATAATATAAGCATGCGATGCGATGCGAACCACAATAATGAGCGGAAGCTGAATACTAGACGCAACTATAACTAATCTGCATTAATCTAAAATAACCTCTACAATTGGTGCCTTTTGAAATAACACGAATCATGGGGTTTTGAAAATAGGGGCTACGGTGTTTTTATGAAAAGATACGTCTTTTGAAATATCCGTAGGATCCCTTGGGCTGTCTTTTAAAATACCCACGATTCGTTAGTTTTTGAAATAGGTAGGAGTCTAATCTAATCTAACAACCATCCTAAACTATACGGCTGAACTAACAAGTAGAGCTATGGGTGA
The DNA here is from genome assembly GCA_030015575.1 of Agapanthus africanus. Classification (NCBI taxonomy): domain Eukaryota; kingdom Viridiplantae; phylum Streptophyta; class Magnoliopsida; order Asparagales; family Amaryllidaceae; genus Agapanthus; species Agapanthus africanus. The sequence continues at coordinate 384,117,828 of JASDDO010000014.1, forward strand.
GGAAACCGCCTAACATCTGAGTCGATACATATACATACATGTATATATATTAGTCGGTGATCACGCCTCAATAATATCATATCCGATACCCTATCTATAATCAGACATCCCAAGTCAAGAGTGCGGATCAATCATCAAAATATAGCTTGTACGTAAATCCGTCGTACGGCATCCCAAATCTGGGTACGGGTCAATATCACATTCATCATACTATTTATCTGGTATCCTCTTTATCAAATGTCATGATCGGGATACTGATCTACGTCTAGTACAATATTGATACCCTCTATGTATGCATGCAGGTGTAAGAATCACTACGTCAAAAGACCCGCTAAAACATCGTGTCGTATCTCAATACGAACCAAATCACATCACCGATCTCCTGGCCTCAAGCCCAATCTCATCGACTCATCTCAAATCCCAAATACTATCCTCAAATCCAGTATATAAACACATAGTCCCATACCCATGTGTAGATATACGCACCATCATATGCACTCTAATAAATGAAAGAATGAATGCAAGTATGTGTGTAAATGTATGTGTGAGTGCAACCACTACTCTAGGGTTCGCACTAAACTAAACCAATATATTCTTATCATCAAAATATCATTATTACCATCAATAACCCTAAACAACACATAATAAATATTCGTGTGTATACGTATTCGTATACATCACCACGGACTGCGGGGGTGCTATACGCCATCCACCCGACTTCTCCCCACATATATAAATCTACTCACATTGCTTCTCGTGTGCCAAAGCCGATGTCGCTATCTTCACCTCCTTTGCCTCAACATCACGCAGGGTACCTACAAGTATATCACAATGCTAAAGCACATGAAAATCACATCGGAAACCAAAATAGCACACGCTACCCGCATAGGTAAAAACCTATCGACTCGCATGTAAACACAATCAAAATCCACTTGTCGTTGACGTCCAAACGCCACCCGACAGGAATGAATCACCAAATACCAAAATCCATGCTAAAACAAGTCCCAAATTATACACCAACATAGGAAAATCAACCCAGATTTCACCCTAGATGGAATCAGTCAAAACTAGACATACTCAGGGTCAAAACTAGAGGAAATGGGGGCATGCACAGAAAACGAAGCAATTCCTTAAAATACCTTATTTTAGAATTTTCCATAATTTTTCCCCATTTATCTGTATTTAATTATACCAGAATATTAAAATATTCATTAAAATAATATTAAATTATAAAATTTCCCAAAAATCATATTTTATTATTTTGAAGACGTTACAATCTACCCCCCTTAAAGAAATTCGGTCCCCGAATTTAAATTTAAACCCCCAAATACTAAAATATTTCAATACAAATTCCAAGTCATCGGGGCTCCGAAATCATCTATACATAAAACATCATAGCGCAATGCATGCGCATGAGTACTGAGCAGATAACTCAAATGCAACACTCCATCAAGCATCCGCAATCATCGGAGTCATGGTAACGACACAATGTCAAATCCAATACAAAATCAATATGATATGGACCAAGACTATACATGTAGACATCCAATCTATACATGTAAATAGCTGATGCAAATGTATGCCAAATCTTTTTAAGTCGCTGTGCGATGCGCGTAACACTGCACAGTGGCGGACGTTTCTCATAAGAAAATAACTATATATGTGTATATATATCCTTTGTTTAATAGGTACGTTCCGCCGTTTTGAAAACAGTTTAGAAGGGTTTCCTTGTTTTTAAAACGTTTCGTGTTATATCGGACACGTAGGTATATACTGAGACTATAGCTCGCTTTTCGGAAATCCCTTCGATAACTATCGATGCATGCAAAATATATCCAGGTACTGCCCACTGACTAGTCCTGCTCAGTATGAAAGCAAATATCCAACATCATAAAAATGTACTGCTCCAAAAGGAATAAATCCCAAAAATCACATAACACCACCCTGTGCGTCTGGTGCGCACGGAAATCAAAATCCATATATGTGCTAAACATGTGCACAAAACAACATCTAGGTGCAACGGGTGTGCACGAAGCATCTGTCATAGGCAACGTGTGCCTGGCAGCCAAAACAGGTGCATCTGACATGCACGAAGAATCTCGATTTAGTGCATCTGGTGTGCCCCAAAATCGTATCTCAAAACATGCGCCCAACATGCGCGAAAATCCAAATCGGTGCATCCATCATGCACGAATGATAATCTAGACCCTGCGCACTCAATATGCACGGAATCACAAAATCCAATAGCAACGTCGAATATGCGTAAGTCCAGTCAAAAGCACGGAGTGCAAGAATCCACATCAATATCACAATCAAAATCGACATACCGAAAGGCATCAAATCGAAGTCAGGTGCAATCGTAATGCACAAAATATAAATCCGGTGCAACAAAGGCATGAAATATAAATCTGATGCGATAAACGCAAGAAACATAAAACTGGTGCGACAAATGCACGAAGTATAGAACTGGTGCATCCCATGCACAAATACCAAGCAATAACTCAAATACGTAAACAGCAACACCAAGTGTATCCAGATATGAAGAAAATCATAAACGTGTGCAGCTGCGGGCACAAAACACATATCGATACACTACAAGCACATATAAGCTATACCGAGTGCAAAATCAAAACACTAAAATTACATGAAACTCTGCTGGAAGCGTAAATCAAATCACCAGCATAAAATAGGCATGAAATCGCAATCAACAGCTCAAGAGTAATAACTATGTACAAGGTATAAATACCCAGTAGGTGCAACCATGGTGCACAAAATCAAATATCATGAAACTCAGTCATCAAGACTAAATCATGTGAATAGATCGCCCAAAATACCGAAATCCAAAGCAACGGATACGTGATAATCAAATCACAAAATCACAAATCATAATTACCGTCGTCGGTATACCATCCTTCAGGGTCGAGAAGGTACCGGAACATCCGATGCTAGCTGCGCAAGATATCTACTTGCCTCTTGCTCGCGGCTGGCGTCCTCTGCCTCTGGTTCCTGATCTTTCCTGTAGATTACCAATCTCGCAATCCATCGGCTCATCGGCCCGGTCAGGAGTACTGACAGGAACGATTCCGTTCTGGCACTTTCCTGGTCACCTTTCGGTCAATCCTCACGACCGCTCGTAAGGCAGCGTATCACTGGCGTCGGCCTCTGGCTCTCTGAAAGCACGTCACACATCTGATCCTGGGTGCAAACATCATTGCAGCAATGTCCTGAAAGGAATCCTGCTCAAGGTCTCTTCCGATCATGCCTATGCCGATCTGTACAGAGGCTGGCTTCCTACACAACCTCTTCTCGCTCAAAAACACCTGTGTCCTCAGCACAATATTTTCTCGGAAACTGGTCACATTCCAACGTCTCTGTAAGCATATCAGGTCTCTAGTCTCGACGGGAAGCAATGACAGCTCATCAGTGTCTCACACGAACCTCTTGTTCCAACTGTCTCTATCGTCGTCCACTATGACGTCACGCCAAGCTACTACGCACTGCACTGTTCTCGGCCACGGTCAATCTGAAGTCTCTCGCACGGACTCGAAATCGCATATTCTGTAGCTTCATCATTCTGTAGAGGATGTCAGGCCGAACAGGTCCTCGGGAACACGTCCCAACCATCGGAGGAATACTCATCACTCGTCCGTCCCTGATCAATCTGCAACGCATCTGGGTAAGTTCCTTTATCCGAACATGGTCAACTACCTCGTCGACAATGCCGAACTCTGTCCTGCTGGGTGTGCGCAATACGACCACTCCTGGTCTAGGTCTTCTCGTAACGTACTCCAGAAAGGTCCTGTCGAGGTTCCTTTCTCAAATCTCAATCCTGCCGAAATGCCCGGAAGTCATCATCCAATGCTGAAGCGAAAGCTTATTCCGGAACGGCTGCATACCTATCGCGCTTCTCTCTGGAAGATACATCCATATACCACGCCTCGGGGTGCATATCACATCTCTAATGTCAGCGGAGTGGGACGTCATCTCGTCGAAATCTCGTACGAACTCTTTACTCCACCTTGCTCAATGTCGACTGATTCGGACTTAACTCATCGTGGCTACACGAACTGCGCTCCGACGGCTACGCTCGCATCTGGAGTCTCCCAAGCAGTGTCCCATCACGATATCCGAAAGATGTCGAACCATCCGATCGACTCGTCAGATCCTCATAATCCCCCAAGAGATCACATCATGGGTACAGTTTAATAGTATCGAGTACATGCCACAGCGTCGGTGGTCCAGCCGTAGAAGGGCAAACCCAAGCCTCACTAATGGCGCCGAGGAACCGCCGCAAACCCGAAGGTTCAAAGGCTTTCACACGGTCATTAAGTCGAGTTAGGGTTTCATTCTTCTAGAGAGTCCATAGAATCACCTGCATGTCTTTCCGTATACTTTAAACTTAGAAAATGGGCTCCTGACATTCGATCGTCTCTATCGACTCTCAACGAACCTGCGTGAAGTCGTCTCTAGCTGGAAACAATCTATCTGATGACCTCGCATCGGTAAACAAACGAACCACCTGTCCTAGTCATTCATCCTCAGGTGACTAGCGACTCGCTATCATCTCTCTAAGTATATGCTCACGCTGCAGTAGCTCCAACCATCTGGGCGACATCTCGTCATTTGCAGCAGCAACTGGCTTATTCGCCTGTACGTCGAACAGCGCCTCAATCCTCCAGGAAAGGCAATACATAGGCGGTCATCTCTGAGTCGGTCTGCTCTAGATCTGAGTAAGACTCTCCACACTGGAAATCTTCAACTCATCAGGGCCCGCTCCGGCGCAAAATAGGACGAATCACCTTCGTCTCTCAAATCGGGTAGACTAGCTATCATCTGTCTCATATCTGCCTGAAAGCTACGGCAATCTCAGCTCGTAAGCTTCGGAAGCGACATCCTGTCAATCTCAGCAACAGCTGGTCCATCTGTCTGCACGGTAGGCGACATCACAATCTCTAAGGTATGCTGTACATCAACAGTCCTCTCTCAACTGGCAGCTCTAACAATGGCCCGATCATCCGGTGCAAGACCAAGCACTCGCCTCCACTAGAGGTCACAATCACCAACACTAACTCGAGACGTTCTCATGTCACCAGAAAACACAATGGTCGGCCCTCGTACCAAACGAGCTCACACCGGCCGTAACCCTAGCAGCAGCCCAAACTGCCCTCAAACATGGTGACAGGAACCTCAATCGAGTATCAAGGAGAGCACATCAATGGCAAGAAAGGAAACAACAGATCCAAAGTGGATACATGATCATGGGAAGGAACAGCATCAATAAAGGTATGATCATGAAACTAATAGAATCGGGGATCTCAAATGGATGTATAATCCTGGATATAAAGAGGATCACTGATATCGAAAATATGTACATCCTAAGGTTCCTTAAGCGGAGTGGCGTGTCGTAAGTATGCCGCGGAACATACCAACGGTACGTCACTCTACTTTAGTTACATATTCCATCAACCAAGGATCATCCTACACGACGAAAGTTCGGGTCTAATACCCCCTCGACCAAGTCTAAGTTCCGTAAGGTCAAGCCTAAGTTCCGTATATATATAAACGCCCTAGGCTCCACATAGTCAAACTTAGACTCGAACCAAGGTCAACCTAGCGCTCTGATACCAACTTTGTCACGACCCGAAAGGGCACGTGACTGGCCCTTGAACCATATGAAGTCTATAGGACTCCATCTGATCCAAGTAAGCCAAAAGCCCAGAAATCTAAAAACATTTTTAAGAATAAGTAAAGAAACTGGTTTAAAGAAGTGAAGAAAAACATGTTTGAAATCAAGGTTTTTAAATAACTAAGCCGAATATGCATTTTTAAAAACAGTACAGTCTTTTCTAAAAATTTCGGCAGAGTTTCTTTTGTAAAACTGGCCCCGAATGGGGTATAACAAGGATAACAATATATGCAATGATAAAGGCATCCCCAAGCGGGAGCTAGCTCTTCGTCAATCGACGGTCACCACCACACATGCAACAATAATATACAACGCCAAGTGGCGAGGATCAAATCCAAAAGAAAGCTCAAAAGCAACAAGAAAACCGCAACACTACTAAGCGCGACTCTATGGTCGAATAATACATCACTAGTCTAGGTCTGAAACAATATACGAGTTTTGGTTGATGGATATTCTAGATACAATGAATAATATAAATACAACGGCGGTTCTGATACAAAAGAACCCACCTATCCAAGCAAATCACCCAAAAGGAAGCAGTGTGCCAGAAATGCCGCTATAGAACTGTACGGCAAACCTGCAAGAACTGGGGCACAACGGGGGTGAGTTGCCAACTCGTGAATAGAAAGATATCTACAAGCAGAGATCGAATGCATGACCCAACCTAGGTCAATACGATCAGATATAAAGAAACCTCAATATGAATAAAGCTGAAGCATGCTAAACTGGCAATGTAATCTCTATACGTGAATGTAGTGCCAAGTGCTCGTGCTAGTGCCTCAGGTAATAGTATGTCATGAATATGAGGTATGAATGCATGAAAGCAGAATACATGTAAATGAAGAAACTGTTTTCATAATTTAGTGAGATTTCCCTTGTATTTTTAGTTGAGGTATCATAATGAAATCAGCATAAAACAGTGCCTAGCATCGGCACAAAACGTAATCCCAATATCTCGATATCTCTGTATCACAGTCTCTGTACCTCGAAATCTCGAAATCCCAATGTCTCAATCATAATATCTAGGGCGCCGTCAGTCCAGACCGGCCCCTACCATCCATCTCAAGACCACGACGGTATCCTCCGGATATCCGACGCGTCGGGTAAAATCACCGGTAGGTAGTGCTCCCCTGCCAGGCTCACATCGTCATCACCACGCGCTTCTTGCCCCGGGGTACCTTACCGGGTCCACCATGTACCCGAAACGGTTCATCCGTCTCCTCGAATCGGGTTTCCAAATCCATCAGCAAACTCATGGTGGACGACTCATACATCATGGGAAAACCGCACTTTTTATTTTAAAGAGAGAAAAGAAGTTTATATAAGTTTTGCGGTTTTCCCCCAAATCCAGAAAATCTCATGGAAATCCGAATCCAATCCTCAATAGCATGTAAACAGTGCATACAGGCATAAAAATCCAAGAATAATAACATGCATGATGTAACAACTAATAATTACAACGTCTAATCTAGCATATAAGGCAAGTACACTAATATCATGTCTAAATTATTAGCTAACAACCTATGTCGATGCAATAATATTTTCTAAGGTGTACGTGACATGGCAATTACCGATGAAGATGTGTGTGAGCCGGCAAGTAAGTGTACGTGGTACATACGCATCATCGGTAATGGTGCTGGTGTCCTAACAGCATAACATCAATAATGGAGTATGAAACATAATATAAGCATGCGATGCGATGCGAACCACAATAATGAGCGGAAGCTGAATACTAGACGCAACTATAACTAATCTGCATTAATCTAAAATAACCTCTACAATTGGTGCCTTTTGAAATAACACGAATCATGGGGTTTTGAAAATAGGGGCTACGGTGTTTTTATGAAAAGATACGTCTTTTGAAATATCCGTAGGATCCCTTGGGCTGTCTTTTAAAATACCCACGATTCGTTAGTTTTTGAAATAGGTAGGAGTCTAATCTAATCTAACAACCATCCTAAACTATACGGCTGAACTAACAAGTAGAGCTATGGGTGAGGAAACCGCCTAACATCTGAGTCGATACATATACATACATGTATATATATTAGTCGGTGATCACGCCTCAATAATATCATATCCGATACCCTATCTATAATCAGACATCCCAAGTCAAGAGTGCGGATCAATCATCAAAATATAGCTTGTACGTAAATCCGTCGTACGGCATCCCAAATCTGGGTACGGGTCAATATCACATTCATCATACTATTTATCTGGTATCCTCTTTATCAAATGTCATGATCGGGATACTGATCTACGTCTAGTACAATATTGATACCCTCTATGTATGCATGCAGGTGTAAGAATCACTACGTCAAAAGACCCGCTAAAACATCGTGTCGTATCTCAATACGAACCAAATCACATCACCGATCTCCTGGCCTCAAGCCCAATCTCATCGACTCATCTCAAATCCCAAATACTATCCTCAAATCCAGTATATAAACACATAGTCCCATACCCATGTGTAGATATACGCACCATCATATGCACTCTAATAAATGAAAGAATGAATGCAAGTATGTGTGTAAATGTATGTGTGAGTGCAACCACTACTCTAGGGTTCGCACTAAACTAAACCAATATATTCTTATCATCAAAATATCATTATTACCATCAATAACCCTAAACAACACATAATAAATATTCGTGTGTATACGTATTCGTATACATCACCACGGACTGCGGGGGTGCTATACGCCATCCACCCGACTTCTCCCCACATATATAAATCTACTCACATTGCTTCTCGTGTGCCAAAGCCGATGTCGCTATCTTCACCTCCTTTGCCTCAACATCACGCGGGGTACCTACAAGTATATCACAATGCTAAAGCACATGAAAATCACATCGGAAACCAAAATAGCACACGCTACCCGCATAGGTAAAAACCTATCGACTCGCATGTAAACACAATCAAAATCCACTTGTCGTTGACGTCCAAACGCCACCCGACAGGAATGAATCACCAAATACCAAAATCCATGCTAAAACAAGTCCCAAATTATACACCAACATAGGAAAATCAACCCAGATTTCACCCTAGATGGAATCAGTCAAAACTAGACATACTCAGGGTCAAAACTAGAGGAAATGGGGTCATGCACAGAAAACGAAGCAATTCCTTAAAATACCTTATTTTAGAATTTTCCATAATTTTTCCCCATTTATCTGTATTTAATTATACCTGAATATTAAAATATTCATTAAAATAATATTAAATTATAAAATTTCCCAAAAATCATATTTTATTATTTTGAAGACGTTACAGTTTAAGCCGGATCCTAGTATTGCAAGGATGGATTTGTTTTGTCTTCTGTGCAATCGCATTCTACGGAATGCGGATGCGGGTGTGTATGCACAGTTTTGAGGAGCGTAGAGGAAAGGGGTGCCTCATTAGGGTTTTGACAGTTGATTCAGTCGAAACCATAATGAGTCGGACTCATTAGGGTTTTGGCAGTTGGTTAGGTCAAAACTATTATGAGCCACGGACATTATTTACTAATCTTTTTAGTGATTATTATGTGATGGCTAATAGCTTTGACCATTTGACCATACTTGACTTTGTTGACCATTTGACCAAAGTTGACTAGGACTTTCATGAGAGGTCTAGAGTTTTCTTTGGATTTCTTTTTATTTTTGGATTATGATAATGATCAAGTCAATTGTTTCCATCAACTTAATTTTAAAAAGATTAGTAATGATGATAGTGGTGTATTATTGCAACCATGGTTCATTCTCTCTACACAATAATTCATTTCTCATTTTCACATTCTCTCTCTAGAAAAGAAATGAGAAAGCTCCATGGTTGTTCTCCTTCTTCTTCTCTACTCAGAACTGTGCATACACACCCGCATCCGCATTCCGTAGAATGCGATTGCACAGAAGACAAAACAAATCCATCCGTGCAATACTAGGATCCGACTTAAACCAAAGCCCACTAGTATTGCCTGCCCGAACAGCATACGCACACAAGTGTACGTAAGTGATCGTAGCCCTGCCGTAAAACCATACGGCCTCTACACTTTTCGCTCAGTGCAGGGAAACTCTCTGTGTGGGACTCTAAAGACTCGACACTACGCTGGTAGTGGGTTTAACCAAAGACCGAAAGCGGCACTAGCTGTACGTAACGGTCCCAGGTAGATGTCGATAAGAAGGCCGATGAGGTAAACCCATCCGAACTCCTACTGAGCCTGTATGTGACAATCTCCTTACAGTCCAGTCTGTTCGTCTAAGAGTATCGCATGGAGGGCCTAGGGGGGCGGTAAACGTCAGTCCCCTAATAGCGGTACAAGTCGTGTCGGAGTGAAGCCCAGAACACCTTGAGATAACCCTGGAAACCTACCAGTATATCTCGCTTGCCCTGGCCAGGGACTTTGTGTAATGGCTCTCCTAGACATAGCACGATATCAACCCCCAATACCGGGAGAGACGAATCCTGTCTAACCGTCATTGCCTCCAAGTGCTTCGGGACTGCACCCAACTACTACCTGTTTGCACGACTCCTTTGAGTCGTGGTAGGGTAGTAATCAAAGAACAGTGGGGACACACTCGAGGCGAAGTGACAGTGTCAAGTCAACGGACTAAGCTGTACTCATGTCACCTGGGAACTGATAACTAACGATAGGTATAATACCAACCAACAATTCCCGACGAGTCCAGTCCAGTGTACTCGTAACCTAACGAGCACCAGCATACTATCTCCAGTACGACGTACTGATGGCTGTGGGACAGACCATCTCCCCTGCTGGGATGAGAAGCGCATACGCTAGTCTACTCCGGAGTATCGATGCCCTTTCTTGATAGTCCTGTGACTAGGGACCTGTATAAGGATGTGCTTATAGATTACCTAGCCCCCACAAGTGTGACTGCCATCACAACGCCGGTAATCAAGCAAAGATCCTAAGGGCTCTACTAATATGTATAAGCGATATGCTAAAAGAAACACAACACATATTAAAGTAGAAACAAACCAAGTAGCATACTACCATTTTGAGCAAGATTGTCTATACAACTGTGAATATCCCAAGCTTCCATTAAGTAATATACAAGCTAGTATGATACAGTAATGGACTCTAGGGCATATACACTAACAGATAAGTTCACCTCATCAGTCTTCTTATCGGCATCTACCTGGGGCCCGTTACGTATAGCTAGTACCGCTTGCGGCCTGTGGTTAAACCCACTGCCAGCGTAGTGTCGAGTCTTTAGAGTCCCACACAGAGAGCTATTCGTCTTTGGGCAAAACAGATTAGAGGTCGCATGGTTTTGCGACAGGGTTCGTTCACATCCGTGCACTTGTGCACGTTTGGTGCCCAGGCAGTTATTACTAGCGGGCTTTGGTTTAAGCCAGATCCTAGTATACGTTTTGGGATTGGTTTTATCTCGTTTGTATTTGTGTTCCTCGGAACGCGGATGCGGGTGTGTATGCACGGTTGACTGAGACAGAGGCAGAGGATTCTCGTTAGGGTTGTTGACTGTTGACCTTTTCTAAACCCTAATGAGAATAAGAAATATGATTAATAATAATATTAATTAAGTATTATTTTGCCATGGTTGGGTTGAAAGTTTGACTTTGTTGACTTGTTGACCGGTTGGCTATTTTGGACTTGTTGACCATCATCATTTCATGGCTATCATTTCATGGCTATGACTTTTGCTTGCTTGTTGTTTACAAAATGCATTAAATGCATGAAATGATAATGCCATTGACATGAACCATCACAAATACTTAATTATTATTATTATCATGATTATTTTTGTTTTTGAGAGCATGGTTGTAAAAAGTCTTTCTCATTCTATCATTCTCACTCTCTCTCATCCAAGCTCTCCCTCTTCCTCTTGCTCATAACTCTTATGTCTCATGAGTTGAGAGACATGAGCCATTGAGATAAAACCCTAAAAACACTTCTCTACTCATCCTAAAGTTCAAGGTCTAGCATGCCAAGGACTTTAGTTTCCTCTCGATTGAGGTAGGAGCCAAAGGTAGAAGCTTTCGGGTAGATCCATCTTCGGCAAGAGGAGACGGCGAGGTGAGGCCGATCCAACCACTCGAAGGAGAAGAAGAGAAGGAGTTCAAGACTATGTATAACCCCTAACATAGTAGTTAAACTTGTAGTTAGGTTGCTAGATAGTTAGTTTAGCAAAGATCTTGTTTTCTAGTCCGTGTTACTCTTCACCGAAAAAATCGTTTTTCACCGTTTCCGCAACCCCGAAAGAACCGGGACGGGTAACGTGGACTTACAGTGGTATCAGAGCCAGGCTAAACACTATCTAGCATGTTAGCAAAGTATCTAGAATTTCGATCGGAAAAAAATCACAAAACACGCGCGAGATTTGAACTTTTTGTCGATTTTTAAACTGCTCCAAAAATAATTTGACACATACCAAAAATCGTCTCATGGTTTTAAATGAACACAGAATAAAAACAAGCCAACTAGTCGACCAACTCACGGTGGAACCGCGGCAAGAACATGCTTCATGCCGCGGATCCGTGGCCGAGTTAACTCGGCCGTGGCTCATTTTTCCTGCAGTGTACTCAGTGTGCAGTTTTCGGATTGTTGGAATATGTTGTTTCTGCCTAGATTTTCCAGAAAACAAATTGTGTTTGAGGTAGTTACAAATCCGTATTTTGATCGAACTTCTATAGACTTTAGCAAATGGGTTATATCTGTGATGTGATATATGTATTGAACGTCTGCTAATCGCTATACGTCGATTAGTAGGGGTTATTCATATCTGTGATCTGTAATGTTGCTGGTATGTGTATATGAATTCATTGGATTGTCGCGGATGAATAGCCGGGGGATTGTGAGATGAGAGTTTTCTTTAAATTTTCATTTGATGTACTATGTAATTGATGTAATATTATTTGTATGGCCGCACATCCGGGATGAGGTTGTAGCCGCCATTGTATATTATTTCTTTTACTGTTTTTGTTCCTAGGATAGACCCAAGGTGGGGTGCACAAACTAAAAGGTACCTCGAAGTGCCGAGTGGCCTACTCACGTTGTTGAGGGAGGTTTCTTCACTTCGGGTATTTGGCGGGTAGTTTGCCGCACCCGTAGGGGTCTAGGGTGGGGTCTTGGCTGTTCATCGCGACCGTGTAATCCGCTTTTCGTTGCAGGCTCGAATGAAACGCGGATTCCTAGTATATCCATTGTGTTCATCTGTGATCTAGAATGGCTATCATTGAATCTGACGAATGTATATTTCTATATATGATATCTATTTAGGCGTTGCTTATGTTTTGCATCCGCGCTAGTCCAGCCCCCGCTCTGTCGTTAGTTAAGTAACCTAACGGGTAATGACGGGGCCCCGTGGCGAATGCGGATGGCATAAGCGTACGTCATATTTTCGTTGTTTTCTTCAATGGTAGGATTAAATGATGGGACGCATTAAATTAATGCAAGAAAATAAACCAAAGTAAAGTCGTTGGAACAATTTCAAAACCACTCGGTTTTTTTTCAAAAACAACTTTTAAACGCGGAGCTTAAGCCACTCCTTTTAAAAGTTATCACGTTCCATCGATTATATCAAGTTCACTACGTTCACGGTTTTGCCAAAACCATTCGTATCCCTCCATCATTTCAGTTAAATATTCGGTAGTATTCAAGCAATGTATTTTGACCTACGCCAAGGCATAGTGATTGGTAGTTGCCGGATATTTATCTGTTGCATAAATAGATGCGTTGGTTTGGGACAGTCGTACTGCCATTTTGGCCTACGTCAAGGGTATGTACGGGTGGGTTCAAATTAACCTTGTAAATGTTGGGTAGAACTTGACATGTGACTTATGATATTTTGGCCTACGTCAAGGTCATAAGAGCATAGGGCAAAAATCCACATCGGGAGTTTCTAAGAAACTGAAACTTGCTAGTGCTGCATACCATTTGGAGTGTGTTGATTCTGGTAGGATTCCTTCAGTTTTATCACACGATGATATTTGGATCCCGATCCTATTGTGAGTATATGCTACTCCTCGGGAAATTTCTCACTTAACGATCAATGCTATAAACCAAGTAGGTGTCTAGAAAGGTGTTAGCGGGGCTACGCCTCCAGGGAAAAGAGGTTCTTTAATTAAGGAACTTCGCGAAAGCGTTGGAAAACCTCCCTCGAAGTACCAACACTGGCCTGGCTGAACGGTTAAGCAAGTATTGTACGGTGAGATTGATCCCGACTAATTCTTCCTTTTTGGTTTGAGGAGGAATTCGAGAAACAATGGGATCCATCCTGTTTAGAAAAACTAAAAACCACTCTAAACTTGCAAGAGCATCATGCTAAAGTGTTTCTTCTCTCTCTCCTAATTGCAGCGACCAATCTTCATGACCGGACTTAAGTTATTACTAGATAAAAACATACTGACAGGGCCAAACTACAAAGATTGGTTCAGGAAAGTCAAAATGGCAATCACTTATGACAAGCTGGGGTATCCTTTTACCACCAAAGCTCCCCCTGTCCCAGGTCCCACCTCCAGCATCGCGGATAAGGAAATCCGTAAGACCTGGGAGATCGACTGCGCGAAGGCCAAGTGCCTCGTGCTTTCCTCTATGGACAATGAACTGTATGGAGAGTAATCCCGTATCGCCAGATACGAAGTCTCGAAAAAGCTGTTTTCGGCGAGATTGGCCGTCGGATCATCGGTAGCGGAACACGTGCTTAAGATGATTGGCTATATTGAAGAGCTCGCGGACCTTGGGACCACGTTAGAGAACGAGCTCTATACTGACTTGATTCTCCAGTCCCTTCTTTCCACTTATGCCCAGTTTATCCCGAACTTCAACTTGCAAGAAAAAGAAGTTGAACTTTCGGAACTCCTCAACATGCTGAGGAGTATAGAGGGCACCCTATAGAAAGGTAGGGAAACATCCACTTTTTTTGTTGGAGGACCTTCCTCTTCTAGGTCCAAGGCGAAAGCCAAGGGAAAGAAGAAGAAAGCCCCCACCAAACCAAGGGCCGGTGTTAGTAAAGTGGAAGCGAAGGGAAAATAAAAGCAACAAAGGTAGCGGGAAAGATTATGGGGAGAGAAGATTGCTTTTATTGTCAAAAGAGTGGACACTGGAAAAAGGATTGCAGGGCTTGGAAGGCCAAGAACCAGGACCCGATGCAAGTTGCGGCTTCGGCTTCAGGTGTGTATGTTATTGAAAACTGTCTATCAATAAACTCTACTTCCTGGGTATTGGATATCGGATCAGGATCTCATATCTGTAATTCTTTGCAGGCACTGAGAAAGTGTAGGGTTTTGAAAGCAGGTGATATGACCCTCAGAGTTGCAAACGGAGCTGGCATGGATGCTGAGTTCGTGGGGGACTATCACTTGGGATTGTCAGATAGACATGTTTTGGTTTTACGGGATTGTTATTTTGTACCAAATGCAACTTGTAATATCATATATGTATCTTTAATGTCTAAAGAAGGTTATGAATTTGCATTTGTAAGCAATGTTGTAAACATTCACCTTAATCAAGTTCTGATTGGGTCGGGTACATTAAGCAATGGTATATACGTATTAAACCAACCACAGATTTTCAATGTCCAGAATACACACAAAAGAAAGTCTTCAGAAATAAATCATGCTTTCTTATGGCATTGTAGACTGGGTCACATCAATGAGAGAAGGTTGACAAAGTTACATGCAGAAGGATATTTGGATCCGTTCGAATATCAATCGTATGCAACTTGTCAATCCTGTCTCAAAGGAAAGATGACAAAGACTCCATTTACTGGACATGGAGTAAGAGCGAGCGAGCTCTTGGGACTCGTACACAGTGATGTATGCGGTCCAATGTCTACACATGCGTGAAGTGGTTATTCTTACTTCATTACTTTTAAGGATGATTTTTCAAGGTTCGGACATGTCTACTTAATGAAGCATAAATCTGAAGCCTTTGAAAAATTCCAGGAATACAAGAATGAAGTAGAAAAACAAACAGGCAAAAGTATCAAGACACTGAGATCTGATCGAGGTGGTGAATACTTGAGTGTCGAGTTCCTGGATTACCTAAAAGAGAATGGAATTCTCTCTCAGCTTACTCCTCCATACACTCCACAACATAACGGTGTATCGGAGAGACGGAACCGAACCCTATTGGATATGGTACATTCCATGATGAGTAACGCTGAGTTACCGCGATCATTCTGGGGATATGCACTAGAATCAGCTGCATATCTTTTGAACCGAGTTCCAACTAAGACTGTGCCTACCACACCATATCAGATGTGGAGTGGGAATAAACCCTATCTTCAATATCTAAAGATTTGGGGATGTCCAGCTTTTGTCAAAAAGCAGCATGCGGACAAACTCGAGGCACGCTCAGTACAGTGCAAGTTTGTGGGTTACCCAAAGAACTCCAGGGGGTATCTTTTCTATTACGCAGAAGAACAAAAGGTTTTGTCTCTCGTAATGCCCACTTTCTGGAACATCAGTTCTTAGAAAAAGAAATAAGTGGGAGCGCAATAGAACTGGAAGAAATTCCAGAACCACAAACTAACATTGAAAGCTTAGTAGAACCAGAGGGTTCGAAAGAACAGGACATTCCTGCGCCGCTCCGCAGAAGTAGTAGGCAGTCTCATCCGCCCGTGAGATACTTCGGTTTTCTCATAGACGGGGATAGAGAGGATTGCATCATTGATAATGATGAGCCAACTAGCTTCCAGCAGGCCATTCAGAGCGTTGACTCGGTAAAATGGCTGGATGCAATGCGGACCGAAATGGAGTCCATGTACACCAACAAAGTATGGACATTGGACATTGCTCCAGATGGGGTAAAACCCATAGGATGCAAGTGGATCTTCAAGAGGAAGACTGGTGTAGATGGACAAGTTGAGACCTATAAGGCTAGACTTGTTGCAAAGGGTTTTCGTCAAAGACCTGGTTTAGACTATGACGAAACCTTTTCTCCAGTGGCTATGCTCAAATCCATTCGGATCCTTTTTGCCATTGCTGCCTTCCACGATTATGAGATTTGGCAGATGGACGTAAAGACAGCTTTTCTAAATGGATATTTAAAGGAGTGTGTCTATATGGACCAGCCAGAGGGTTTCATTCAGAGTGGGAGCAGCGGAAAAGTATGCAAGTTGCTTAAGTCTATTTATGGACTAAAGTAGGCATCGCGGAGTCGGAACATCTGTTTTGATGAGACGGTCAAAGAATTTGGCATTATCAAAAATCCAGATGAACCATGCATCTATAGTAAAATTGTAGCATGAATTGTCGTATTCCTCGTTTTATACGTGGACGACATTCTCGTGATAGGAAATGACATTCCTATGCTACAATCTGTCAAAGGGTTCTTATCACGCAGGTTCTCCATGAAAGACCTGGGTGATGCCTCTTACATTCTGGGGTTCCGGATCCATCGTGATAGATCCAAGAGGATATTAGGACTTTCACAGTCCAGGTACATCGACACCATACTGAAAAGATTCAGTATGGAAGATTCCAAGCACGGTAATCTACCGGCTTGTCACGGGATCACCCTCCCCAAAGAGATGTCTCCCAAGACTGATTTGGAAAGGGATCACATGTCTATTATAGCCTACGCTTCTGCGGTAGGCTCTATAATTTATGCGATGTTGTGTGTTGGGAATCCTCCCGCGCGCGCAGACGCGTGTGTTTTGGAAATGGATGCGTCTTGGTGGAAAACGGAATGCGCGCACGGGATCGTTCTCGTTTTACTATTTATAACCGCAAGTGCACGGCGCGTTGAAGCGAGCCGGCAAGCACGGGTCGATCCGCAGGGAATTGAGTATTAGGTATCGTTGTTTAAGGTTAACAAATCAATGATTGGGTGGTTGTCACAAAAAATATATAAAAGAATAAAAACAAGAAAAGCACGAAAACAAGTATAAGGAAAGAATGGTTGTGGCTTGGTTCGGAAGCTTGAGTCGCGGCGTTTACCTCTCCACTCCCTTGGTTATGAGTTGCCCGACCTTACCTTGATTCAGGGTTGAAGCACGACTTGTCAACGCGGTTGCGGAGCACAAACCGTCAAAGTCCGACATTCGCCGCAAGGCACGAAACGAGTCCCTTTTGGTCACTTACCGTTTGTATGTCCGAGCTTGGGGTATCAACGCTAAACACGGGGTTTCGCAAGCATACCGCAACAATGAAAACACAAAGAGGTTAGTGAGAGCAAATGATATTGGTGTTGAGTTTGCTAAGTATTTGTGAAGGTATATAGCATATGAAACAAAGAGTTTGTCAAGCTCGTTATCACAAAATACCATATCCTATCTTAGCAAACTTAACACCAACTGGATCTTAACTTAAACATTGAAAATGGGGAAAGGGAATGAATACGGCATATGAGGAGGTTACAAATAACCATGTATCAAAATACCTTATCATATCAATACATAAACAATATTTAGGTTAGAATCATAAGTTAAGCACATGAAACATAAACAAGAGGTAGGAGGCAAAGCCTTCCATCTTACTTCTTCACCGTCACCGCAACCATAACGAATTAGTTACACATGATGAAAAGAAAGCAAGCAAACAAAAACAAAGCAATTATATATAAATACGGATCAAGATACAATTTTTGGTAACTTGTTCAACCTCCTTAATGAAGCTCTCCAAAGAGAGCTTCAAGAAGGAAGAAGAAGAAGAAACAAAACTACATAAAGAAGTATAAGAATTTACATATTTTCTCTAGTCTCACTCTGGGCTATTTATAGGCTGAGATTTGCAAATACCATGTGCCAACTACCCCCAGAAAACCATGTGCCACCAACCCCAAAATTTCACCAATTGCGGAGCATGATTGGCCGCGGATGCGCGGCCAACACCCCATGTTGGCCGCGCTTCCGCGGCCAAGTGGTGGGCTTGGATCTTTGTCTTTTTGTGGGCTTCTGGTGTTGCTATTTCCTTCTTGTATAAATATACAGATTTGCACAATTCTTCTACGATTGCTTCAGGTCCCAATAGTCAACAATGTTGGCTTTTACTTTTCAACACCTTTGAAATTCAACTCCCTCGGGTCCCACACATCTTTGAATATCTTCAGTGGGCCTCACGCATCTTTGAATATCTTCAGTGGGCCCCACGCTTGACCAGAAATGACGACTGTTTTCGTCCTGCACTTTTGAACTGGTAAGCGGTACTAGACGGATGCGGATGACAGAAACCCGGCTTTTATCTGCTGTGACAGATGTTCTGTATTTTGACGTAACTGTGGAGTTTTAGTGTTGATTTGCAATCTTTGTACTGGGAACCTTTATTCTGTAAATATGTAGCAAACACGGATTAAAAGCACCTACCTATAAACAAACGAGCATAAGAATGGGCGGTATAAAATGCAATATTCTGGTATGAACAAATACCCCCAAACTTAACTTTTGCTCGTCCCGAGCAAAACCAATTATTCACAAAAATAAAATGATAACCGCACTTTCGCAGGGAACGCGATTGCACTGAGCGCGTGCAACAAGCCGTTAAACCTCTAGGTGTCCCTAATAGGAGGAGTGTTGTCTCCTGAGGGTTTTCAGCGGATACTACCCATAAAATCCCGTCAAGCTAGTTTCATAAGTTAACATCGATTCTACTCCTATAGTTTAGTATTTACATTAGAAACTCTATCATCCTAAGTTAGAAATATCCAACCCTTATGTTTCACACCTCCTATCTGCTTAACCTTGGATCTCCTGAGTTTTCCTTCTAAAGCGCTGCCTCAAATCAGGGATTTTTATCAACTTTACAGAAAACAAAGTTTTATTCTTCATTTCTATCTCTTGTCCAAACATCGATTGTATACCCCTACGTGTGTGTATATTTGCACCCCTATACTCAAGTATTCAATTCAAGCTATAATACACCTGCCCTAATACCTAATACTACTTTTCATTAAGGATGGACGGATTTGCTCACACACCTTTCATGCGACTATTAATGCTTCTTGAGGCACTAGCAGCCGATTACTGAATGTGTGAGTTTAAAGCGTAAATAGCAGTTTCCAGGTCTTGACTTTATTCTTTTTTTTTTTCTTTTTCTTTTTCAAGACCGGATATATTTTTCACTATGCTCTTTTGGTGTTTAGGTTTAAATACCGTTTTTTCTTTCATACTAGGCTTTCAGGCAAGAGTATTTCTAGGTATCCTCTACTATCCCCAGTTTCAAGGTGCGTGTAAGTTCAGTTTGTAGGGTATATACTCTCTAAATCTGAACTCATGAAAAGAAACTATTTTTCAGACTTATCCTCCAGTAAACCATCAATACTTTCCCCTCATCTTGACTTAACTCAAGAACTGAACTCAAAAATTGTAAGAACGTATACTTACCAAAGTTAGACAGAATGAGGGTTATTTTTAGGGTTTTCAATTCCTAAGCCTAGAATTTAGTTATTTCTAATATATCAACTAAACTTTCAGAATAAAAATCTAAGTTACCCTATTAGCTAACTTGACGACAAAGTTTTTATATTTTTCGAATTTTTTTTTTCAATTTTTATGGGTTTTTTTTTTAATATGTATGTAATACAAAATATACACATGATGCAGCGCTCACCCCCAAACCTGAGTTTTACGATGTCCTCATCGTTGCCCCCATCTCTGGTAGCTAGACTTAGACATCAGGGTGATCATTTTATTAAAACAAAAAGAAAAAAACCTAAGATTAATTACAACATATACAAGTTAAAAGACTGGGTTAGTGCAGAAATTAATACCAGCCACATAAAGATTTTGTCTATATAGTGCCATGGCTGGCAAAAGAATAGGTATAATAAAAAGAAAAGGTGAATATACAAAAAATGATTTGATGTTAGTAAAGGGCATGGGCGTGTAAAAGTAGGGGGCAAAAAATGTTGAAGGTGGAAATGAAGTTTTGAAGCGGTCAAAGTATTGTTTTCTGAATGAATTGAATTTTCATTAAGTATATGTTGAGATTCGAAGTCAGGTTCGTGTAAGAACTGGAGTTCATCCGCAAAAAGTTCTGAAAAAGAAAGGTTCAAAGGATGATCCCAAAATGATCTTGACCCAAACTCACCAAGAATATCAAGTTCATCAGCAAAAATTTCCTCAAAACTCTGTATAAAAGAATAATTTTCAACACCGTCTTCTTCCCTATTACTTTTCACAATCCTACTCTCATTATTTACACTCTCTCCCAAAAAGATTTTTTCCTTTTCACATTCATAACCGGGTAGGTTCATATCATCTAAAAAAGTAGGTTCCCACACTAACGTTTCTTTCGAAACAATATCAAAGGGTGATACAAAAATTGTGGGTTCCTGATCATTGATTTCTTCTAATCTATCTCAACCATACCCGTTAAATTCACAAGCCCCCTCATCTAAAATTGGAAAGCAAAAATCAGTCGGTTCAAGAATTTCCTCATCATGTATTATTTCAGTTAAATCAATCTCTAAATCACAAGTGACAAGAGGCTCAGTGGATACCTGAAGGCTAGTGGTGGACTGACTTAGAGGGTTTGCTTGTGTGTCCTGGCAATACTCAGTCAATTCATTAGTATCATCATCTAAGAAATCGTCAAAATTCGCTTGATCAATTATCTCACTCGGATGACTCCCTAGATGTCAGACATCAACATTATCGGGTTTTGATTGACTGTGCTCACTCCCTAGAATCCTCTCAGCTAAATGTTTCACTTGTTCCTCTATGTTACCCAAAGATTGTGCCTGAGCAAGAAATAATTGCTCAGACTGCTGTATGAATAGGGCTAACGTAGAAACTGTTTGATTCTCGACCGCAGTCATCACTTCAATACCTTTTTCTAGAGCGGTCAATCTAGCGTCCATCTCACTATCATACCCTGCAGATGGTTCAATGGTTTCTGGTTGGAGGGGTTGTGATGGTGGTGATGCTAAAGCAGTCATTCTGTCGACCTCTCTCTCTAAATCTTCAATCATCTGGTCAAGGTTTGAAATGGAACTGGGTTCAGGAGTGTTAGGTGGGTGACCGTTATAAAAAATTTGGGACGGTTGGTCACCCCCTAGAAAAGGACAATCATCATGAACGTGGGAAGAATCGTGGCAATTTAAACAAATTGATGGGGACTGAGTATAAACAAAAGAATAAGAATCGTCAAAAAATGAATTGTATTGTGTATCGCCCATATTAACAAGATGCACAAAAAGAAAAGAATTTATGTTATGTTAGTTTTTTTTTTTGTTTAAAAATAATTGAGTTAGAAAGTTAGTTTTGTTAGTAGAACCAGAAATAACAATACCTAATAACTACAACTCCCCGGCAACGGCGCCAAAAACTTGTTGGGAATCCTCCCGCGCGCGCAGACGCGTGTGTTTTGGAAATGGATGCGTCTTGGTGGAAAACGGAATGCGCGCACGGGATCGTTCTCGTTTTACTATTTATAACCGCAAGTGCACGGCGCGTTGAAGCGAGCCGGCAAGCACGGGTCGATCCGCAGGGAATTGAGTATTAGGTATCGTTGTTTAAGGTTAACAAATCAATGATTGGGTGGTTGTCACAAAAAATATATAAAAGAATAAAAACAAGAAAAGCACGAAAACAAGTATAAGGAAAGAATGGTTGTGGCTTGGTTCGGAAGCTTGAGTCGCGGCGTTTACCTCTCCACTCCTTTGGTTATGAGTTGCCCGGCCTTACCTTGATTCCGGCTTGAAGCACGACTTGTCAACGCGGTTGCGGAGCACAAACCGTCAAAGTCCGACATTCGCCGCAAGGCACGAAACGAGTTCCTTTTGGTCACTTACCGTTTGTATGTCCGAGCTTGGGGTATCAACGCTAAACACGGGGTTTCGCAAGCATACCGCAACAATGAAAACACAAAGATGTTAGTAAGAGCAAATGATATTGGTGTTGAGTTTGCTAAGTATTTGTGAAGGTATATAGCATATGAAACAAAGAGTTTGTCAAGCTCGTTATCACAAAATACCATATCCTATCTTAGCAAACTTAACACCAACTGGATCTTAACTTAAACATTTAAAATGGGGAAAGGGAATGAATACGGCATATGAGGAGGTTACAAATAACCATGTATCAAAATACCTTATCATATCAATACATAAACAATATTTAGGTTAGAATCATAAGTTAAGCACATGAAACATAAACAAGAGGTAGGAGGCAAAGCCTTCCATCTTACTTCTTCACCGTCACCGCAACCATAACGAATTAGTTACACATGATGAAAAGAAAGCAAGCAAACAAAAACAAAGCAATTATATATAAATACGGATCAAGATACAATTTTTGGTAACTTGTTCAACCTCCTTAATGAAGCTCTCCAAAGAGAGCTTCAAGAAGGAAGAAGAAGAAGAAACAAAACTACATAAAGAAGTATAAGAATTTACATATTTTCTCTAGTCTCACTCTGGGCTATTTATAGGCTGAGATTTGCAAATACCATGTGCCAACTACCCCCAGAAAACCATGTGCCACCAACCCCAAAATTTCACCAATTGCGGAGCATGATTGGCCGCGGATGCACGGCCAACACCCTATGTTGGCCGCGCTTCCGCGGCCAAGTGGTGGGCTTGGATCTTTGTCTTTTTGTGGGCTTCTGGTGTTGCTATTTCCTTCTTGTATAAATATACAGATTTGCACAATTCTTCTACGATTGCTTCAGGTCCCAATAGTCAACAATGTTGGCTTTTACTTTTCAACACCTTTGAAATTCAACTCCCTCGGGTCCCACACATCTTTGAATATCTTCAGTGGGCCTCACGCATCTTTGAATATCTTCAGTGGGCCCCACGCTTGACCAGAAATGACGACTGTTTTCGTCCTGCACTTTTGAACTGGTAAGCGGTACTAGACGGATGCGGATGACAGAAACCCGGCTTTTATCTGCTGTGACAGATGTTCTGTATTTTGACGTAACTGTGGAGTTTTAGTGTTGATTTGCAATCTTTGTACTGGGAACCTGTATTCTGTAAATATGTAGCAAACACGGATTAAAAGCACCTACCTATAAACAAACGAGCATAAGAATGGGCGGTATAAAATGCAATATTCTGGTATGAACATTGTGTACCAGACCAGATGTAGCTTATGCACTGAGTGTGGTAAGCCGGTATCAGTCAAACCCTGGAGAGAAGCACTGGATAGCGGTAAATAACATTCTGAAGTACCTGAGAAGGACTAAGGACATGTTTTTGGTTTACGGGGGAAAAAACCTCCAGATGGAGGCATTTGCAGACTCCAGCTTCGAGAGTGACAAAGATGACTCTAAGTCCTTGTCGGGTCATGTCATCACCCTTAATGGAGGGGCGGTGTGTTGGAAGAGTTCCAAACAGGAAACCGTTGCTGACTCGACGATGGAAGCGGAGTATATCGCTGCATATGATGCCGCAAAAGAAGCCGTCTGGATGAGGAAGTTCTTGACTGAACTTCAGGTGGTTCCGTCCATTATTGATCCAATACCTCTGTATTGTGACAACAACGGAGCTATAGCTTTAGCGAAGGAACCCAGGTCCCATCAGAAGTCCAGACACATCTTAAGGCGGTATCACTAGATCAGGGAGATCGTGGATCGCCGGGAGATCGAGGTTCGGAGGGTTGCTACAGAAGATAACACTGCAGATCCATTCACGAAGGCCTTACCCCAGACTCAGTTTGAGCGGTTGATCGAGATGATAGGTCTTCGATACGCCAGTACATGGCCTTAGTGCAAGTGGGAGATTGTTAGTGTATATGCCCTAGAGGCCATTACTGTATCATACTAGTTTGTATATTACTTGATGGAAGCTTGGGATATTCATAGTCGTATAGACAATCTTGCTCGAAATGGTAGTATGCTACTTGGTTTATTTCTACTTTAATGTGTACATGTGTTTCTTTTAGCATATCGCCTATACACATTAGTGGAGCCCTTATAATCTTTGCTTGATTACCGGCGTTGTGATGGCAGTCACACTAGTGGGGGATGGGTAATCCACAAGCACATCCTTATACAGGTCCCTAGTCGTAGGACTATCGAGACAGGGCATCGATACTCCGGAGTAGACTAGCGTATGCGCTTTTCATCCCAGCAGGGGAGACGGTCTGTCCCACAGCTGTCAGTACGTCGTACTTGAGATAGTATGCGGGTGCTCGTTAGGTTACGAGTACACTGGATAGGACTCATCGGGAACTGTTGGTTGGTACTATACCTATCGTCAGTTATCAGTTCCCAGGTGACATGAGTATAGCTTAGTCCGCTGACTTGACACCGTCACTTCGCCTCGAGTGTGTTCCCACTGTACTTTGATTACTACCCTACCACGGCTCAAAGGAGTCGTGCAAACAGGTAGTAGTTGGGTGCAGTCCCGAAGCACTTGGAGGCAGTGACGGTTAGACAGGATTCACCTCTCCCAGTATTGGGGGTTGATATCGCGCTGTTTCTAGGAGAGCCTTTACACAAAGTCCCTGGCCAGGGCAAGCGAGATAAACTGGTAGGTTTTCCAGTGTTGTCTTAGGGTGTTCTGGGCTTCACTCCGACACGACTTGTACCTCTATTAGGGGACTTACGTTTACCGCCCCCCTAGGCCCTCCATGCGATATTCTCAGACGAACAGACCGGACTGTCACATTCAGGCTCAGTAGGAGTTCGGATGGGTTCACCTCATCAGTCTTCTTATCGGCATCTACCTGGGGACCGTTACGTATAGCTAGTACCGCTTGCGGCCTGTGGTTAAACCCACTGCCAGCCTAGTGTCGACTCTTTAGAGTCCCACACAGAGAGCTATTCGCCTTTAGGCAAAACAAATTAGAGGTCGCATGGTTTTGCGACAGGGTTCGTTCACATCCGTGCACCTGTGCACGTTTGGTGCCCGGGCAGTTATTACTAGCGGGCTTTGGTTTAAGCCAGATCCTACTATACGTTTTGGGATTGGTTTTATCTCGTTTGTATTCGTGTTCCTCGGAACGCGGATGCGGGTATGTATGCACGGTTGACTGAGACAGAGGCAGAGAATTCTCGTTAGGGTTGTTGACTGTTGACCTTTTCTAAACCCTAATGAGAATAAGAAATATGATTAATAATAATATTAATTAAGTATTATTGTGCCATGGTTGGGTTGAAATTTTGACTTTGTTGACTTGTTGACTTTGTTGACAGGTTGACTATTTTGGACTTGTTGACCATCATCATTTCATGGCTATCATTTCATGGCTATGACTTTTGCTTTCTTGTTGTTTTCAAAATGCATTAAATGCATGAAATGATAATGCCATTGACATGAACCATCACAAATACTTAATTATTATTATTATCATGATTATTTTTGTTTTTGAGAGCATGGTTGTAAAAAGTTTTTCTCATTCTATCATTCTCACTCTCTCATCCAAGCTCTCCCTCTTCCTCTTGCTCATGGCTCTCTTGTCTCATGAGTTGAGAAACATGAGCCATTGAGATAAAACCCTAAAAACACTTCTCTACTCATCCTAAAGTTCAAGGTCTAGCAAGAAAAGGACTTTAGTTTCCTCTCGATTGAGGTAGGAGCCAAAGGTAGAAGCTTTCGGGTGGATCCATCTTCGGCAAGAGGAGACGACGAGGTGAGGCCGATCCAACCACTCCAAGGAGAAGAAGAGAAGGAGTTCAAGACTAGGTATAACCCCTAACATAGTAGTTAAACTTGTAGTTAGGTTGCTAGATAGTTAGTTTAGGAAAGATCCCGTTTTCTAGTCCGTGTTACCCTTCACCGAAAAAATCGTTTTTCACCGTTTCCGCAACCCCGAAAGAACCGGGACGGGTAACATGGAATTAAAGCTTTGATTTCCACCCTACCACGACTCTACCGAGTCATGCAAACAGGTAGTTTTTGGGTACAGTACCGAGTCACATGGAGGCAATAAGCGATAGGAGGGGATTCGTCTCTCCCAGTATTGGGAGTTGATGTTCCGCTATTCTCGATTGGCTATAACAGGAAATCCCTAGCCAGGGTTGCTGAGATTTACTGGTATGTGTTATCAGTAGTTTCTCGAACCGTTATGGACCTTGCATCAGCATGACTTATCAGGCTTTTGGTGTCTGACGTTATACCACCCCCAGGCTGTTGATATGCGACATATCTGACGAAGAGACCGGACTGTACGGTAGTGTTACTGATTGGATTCGCAGGAGTACGAGCAGTCTTGCTTGTTGATTTTCTGATAGCTCAATACCCCGGGTGGCCGTTACGTTTAGCAGACCGCTTGTGGTTTGTGGGTGTTTGATATGATCATCACCTACTGCCGGCGTATTGACGAGTCTTTAGAGTCCTACACAGACGTTTCCTGGTTCATGCGAAACGAAATAGGAGCATATATGTGATATGTGCGGGACCGAGATTAATGTGTGTATGCTATACCGCATTCTATTCTCGCGATATGTGACATCGGTCGGTTATATGTGATATAACCGGGTTATCGGATCAAGTGTTGATTCGATAAGTTGTTACATTAGTTATTAGTCGGTTGTATGTGATATAGCCAGATTATTAAATCAAGTGTTGGTTTAATAATTTAATGTATTAGCTCACTTAAATCAAGTGTTAATTATATATATGTGATATATTAATTTACATTAACAAATATTAGCTCACTTAAAAATTTCTTTTTCTCACTTGTGTGCATATAGTATATATGTGATATATATTAATGCACAATATTTGTGTCATGCTTGATGCCACATGTGACATGGGTGTATGAGACTTACACCATGCTTAATAATGTGATGGTTTTATTTATTTAAGGTTAATCAAAATTAGATGGTATTAGTCACATGGTTGGAGCTTATAGAAACTTGTGGAACCATTGACAAAGTCTACTAATTTTGTTTTACTTGTAGATATTTATTAACCTAACGATTATTAATTAGCCATGGTTAACTCTCTACATGAGTTAGTGTATGACACTAACTCACCCATTGTTTCTATTCTCACCTAATGAGTTCATTCTCTCTTCTTCATTCTTCATCTTCTTCTTGAATGAGAAAAAAAGCTTGCTAGTTTTTTCTAAGGTGAGAAAATGTTGTGAGAAAAAGAAAACTAAAGAGAGCCCATTTCTTACTTCATCATCCTTTACTATTAGCCATTTAGTTTAGGGTGTTTGCTTCACTAATTCACAAATTAGCGAAGAGGTAGCATGAGCTTGAGTCTCCTCGACGTAGATCATCTTTGTTGCGCCACGGCAGCGCCACGGCCGTCTATCCGAGGACAAAATGCGGAATCAAAAATTTTCTTAACTTTCAAACTGGCGCTACCGCGGACAATAAAGCCGGATCGTAACCATTAACCTAATGCTAGCTATCAAGAGAAGGGTAGAGAAGTATACCGAGCGATCCGTGTCCTTCGGTCTTCTCGTTGTCGTCCCGATCTCCCGCGGAATTACCATTCGTCGTCTTCTCGTCGAAAAGGGCACCACGTAGCCGATTTCTTTTACGGGCTCCCACCTCTGGACCGAGGCAACTCGGGAGCGAAGTTGGCTAGCCGACGCGTCCAAGAAGTGCTGTAGGATAGTGTAGAATGGTTGTCTCATTTGGGGTAGTGAAGTTGCTATTGGTGATGGAGGAATGAGGTTAAGGAAAGATGGTGCTTTCATTTTTCCAAAACAAGAAGAATGAGATGAAGAAATATGTGCCACCAAAAAAATGAATCTCTCATCTCACACCCTCAAGTGGCCGTCCCTATAAGAGAATGGTGGAGGGAATGAAAAAAAACCAAAACCATGAAGGGAGGTGATGGTAGTAAAAGCAATGGGTGACTGCACCCCCAAGCAATGATAACAAGGTCAAATCCAATTCAAATCAACTCTAATCCTTTCTAATCACAATAAAGCAAGCCATCATGAAAAAGCAAAGATGCTTAACCTTTCATAATGCCACAAATGCAAGAAACCCCTCCACAATAAGTTATTTGCAAACTTGCAAATAACCCCCCCTACATCACAAAAGTCCGGCCGTGAAGGAACAAAGGAAAAACGGCCGGAACGGAATGCAAACTGGCAACTCCAGAGAACTGGTCCCATAATAAATTACAGGAAAACCACGATACTGTGCATACACACCCGGATCTGTATTCCGACCGGATACAAATGCAAAGAGACAAAATCTACACTGTACTATACTAGGATCCGGCTTAAACCAAAACCGGCTAGTAATATCCGTCCGATCCTGATCCGTGCAATACCGCACGTATCTGATCGAACCCTGCCATATAACCATACGACCACTAGTACAAACCGTCCGATCCTGATCCGTGCAATACCGCACGTATCTGATCGTACCCTGCCATATCTCCATACGGCCTCTACAGCGTTTCGCCCGAAAGCTTGAGTAACTGTAAGTGTGGTGGACTCTAAAAACTCGTCAATACTATGGCTGTGGATTTAACCATTAGCACGTCAGAGGTATAAGCCAATACGTGACGGGCCACCAGCTATTGACCGAAAGGGACGTCGATGAGCAAACTCATCCTGACACCCTACTGAGCCTGTCAGTGACAATATCCGTACAGTCCGGTCCGTTCGTCTATGAGTATCGCATGGCGGGCCTAGGGGGTTGGTAAAAGTCAGACCCCCAAAAGCGATACAAGTCGTGTCGGAGTGTAGCCCAGAACCCCCTGAGATACTACTGGAATACCTAACAGTAAATCTCCTGCCTCGGCCGAGGGCTTTGTGTAATGGCTCTCCTAGACACAGCGCGACCTCACCCCCAATACCGGGAGAGACGAACCCCTGCAGATCCGCTTACTGCCTCCATGTGGCTCGGGACTGTACCCAACTAAAACCTGTTTGCACGACTCCATTGAGCCGTGGTAGGGTAGTAATCAAAGCACAGTGGGAACTCACACGAGACAAATGACGATCTCAGGTCGATGAACTAACCTGTACACATGTCACCAGGGAACTGCTATCTGACATCTGGTATAAGACCAACTAGCATGTTCCCGGCGAGTCCTGTGCGGTGTACTCATAACCCAATGAGCACCTGTATACATCTTAGGTGAACCAACTGACACCAGTGGCTTGTGAGACCGGCCACCGCCCCTCGTCGGGGTTTCGACTATATACACTAGTCTACTAATGGAGTATCGATGCCCTGTCTCGAAACTCCTACAACTAGGGACCTTTTAAGGATGTGCTTATAGACTACCAGCTCCCACGTATATGATCGCCCTCATACTGCTGGCAGTCAAGCAAGAATCCTAGGGGCTCTATCAACGTGTAATAGCGACCTGTCAGGTCACCTAAAGCAGTACACGATGATAAAGATAAACCAGATAGCATACTATCATCTCGAGTAAGACTGTCCTCCTGGGATAGGTCCTCCCTCAATCATTGCAATCACGTTCCTGTGATCCAATAATTGACTCTGAGGGCACTATCTCCAACAATCTCCCACTTGCACTCAAGGCTAATTATTGCGATGTCGCATACTCACAGCCCGTGTGATACCGAACACCCAACTCCTCTACTAGTCAATCTCATAAAACCCGTTTACGAAACTATTATGTTCGAGGAATAGCCTCGGTGAGTGGATCCGCTAGGATGTTTCTTTCTATGTCTCTCTATATCTCAAATTTGTAGAGAAAGCCATCTCCCGAAATGAGCAATACCTGTCTTAGAATGTGTCTGGATGTCTGATGGGACCTAGCTCATAAATGAACTCCAAATCCAAACTTCTTAGACTGTATCATCAACTTAACTTAATCAGTATCACGCGCCATGCCTTCCCTCAGTATCCACCTGGACCACCTGTCCAAAATACTTCCCCTCGTCAGAAGGAAAAACTATAACTCTGACAGCCATTCTGCCATCCAGGTCACCTTGGAAGCCTGGAATGATAACCGTCTCCCGAAGGAGGCTGCCGTTATCAAATCCCTAGAACATACACTTATGTTCTAAAACTGCTTCCGACTGTTTCTCCAGGATTGGATCAATGTCAACTTATTGCATCTAGTGCAAGAACAACATCTGGTGTGGTACTTGACATCTCATGATTGACTCAATTGTCTGAGCAAGTGATCTGCCAATCATGCACACCCCTCTCCCCTTTAGTCTGTAAGACACCTTTAGAGAGGGTGACTCCATCACCTGCAGGTACATTACCGTGCCAGGAGTCGTCCATTCTAAATACTCTTAGAATGCTGTCTAAGTACCCAGATTGGGAAACCACCCAAATCTAGATCTAAAACCATAGATCTAGTAACCAGTATGTTTGATATAATGTCCAAGTCCCATGTGGAGAAACCACTGTGTGACGACCAAAGCGTAACCGATAGTAGTATAGGAATATCACTTCCTACTCTGTGTATGTCATCCAAATACCAGGACATCACACCCCACTATCTTCTCAACAGATCCATCCCCTATTCTGATGAAGTCAAACCTATGACTGTCACGTCAGAAATAGATGATCTTTCTCCGCTACATCTGCTTTAGTCTATAAATAGACATAAGCCATATGTCCACCAATGCTTCCGCTGCTCCCACTGACTACGATAACCCTCTGGCAGAGTCATATACACGTACACTTCTAAAGCTAGTTTAGAACGACGTTATACTCATCCTCC
This sequence comes from Agapanthus africanus, assembly GCA_030015575.1. Taxonomy (NCBI): domain Eukaryota; kingdom Viridiplantae; phylum Streptophyta; class Magnoliopsida; order Asparagales; family Amaryllidaceae; genus Agapanthus; species Agapanthus africanus. Next base: position 384,148,992 of record JASDDO010000014.1, read on the forward strand.
TGCCGGGTCTCACAGTCTGGAACAACAGCAATGGCAAGTCTAGGTAAACAAGAACCTCCCTGCCACCGTCCTTGAGTATACCGAAGTACCTCTCGAGTGCCTGAGGTTACCCACCATATCTGCGGAGTGGCTAATGGAATGTCAATTCAGATTGAATCTTTAGGTTCCTTATCAAATCTTCAGTAATCGTTTATGGTTCTGGAATTACTTCCAGTTCTAGCATACTCCCACTACTGTTTTCTGAAAAAATCCATTTTTATTAAAACTGTGGCGAGTCAAGAACAATACCACTATTGATCTTCCAGATGGAAGAAATTCAACCCTCGTCATAGCCTGGGTCAACCCACAAACAGCCATTACAGAAACGTGCCTTGAGTTATCCGGAGTCTGGTTTTAAGCATAAGCCGGACAACTCCCCGTACCTTAAAAATGTCAAGATATAAACTGTTCTATATCCAATACAGAAACAGAGGCACTGATTTAATTGGAACCAGATTCAAATCATGCAGCTATCACCAGTGCATGTTTACTAAATGGTAGGAGGACGTTCAGAGTTACTCAACTTAGGAGTACTTCCAATTATGAGTAACCTGAAAGAGAAGCAAGTTCTCTTAATCATTACTATTAACTGAATACCATTCACAAGTATCTACATCTTCGATCACCTTGAAGAATCTCGATACTTGCAACATCTGGTTCTCTACTTTATTCATACACCTAAAACTTCTCAAAACTTAGACCCTGTGTTTCAACGAAACACGTGTCTAAGAACTAGAGAAGTCATAAGTAAATAGAATATAGTACGAGGACCAACCCCTCAGTCCTATTGGACACTGGACAACATACAATACTCTGTATAAGTCCCCTGAGTGTAATAACTCATTCACTGTGTGTCGTAAGTTGAAAACTGTACTTATGGTTAAGAAGAATTACACCGCCGTTTAATGCTCCTTACCTAACCATCCACTGATATAGGCAAATGTCATAGGCATAATTTCAAAAAGGTACATCTCACTCTATAAAAATAAACGTACAGATATATCGATTTGAAATTGGTGCATAACAGCGGATATTCAAAACCAAATATTTGCCGTCCGGCAACCAACCCAGGTGACTTCCTCAAATATCACCGATTACAACGAATCCCGATATAATGAGGATGATCACCCAATTTCCAATAACTTACTCCCACTCATCATCTGTAAAACCATACAGATGTGAGAATCATACCTGGTAAATACATACCCTGGAGTAAGTGTCTAACTGGGAAATCAGTTTTCCTTTAACAGTACACAGTGAAACTGAAATATTGAAATGTTTCGATGGGGTATCCTGGTATTCCTAGTAATGCCTCTTCCATTATCCAGATTCACAACTGTAACCTTGTAATTCTTTGCCATCTTTCTAAATCCCTTTCTATGTCTTTAGTCATTACCTTCTGTACACCCCTTTAGGCCAAATGGTTTTCTTCCTTCCCTACCGTTCGGCACCAGCCTATGGTTTGGAAGAAGACTATCTAATAAGCATAATGGGTGTACTGTCTTAATCCTAGGAGCACTCGCAAAACGAGAGAAGGTGAAGATAAAAGACAACCGAATAAACCTTATTCCTATTTCTCCTGAACCAGGATCCATCCCCGAACTGGAACAAGTTCCTTTCGAGTTCGTATATAACCATACGATGGATTATCCAATAAACTGTGGATCTTCGTAGTGATACGGAGTGTCCTGGAGAAATACAAAGGTGATTTAGGATTGGCGAAGAAATACTTGGTTTGGTCGTGAATATCAGTCGCAATTTACTTTGCCCTCCTACTAATCCCTTGCTTTGTCCTAACTTAATACCTTCTGCACACCATCGTTATGCTAATTGGTTTTCTCCATTCCCTACCATTCAGCACCAGCCTAAGGTTTGGAAGAAGACTATCCAATTTACGTAATAGGTGTACTACTCCTAAACCAAGGAGTACTCGCAACCTGAGAGAAGGTAAAAAGAAAGGACAACTGAATAGTCCTATCCGTTTTCTCCAGAACCGTAAACCATCCTCGAATTCCTTCGAGTTCGTATATAACCATACGATGGTTTTGTCCAATAGAAGTGGACGTTCGTAGTAATACGGGGTGTCCTGGAGAAAATGGTAAAAGTAGGAGTGGCAATGAGGTTTGCAACTCTGACAATCCAAAAGCCAATGTTTAAGAAGGTTCGGTTAATTTTGGTCACTGAGTCATAGTCTAGGGTCGGGTCAATGGTCGCTGCCAAAGAGAGAGAGAAAAGAAACACTCAGCGTTCACTCTAACCTAGATCAGAATGGTTATAACTTTATCTAATCTGGAAACCTCCCACTGTAACGTCAAATTCTTCTCCAAACCTGAAAGAAGAATTAGTCGGGATCACCCGAGGATCATACCAACTCATCAGTGGGAATCGGGATCCAACTATCATCGCATAATAACTTGACGGAATCCACTCAAGTCACCACACTCCAGAAGGTATGCGCATGCCTGGCAAGTTTCAGTTTCTTTAGAAACTCCCGATGTTATTTTTACCCCCAGGACCCAAGTGACCTTGACACAGTCAACAAATCAAAGAGTCCTAGTCAAGTTCAACCCGTCATTATCCTGGATTGCATTAAACCCACCCGTACGAGCCCTTGACACAGTCAACAAGGCCGCACGACTGTCCTAACCAATCCCATTAATATGCTGCAAACAAACACTACTTAGCTACCGCACACTACGCCTTGACACAGTCAACAAACGCAGCACGAATACTAAGTAATACTTGTAAGAAATGACGGAGGGCTACGTTTAGTTTTTGGCGAAAAACTTTTAACGTAATGAACTTGATATCGTTGAAGGAACTGCATAGCCTTTTATAAAAATATAGTAACGAAAACCTTTGCTAAAGAGGTCACTCCCGGTGAAGGGATCTCGGCTCTTTCCCCGTAGAATGAGGTGCAGGATATTCCAAATGAATACCACGATGCAAAGAAAAAGGCAATCGGCTATAGTGAAGTTATTACCTTGACGCAAACTTCTGTCCAAGGGGTCACTCCCGGTGAAGGGATCTCGGCCCTTGCCTCGTCGACTGAGGTGCAGGATATTCCAACTGAATACCACCGTGCAAAAAAAAAAGAGAACGTCCTTGCAATAACAGCTTTTTAAAAAGTGTTCCAACAACATCAGAATAGGTTTGTTTATAACTTGCGTTGATCCGAATCAACGCAGTCCCATCAATTAATCACACCACAAAGAACGAAAATAATATGACGTACGTATATGCCATCCGCATTCGCCACTGGGTCCCGTCATTACTCGTTAGGTTAGCTAACTAACGACAGAGCGGGGACTGGACTAGCGCGGATGCAAAACATATACAACATCTATTAGTATATATATCAATATATAATTTTCCCTCAAGGCGTGATAAAATGCAACATCACAGAAATGTACAGCATCACAGAACAATACAGATATCTGGGATCCCCGGGTTTCATAGAGCCGCTACTGAAACCCGACGTTCCCTTGATCGTGTGGATAGCCTGTGCAATGAAATCCTAGACCCCTACGGGCGCGGCAAGTCACCCGCCAAGACCTGAAGCGAGGCAGTCCCCTCCAGCACCGTGAATGGACCACCCGGCACTTCACGGAATCCGGTTACTTGGGCACCCCTCCTGGGTCAACCTGTACCCCCTACGAGTGCGGCGAATAGCCTGCCAATCCTAGAGTGAAGCCCCCTCCGTCTCAATGCCATGAGATGCGGGCCCGTTGCCCTTTAGAACCCGGCTATCCGTGCACCCCTCCGCGGGGTAATCCTAGTACAGAAAGTAAAATATACATACACCGGGTACATCGACCGCAACCAGGTCGTGCCCCAAAAGAATAATACAAACAGGCAGTGACGGAAGTCCACATGTCGGACGCTCGCCCCGCAATATCAAATGTACATAATACAACAGAAACTGTACTAGCATTGCATCCAGGCTATCCCCCACGACCAATCCGCAACATCACAACAATATATAGAACATCAACGTGAATGTCACGTTCGCAAATCCGTCTAACCGGGCTATAGAAGTTAGACAGAATTTACCGATCAAGTGACATTCACGGTCGCAGATATAATGTAAATACTGTGAACTAACATGTTTAAAATATCCGATCGAATAAATATACCCAAGTGGGCCCCAAGCACTACTGTAGCACTCACAGAAAATCTGGGCCCAAAAAGAATGTCCCAAAACCCATAATTCCTAGTGTAAGACAATCTGGGAAAATTTGGTGCAGTGAGGAGGCTAAACGGCGGCGGAACCGCGGCCCAAGCATGGCTTTGGCAGCGGTTCCACGGTAGGATGATGGAATCAGGCGACCAAATTTTACCAGAATTCTTATACTTCCCTTCACATCATTCTGCAACTACCTGAAAAATTTTTAGAGTCCAAAAAATTTCGACAGAAACCTGATGCACACGAAATACGGTTTTTGGGATTTTTGTTCGATCGGGTCTTTAAACATACTAGAGCAAGCTAGACTTGGTTAATGGCATGGCTCTGATACCATGTTGCGCCATGACAGCGCCACGGCCGTCTATCCAAGGCCAAAATGCGGAATCAAAAATTTTCTTAACTTTCAAACTGGCGCTACCGCGGACAATAAACCCGGATCGTAACCATTAACCTAATGCTAGCTATCAAGAGAAGGGTAGAGAAGTATACCGAGCGATCTGTGTCCTTCGGTCTTCTCGTCGTCGTCCCGATCTCCCGCGGAATCACCATTCGTCGTCTTCTCGTCGAAAAGGGCACCACGTAGCCGATTTCTTTTACGGGCTCCCACCTCTAGACCGAGGCAACTCGGGCGCGAAGTTGGCTAGCCGACGCGTCCAAGAAGTGCTGTAGGATAGTGTAGAATGGTTGTCTCATTTGGGGTAGTGAAGTTGCCATTGGTGATGGAGGAATGAGGTTAAGGAAAGATGGTGCTTTCATTTTTCCAAAACAAGAAGACTGAGATGAAGAAATATGTGCCACCAAAAAAATGAATCTCTCATCTCACTCCCTCAAGTGGCCAGCCCTATAAGAGAATGGTGGAGGGAATGAAAAAAAACCAAAACCATGAAGGGAGGTGATGGTAGTAAAAGCAATGGGTGACTGCACCCCCAAGCAATGATAACAAGGTCAAATCCAATTCAAATCAACTCTAATCCTTTCTAATCACAATAAAGCAAGCCATCATGAAAAAGCAAAGATGCTTAACCTTTCATAATGCCACAAATGCAAGAAATCCCTCCACAATAAGTTATTTGCAAACTTGTAAATAACCCCCCTACATCACAAAAGTCCGGCCGTGAAGGAACAAAGAAAAAACGGCCGGAACGGAATGCAAACTGGCAACTCCAGAGAACTGGTCCCGTAATAAATTACAGGAAAACCCCGATACTGTGCATACACACCCGCATCTGTATTCCGACCGGATACAAATGCAAAGAGAAAAAATCTACACTGTACTATACTTGGATCCGGCTTAAACCAAAACCGGCTAGTAATATCCGTCCGATCCTGATCCGTGCAATACCGCACGTATCTGATCGAACCCTGCCATATAACCATAGGGCCACTTGTACAAACCGTCCGATCCTGATCCGTGCAATACCGCACGTATCTGATCGGACCCTGCCATATCTCCATACGGCCTCTACAGCGTTTCGCCCGAAAGCTTGAGTAACTGTAAGTGTGGTGGACTCTAAAGACTCGTCAATACTATGGCTGTGGATTTAACCACTAGCACATCAGAGGTATAAGCCAATACGTGACGGGCCACCAGCTATTGACCGAAAGGGACGTCGATGAGCGAACTCATCCTAACACCCTACTGAGCCTATCAGTGACAATATCCGTACAGTCCGGTCCGTTCGTCTATGAGTATCGCATGGCGGGCCTAGGGGGTTGGTAAAAGTCAGACCCCCAAAAGCGGTACAAGTCGTGTCGGAGTGTAGCCCAGAACACCCTGAGATACTACTGGAATACAAACCAGTAAATCTCCTGCCTCGGCCGAGGGCTTTGTGTAATTGCTCTCCTAGACACAGCGCGACCTCACCCCCAATACCGGGAGAGACGAACCCCTGCAGATCCGCTCAAAAGACCGCTCAAACCAATTAACCATGACACAATTATCTCTAATAAAGATTAGTAAACAATTTCCTCCATCTCATTATGGTTTTAATCAAGTCAATGGTCAAAACCCTAATGAGGTGTCTTCTTCTCCGCCCCTATCATCCGTATATACATTGTAAGTGCACGGCGGCGCCCCGGCCGTCAATCCGACGGCCAAAAGCGGAAACGGTGGTAAACTTAAATTTTGCGGACTTTGCAAACCGGCACCACCGCGCACTAAAACCGGATCGGGCCATTAAACTAAATCTAGCTAACTACAAAGAGAAGGGGAAGAGATATACCGACGATCCAAGTCCTCCGGTCTTCATCTCCACTCCGATCTCCTCGCGGGATCTCCGTCCGTCTCCTCCTCGTCGGAAAGGGCACCACGAAGCCGGGTACTTTTACGGGCTCCCACCTCGATACTGAGGCAACTCGAGCATGAAGCCGGCAACTCGACATGCTCAAGATTTGCTGTAGGAATATAGTGTAGAATCAAAGTCTCTCTTTTGGGGTTTGGTTGCCATTTGAGGATGATGGAGGAATCAAAGAATAGAAAAATGGTGCTTGCATTTTTCTTGCAAGAGAATGAGATCAAGAATGAACTCTCAAGATGAACCTCTCATTTTCTTTCTCTCTTTTCTTTTTCTTCTTCTCTCTTTCTTTTTCAACCATGATAATAATCTATATCTCTTTGAAAATGGTGGAGGAAAAACTAATATGAAGCAAGAAGGGAGGTGAGTGTAGTAAAAGGAGGAGGGTGACCACATCCAAGAACATAATCATCACTAAATCTCAAATCAACCTCAAATCCATTTCAAATCTCATAAAGCAAAGATGCTAACCATTATGAAGGAAAAAGAAAAGATGCTATCATAATGCATGAAACCCCTCCACAAAAGTAATTTGCAAAACTGCAAATTACCCCCTCCATCAGAAAAGTCCGGCCGGGAAAGAACAAAGAAAAACCGGCCGGAACGGAAAGCAAAATGGCAACTCAAGAAAACTGGTCCCGTAATAAATTACAGGAAAACCCCACACTGTGCATACACACCCGCATTTGTATTCCGTCCGGATACAAATGCAATGAGACAAAATCTACACTGTACTAAACTAGGACCGGCTTAAGCCAAAGCCGGCTAGTAATATCCGTCCGATCCTGATCCGTGCAATACCGCACGTATCTGATCGAACGCTGCCATATAACTATACGGCCACTAGTACAAAACCGTCCGATCCTGATCCATGCAATACCGCACGTATCTGATCGGACCCTGCCATATCTCCATACGGCCTCTACAGCGTTTCGCCCGAAAGCTTGAGTAACTGTAAGTGTGGTGGACTCTAAAGACTCGTCAATACTATGGCTGTGGATTTAACCACTAGCACGTCAGAGGTATAAGCCAATACGTGACGGGCCACCAGCTATTGACCAAAAGGGACGTCGATGAGGAAGCTCACCCCGACACCCAACTGAGCCTGTCAGTGACAATATCCGTGCAGTCCGGTCCGTTCGTCTATGAGTATCGCATGGCGGGCCTAGGGGGTTGGAAAAAGTCAGACCCCCAAAAGCGGTACAAGTCGTGTCGGAGTGTAGCCCAGAACACCCTGAGATACTACTGGAATACCTACCAGTAAATCTCCTACCTTAGCCAAGGTCTTTGTGTAATGGCTCTCCTAGACACAGCGCGACCTCACCCCCAATACCGGGAGAGACGAACCCCCGAAGATCCGCTCACTGCCTCCATGTGGCTCGGGACTGTACCCAACTAAAACCTGTTTGCACGACTCCTTTGAGCCGTGGTAGGGTAGTAATCAAAGTACAGTGGGAACTCACACGAGACAAATGACGATCCCCAGGTCGATGAACTAACCTGTACACATGTCACCTGGGAACTGCTATCTGACGTCAGGTATAAGACCAACTAGCATGTTCCCGGCGAGTCCTGTCCGGTGTACTCATAACCCAATGAGCACCTGTATACATCTTAGGTGATCCAACTGACACCAGTGGCTTGTGAGACCGGCCACCGCCCCTCGTCGGGGTCTCGACTGTATACACTAGTCTACTCTGGAGAATCGATGCCCTGTCTCGAAACTCCCACGACTAGGGACCTTTTAAGGATGTGCTTGTAAACTCCAGCTCTCACTTATATGATCGCCCTCATACTGCCGGTAGTCAAGCAAGAATCCTAGGGGCTCTATCAACGTGCAATAGTGACCTGTCATGTCACCTAAAGCAGTACACGATGATAAAGGTAAACCAGATAGCATACTATCATCTTGAGTAAGACTGTCCTACCGGGATAGGTCCTCCCTCAATCATTGCAATCACGTGCCTGTGATCCAATAATTGACTCTGAGGGCACTATCTCCAACAATCTCCCACTTGCACTCAAGGCTAATTATTGCGATGTCGCATACTCACAGCCCGTGTGATACCGAACACCCAACTCCTCTACTAGTCAGTCTCACAAAAACCGTTTGTGAAACTATTGCGTTCGATGAATAGCCTCAGTGAGTGGATCCGCCTAGAAGTTTCTTTCTATGTCTCTTTATATCTCAAGTTCGCGGAGAAACCCATCTCCCGAAATGAGCAATACCTGTCTTAGAATGTGTCTGGATGTCTGATGGGACATAGCTCATAAATGAACTCCAAATCCAAACTTCTTAGACTGTATCGTCAACTGAACTTAATCAGTATCCTGCGCCATGCCGCCCTCAGTATTGCCTTGGACCACCTGTCCAAAATACTGCCCCTCGTCAGAGGGAAAAACTATAACTCTGACAACCTCCTTGTCGTCCATGTCACCTTGGAAGCCTGGAATGATAACCGTCTCCTAAAAGAGGCAGCCGTTATCATATTCCTAGAACAGCCACTTATGTTCTAAAACTGCTTCCGACTGTTTCTCCAGAATTGGATCAATGTCAACTTATTGCATCTGGTGCAAGAACAACATCTGGTGTGGTACTTGACATCTCATGATTGACTCAATTGCCTGAGCAAGTGATCTGCCAATCATGTACGTCCCTCTCCCCTTTAGTCTGTAAGACACCTTTAGAGAGGGTGACTCCATTACCTGCAGGTATACTACCGTGCCAGGAGTCGTCCATTCTAAATACTCTTAGAATGCTGTCAAAGTATCCTGATTGGGAAACCACCCAAATCTAGATCTAAAACCATAGATCTAGTAACCAGTATGTCTGATATTATGTCCAAGTCCTTTGTGGAGAAACCACTGTGTGACGACCAAAGTATAACCGATCGTAGTAAAGGAATATCACTTCCTACTACCTTCTCAACAGATCCATCCCCTATTCTGATGACGTCAAACCTATGACTGTCACATCAGAAACAGATGATCTATCTCCGCTACATCTGCTTTAGTCTATAAATAGACATAAGCCTGATGTCCACCAATGCTTCCGCTGCTCCCACTGACTACGACAACCCTCTGGCAGAGTCATATACACGTATACTTCTGAAGCTAGTTCAGAACGACGCTATACTCATCCTCCTGCCGGGTCTCGCAGCCTGGAACAACAACAATGGCAAGTGTGGGTAAACAAGAACTTCCCTGTCACCGTCCTTGAGGCTACCGGAGTACCTCTCGGGTGCCTGAAGCTACCCACCTTATCTGCGGAGTGGCCAAATGGAATGTCAAATCAGATTGAATCTTTAGGTTCTTTATCAAATCTTCAGTAATCGTTTGCGGTTCTGGAATCGCTTCCAGTTCTACCATACTCCCACTGCTGTTTTTGAAAAAATCCATTTTTAATAAAACTGTGGCGAGTCTTGAACAATATTTCTATTGATCTCCCAGATGGTAGAAAATCAACCCGCGTCATAGCCTGGGTCAACCCACAAACAGCCATTACAGAAACGTGCCTTGAGTTGTCCAGTGTCTGGTTTTAAGCATAAGCCGGACAACTCCCCGTACCTTAACAACGTTAAGATATGAACTGTTCTACATCCAATACAGAACCAGAGGCACTGATTTAATTGAACCAGATTCAAATCATGCAGCTATCTCCAGTGCATGTCAACTAAATGGAAGGAGGCCGATCAGCGTTACTCAACTTAGGAATGCTTCCAATTATGAGTAACCCGAAAGAGAAGCAAGTTCTCTTAATCATTACTATCATCTGAATACCATACACAAGTATCTACATCTTCGATCACTTTGAAGAATCCCGATACTTGCTATACCTGTTTCTCTACTCTATTCAAATACCTATAACTCCTCAAAACTTAGACCCTGTGTTTCTACGAAACATATGTCTAAGAACTAGAGAAGTTAAAAGTAAACAGAATATAGTATGAGGACCAACCCTTATGTCCTAGTGGACACTGGACAATATACAATACTATGTATAAGTCCCTGAGTCTTGCGACTCAATCACTGTGTGTCGTAGGTTAAAAACTGTACTTTTGGTTAAGAAGAATTACACCGTTGTTCAATGCTCCTTACCTAACCATCCACTGATATAGGTAAATGTCATCGACATAATATCAAAAGGTATATCTCACTCTATGAAAATAGACGTACAGATATATCAATTTGAAATTGGTGCACAACAGCGGATATTCAAAACCAAATATTTGCCGACCGGCAAACAGCCCAGATGATCTCCTCAAACATCACCGATTTCAACGAATCCCGATATAATGAGGATGATCACCCAATACCCAATGACTTACTCCCACTCATCATCTGTAAAACCATACAGATGTGAGAATCAAACCTGGTAAATACATACCCTGAAGTAAGTGTCTAATCGGGAAATCAGTTTTCTTTTAACATTACACAGTGAGACTGAAACTTTGAAATGTTTCGATGGGGTATCCCGGTATTCCTAGTAATGCCTCTTCCAGATTCACGACTGTAACCGTATAGTTCTTTGCCACCTCTCCAAATCCCTTCATATGTCTTTAGTCTTTGCCTTCTGTACACCCCTTTAGGCCAAATGGTTTTCTTCCTTCCCTACCGTTCGGCACCAGCCTATGGTTTGGAAGAAGACTATCCAAAAAGCATAAAGGGTGTACTGTCCTAATCCTAGGAGCACTCGCATCGCGAGAGAAGGTGAAGATAAAAGACACCTGAATGTACTTTATTCCTATTTCTCCTGAACCAGGATCCATCCCCGAACTGGAACAAGTTCCTTTCGAGTTCGTATATAACCATACGATGGATTATCCAATAAAATGGGATCTTCGTAATGATACGGAGCGTCCTGGAGAAATACAAAGGTGATTTAGGATTGGCGAAGGAATACATGGTTTGGTCGTGAATATCTGTTGCAATTTACTTTGCCCTCTTACTAATCCCTTACTTTGTCTTAACTTAATACCTTCTGTACACCGTTTAGGCTAATTGGCTTTCTTCCTTCCCTACCGGTCGGCACCAGCCTATGGTTTGGAAGAAGACTATCCAATTTGCGTAATAGGTGTACTACTCCTAAACCAAGGAGTACTCGCAACCTGAGAGAGGGTGAAAAGAAAAGACAACTGAATAATCCTATCCGTTTTCTCCAGAACCGGAAACCATCCTCGAATTCCTTCGAGTTCGTATCTAACCATACGATGGTTTTGTCCAATGGAAGTGGACGTTCGTAGTAATACGGGGTGTCCTGGAGAAAAGGGTAAAAGTAGGAGTGGCAATGAGGTTCGCAACTCTGACAATCCAAAAGCCAGTGTTAAGTAGGTTCAGTCAACTTGGTCACTGAGTCATAGTCTAGGGTCGGGTCAAAGGTCGCTGCCAAAGAGAGAGAGAAAAGAAACACTCAGCGTGCACTCTATCCTAGATCAGAATGGTTACCAATTTATCCAATCTGGAAACCTCCCACTGTACCTCAAATTCTCCTCCAAACCTGAAAGAAGAATTAGTTGGGAACACCCGAGGAGTAAATCAACTCATCAGTGGGAATCGGGATCCAACTATCATCGCATGATAACGTGACGGAATCCGCTCACGGTATCACACTCCAGAAGGTATGCTCATATCTGGCAAGTTTCAGTTCTTTTGAAACTCCCGATGTGATTTCTGCCCCATGCTCTTATGACCTTGGCGAAGGTCAACAAATCATAAGTCACATGTCAAGTTCTACCCGTCATTATCCAGGTTAATTTGAATCCACCCGTACAAGCCCTTGACGAAGGTCAACAAGGCTATACGACTGTCCCAAACCAACGCATCTACCTATGCAGCAGAAAGGTAACAAGCAGCTACCATGCACTATGCCTTGACGAAGGTCAACAAACATAGCATGAATACTACGTGCTACCCGTCTGAAACGACGGAGGGCTACGAATGGTTTCTGGCGAAAACCTTTAACGTAATGAACTTGATATCGTTGAAGGAACGGATAGCTTTTTAGAAAATATAGTGACGAAAACCTTTACTAAAGAGGTCACTCCCGGTGAAGGGATCTCGGCTCTTTCCCCGTAGAATGAGGTGCAGGATATTCCAACTGAATACCACGGTGCAAAGAAAAAGTAATCGGCTATAGTGAAGTTAATGCCCTGACGCAAACTTCTGTCCAAGGGGTCACTCCCGGTGAAGGGATCTCGGCCCTTGCCTCGTCGACTGAGGAGCAGGATATTCCAATGAATACCACGATGCAAAACAAAAGTAAACGTCCTTGCAATAACAGCTTTTTGAAAAAGTGTTCCAACAACATCAGATTAGGTTTGTTTAACTTGCATTGATCCGAATCAATGCAGTCCCATCAATTAATCACACCACAAAGAACGAAAATATACTGACGTACGTATATGCCATCCGCATTCGCCACTGGGTCCCGTCATCACTCGTTAGGTTAGCTTACTAACGACAGAGCGGGGACTGGACTAGCGCGGATGCAAAACATATACAACATCTACTAATATATATACCAATATATTATATTTCGCTCAAGGCGTGAAAAGAAATGCAACATCACAGAGAATGAACAGCATCACAGAAACAATACAGATATCTGGGATCCCCGGGTTTCACAGAGCCACTACTGAAACCCGACGTTCCCCTGGTCGTGTGGATAGCCTGTGCAATGAAATCCTAGACCCCTACGGGCGCGGCAAGTCACCCGCCAAAACCTGAAGCGAGGCAGCCCCCTTCAGCGCCGTGAATGGACCACCCAGCACTTCACGGAATCCGGTAACTTGGGCACCCCTCCTGGGTCAACCTGTACCCCCTACGAGTGCGGCGAATAGCCCGCCAATCCTAGAGTGAAGCCCCTTCGGTCTCAATGCCATGAGATGCGGGCTTGTTGCCCTCTAGAACCCGGCTATCCGTGCACCCCACCGTGGGGTAATCCTAGTACAGAAAGTAAAATATACATACACCGGGTACATCGACCGCAACCAGGTCGTGCCCCAAAAGAATAATACAATCAGGCAGTGACGGCAGTCCACATGTCGGACGCTCGCCCCGCAATAACAAATGTACATAATACAACAATACAGTACTAGCATTGCATCCAGGCTATCCCCCACGACCGATCCGCAACATCACAGCATAAACATAGAACATCAACGTGAAAGTCACGTTCGCAAATCCGTCTAACCGGGCTATAGCAGTTAGACAGGATTTACCGATCGAGTGACATTCACGGTCGCAGATATAATGTAAATACTGTGAAAAATGTGTTTTAAAATATTCCGATCGATCAAAAATTAACAAGTGGGCCCTCAATCAAAACTGTAGCATTCACAGAAAACCTTGGCCCAATTTTAATATTCCAAAACCCATATTTTAAGCCCAGAAGGCCACTGAAAAAATTTGGTGATGTGACATGAATAGTGCGCGGCGGAAGGGCCGCACGAGGTGGGGTTTCGCGGCGCTTGCGCGGCGGAATGGTGAGATCATGTTGCCAAATTTTTACAGTATGCTTCTATTTCCCTGCACATCACTCTGAGACAACCAGAAAAATTTTTGGACTCCAAAAAATTTCGACAGAAACTGATGTGCTAGAAAAATACGGTTTTTGGAAATTTGTTCGATCGGAAACGTAAAACACATCACACAAAACTAGACTATGTTAATGGCGAGGCTCTGATACCACTGTAAGTGCACGGCGGCGCCCCGGCCGTCAATCCGACGGCCAAAAGCGGAAACGGTGGTAAACTTAAATTTTGCGGACTTTGCAAACCGGCACCACCGCGCACTAAAACCGGATCGGGCCATTAAACTAAATCTAGCTAACTACAAAGAGAAGGGGAAGAGATATACCGACGATCCAAGTCCTCCGGTCTTCATCTCCACTCCGATCTCCTCGCGGGATCTCCGTCCGTCTCCTCCTCGTCGGAAAGGGCACCACGAAGCCGGGTACTTTTACGGGCTCCCACCTCGATACTGAGGCAACTCGAGCATGAAGCCGGCAACTCGACATGCTCAAGATTTGCTGTAGGAATATAGTGTAGAATCAAAGTCTCTCTTTTGGGGTTTGGTTGCCATTTGAGGATGATGGAGGAATCAAAGAATAGAAAAATGGTGCTTGCATTTTTCTTGCAAGAGAATGAGATCAAGAATGAACTCTCAAGATGAACCTCTCATTTTCTTTCTCTCTTTTCTTTTTCTTCTTCTCTCTTTCTTTTTCAACCATGATAATAATCTATATCTCTTTGAAAATGGTGGAGGAAAAACTAATATGAAGCAAGAAGGGAGGTGAGTGTAGTAAAAGGAGGAGGGTGACCACATCCAAGAACATAATCATCACTAAATCTCAAATCAACCTCAAATCCATTTCAAATCTCATAAAGCAAAGATGCTAACCATTATGAAGGAAAAAGAAAAGATGCTATCATAATGCATGAAACCCCTCCACAAAAGTAATTTGCAAAACTGCAAATTACCCCCTCCATCAGAAAAGTCCGGCCGGGAAAGAACAAAGAAAAACCGGCCGGAACGGAAAGCAAAATGGCAACTCAAGAAAACTGGTCCCGTAATAAATTACAGGAAAACCCCACACTGTGCATACACACCCGCATTTGTATTCCGTCCGGATACAAATGCAATGAGACAAAATCTACACTGTACTAAACTAGGACCGGCTTAAGCCAAAGCCGGCTAGTAATATCCGTCCGATCCTGATCCGTGCAATACCGCACGTATCTGATCGAACGCTGCCATATAACTATACGGCCACTAGTACAAAACCGTCCGATCCTGATCCGTGCAATACCGCACGTATCTGATCGGACCCTGCCATATCTCCATACGGCCTCTACAGCGTTTCGCCCGAAAGCTTGAGTAACTGTAAGTGTGGTGGACTCTAAAGACTCGTCAATACTATGGCTGTGGATTTAACCACTAGCACGTCAGAGGTATAAGCCAATACGTGACGGGCCACCAGCTATTGACCAAAAGGGACGTCGATGAGGAAGCTCACCCCGACACCCAACTGAGCCTGTCAGTGACAATATCCGTGCAGTCCGGTCCGTTCGTCTATGAGTATCGCATGGCGGGCCTAGGGGGTTGGAAAAAGTCAGACCCCCAAAAGCGGTACAAGTCGTGTCGGAGTGTAGCCCAGAACACCCTGAGATACTACTGGAATACCTACCAGTAAATCTCCTGCCTTGGCCAAGGTCTTTGTGTAATGGCTCTCCTAGACACAGCGCGACCTCACCCCCAATACCGGGAGAGACGAACCACCGAAGATCCGCTCACTGCCTCCATGTGGCTCGGGACTGTACCCAACTAAAACCTGTTTGCACGACTCCTTTGAGCCGTGGTAGGGTAGTAATCAAAGTACAGTGGGAACTCACACGAGACAAATGACGATCCCCAGGTCGATGAACTAACCTGTACACATGTCACCTGGGAACTGCTATCTGACGTCAGGTATAAGACCAACTAGCATGTTCCCGGCGAGTCCTGTCCGGTGTACTCATAACCCAATGAGCACCTGTATACATCTTAGGTGATCCAACTGACACCAGTGGCTTGTGAGACCGGCCACCGCCCCTCGTCGGGGTCTCGACTGTATACACTAGTCTACTCTGGAGAATCGATGCCCTGTCTCGAAACTCCCACGACTAGGGACCTTTTAAGGATGTGCTTGTAAACTCCAGCTCTCACTTATATGATCGCCCTCATACTGCCGGTAGTCAAGCAAGAATCCTAGGGGCTCTATCAACGTGCAATAGTGACCTGTCATGTCACCTAAAGCAGTACACGATGATAAAGGTAAACCAGATAGCATACTATCATCTTGAGTAAGACTGTCCTACCGGGATAGGTCCTCCCTCAATCATTGCAATCACGTGCCTGTGATCCAATAATTGACTCTGAGGGCACTATCTCCAACATACATACCCGCATCCGTGTCCCGAGAAACACGAATGCAATGAGACGAAGCCAATCCAATAATCATGTACTAGGATCCGGATTAAACCAAAGACCACTAGTATAGTCCGCTCGTTTGCGAACGTGACATTCGCGTTGATGTTTTGTGCTTGTGCTGTGATTGCGGTTGGATAGTCATGATGGATAGCAAGTGGTGCAATGTTAGTGGTACAGTTAATGATTCATTTGTATATTCATTTTGCGGGGCGAGCGTCCGACATGTGGACTGCCGTCTTTGCCTGGTTGTATATTATTTTGGGGCACGACCGGGTTGAGGTCGATGTCACCATTTGTACATATTATTTTCTTTTTCTGTACTTGGATTACCCCACGATGGAGTGCACGGATAGCCGGGTTCTAGAAGGTAACAAGCGCGCATCTCATGGCGTTGAGATGGAGGGGGCTTCATTCTAGAATTGGCGGGCTATTTACCGCACTCGTAGGGGGTATAGTTTGACCTACGGAGGGGCACCAAGTTACCGGATTCCGTGAAGTGCTGGGTGGCCCATTCACTTTGTTGAAGGGGGCTGCCTCACTTCTGGGATTGGCGGGTAACTTGCCGCGCTCGTAGGGGTCTAGGTTCTCATTGCTTAGGCTATCCACACGACCGGGAACGTCGGGTTTTATTTGCGGCTCAAATAAAACCCTGGGCTCCAAGATTATCCACCATTATGTATTGTTGGCTGAGATTCCATGATGTTGATTATTATCATGCCTGGGACGAATGTTGTATATACTTATATATATACTGGTAGATGTTGTATATGTTTTTGCACCCGCGCTAGTCCAGCCCCCGCTCTGTCGTTTGTTAAGTAACCTAACGGGTGATGACGGGGCCTAGTGGCAAATGCGGATGGCATATACGTACATTTTATTTTCGTTCTTTTCTAGTGTGATAGATTAATTTATGGGACCGCATTAATTTTGATTAATGCAAGAAAATAAACCTAATAGACGTTGTTGGAACAAATTACGAAAAACTACAGTTATATTCTTTCGCTTTGCATAATAGTATTCGGTTATGAATATCCAACACCTCATTCTACGAGGCAAGAGCCGAGATCCCTTCGTGGGGAGTGACCTCTTGAGCTAAAGTCTATACTATAGATTACTCGGTTTTTTCAAAACCAGAAATTTTCAAAAGGCGGAGCTTAAACCACTCCTTTTTTCAAAATTGCTCAGGTTCCTTCAACGATATCAAGTTCATTACGTTAACGGGTTTTTCGCCAAAAACCCAGTCGTAGCCCTCCGTCATTTCGGATGAGTTGTACCAAGGATTCGTGCTGCGTTTGTTGGCCTTTGTCAAGGCACGGTAGCTAGATATTGCTTGTCTGTTGCATATTAAGATATGATTATCTAGGACAGTCGTACAGCTTTGTTGGCCTTTGTCAAGGGTATGTACGGGTGGGTCTAGATTAATCCTGGATAATGACGGGTTGAACTTGACTAGTGGATTATGATTTGTTGGCCTTTTTCAAGGTCATATACGGCAAGGGGCAAAAACCACCTCGGGAGTTTCAAACATACAGGAAAATTGCAGATTTAGCATACCTTTTGGAGTGTAGTGACTAGAATGGATTCCATCTAGGTCATTACACAATGATAGTTGGATCCCGATCCCACTGATGAGTTAGATTACTCTCGGGAGATTATTTCACTTAACAATCTGTAGGGTTCCTAGGAACTCTTGTGAAGGTTCATAAGGCATCAAACATGCCCGAATAAAATTTTAGATGTGCCGAACAACCCAAAGCCGGGATCATTGCTAGATTATTAGGGTTTAACAAGCAAGTAAACATCTTTACTACTAAGTGTGAGGGATTACAACCTTCGTAGTCCGCTCCTTCGCTTCACAAGCTCCGAGTAGAAGTCCCTTCACCGCGATCCACGATCTCTCGGACTCAAGAGAGGCTCCATGACTCGAACGATCCATGATAGCTTGTCGTATTCCTTTTCTCCGATGATCTACGTCGAAGTTGCAATAGCTCAAGCTCTCTCACTCTAATGAGGTGAACACCCTAATCTAATGGGCTATATTAGATGAGGATGATGGAGTAGTATTTATGTTTTCTTTTTATATCATTTTCTCTCAAGAGATCATCACAAAAGAAATAACTAGTGAGTTCTTTTCAAAACTCAAGAGAGAAAAAGATGAAGAATAATGAGAATGAGATATTCCTTTTGTGATGAATAGTAATAAGAGTATATAATTGATTATGGAACCATGGTCAAGGATGAGAGACTTAACCTTTGTAGAGAATAAACTAGAGCTAGGGTTGGTTAGGTTAAGAATGAGTCATGGATAAGTATCAACCATAATATCTTAACCAAGACAAAAGGAAATCCTTCTAGAATGAACAAGAAGGAGCTAACCCTAATCAAACCCTAATCTCTTTTTATCATCCCTAAACATGTTTCATAATAAATCATATCATGTCACAATAATATATATCACACATATATTATATATTTGCAACAAAAGAAAATAATACAATTAACATATATCGCATATATATCAATGTATTAATCCGGTGAGAAAATGAAATAATAAAGCAAGCCAATATTAGATAATGTAATACAATATATCATATATATCATTAAACATTAAATTATCGAATCAACACTTGATCCGACGATCCGGTTATATCGAATATAACCGACTAATATATCATGTACCGATTCATCGAATCAACACTTGATCCGATGTCCCGGTTCATATCTAAATATCGCGAAAATATAGTACGGTATCACATATCGCATTATCTTCGATCCTGCACATATCACATATGTGCCTCTACTCCGTTTTGCCTGAGCCAAGAAACCTCTGTGTAGAACTCTAAAGAATCGTCAATACGCCGGTAGCAGGTGATGATCATATCAAACATCCACAAGCTGCAAGCGGTCAGCTAAACGTAACAGCCAGCCAGGTATTGAGCGATCAGAAGATCAACAAGCTAGCCTGTCCGTTCGCCTGTGAATCCAATCAGTAATACCTCCGTACAGTCCGGTCTGTTCGTCTGATATGTCGCATATAAAGTCTAGGGGTGGTATACGTCAGACCCCAGTAACCGATAAGTCGTGTCGATGTGAGGCTTATAACAGGTCGAGAAACTACTGGTAACACTTACCAGTATATCTCTATATCAGCCCTAGCCAGGGACTTCCAGTTATAGCCAATCGAACACAGCACAACATCAACTCCCTATACCGGGAGAGACGAATCCCCTCCTATCGCTCATTGCCTCCATGTGATTCGGGACTGTACCCAAAAGACACCATTTTGCATGCCCTCTTGGACGTGGTAAGGTGGAAATCAAAACACAGTGGGAATCACACAAGACTCTATGATGATCTCGGGTCTACAGACTACGCTGTACCAGTGTTACCGGAGAACTGCCATCTGATGTGTGGTATATCACCATCTGGGAGTTCTCGGTGAGTCCGTCCAGTGTTCCCAGTCTCCACTGAGCACCCGTACACCATCCTTGATGTCAAACACCGATGGATATGGGATCATCCATCGCCCATCATATGGGTCAAGATGCGTATACGCTAGTCTACTTTGGTGTATCGATGCCCTGTCTCGATATACCCTCGACTAGGAACATTTATAGGAAGTACTCATCGATTACCGTGGCCCCACTAGTATGATCTCATCATAATCCCAGTAGTCGAGTACAGATCCTAAGGGCTTTATCAACATGTGAGAGAAAGACAGTAAACTAATACAAGTCAACATGTTAAGATAAAGTGGAACCAAATAGCATACTATCATGACGAGCAAGAAAGTCCTCTCTTTATATATTCAAGCATCCATCATAATATACATCATATGTACAACAATGGCCTCTAGGGCATATACATAACTAACAATCTCCCACTTCCACTAAGGCCAGCTGCTGTAGTATCTCATACCTAGCATCCCGAATAATCTCTCAAACTGTATCTGGGGAATGGCCTTCGTGAGTGGATCTGCAGTGTTATCCTTCGTATCTACTCTCCAGACCTCGATCTCCCGGCGATCAACTATCTCCCTGATCAGGTGATACCGCCTCAGAATATGTCTGGACTTCTGATGGGACCTGGGTTCCTTGGCCAAAGCCACAGCTCCATTGTTATCGCAATACAGAGGTATTGGATACTCATTAGATGGAACCACACCAAGTTCACTAATGAACTTCTTCATCCAGACAGCCTCTTTGGCAACATCGTTGGCAGTGATGTATCAAGCCTCCATCATCGAGTCTGCAACGGTATCCTGTTTGGAACTCTTCCAACATACCGCCCCTCCATTGAGGGTAAAGACAAATCCTGAGTTCGACTTAGAGTCGTCCTTATCACTTTGGAAGCTGGAATCGGTAAAGGACTCCACCCGGAGTTCTCCGTTACCATACACCAAGAACATTTCTCTAGTCCTTCGCAAGTACTTGAGAATGTTCTTCACAGCTGTCCAGTGACTCTCTCCAGGATCTGCTTGATACCGACTCACTACACTTAGTGAGTATGCTACATCGGGTCTGGTACATAGCATCGCATAAATGATAGAGCCTACTGCCGAAGCATAGGGTATCCCTTGCATGCGAGCTCTCTCCAAATCAATCTTGGGAGACATCTCTTTGGAGAGAGTGAGTCTAGAGATCATGGGTTGGTTCCCACGCTTGGATTCTTCCATACTAAACCTTTTTAGTATGGTGTCAATGTACCTGAATTGGGACAATCCCAGTATCCTTTTGGATCTATCTCTATAGATCCTAATCCCCAATATGCAGGAGACATCACTAAGATCTTTCATTGAGAATCTTTGTGATAAGAAGAGCTTGACTGATTGCAGCATTGGAATATCATTTCCTATCAAGAGTATGTCATCCACGTACAATACGAGGAAGACAACCTTACTCTCTGCTACCTTCTTATAGATACAAGGTTCATCTATATTTTTGATGAAGTCAAACTCTTTGACTACAACATCAAAACAGATGTTCCAACTCCGCGATGCTTGCTTCAACCCATAAATAGATTTAAGCAGCTTGCACACCTTTCCGCTGCTCCCACTATCTACGAAGCCCTCTGGCTAAGTTATGTACACGCACTCTTCTAAATCACCGTTTAGAAAGGCGGTCTTAACATCCATTTGCCAGATTTCGTAGTCATGGTATGCAGCAATGGCAAGTAAGATCCGGATGGACTTAAGCATAGCCACTGGAGAAAAAGTTTCGTCATAATCCACACCTTGTCTTTGACGAAAACCCTTTGCTACAAGTCTAGCTTTGAAAGTCTCAACTTTTCCATCTACACCAAATTTCCTTTTAAAAATCCTCTTGCTTCCAATGGGTTTTACCCCTTCAGGAGCATTTTCCAAAGTCCATAGTTATTGGTGTACATGGATTCCATCTCAGATCGCATTGCATCAAGCCATTTCACAGAGTCACCACTCGTGATGGCCTGCTCGAAACTAGTCGGGTCATCATCTTCCATGATGCAATCCTCACTATCACCATCAATGAGAAAACCGTAGTATCTCTCAGGTGGATGAGAAACCCTGCTATATCGGCGGAGAGGCTGAGGTTCGTCGGGTACTACTGAATCCTCTTGTTCTACTAAGCCTTCTGTTAAAGTTTGTGTCGCTGGAACCTCTTCCAGTTCTACCTCAATGCCACTACTCTGTTTCATAAGAAATGCTTTTTCTAAGAAAGTGACATGTCGAGAAACAAACACCTTTTGTTCTTCGGGGTGGTAGAAGATATACCCTTGTGAATTTTTGGGATATCCTGCAAACTTACATAAGACAGAGCTATCCTCGAGTTAGTCCGGATTTTGTCTATTGACATAGGCTGGACAACCCCATATCTTAACATACTTAAGAGATGGTCTCTTCCCTTTCCATATCTCATATGGAGTGGTAGGCACTGATTTGGTAGGAACCATATTCAATAGGTGTATGGCTGTCTCAAGCGCATACCCCCAGAAGGAAATAGGTAACCCAGCTGTACTCATCATCGAACGCACCATATCTAATAGGGTGCAATTCCTCCATTCCGATACACCGTTGTGCTGTGGTGTGTAAGGAGGAGTAAGCTGAGAGAGAATCCCATTCTCTTTTAGATAATCTAGGAACTCATTGCTTAAGTATTCTCCTCCTCGATCAGATCGATGAATCTTAATACTTTTGCCCGTTTGGTTCTCTACTTGGTGCTTATATTCTCTGAATTTCTCAAAAGCTTCAGACTTGTGTTTCAACAGGGACACATGCCCGTATCTAGAGAGATCGTCAGTGAATGTAATGAAGTAGGAAGAACCGTTCCTGGCGTGTGTAGACATGGGACCGCATACATCACTATGTACCAGTCCTAAGAGTTCCGTAACTCTTTCTCCGTGTCCACTAAATGGAGCTTTGGTCATTTTTCCTTTGAGACATGAATGGCAAGTATCATAAGATGATAATTCGAACGGATTCAAATATCCATCCTTATGCAACTTAGCCAGTCGTGTCGCATTGATATGACCAAGTCTACAATGCCACAAAAAAGATTCGTTCATTTCTGAACTTTTCCTCTTGTGTGTGTTTTGTATATTGAGGACTGTATTTTGATTTAGAATGAATATGCCATTATGCAATCATCTTTTGATCTAGGAATATGTTCATAACATTATCCTATAGTACAAAATTATATCCTTCTTTGCTTAATAAAGAAACTGATATAATGTTGCACATCATGTTCGGTATATAATAGCACTCATTCAGAATCAGTGTATCACCACTTGGTAATACTAGGTGATATTCGCCAACTTCTTTGGCTGCAACATTTTCCCCATTCCCTACTTGAACGGAATGATCACCCTTTCCCAGTTCTCTACCTTTTTGTAACCCATGTAACAATTTACATATGTGGGATCCTGATCCGGTATCTAATACCCAGGACGTAGGGTGAACTGAGAAACAGTTCTCAATAACTAACAAACCTGAAGAAGATGCATCAACATGCATGTTCTTTTGGGCGGCTTGAGAATCCAGATATTCTCTTATTCCCTGTTCAGTGTTATAACTCTTATAAAAAAGAACGGGTCCAACGTTCCCCTGCTCAGTATAATAAGCGGGTTCAGTCAATACACGCATATTATTATCTTGATTATGGCCTGACATGGTCGCTACCTGGAGAGAGAGAGAAGAAATCACTTTAGCGTATGCTCTTGCAAGATTAGATTGGTTATTATCTTATCTAATCAGGATATCTCCCACTGTTTTTATCAAATCTACCTTCAAACCCTAAAAGGTAAGATTAGCCGGGATTAATTACACCCTACAATTTCGTCAATCTTTCAGCCAGATCAGTGTCGGTACTTGAGGGAGCTTCCACGTGCTTTCGCACGGACCTAATTAAAGTAAACCTCATTTTCCCAGAGACGTAACCCCGTTAACACTTTTCTAGACACCTACTTGAACGGCTAATTGTCCTGTGTAAAACTTTCCCAGGAGTAACTCTTACTCGAAGTGGGTATCGGGATCCAACTATCTCATAGCAGGTATGCAATCTCATTGCAAAATTTCAACACTTGAAATTCCCGATAATATTTTGCCCCTAACGTGCAATGACCTTGACGAATGCAAAACAACTCATAGTCCGCTAGTCAAGTTCAACCCGTATATTTCTTGATTGAATTAAACCCACCTGCACGACCCTTGACGAATGCCAAACAACGCCGTAGGAATACCCTAATCCAATCGCATCATATGCTACAGATAAATAGTAAATAGCTATCGTACACTACGCCTTGACGAATGCCAAACAACCGTAGCACGAATACTAAGTAATATCTATCTGAAATGTCGGAGGGCTACGACAGGTTTTCTGAAAACCTGTTGCGTAATGTACTTGATATCGTTGTAGAATCAAGTGAAATGTTGAAATGGAGTGATTTTGAGGCTTTCATCGGTTTTGCTAAAGAGGTCACTCCCGGTGAAGGGATCTCGGCTCTTTCCCCATCGAATAAGGTGCAGAATATATCATATATATCGCTATGCAAACCAAAACTCTAAAAGCAATCAAAAGACAAACCGAGTTTTGTAGCATCTGCCAGTTTCGCTAAAGAGGTCTTTCCCGGTGAAGGGATCTCGGCTCTTTCCTCATCGAATAAGGTGCGGGGTATATCATATATACCTCTATGCAAAGAAAAACTGTAGCCACCCTTTTTATAAAGTTTTGATTCTACAACATCTTTTAGGTTTCCTTTCTTTTTATTAATCTCATTAATAAAATCCCATCAGCTTATGCTTCCTAAGCATCACAGAAGAAACGAAAGCAGTAATATTTATATATCAGCACATATATATAGTATAAGCATTCGTCTCAGGCAGTAATATTGTCATGACCCAATGTTTGGTCCATGACCGGCACTTAACCACGTGACGTCTACAGGCGTAACGCGACTAAATGAACCGAAAACCCAGAAAACACACCAGTAAAAGTATAGAGTGTTTTAAGTTTTAAATGAAAGCACTTACTAACATTTTAAGAAATCTAAGTAAACAATCACCAAAATAGCAATATACGACGCCGTAGCGAAGATCATGATCCACAAGTGGGAACATCACAGATAGAATAAACTGCAAGTACAGTCGGCTCACAACAAGCACGACACCAGAAAACAAACAATATAATCATCGTCCTCACACTGTCTCTAAGTCAAATACATACATGGTAGATGGAGAATACTAGATACAAAAGTACGTACAATAAAAGTAACCAGATACCACAACCCACCTAATAGCAAAATAACTCTCGCACCAACTGTAGTGGTATCTGTAGCCAAAAGATGCAAAAGACAGCCTGCCGTGACTACTCCAAGGGAAACCTGCAAATACTGTGGCACAACGAGGGTGAGTTTCCAACTCGTGAATAGAAATAACATATAAAGGTCATCGCGAGCATGCACGTACTGCACTACTCTATCATATGCCAACAGATGATATCAATGCGTGATAAGCAGTATGTGCAATAATCATGCGAGTGCTCTATCAGGTAATATAACTACAGGATGAGGTACAATAATAAATGCTTAGCATGGGCAATATAATATCTACACGGAATGTCAACGTGGAATATATACTCGGTGTCCATCAATTGACCCAGATCCCCCAAATAACTCAGGCGCCGGCACTCTCATCGGCCCTCTAATCCTGTAAATCTCTGAGAATCACGAGTGCCCAATATCGGCACCCAAATATCATAAGTACTCGTGTCCAACATCGACACGCAAATCCTCATCCATCGGGCCCCGTCAGTCCGGGTCAGCCCACGAGCTCCGTCTGCGGTATCGGCCCTCGGCCCCGGCAGTACGGATCATCCCGCATCCATCTATCGACTCTGATCAGTATCCGCCTGATAACTGCCAGGTCCAACCAATCACCGGTAGGTAGTAGTTGTAAGTCCATGCTGACTCTCCCGGTACTTACGGGTATGCGGAATTTGATGAAAAACAATTTTCTAGAGGCGGCAACATGGTCTCAAACCGGATCTTTGTTAAACTATCTACTTAACAACCTAACTAGGAGTAGTTAACAACTCGGTTAGGGGGTTATACCTTGCTTTCTTGAACTCCTTCGTCTTCTACACTTGATGGTTGCACGGATCGGCTTTACCCCGTCGTCTCCTTGCGCCGAAGATCGATCCACCCGAAAGCTTCTACCTTTGGCTTCTTCGTCGAACTTTGAAGAAACTAGTTCACTCGGTTTGCTAAACCTTGTGAACTAGAGTGAGTAGAGGAGAGTGTGTTGGGATTTTTCTCTATGGTTCTTGCTTCTCAACTCATGAGACAAAAGAACCATAGACTAGAGAGAAAGGGAGAGCAAGAGGAAGAGGGTGAGAGCTCAAACCAAGAGAGAGAAAAGAAATGAAATAATGAGCAAGACTTTTCTCTCTTGGCTCTCATAATCCAAAGCCATCATAACCAATAATAGCAATCAAGTATTAGTGATGGTTTAAGCTACAATAGCCATATCATTTCATGCACTCATTTTGCACAAGATAAAAAAGCAAGCAAAAGTCTTTGCCATGAAATGACAGCTATTGTCATGATGATGGTCAACTAGTCCAACCTAGTCAACCGGTCAACAAAGTCAACAAGTCAACAAAGTCAACCCCTCAACAACCATGTCACTATAATACTTAATTAATATTAATGTTAATCATATATCATATTCTCATTAGGGTTGAGCAAAAAGTCAATAGTCAACAGTCAACACTCAACAACCCTAATGAGAATCCTCTGCCTCTGTCTCTCCGTCAACTGTGCATACACACCCGCATCCGCGTTCCGAGGAACACGAATACATACTAGAAAAAACCAATCCCAAAACATACACTAGGATCTGGCTTAAACCAAAGCCCGCTAGTGTTAACTGTCCGGACACTGTACGTGCACAAGTGCAAGGATGTGACCGAACCATGTCGCAAAACCATGCGACCTGTCGCAA
The DNA here is from genome assembly GCA_030015575.1 of Agapanthus africanus. Lineage (NCBI taxonomy): Eukaryota > Viridiplantae > Streptophyta > Magnoliopsida > Asparagales > Amaryllidaceae > Agapanthus > Agapanthus africanus. The sequence goes on from JASDDO010000014.1 coordinate 384,175,954, forward strand.
AACCATGCGACCTCTACACTTTTGCTTAAAGGCAAATAGCTTTCTGTGTGGGACTCTAAAGACTCGACACTACGCTGGCAGTGGGTTTAACCACAAACCGCAAGCGGCACTAGCTGTGCGTAACGGTCCCCAGGTAGATGCCGACAAGAAGACTGACGAGGTGAAACCCATCTGAACTCCTACTGAGCCTGAATGTGACAATCTCCGTACAGTCCGGTCAGTTCGTCTCATACATCGCATGGCGGGCCTAGGGGCGGTAAACGTCAGTCCCCTAATAGCGGTACAAGTCGTGTCGGAGTGATGCCCAGAACACGCTGAGATTACACTGGAAGCCTACCAGTATATCTTGCTTGCCCTGGCCAGGGACTACTCGTGTAATGGCTCTCCTAGACACAGTGCGATGTCAACCCGCAATACCGGGAGAGACGAATCCTGTCTAACCGTCACTGCCTCCAAGTGCTTCGGGACTGCACCCAAAAACTACCTGTTTGCACGACTCTTTTGAGCCGTGGTAGGGTAGTAATCAAAGTACAGTGGGAACACACTCGAGGCGAAGTGACAGTGTCAAGTCAGCGGACTAAGCTGTACTCATGTCACCTGGGAACTGATAACTGACGATAGGTATAATACCAACCAGTCAGTTCCCGACGAGTCCTGTCCAATGTACTCGTAACCCAACGAGCACCCGCATACTATCTCCAGTACGACGTACTGACGGCTGTGGGACAGACCGTCTCCCACACTGGGATGAGAAACGCATGCGCTAGTCTACCCCGGAGTATCGATGCCCTGTCTCGATAGTCCTGCGACTAGGGACCTGCATAAGGATGTGCTTATAGATTACCTAGCCCCCACTAGTGTGACTGCCATCACAACGCTGGTAATCAAGCAAAGATCCTAAGGGCTTCACTAATGTGTATAGGTGATATACTAAAATAAACACATGTACACATTGAAGTAGAAACAAACCAAGTAGCATACTACTATTTTGAGCAAGATTGTATATACAACAGTGAATATCCCAAGCTTCCATTAAGTAATATACAAACTAGTATGATACAGTAATGGCCTCTAGGGCATATACACTAACAATCTCCCACTTGCACTAAGGCCATGTACTGGCGTATCGAAGAACTATCATCTCGATCAGCCACTCGAACTGAGTCTGGGGCAAGGCCTTGGTGAATAGATCTGCAGTGTTATCTTCTGAAGCGACCCTCCGAACCTCGATCTCCTGGCGATCCACGATCTCCCTGATATGGTGATACCGCCTCAAGATGTGTCTGGATTTCTGATGGGACATGGGTTCCTTCGCTAAAGCTATAGCCCCGTTGTTGTCGCAATACAGAGGTATTGGATCAACAATGGACGGAACCACCTGAAGTTCTTTCAAGAACTTCCTCATCCAGACGGCTTCTTTTGCGGCATCAGATGCAACGATGTATTCCGCTTCCATCGTCGAGTCTGCAACGGTTTCCTGTTTGGAACTCTTCCAACACACCGCCCCTCCATTGAGGGTAAAGACAAAACCCGACATGGACTTGGAATCATCCTTGTCACTCTGGAAGCTGGAGTCAGCAAAGGCCTCGATCTGGAGGTCTTTTCCGCCATACACCAAGAACATCTCCTTAGTCCTTCTCAGGTACATGAGAATGTTCTTTACCGCTATCCAGTGTTTCTCCCCAGGGTTTGACTGATACCGGCTTACCACACTCAGTGCATAAGCTACATCCGGTCTGGTACACAACATCGCATACATTATAGAGCCTACCGCAGAAGCGTAGGGTATAATAGACATGCGATCCCTCTCCAAATCAGTCTTGGGAGACATCTCTTTAGAGAGGGTGATCCCGTGACAAGCCGGTAGGTTTCCGCGCTTGGAATCTTCCATACTGATTCTTTTCAGTATGGTGTCAATGTACCTGGACTGTGAAAGTCCTAATATCCTCTTGGATTTATCACGATGGATCCGGATCCCCAGGATGTATGAGGCATCACCCAGGTCTTTCATGGAGAACCTGTGTGACAAGAACCCCTTGACAGATTGTAGCATAGGAATGTCATTTCCTATTAAGAGAATGTCATCCACGTATAAAATGAGGAATACTACAGTTCTCGCTACAAATCTACTATAGATGCATGGCTCATCTGGATTTTTGATAAAGCCAAATTCCTTGACCGTATCATCAAAACAGATGTTCCAACTCCGTGATGCCTGCTTTAGTCCATAGATGGACTTAAGCAACTTGCACACATTTCCGCTGCTCCCACTCTGAATGAAACACTCTAGCTGGTCCATATAAACACACTCCTCTAAATTTCCATTTAGAAAAGCGTTCTTTACGTCCATCTGCCCAATCTCATAATCGTGGAAGGCAGCAATGGCAAGAAGGATCCGAATGGATTTCAGCATAGCCATTGGAAAAAAGGTTTCGTCACAGTCCAAGCCAGGTCTTTGACGGAAACCTTTTGCAACAAGTCTAGCTTTATAGGTCTCAACCTGTCCATCTACAGCAATCTTCCTTTTGAAGATCCACTTGCATCCTACGGGTTTTACCCCATCTGGAGCAATGTCCAACGTCCATACTTTGTTGGTGTACATGGACTCAATTTTGGTCCGCATTGCATCCAGCCATTTTACCGAGTCAACGCTCTGAACGGCCTGCTGGAAGCTGTAGGTTCATCATAATCAATGATGCAATCCTCTCTATCCCCGTCGATGAGAAAACCGTAGTATCTCTCGGGCGGATGAGACTGCCTACTACTCCTGCGGAGCGGCATAGGAATGTCCTGATCTTTCGAACCCTCTGGTTCTACTAAGCTTTCAGTAATAGCTCATGGTTCTGGAAATTCTTCCAGTTCTACTGCGCTCCCACTTATTTCCTTTTCTAAGAACTGGTGTTCTAGAAAATGGGCTTGACGAGAAACAAAAACCTTTTGTTCCTCTTCGCAATAGAAGAAATATCCCTTGGAGTTATTTGGATATCCCACGAACTTGCACTGTACTGAGCGTGCCTCGAGCTTGTCCGCATGCTGCTTTATGACAAAAGCTGGACTTCCCCATGTCTTAATGTGATTAAGATAGGGTCTCTTCCCACACCACATCTCATATGGTGTAGTAGGCACAGTCTTAGTTGGAACTCGGTTCAAGAGGTATGCAGCTGATTCTGGTGCATATCCCCAGAATGATCGCGGTAACTCATCGTTACTCATCATGGACCATACCATATCTAATAGGGTTCGGTTCCGTCTCTCCGATACACCGTTATGTTGCAGAGTGTATGGAGGAGTAAGCTGAGAGAGAATTCCGTTCTCTTTTAAATAGTCCAGGAACTCGGCACTCAAGTATTCACCACCTCGATCCGATCTTAGAATCTTGATACTTTTTCCGGTTTGTTTTTCTAATTCATTCTTATATTCCTGGAATTTTCCAAAGGCTTCGGACTTATGTTTCATTAAGAAGACATAATCGTACCTTGAACAGTCATCCGTAAAAGTAATGAAGTAAGAATAACCGCTTCGCGCATGTATAGACATTGGACCGCACACGTCGCTGTGTACGAGTCCCAAGAGCTCGCTCGCTCTTACTCCGTGTCCAGTGAACGGAGTCTTTGTCATCTTTCCTTTGAGACAGGATTGACAAGTGGCATACAATTGATATTTGAACGGATTCAAATATCCTTCTGTATGTAACTTCGTCAACCTTCTCTTATTGATGTGACCCAGTCTACAATGCCATAAGAATGTCTGATTGATTTCTGGAGACTTTCTTTTGTGTGTATTCTGGACATTGAAAATCTGTGGTTGGTTTAATACGTATATACCATTGCTTAATGTACCTGACCCAATCAGAACTTGATTAAGGTGAATGTTTACAACATTACTTACAAACGCAAATTCATAACCTTCTTTAGAAGTCAAGATACAGAAATGATATTACAAGTTGCGTTGGGTACAAAAAAGCAATTACGCAAAACCAAAACATGTCCATCTGACATTCCCAGGTGATAGTCCCCCACGGCCTTAGCATCCATGCTAGCACCGTTTGCAACTTTGAGGGTCATGTCACCTGCCTTCAAAAACCTACGGTTTCTCAACGCCTGCAAAGAATTACAGATATGAGATCCTGATCCGGTATCCAATACCCAAGAAGTAGAGTTTATTGAAAGACAGTTATCAATAACATACAAACCTGAAGCTGAAGCCGCAACCTGCTTCAGATCCTGTGTTCTGGCCTTCCAAGCCCTGCAATCATTCTTCCAGTGTCCCTTCTTATGACAATAGAAGCATTCTTCTTTATCCACAAGCTTTCCCGCTACCTTTCTTGCTTTTACTTTTCCCTTCGTATCCACTTTAGTAACACTGCCCATTGGTTTGGCGGAGGCTTTCTTCTTCTTTCCCTTGGCTTTCGCCTTGGACCTAGAAGATGAAGATCCTCCTACAAACAAAGTGGATGTTTCCCTACCTTTCTGTAGGGTGCCCTCTGCACTCCTCAGCATGTTGAGGAGTTCTGAAAGTTCAACTTCTTTTTCTTGTAAGTTGAAGTTCAGGATAAACTGGGCGTAAGTGGAAGGAAGGGACTGGAGAATCAAGTCCGTATAGAGCTCATTCTCCAACGTGGTCCCAAGGTCCGCGAGCTCTTCTATGTAGCCAATCATCTTAAGCACGTGTTCCGCTACCGATGATCCGACGGCCAACCTTGCCGAAAATAACTTCTTCGACACTTCGTATCGTGCGATACGAGACTGTTCTCCATACAGTTCTTTTGTATGGAGAAATATGGATTCGAGATCCATATTCTTGTGCCTCCTCTTATGTTTGTTGTCCATAGAGGCAAGCACGAGGTACCTGGCCTTCGCGCAATCGATCTCCCAAGTCTTACGGATTTCCTTATCCACGACGCTGGAGGTGGGACCTGGGACAGGGGGAGCTTTGGTGGTAAGAAGATACCCCAGCTTGTCGTAAGTGATTGCCATTTTGACATTCCTGAGCCAATCTTTGTAGTTTGGCCCTGTCAGTATATTTTTATCTAGAAGTAACTTAAGTCCAGTCATGTCGATTGGTCGCTGCAATTAGGAGAGAGAGAAGAAACACTCAGCATGATGCTCTTGCAAGTTTAGAGTGGTTTGTAGTTTGTCTAAACAGGATGGCTCCCACTGTCTCTCGAATCCCTCCTCAAACCAAAAATGAAGAATTAGTCAGGATCAATCTCACCGTACAATTCTTGCTTAACCGTTCTGCTAGGCCAGTTTCGGTACTTCGAGGGAGGTTTTCCAACGCTTTCGCGAAGTTCCTTAATTTAAAAACCTCTTTTCCCTGGGGGCGTAGCCCAGCTAACACCTTTCTAGACACCTACTTGGTTTATAGCATTGATTGTTAAGTGAGAAATTTCCCGAGGAGTAGCATATACTCACAGTAGGATCGGGATCAAAATATCATCGCGTGACGAAACTGAAAGAATCCTACCAGAATCATCACACTACAAATGGTATGCAACACTAGCAAGTTTCAGTTATTTTGAAACTCCCGATGTGGATTTTTGCCCCATGCTCTTATGACCTTGACTTTTGCCAAAATATCATAAGTCACATGTTAAGTTCTACCCGTCATTCTCCAGGTTAATTTGGACCCACCCGTACCTACCCTTGACTTTGGCCAAAATGGCAGTACGACTGTCCCAAACCAATGCATCTATCTATGCTACACATGAATACCCAATAGCTTCCAATCACTATGCCTTGACTTTGGCCAACATACATAGCTTGAATACTATTGACTATTCATGTGAAACGACGGAGGGCTACGAATGGTTTTGGCGAAACCGTGAACGTAATGAACGTGATATAATCGATGGAACGAGATAGCTTTTAAAAGGAGTGGCTCAAACTCCGCATTTAAAAGTTGGTTTTGAAAAGAATCGAGTGGTTTTTCGAAAGTGTTCCAACGACTTTTACTTGGTTTATTTTCTTGCATTAGTTCTTTTAATGCGTGTTATTCTTGCATTAGTTATTTTAATGCGTCCCATCATTTAATCCTACCATTGCAGAAAACAACTAAAATATGACGTACGCTTATGCCATTCGCATTCGCCACGGGGCCCCGTCATTACCTGTTAGGTTACTTAACTAACGACAGAGCGGGGGCTGGGCTAGCACGGCTGTAAAACATAAGCAACGCCTAAATAATATCATATATAGATATATATTGCAATGATAGCCATTTCAGATCACAGATGAATACATTGGATATACTAGGAACCCGCAATTCGTACGAGCCTGTAACGAAAAGCAGATTACACGGTCGCGGTGAATATCCAATACCCCACCCAAGACCCCTACGGGTGCGGCAAACTACCCGCCAAGTACCCGAAGCGAAGCAACCTCCCTCAACTCCGTGAGTAGGCCACTCGGCACTACGGGATACCCGGTAGTTTGTGCACCCCCTCCATGGGTCTATCCTAGGAGCAAAAACAATAAAAAGAAATTATACAATGACGGCTACAACCCCGACCCGGTTGTGCGGCGATATAAATAATTATTACATCAATTTACAAATTTACATGAATTGAAAGAAAAGAAAACTCTCGTCTCACAACCCCCGTCTATTCACCCGCGATAATCCAATGAATTCATATACACAAACCAATAACATTACAGATCACTGATTTGTATAACCCCCACTAATCGACATATAGCGATTAGCAGACGTTCAATACAAATATCACATCACAGATAAAAACCCGTAAGCTTAAGTCTTTAGAAGTTCGATCAAAAATACGGATTTTTAGGCCCCAAACACAAAATTTTCTTTCTGGAAAATCTGGGCTGAAAAGACATATTCCAAAAATCCCAAAACAACCCCAGAAACACACTGCACAAAATTTGGACCTCGGTCGAGTCAACTCGGCCGCGGAACCGCGGCGGGAGCGTGCTCCCACCGCATTTCCGCGGCGCTTTGACCGGTTCGTGGGACCAAATTTTGTGGGTGTTTAATAAAAAGCCTGAGCCGATTTTTAAGATGAAATTTATCAATTTTTGAACAGAAAAAAAATCGGCAGAAACTTGACATATCGGGTTCGTTTCACGACATTTTCTTTGAGCGATCTTCTAGTTACTTTGCTAACATGTTAGATAGAGTTTAACTAGGCTCTGATACCACTGTAAGTCTATGCTGCCTCTTCCGGTACTTACGGGCATGTGGAATTTGATGAAAAACAATTTTCTAGAGGCGGCAACATGGACTCAAACCGGATCTTTGTTAAACAATCTACCTAATAACCTAACTAGGAGTAGGTAACTACTCGGTTAGGGGGTTATACCTAGCTTTCTTGAACTCCTTCGTCTTTTAAACTTGATGGTTGTACGGATCGGCTTTACCCCGTCGTCTCCTTGCGCCGAAGATCGATCCACCCGAAAGCTTCTACCTTTGGCTTTGTCACGACCCGAAAGTTTCGACTCGTGACCGGCACTTAACCACGCAACGTCTACAGGCGTAACGCGGCTAAGTAAGCCGAACCCAGAAATCAAACCAATAAATATAGAATGATTTAAAACATTTCGTAAAAACAGTCATGCGTGTCCGAAAAACATCTTATTAATTTAGTAGAAATCCTTTTTGGTTCAGGAGTTATAACTTTTATAATTTTGGTAACATTTCCTTTTTAAACATTTGCCCGGCAAATCGGGTAAAAGCAAGGTGTAACAGAAATGACAAGTGAAATGAATAAAGCATCACAAATATGATATACGACGCCGTAGCGAAGAATACACAGTAAAGTAAAGAAAATATCACAAAAGGTAAGACTGCATAAAATAAAGTCGGTTCACATGCGAGCTCAACACCAGAATATAAAATCATACTTATCGTCCTCACAACTGTCTCTAAGTCAATACAGAAAGGTAGATGGAGAGTACTAGATACATCAATATACAACTGAAAGATAACAGATACCGCACAAAACCCACCTAACAGCAAAAGGCTAACTCGCCTCAGCAATGGTATCTGTGCCAAAAGATGCGGTAACAGCTAGCCGTGACTACTCCCAAAGGCAACCTGCAAATACTGTGGCACAACGGGGGTGAGTTGCCAACTCGTGAATAGAGATAACATATAAGGGTGATCGCGAGCATGCACATATAGCGTGGCTCTACTAATGCCAGCAGATGATATCAATGCATGCCAAACAGTGGATGCAATAGTAATGCAAGTGCTCAACCAGGTAAATGCTACAGGATGAGATACATAGTAATCAATACTGAGCATGGGATAAATAATATCTACATGGAATATGTCATCATGGAAAACACTAGACGGTGCCTCTGGCTGCACCAAATCCCAATACACTCAGGCGCCGGCACACCCATCGGCCCTCAAATCCTGTATATCTCTGAGAAATCACGAGTGCCCAACATCGGCACCCAAAATATCATAAAATACTCGTGTCCAGCATCGACACGCAAATCCTCGTATATCGGGCTCCGTCAGTCCGGATCGGCCCCACGGGGTCCGTCTGCGGTATCGGCCCTCGGCCCCGGCAGTACGGATCATCCCGCATCCATCTCTCGACTCAGGTCAGTATCCTCCGGACAACTGGCAGGTCCAACCAGTCACCGGTAGGTACTCGCCCGCCTCCAGGCTCAATCGGCAAAACCCATCGATCATCTCGCCGAGGGGAACCATACCGGGCCCACCACGAACCCGCAAACGGATCATCACTCCTCGAATCGGGTTTCAAGCACACGTCTCAGCTCCGAGAAAACGCGTGGTGGACGCACCAAATATCATATCACGAGGTACCGGGTTTTTCAAAATAGTGCATCTTTTCTTAAATACTTCCACGGTCCTCAAAACCAGAAATCACATGTAAATCCAATACCAATAATAAATCCAATGCGATGTACAATGCGAATCAATCCATGATATGGGTATAAGGGAAAAACCGCTTTTTAAGATAGTTTCCGTTTTTAAAGATGTCATGCGGCTCCCAATTTCTAGGACATCATAATCAATCACATGTAAGATGAACTACAACAATATACAACAGTATAATCATGGCAGTTCTACAGTGAGTGTGGCATGGCAATTACTAACGGTGTGTGTGTAGCATGCAAAATAGTGCCTGTGCAACATAAACCGTTAGTAATAGTGCGGTGTTCTATCAGTTCTAAGCAATATATATATATGGCAGGGAATGCAATATGCGATGGCAATCCATGGTACGGTATATGCAGTATATAACAATAAGTTCCTATCAGCCCGGACGCATAACGCCATGCGGGCGATATCCCCGTAGATGTGAAATCTACTCACCGTGTCTCGCGCTAAGTGTATCCAACCACTTGCTTGCCCTTCTTCGCAGCGTCCGTCTCACTGGCCTGCGAACCTAGAATCACATAACACATATCATACATAAGCTCATTTCACAAAAACGCGACATTACAGTCCAACTAGAAACCCGTGTCGCAAACCAATCGCGCGTGTGCGCGATACGCTAAAACGTGTGATCACGCGCCTGAAACTACCCCGACGCGCCGCGATACGCAGAAACCCAAACCTACTCACGTATCACGCGTGTCGCCAAGGTTTAGAAAAACGGCAAAATAGGTAATTGGTCCCAGATTTTTCTACAGAACTAAACTTACAAAAATATATATACCATAGAACCCTACACACTAGCAGACACCTACAGGACCCAACACCAACCAAAACACTACCCATCTGGCCGCAATTTGCGGCCAGAAAGAGGAATTCGGCGGCCAAAGGGAAGATTCAGGGGGTCGGGTTTCACCTGGGGTATCAGTGTTGGAGATAGTGCCCTCATAGTCAATTATTGGATCGCAGGTACGTTATTGCAATGATTGCGGAGGACCTATCCCGGTAGCACAGTCTTACTCGAAATGATAGTATGCTATCTGGTTTGCCTTTATCAGTCGTGTATATGTTCAGGTGACTGATTGCATGTTACACTTTGATAGAGCCCTTAGGATCTTGCTTTACTACCAACAGTATGATGGCGATCATATACGTGAGAGTTGGGTAGTTTATATGCATATCCTTAATTGTGGTCCCTAGTCGTGGGAGTTTCGAGACAGGGCATCGATACTCCGGAGTAGACTAGTGTGTACAGTCGAGACCCCGACGAGGGGCGGTGGCCGGTCTCACAAGCCACTGGTGTCAGTTGGATCACCTAAGATGTATACAGGTGCTCATTGGGTTATGAGTACACCGGACAGGACTCGCCGGGAATCTGCTAGTTAGTACTATACCTATCGTCAGATAGCAGTTCCCTGGTGACATATGTACAGGTTAGTTCATCGACCTGAGGTCGTCATTTGTCTCGTGTGAGTTCCCACTGTGCTTTGATTTCTACCCTACCACGGCTCAAAGGAGTCGTGCAAACAGGTAGTTTTTGGGTACAGTCCCGAGCCATATGGAGGCACGTGAGCGGATCGGCAGGGGATTCGTCTCTCCCGGTATTGGTGGCGAGGTCGTGCTGTGTCTAGGAGAGCCATTACACAAAGTCCATGGCCATGGCAGGAGATTTACTGGTAGGTACTCCAGTAGTATCTCAGGGTGTAATTGGGCTTCACTCCGACACGACTTATACTGCTATTGGGGGTCTGACGTTACTAGCCCCCTAGGCAGATATACGATACTCATTGACAAACGGACCGGACTGTATATACATTGTCACTGTTAGGCTCAGTAGGGTTTTCCGGATGAGTGCGCTCATCGGCATCCCTTGAGGTCAGTCCATGGGCAGCCGTTACGCATTGCTAGTGCCGCTGACGGTTTGTGGTTAAACCCACTGCCAGGATGCTGACGAGTCATTAGAGTCCCCCACAGACAGTTTCCCAAGTTTGGGCGAAACGTTGTAGAGGCCGTATGGTTTTATGGCAGGGTTCGGAAATTGCACGTGCGTTTACGCACGTGTCAGTTTTCGGGCAGATAATACTGGTCGGCTTTGGTTTAAGCCGGATCCGAGTATTATATTGAGTAGGTATAATATCTTTGTCTCGGTTGCATTTGTATTCGGTCGTAATACAAATGCGGGTATATTTATACAGTTTCGGGGTTATCCTGAAAGTCGTTTCAGGATCACTTTTGGAAGTTGCCAGTTTCCAGTTTTATATCAGCCGTCTTTTAAAATTTGGTTAAAGACGGGTTTATCTTTTCTTGAGAAGAGTGTGGATTCTTCTAGAAGATTCTAGATGAGGTGACTAGGATTATTGGTGTTGAGTTTTCATTGGTTGCATTTAAGGGTTCATTAATGCATGATGACTAGGTTTGTGAGTCATGCTTTAACCTTAATGCTTTTTGTTTTGATTAAGATCTTTTCATACATGATAAGCTTCATGATGTGGTTACCCCCCCTCTCCTACGGTCACCCCCCTCTCTTTATATAAGGCCGGCCCCCTCCTCTCTCTCTTATGTTTTTGATTTCATTTGTAGAAAAAGATTATGATAGTTTGGGGTGTATGGAATTCACAGCTCATTTCATTCCATCACCCGATTTCCATGGCAACTTCATTAACCGATCGTCCACGGACTTGGACGAAGTGAGACAAAGTCATCTACTCATTCTCTACATCATTCTTGGTCGTCTCTTTTGGCAAACTTGACGATCGAGTTGCCTCGAGTCAGAGGCGGGAGCCCGTTTAAAGAATCGGTGATGTGGTGCCACCTCGACGAGGATATCGGAGATCGACGAGATCGGAGCAGCCGCAACGGAGCGTGGGATGATGGTTGAAGAACGAAGGACTCGGATCGTTCGGTATAACCATTCTACACTCTTTACAGTTTGTTAGTTTAGCAATAATGGCAGATCCGGGTTAAAGTATACGATAGCGCCAGTTAAAAGTTTTTTGTTCCGCATTTGGCGTCTGTAGACTGCCGGGGCGCTAACGTAGACTTACAGTGGTATCAAAGCCTAACCATTTTGCTATACTAACTTGTGCTAACGCGTTTAAAATATCGATCCGACCGAAAAACTAAAATCTGTATTTTCTAACATGACAGTTTCTGTTGTTTTTAAATGGTCTCAGAAATTAATTCTGCATATCTTAAAAATCCGTGCAGGGTTTTTTAAGCGTACCGGAAAAATTTGGGCACGCAATCTCACCAGAGCGCCGCGGATTAGCGGCCAAACCCATGGTTTGGCCGCTCATCCGCGGCCGTTCTAGGGGATCAGTGCACTAAATTTTTTCTGTGTGTTCTCTGTTGGATTTTGGGGTTTTTAGTAAATATCGTTTTGGCCCAGGTTTTGTTACTGTTCACCAGTAAGCAGTGGGGCCCACTTTTTGATATTTGGTCTTTGGTCGATCGAAATTTAAACACGTTAGTTTACAGTGCTTACATTATATCTCCGACCGGGAATGTCATTTGATCGGTAAACCGCGTTTAATTGCTATAGTTCTTTTAGACGGGTTTGCGAACGTGACATTCGCGTTGATGTTCTGTGTTGTGCTGTGATGTTGCGGATTCGTCGTGGTGGATAGCAGTGTGCAATGGTAGTACAGTTTGTGTTTATTTGTACATTTGATATTGCGGGGCGAGCGTCCAACTTGTGGACAGCCGTCACTGCCTGTTGTATAATATTCTTTTTGGGGCACGACCAGGTTGCGGTCGATGTACCTATTGTACTATTTTTCATTACTGTACTAGGTTTTGCCCCGAGATGGAGTGCACGGATAGCCGGGTTCGGGAGGGCAACGGGTCCGCATCTCATGGCTTTGAGAGGCAGAGGGGTCCCACTCTAGAATTGGCAGACTATTCGCCGCACTCGTAGGGGGTACAGGTTGACCCAAGGAGGGGTGCTCAATTTACCGGATTCCGTGAAGTGCCGGGTGTTCCATTCACTATGTTGTGGGGACTGCCTCGCTTCAGGTTTTGGCGGATAACTTGCCGCACCCGTAGGGGTCTAGGTTTCATTGCACAGGCTATCCACACGACAGGGGAACGTCAGGTTTCAGCAGCGGCTCTGTGAAACCCGGGGATCCCAGATTATCTGTATTGTTCTGTGATTCTTATTACTTTTCTGTAATGTTACATACTATCACGCCTGGAGCAATTATTGTATATTGGTTTATATACTATTAGATGTTGTATATGTTTTACACCCGCGCTAGTCCAGTCCCTGCTCTGTCGTTAGTTAAGTAACCTAACGGGTGATGACGGGACCCAGTGACGAATGCGGATGGCATATACGTACATTTTATTTTCGTTCTTTTCTGGTGTGATTTAATGATGGGACTGCGTTGATTCTGATCAATGCAAAGTAAAACAAACCTGTTTACAGTTGTTGGAACAATTTAAAAAGTGTTATTGCAAAGACGTTTCCTTTTGTTATGCATAGCGGTATTCAGTGGAATATCCAGCACCTCATTCGATGGGGCAAGGGCCGATATCCCTTCACCGGGACCGACCCCTTGGACAGAAGTTTGCGTCAGGGTAATAACTTTACTATAGTCGATTACAAGTTGCTTTGCATAGCGGTATTCAGTGGAATATCCTGCACCTCATTCCACGAGGAAAGAGCTGAGATCCCTTTACCGGGAGTGACCTCTTTAGCAAAAGGTTTTCGCCACTATATTTTAAAAAGCTATTAGGTTCCTTCAGCGATATCAAGTTCACTACGCTAAAGGTTTTTCGCCAAAAACCAGCCGTAGCCCTCCGTCACTTCTTTTGGGTATTCAGTAGTATTCAAGCTACGCATTTTGACCAACGCCAAGGCATAGTGTTTGGTAGCTGCTGGGTATTCAATTGTTGCATAGATAGATGAGTTAGTTTGGGACAGTCGTTCTGCCGATTGGCCAACGTCAGGGGCATGTGCGGGTGGGTTCAAATTGACAAGATAGTGACGGGTAGAACTTGGCATGCGACATATGACATTTTGACCAACGCCAAGGTTATAAGAGCATGGGGCAAAAAATAATATCAGGAGTTTCTAAAGAAACTGAAACTTGCCGAGTATGCGCATACCTTCTGGAGTATGAGTAACGTGGATGCATTCCATCACGTTATCATGCGATGAGAGTTGGATCCTGATTCCCACTGATGAGTTGGTTTACTCTTCGGGTGATCCCGATTGATTCTTCTTTAGGTTTGGAGGAGAATTTGACAGGACAGTGGGTGGTTTCCGGATTAGATAAAATGATGACCATTCTGATCTAGGTTAGAGTGCACGCAGAGTGTTTCTTTTCTCTCTCTCTCTTTGGCAGCGACCTTTGACCGACCCTAGACTATGACTCAGTGACCAGGTTGACCGAACCTTCTTAAAATACTGGCTTTTGGATTGTCTTAGTTGCATAAGTCATTGCCACTCCTTCTTTTACCCTTTGCATTTCTCAGAACACCCGTATTACTACGGATATCCACTTCCATTGGATAGATCCATCGTATGGTTATATACGAACTCGAAGGGACTTCTTCGGGGATGGATCCAGGTTCAGGAGAAATAGAATTGGTTTATTCAGTTGTCTTTTATTATCACCTTCTCTCAGGTTGCGAGAGCTCCTTGGTTTAGGAGAGTACACCTATTACGCCTATTGGATAGTCTTATTCCAAACCATAGGCTGGTGCCGAAAGGTAGGGAATGAAGAAAACCAATTAGCCTAAGTAGGGTGTGCAGAAGGTAATATGTAAAGACAAAATTGTTAGTATATATGCCCTAGAGGCCATTACTGTATCATACTAGTATGTATATTACTTAATGGAAGCTTGGGATATTCACCTTGTATGTACAATCTTGCTCAAAATAGTAGTATGCTACTTGGTTTATTTCTACTTCAATGTGTACATGTGTTTATCTTTGTATATTGCTTATACACATTAGTGGAGCCCTTAGGATCTTTGCTTGATTACCAGCGATGTGATGGCCGTCACACTAGTGGGGCTGGGTAATCTAGAAGCACATCCTTATGCAGGTCCCTGGTCGCAGGACTATCGAGACAGGGCATCGATACTCCGGAGTAGACCAGCGCATGCGCTTCTCATCCCAGTGTGGGAGACGGTCTGTCCCACAGCCGTCAGTACGTCGTACTTGAGATAGTATGCGGGTGCCCGTTAGGTTACGGGTACACTGGACAGGACTCGTCGGGAACTGACCAGTTGGTATTATACCTATCGTCAGTTATCAGTTCCCAGGTGACATGAGTACAGCTTAGTCCGCTGACTTGACACTGTCACTTCGCCTCGGGTGTGTTCCCACTGTACTTTGATCACTACCCTACCACGGCTCAAAGGAGTCGTGCAAACAGGTGGTGGTTGGGTGCAGTCCCGAAGCACTTGGAGGCAGTGACGGTTAGACAGGATTCGTCTCTCCCGGTATTGGGGGTTGACATCGCGCTGTGTCTAGGAGAGCCATTACACGAGTAGTCCCTGGCCAGGGCAAACGAGATATACTGGTAGGTTTCCAGTGTTATCTCAGGGTGTTTTGGGCTTCGCTCCGGCTCGACTTGTACCGCTATTGGGGGACTAACGTTTACCGCCCCCTAGGCCCGCCATGCGATGTATCAGACGAACAGACCGGACTGTACGGAGAATGTCACACTCAGGCTCAGTAGGAGTTCAGATGGGTTTCGCCTCGTCGGTCTTCTTGTCGGCATTATCTGGGGACCGTTACGCACAGCTAGTGCCGCTTGCGGTCTGTGGTTAAACCCACTGCCAGCGTAGTGTCGAGTCTTTAGAGTCCCACACAGAAAGCTTTTCGCCTTTAGGCAAAAGAGTATAGGTCGCATGGTATTGCGACAGGTCGCATGGTTTTGCGACAGGGTTCGGTCACATCCGTGCACTTGTGCACGTACAGTGTCCGGACAGTTTACACTAGCAGGCTTTGGTTTAAGCCAGATCCTAGTGTACCTTATGGGATTGGATTTATCCAGTTTGCATTCATGTTCCTCGGAACGCGGATGCGGGTGTGTATGCACAGTTGACAGGGAGGCACAGACAGCGGATTCTCATTATGGTTGTTGACAGTTGACCGTTGACTTTTTGACTTTTTGCTCAACCCTAATGAGAATATGATATGTGGTTAACTATTATATTAATTAAGTATTATGGTGACTTGGTTGTTGACTTTTGTTGACTTTGTTGACTTGTTGACTTTTGTTGACTTGTTGACTTTGTTGACCGGTTGACTAGGCTTGACTAGTTGACCATCATGATAACCATGGCTATCATTTCATGCCAAAGACTTTTACTTGCTTGTTCTTTTGAGTAAAATGAGTGCATGACATGATAAGGTTATGGTTGCTTCAACCATCACACATAAGACTTTTTTGATATGATGAGTTATCATTGCTTTGGATTATGAGAGGGTGAGAGACAAAAGAGAGCCTGATTCTTTCTTGCTCATTCTCTCTCTTGTTCTTGAGCTCTTCACTTTGCTCTCACTCTCATCCTCTTGCTCCCTCTCTTGACTCTATGGTTCATATCTCTCATGTGTTGAGAATCAAGAACCATAGATAAAATCCCATTCTATTTCTACTCTACTCATTCTAGTTCACTAGGTTTAGCAAACCAAGTGAACTAGTTTCTTCAAAGAACGAAGAAGGAGCTAAAGGTTGGAGCTTTCAAGTGGATCTATCTTCGGCGTACGGAGACGACGAGAAGGAGCCATCGGACCACCACCGGACCTTGAAGAAAAGGAGTTCAGGACAAGCTAGGTATAACCATCTTCATCCGAGTAGCTAAATCTCTTTAGCAAGTTTGCTAGTTTAGTTTAGACACGATCCCGACCTTGTTTAGTCCATGTTGCCTCTTGCGATAAAATTTTGTTTTTTATACCGTTTCCGCCTCCCCGTAAGCACCGGGGGTCGCAATATGGACTTACAGTGGTATCAGAGCCTAACTAAACTTAAACTAGCTTGGTAGTGAAGTGTAACGAAGTTCGGAACCGAAAAAAATCCAAAAACCAAACTTTTTCAAAAACTGAGTTTCTGTTGAAATTTTTTTGGCTCAAAATGAAAAACTTTATATACCTAAATTCGGCTCAGGGTTTTCTAAGAACACCCACAAAAAACGATGGCATGAATCCATGAAGTAGCCGCGGATCCGCGGCCCCAGCTACTGTCATGGCCGCGGATCCACCGCCCTTTAGGCTCTTCGTGTGATCATTTTTTGTGCAGTGTTTCTCTGTGTTGGTTTCAGGATTTTTAAGATATATTATATATGCCCAGATTTTCCAGAACAGAAGTTTACTTTTGGGGGCCTATAA
Organism: Agapanthus africanus; assembly: GCA_030015575.1. NCBI lineage: Eukaryota > Viridiplantae > Streptophyta > Magnoliopsida > Asparagales > Amaryllidaceae > Agapanthus > Agapanthus africanus. The sequence continues at coordinate 384,193,169 of JASDDO010000014.1, forward strand.
TTTCGTATTTTTTCCGAACTTCACTACACTTTGACTATGATGGTTATATCTGTGATGTTTGCATGTATTGAACGTCGGCTAATCGCTATAAGTCGATTAGTCGGGGTTATACATGATCTGTAATGTGCTGGAATGTGTATATAAATATGTTGGATTGTCGCGGGTGAATAGCCGGGGGTTGTGAGACGAGAGTTTTCTTTTCTTGCAATTCATGGAAATTTGTAAATTGATATAATAATTATTTGTATGGCCGCACAACCGGGTCGGGGTTGTAGCCGTCATTGTATAATTTCTTTTTACTGTTTTTGCTCCTAGGATAGACCCATGGAGGGGTGCACAAACTACCGGGTATGCCGAAGTGTCGAGTGGCCTACTCATGGAGATGAGGGAGGTTGCTACGCTTCGGGTACTTGGCGGGTAGTTTGCCGCACCCGTAGGGGTCTTGGGTGGGGTATTGGCTATTCACCGCGACCGTGTAATCTGTTTTTGTTACAGGCTCGTACAAATTACAGATTCCTAGTATATCCAATGTATTTATCTGTGATCTGAAATGTTTATCATTGCAGTATATCTATATATGATATTATTTAGGCGTTGCTTATGTTTTACAGACGCGCTAGCCCAGCCCCCGCTCTGTCGTTAGTTAAGTAACCTAACGGGTAATGACGGGGCCCAGTGGCGAATGCGAATGGCATAAGCGTACGTCATATTTTGGTTGTTTTCTGCAATGGTAGGATTAAATGATGGGACGCATTAAAAGAACTAATGCAAGAATATCACGCATTAAAAGAACTAATGCAAGATAATAAACCAAGTTAAAGTCGTTGGAACACTTTCGAAAAACCACTCGGTTCTTTTCAAAACAAACTTTTAAAATACGGAGTTTGAGCCACTCCATTTAAAAGCTATCTCGTTCCATCGACTAAATCAAGTTCACTACGTTCACGGTTTTGCCAAAACCATCCGTAGCCCTCCATCATTTCAGTTAAATATTCGGTAGTATTCAAGCTATGTATTTTGACCTCACGCCAAGGCATAGTGATTGGTAGCTGCCGGATATTTATCTGTTGCATAGATAGAATGCGTTGGTTTGAGACAGTCGTACTGCCATTTTGGCCTACGTCAAGGGTATGTACGGGTGGATTCAAATTAACCTGGATAATGATGGGACGAACTTGACATGTGACTTATGACATTTTGACCTCACGCCAAGGTCATAAGAGCATGGGGCAAAAATCCACATCGGGAGTTTCATAAGTACTGAAACTTGCTAGATTTGCATACCATTTGGAGTGTGATGATTCTGGTAGGATTCCTTCAGTTTCGTCACGCGATGATATTTGGATCCCGATCCTACTGTGAGTATATGCTACTCCTCAGGAAATTTCTCGCTAAACGATCAATGCTATAAACCTAGTAGGTGCCTAGAAAGGTGTTAGCGGGGCTACGCCCCCAGGGAAAAGAGGTTCTCTAATTAAGGAACTTCGCGAAAGCGTTGGAAAACCTTCCTCGAAGTACCGACACCAGCCTGGCCGAACGGTTAAGCAAGTATTGTATGGTGGGATTGATCCTGACTAATTCTTCCTTTATGGTTTGAGGAGGGATTCGAGAAACAGTGGGAGCCATCCTGTTTAGACAAACTAAAAACCAATCTAAACTTGCAAGAGCATCATGCTGAGTGTTTTCCTCTTCTCTCCAAATTGCAGCGACCAATCAACATGACTGGACTTAAGTTACACCTAGATAAAAACAAACTGACAGGGCCAAACTACAAAGATTGGCTCAGGAATGTCAAGATAGCAATCACTTATGACAAGCTGGGGTATCTTCTTACCACCAAAGCTCCCCCTGTCCCTGGTCCAACTTCCAGTGTCGCGGATAAGGAAATCCGCAAGACTTGGGAGATTGATAGCGCGAAGGCCAAGTGCCTCCTGCTTGCCTCGATGGACAACGAACATCAGATGAGGCATGAGAATATGGACATGGAATCCATATTGCTCCATACAAAAGAACTGTATGGAGAGCAATCTCGTATCGCAAGATACGAAGCGTCGAAAAAGTTATTCGCGACAAGAATGGCCGTCGGATCATCAGTAGCCGAGCACGTGCTAAAGATGATCGGCTACATTGAGGAGCTCGCTGACCTAGAGATCACATTGGAGAGTGAGCTATATACGGATATAGTTCTCCAGTCCCTTCCTTCCACTTACGCCCAGTTTATACTGAACTTCAACCTACAAGAAAAAAAGGTTGAACTTTCAGAGCTCCTCAACATGCTGAGGAGCGCAGAGGGCACCCTACAGAAAGGTAGGGATACATCCACTTTGTTTGTAGGAGGATCATCTTCTTCTAGGTCCAAGGCGAAAGCCAAGGGAAAGAAGAAGAAGGCCCCCGCCAAACCAAGGGGCGGTGTAAGTAAAGTGGATACGAAGGGAAAAGGTAAAGCAACAAAGATAGCGGGGAAGCTTGTGGATAAGGAAGAATGCTTCTATTGTCATAAGAAAGGACACTGGAAGAATGATTGCAGGGCCTGGAAGGCCAGAACACAGGAATTGAAGCAGGTTGCAGCTTCAGCTTCAGGTGTGTATGTTATTGAAAACTGTCTTTCAATAAACTCTACTTTCTGGGTATTGGATACCGGATCAGGATCTCATATCTGTAATTCTTTGCAGGCGTTGAGAAACCGTAGTGTTTTGAAAGCAGGTGACATGACCCTCAGAGTTGCGAACGGAGCTAGCATGGATGCTAAAGCCGTGGGGGACTATCACCTGGGAATGTCAGATGGACATGTTTTGGTTTTGCGTAATTGCTTTTTTGTACCCAACGCAACTTGTAATATCATTTCTGTATCTTTAGTTTCTAAAGAAGGTTATGAATTTGCGTTTGTAAGTAATGTTGTAAACATTCACCTTAATCAAGTTTTGATTGGGTCAGGTACTTTGAGTAATGGTATATACGTGTTAAACCAACCACAGATTTTTAATGTCCAGAATAAACACAAAAGAATGTCTCCAGAAATAAATCAGACTTTCTTGTGGCAATGTAGACTGGGTCACATCAATGAGAGAAGATTGACTAAGTTACATACAGAAGGGTATTTGAATGCGTTCGAATATCAGTCGTATGCCACTTGTCAATCCTGTCTCAAAGGAAAGATGACAAAGACTCCGTTTACTGGACATGGAGTAAGAGCGAGCGAGCTCTTAGGACTCGTACACAGTGACGTGTGCGGTCCAATGTCTACACATGCCCGAAGCGGACATTCTTACTTCATTACTTTTACGGATGACTTCTCAAGGTACGGTTATGTCTTCATAATGAAACATAAGTCCGAGGCTTTTGGAAAATTCCAGGAGTATAAGAATGAAGTAGAGAAATAGACCGGCAAAAGTATTAAGATTCTAAGATCGGATCGAGGTGGAGAATACTTAAGTGCCGAATTCCTGAATTATTTAAAAGAGAACGGAATTCTCTCTTAGCTTACTCCTCCATACACCTCGCAACATAATGGTGTATCGGAGAGACGGAACCGCACCCTATTGGATATGGTGCGGTCCATGATGGGTAACGCTGAGTTACCGCGATCATTCTGGGGGTATGCGCTAGAATCAGCTGCGTACCTTTTGAACCGAGTTCCGACTAAAACTGTGCCTACCACACCATATGAAATGTGGAGTGGGAAGAAACCCTATCTTCAATATCTGAAGATCTGGGGATGTCCGGCTTTTGTCAAAAAGCAGCATGCGGACAAGCTCGAGGCACGCTCAGTACTGTGCAAGTTTGTGGGATACCTAAAGAACACCAGGGGGTATCTTTTCTACTACGCAGAGGAACAAAAAGTCCTTGTTTCTCGTAATGCCCACTTTCTAGAACACCAGTTCTTAGAAAAGGAAATTAGTGGGAGCGCAATAGAACTGGAAGAAATTCCAGAACCACAGACTATTACTGAAAGGTTAGTGGAACCAGAGGGTTCAACAGAACAGGACATTCCTACGCCGCTCCGCAGGAGTAGTAGGCAGTCTCATCCGCCTGAGAGATACTGCGGTTTTCTCATAGACGGGGATAGAGAGGATTGCATCATAGCTTATGATGAGCCTACTAGCTTCCAGCAGGCCGTTCAGAGCGTTGACTCAGTGAAATGGCTGGATGCAATGCGGACCGAAATGGAGTCCATGTACACCAACAAGGTATGGACGTTGGACATTGCTCCAGACGGGGTAAAACCCGTAGGATGCAAGTGGATCTTCAAAAGGAAGATTGGTGTAGATGGACAGGTTGAGACCTATAAAGCTAGGCTGGTAGCAAAGGGTTTTCGTCAAAGACCTGGCTTGGACTATGACGAAACCTTCTCTCCAGTAGCCATGCTGAAATCCATTCGGATCCTTCTTGCCATTGCTGCCTTCCACGATTATGAGATTTGGCAAATGGACGTAAAGACAGCTTTTCTAAATGGAAATTTAGAGGAGTGTGTCTATATGGACCAGCCAGAAGGTTTCATTCAGAGTGGGAGCAGCGGAAAGGTGTGCAAGTTGCTTAAGTCCATCTATGGACTAAAGCAGGCATCGCGGAGTTGGAACATCTGCTTTGATGAGACGGTCAAAGAATTTGGCTTTATCAAAAATCCAGATGAACCATGCATCTATAGTAGATTTGTAGCGAGAACTGTAGTATTCCTCGTTTTATACGTGGATGACATTCTCTTAATAGGAAATGACATTCCTATGCTACAATTTGTCAAGGGGTTCTTGTCACACAGGTTCTCCATGAAAGACCTGGGTGATGCCTCGTACATTCTGGGTATCCGGATCTACCGTGACAGATCCAAGAGGATATTAGGACTTTCACAGTCCAGGTACATCGACACCATACTGAAGAGATTCAGTATGGAAGATTCCTAGCGCGGTAACCTACCGGCTTGTCACGGGATCACCCTCTCTAAAGAGATGTCTCCCAAGACTGATTTGGAGAGGGATCGCATGTCTATTATACCCTACGCTTCTGCGGTAGGCTCTATAATGTATGCGATGTTGTGTACCAGACCGGATGTAGCTTATGCACTGAGTGTGGTAAGCCGGTATCAGTCAAACCCTGGGGAGAAACACTGGATAGCGGTAAAGAACATTCTCAAGTACCTGAGAAGGACTAAGGAGATGTTCTTGGTGTATGGCGGAAAAGACCTCCAGATCGAGGCCTTTGCTGACTCCAGCTTCCAGAGTGACAAGGATGATTCCAAGTCCATGTCGGGTTTTGTCTTCACCCTCAATGGAGGGGCGGTGTGTTGGAAGAGCTCCAAACAAGAAACCGTTGCAGACTCGACGATGGAAGCGGAATACATCGCTGCATCTGATGCCGCAAAAGAAGCTGTCTGGATAAGAAAGTTCTTGAAAGAACTTCAGGTGGTTCTGTCCATTGTTGATCCAATACCTCTGTATTGCGACAACAACGGGGCTATAGCTTTAGCGAAGGAACCCAGGTCCCATCAGAGATCCAGGCACATCTTGAGGCGGTATCACCTGATCAGGGAGATCGTGGATCGCCAGGAGATCGAGGTTCGGAGAGTCGCTTCAGAAGACAACACTGCAGATCCATTCACCAAGGCCCTACCCCAGACTCAGTTCGAGCGGCTGATCGAGATGATAGGTCTTCGATACGCCAGTACATGGCCTTAGTGCAAGTGGGAGATTGTTAGTGTATATGCCCTAGAGGCCATTACTGTATCATACTAGTATGTATATTACTTAATAGAAGCTTGGGATATTCACCTTGTATGTACAATCTTGCTCAAAATATAGTATGCTACTTGGTTTATTTCTACTTCAATGTGTACATGTGTTTATCTTTGTATATTGCTTATACACATTAGTGGAGCCCTTAGGATCTTTGCTTGATTACCAGCGATGTGATGGCCGTCACACTAGTGGGGCTGGGTAATCTAGAAGCACATCCTTATGCAGGTCCCTGGTCGCAGGACTATCGAGACAGGGCATCGATACTCCGGAGTAGACCAGCGCATGCGCTTCTCATCCCAGTGTGGGAGACGGTCTGTCCCACAGCCGTCTGTACGTCGTACTTGAGATAGTATGCGGGTGCCCGTTAGGTTACGGGTACACTGGACAGGACTCGTCGGGAACTGACCAGTTGGTATTATACCTATCGTCAGTTATCAGTTCCCAGGTGACATGAGTACAGCTTAGTCCGCTAACTTGACACTGTCACTTCGCCTCGGGTGTGTTCCCACTGTACTTTGATCACTACCCTACCACGGCTCAAAGGAGTCGTGCAAACAGGTGCTGGTTGGGTGCAGTCCCGAAGCACTTGGAGGCAGTGACGGTTAGACAGGATTCGTCTCTCCCGGTATTGGGGGTTGACATCGCGATGTGTCTAGGAGAGCCATTACACGAGTAGTCCCTGGCCAGGGCAAACGAGATATACTGGTAGGTTTCCAGTGTTATCTCAGGGTGTTTTGGGCTTCGCTCCGGCACGACTTGTACCGCTATTGGGGGACTGACGTTTACCGCCCCCTAGGCCCGCCATGCGATGTATCAGACGAACAGACCGGACTGTACGGAGAATGTCACACTCAGGCTCAGTAGGAGTTCAGATGGGTTTCGCCTCGTCGGTCTTCTTGTCGGCATTACCTGGGGACCGTTACGCACAGCTAGTGCCGCTTGCGATCTGTGGTTAAACCCACTGCCAGCGTAGTGTCGAGTCTTTAGAGTCCCACACAGAAAGCTTTTCGCCTTTGGGCAAAAGAGTAGAGGTCGCATGGTATTGCGACAGGTCGCATGGTTTTGCGACAGGGTTCGGTCACATCCGTGCACTTGTGCACGTATAGTGTCCGGACAGTTTACACTAGCAGGCTTTGGTTTAAGCCAGATCCTAGTGTACCTTATGTGATTGGATTTATCCAGTTTGCATTCGTGATCCTCGGAACGCGGATGCGGGTGTGTATGCACAGTTGACAGGGAGGCACAGACAGCGGATTCTCATTAGGGTTGTTGACAGTTGACCGTTGACTTTTTGACTTTTTGCTCAACCCTAATGAGAATATGATATGTGGTTAACTATTATATTAATTAAGTATTATGGTGACTTGGTTGTTGACTTTTGTTGACTTTGTTGACTTGTTGACTTTTGTTGACTTGTTGACTTTGTTGACCGGTTGACTAGGCTTGACTAGTTGACCATCATGATAACCATGGCTATCATTTCATGCCAAAGACTTTTACTTGCTTGTTCTTTTGAGTAAAATGAGTGCATGACATGATAAGGTTATGGTTGCTTCAACCATCACACATAAGACTTTTTTGATATGATGAGTTATCATTGCTTTGGATTATGAGAGGGTGAGAGACAAAAGTGAGCCTGATTCTTTCTTGCTCATTCTCTCTCTTGTTCTTGAGCTCTTCACTTTGCTCTCACTCTCATCCTCTTGCTCCCTCTCTTGACTCTATGGTTCATATCTCTCATGTGTTGAGAATCAAGAACCATAGATAAAATCCCATTCTATTTCTACTCTACTCATTCTAGTTCACTAGGTTTAGCAAACCAAGTGAACTAGTTTCTTCAAAGAACGAAGAAGGAGCTAAAGGTTGGAGCTTTCAAGTGGATCTATCTTTGGCGTACGGAGACGACGAGAAGGAGCCATCGGACCACCACCGGACCTTGAAGAAAAGGAGTTCAAGACAAGCTAGGTATAACCATCTTCATCCGAGTAGCTAAATCTCTTTAGCAAGTTTGCTAGTTTAGTTTAGACACGATACCGACCTTGTTTAGTCCATGTTGCCTCTTGCGATAAAAATTTATTTTTTATACCATTTCCGCCTCCCCGTATGCACCGGGGGTCGCAATATGGACTTACAAAAATAAAGGGATTAGAAAGAGGGCAAAGTAAATTGCGACTGATATCATTCACGACCAAAACCGCGTACTTCATCGCCGCTCCTATTTCACCTTTAAAAGAATAAGGTATTATTCAGTTGTCTTTTATCGTCACCTTCTCTCGAGATGCGAGTACTCCTTGGTTTAGGAGGGTACACCTATTATGCTTACTGGATAGTCTTCTTCCAAACCATAGGCTGGTGCCGAACGGTAGGGAAGGAAGAAAACCAGTTAGCCTAACAATGGTGTACAGAAGGTAACGACTAAAGACAAATAAAGGGGATTTGGAGAGATGGCAATAAAATATACGGTTGAAGTCATGAATTGGATTATGGAAGAGGCATTACTATGAATACCAGGATACCCCTACGAAACATTTTCATGTTTCAGTGCATTGTTAAAGAAAAACTGTTTTTCCCGATTAGACACTTACTCCAAGGGTATGTATTTACCAGGTTTCATTCTCATATCTGTATGGTTTTACAGATGATGAGTGGGAGTAAGATATTGGGAATTTGGTGATTACCCTCATTATATCGGAATTCGTTGTAATTGGTGATATTTGAGGAAATCGCCAGGGTACAGTTTTCCACCTACAACGCACAGGTTTTGAGTTGTTTAACTCAGTGGACTTATACAGAGTATTGTATGTTGTCCAAGTGTCCATCAGGACAAAGGGGTAGGTCCTCGTACTATGTTCTGTTTACTTATAACTTCTCTAGTATTTAGACAAGTGTTTCGTAGAAATACAAGGTCTAAGTTTTGAGAAGTTGTGGGTATAAGAATAAAGTAGAGAACCAGGCATCACAAGTATCGGGATTCTTCAAAGAGATCGAAGATGTAGATTCTTGTGATTGGTATTCAGATGATAGTGATGGTTTTGAGAAACGTGTTTCTCTTTCAGGTTACTCATAATTGGATGGATTCCTAAGTTGAGTAATGCTGATTATCCTCTTTCCATTAAGTTGATATGCACTGGAGACAGATGCATGGATTGAATATGGTTCCAATTAAATAAGTGCCAAAGTTTCTATATTGGATATAGAATAGTTCGTACCTTAAAAGATATTAAGATACGGGGAGTTGTCCAGCTTATGATTAAAACCAGATTCTGGATAACTCAGGGCACGATTCTGTAATGGCTGTTTGTGGGTTGACCCTGGCTATGACGACGGTTGATATTCTACCATTAAGAAGATCAATAATGATATTGTTCTTGACTCGCCACAGTTTTAGTAAAAATGGATCTTTTTCAGAAAACAGTAGTGGGAGTATGGTAGAACTGGAAGTGATTCCAGAACCGCGAACGATTACGGAAAATTTAATAGGACCTATACATTCAATCTGGTTTGACATTCTAATAGCCACTCCGCAGGTATGGTAGGTAACCTCAGATGCCCGAGAGGTACTTCGGTAGCCTCAGAGACGGTGACAGGGAGGTTCTTATCTAACAAGAATTGACACTACTGTTGTTCCAGGATATGAGACCCGGTAGGAGGGTTGTCATAGTCAGTGGGAGCAGCGGAAGCATAGTGGGCAAGATGCTTATATCTATTTATAGACTTGAGCAGTTATAGCGGAGATAGATCATCTAATTTTGATGTGACAGTCATGGGTTTGACTTCAATCAGAATAGGGGATGGATCAGTTAAGAAGGTATTAGGGTGTGATGTCATGGTATCTGGATGACATACACAGAGTAGGAAGTAAAATTCCTATACTACGATCGGTTGTACTGTGGTCGTCACACAGTTGTTTCTCCAGACAGGATATGGATATAATATTTGACATTCTGGTTTCTAGATCTATGGTTTTAGATCTGGATTTGGGTAGTTTCCCAATGTGGGTACTTTGACAGATATTCTAATGGTTTTTGGAATAGTTGACTCCTAGCGAGGTGGTGTACCTGCAGGTGATGGAGTCACCCTCTCTAAAGGTGTCGTATAGACTAAAGGGGAGAGGGAAGTGCATGATTGGCAGATCACTTGCTTAGGCAATTGAGTCAATCATGAGATGTCAAGTACCACACCAAATGTTGCTTTTGCACTAGATGCAATAAGTTTGTATTAATCCAATCCTGGAGAAACATAAGGAAGCGGTTTTAGAACATTAGTACATGTTCTACGGATTTGATAACGGCAGCCTCTTTCGGGAGACGGTTATCATTCCAGGCTTCAAAGGTGACATGGATGACAGAGTGATTGTCATAGTTTTAGTTTTCCCTCTGAAGAGGGACAGTATTATGGACAGGTGGTTCCAGAGGATACTGTGGGTGGCATGGTGCCCGATACTGATTAGGTTCAGTGATCGATTCAGTCTAAGAAGTTTGGATATGGAGTTCATTTATGAACTAAGGTCCCATCAGATATCCAGACATATTCTAAGACAGGTACTACTCAATTCGGGAGATGGCTTTCTCCGCGAACTTGAGATTAAGAGAGATACAGAAAGAAACTTCTAGGCGGATCCACTCACCGAGGCTATTTCTCGAACACAATAGTTTTACAAACGGGCTTTGTGAAACTGATTAGTAGAGGAGTTGGGTGTTGGTTTCACACGGGCTGTGAGTACGCAACATCGCAATAATTAGGCTTGAGTGCAAGTGGGTGATTGTTGGAGATAGTGCCCTCATAGTCAATTATTGGATCGCAGGTACGTGATTGCAATGATTGCGGAGGACCTATCCAGGTAGCACAGTCTTACTCGAAATGATAGTATGCTATCTGGTTTGCCTTTATCAGTCGTGTACATGTTCAGGTGACTGATTGCATGTTACACTTTGATAGAGCCCTTAGGATCTTGCTTTACTACCAACAGTATGATGGCGATCATATACGTGAGAGTTGGGTAGTTTATATGCATATCCTTAATTGTGGTCCCTAGTCGTGGGAGTTTCGAGACAGGGCATCGATACTCCGGAGTAGACTAGTGTGTACAGTCGAGACCCCGACGAGGGGCGGTAGCCGGTCTCACAAGCCACTGGTGTCAGTTGGATCACCTAAGATGTATACAGGTGCTCATTGGGTTATGAGTACACCGGACAGGACTCGCCGGGAATCTGCTAGTTAGTACTATACCTATCGTCAGATAGCAGTTCCCTGGTGACATGTGTACAGGTTAATTCATCGACCTGAGGTCGTCATTTGTCTCGTGTGAGTTCCCACTGTGCTTTGATTTCTACCCTACCACGGCTCAAAGGAGTCGTGCAAACAGGTAGTTTTTGGGTACAGTCCCGAGCCATATGGAGGCACGTGAGCGGATCGGCAGGGGATTCGTCTCTCCCGGTATTGGGGGCGAGGTCGTGCTGTGTTTAGGAGAGCCATTACACAAAGTCCATGGCCATGGCAGGAGATTTACTGGTAGGTACTCCAGTAGTATCTCAGGGTGTAATTGGGCTTCACTCCGACACGACTTATACTGCTATTGGGGGTCTGACGTTACTAGCCCCTAGGCAGATATGCGATACTCATTGACGAACGGACCGGACTGTATATACATTGTCACTGTTAGGCTCAGTAGGGTTTTCCAGATGAGTGCGCTCATCGGCATCCCTTGAGGTCAGTCCATGGGCAGCCGTTACGCATTGCTAGTGCCGCTGACGGTTTGTGGTTAAACCCACTGCCAGGATGCTGACGAGTCATTAGAGTCCCCCATAGACAGTTTCCCAAGTTCGGGCGAAACGTTGTAGAGGCCGTATGGTTTTATGGCAGGGTTCGGAAAATGCACGTGCGTTTACGCACGTGTCAGTTTTCGGGCAGATGATACTGGTCGGCTTTGGTTTAAGCCGGATCCGAGTATTATATTGAGTAGGTATAATATCTTTGTCTCAGTTGCATTTGTATTCGGTTGTAATACAAATGCGGGTATATTTATACAGTTTCGGGGTTATCCTGAAAGTCGTTTCAGGGTCACTTTTGGAAGTTGCCAGTTTCCAGTTTTCTATCAGCCGTCTTTTAACATTTGGTTAAAGACGGGTTTATCTTTTCTTGAGATGAGTGTGGATTCTTCTAGAAGATTCTAGATGAGGTGACTAGGATTATTGGTGTTGAGTTTTCATTGGTTGCATTTAAGGGTTCATTAATGCATGATGACTAGGTTTGTGAGTCATGCTTTAACCTTAATGCTTTTTGTTTTGATTAAGATCTTTTCATACATGATAAGCTTCATGATGTGGTTACCCCCCCTCTCCTACGGTCACCCCCTCTCTTTATATAAGGCCGTCCCCCTCCTCTCTCTCTTATGTTTTTGATTTCATTTGTAGAAAAAGATTATGATAGTTTGGGGTGTATGGAATTCACAGCTCATTTCATTCCATCACCCGATTTCCACGGCAACTTCATTAACCGATCGTCCACGGACTTGGACGAAGTGAGACAAAGTCATCTACTCATTCTCTACATCATTCTTGGTCGTCTCTTTTGGCAAACTTGACGATCGAGTTGCCTCGAGTCAGAGGCGGGAGCCCGTTTAAAGAATCGGTGATGTGGTGCCACCTCGACGAGGATATCGGAGATCGACGAGATCGGAGCAGCCGCAACGGAGTGTGGGATGATGGTTGAAGAAAGAAGGACTCGGATCGTTCGGTATAACCATTCTACACTCTTTACAGTTTGTTAGTTTAGCAATAATGGCAGATCCGGGTTAAAGTATACGATAGCGCCAGTTAAAAGTTTTTTGTTCCGCATTTGGCGTCTGTAGACTGCCGGGGCGCTAACGTAGACTTACAATCAGCACAACTCCACAATACTACAGTCTTCTCAATTTCATTCAGATCTCATCGGGTCAAAAGCAGGTCCAGAAAAGCTCAAATTTGCACAAATACGACATTTTGCATCAAATAGTGAAACTGGTGGTATTTTAGTGCAATCGGGGTTAAACTAGGCTAACATGGTCTCAACAAACCTCAATTATCCTACTGAAACCAACTTACACCTCACTAGCACAAAGTTCTCACTAAACACCCCATATCGCACTAATACGCACACAAATCCATTTATCGATGCAAAACTACACTAACTAAGCAAACTAGGGAAGCAAGTTAGGAAGTATACCTCATACTTAACCCTAGGGAGCTGCAGGAAGGTGAAGAAGTGAAGGGAAGGGGCTGCACTTGCTGTTGTGGCTGTTGGTGCTCACTGCTGCTGCTGCTGAACTTTGCTGCTGCTGCTGCTGCTTCTTGATGCCACTGCTGCTGCTATTGTGCTTGCTGTTGCTGTTGCTTCAGTTGCTGTTGTGCTTAGTGCTGGAGCTGAGAGGTATGTGGGTGTGTTGTGTGAGTGTATGGGTGTGAGGTTGAGAGAAAGAAACAAAGAATGAGAGGGAAAATCATCACTCCAAATGTCAACCCCTCACTCTCTCTCTCTTCATTAATGGCAAGCATGGGCTAAGCCATGATGCCCACTCCCTCTCTCTCACAAGTCAACACTCAAAAACTAATTCAAATTAAAGTGACTACTAATTAACTAATAAAACCCACTTAAAAACCCATAAGACTTAATCCTCAAGATTAATCCACCATGGCTACTAATCATGGTAAATCTTATTTAAAAACCCTAGTTTACATGCACATGTGTGTGCAAGCCTAGAAAAATTTTGGAAAAATATTTATTAAATTAGGAAAAATATTTAAAACACAATTTGGTAAACTTTTTGTTAAAAACCATTATTTTAAGTATAATTATTCACTAAACACATCCTAAGGTGTTACAATCTCTCCCCCTTAAAGAAATTCGTCCCCGAATTTCAAAAATCTAACTACACGTACCTTCAAACAGATGGGGATACGTCTTTATCATCTCGCCTTCGGTCTCCCAAGTGACCTCCTCATGGTTCTGGCCATGCCAAAGCACCTTAACTGATGGAATGTCCTTCGATCTCAGTTTCTTCACTTGTCGATCCAAGATCATCACCGGCTGCTCTGCATAGGAAAGGTCGCGCTCAAGCTGGATTGTCGGATGCTGAATCGCATGCGAAGGATCATGAAGATATCTGCGGAGCATCGAGACATGAAATACGGGATGCACATCTGGAAAGCTGGGCGGAAGGGCTAAACGGTAGGCTACTGCACCAACACGCTCGAGGATCTAGAAGGGGCCCACATACCTGGGACTGAGCTTCCCCTTCTTCCCAAACCTCATCACACCTTTCATTGGGGAGACCCTCAAGAAAACATGATCACTAACAGAAAACTCAAGTCAGCGTTGCCCACGGTCTGCATAAGATCTCTGCCTACTCTGGGCTGCTCTCATCCTATCGCGAATCAACTGGATCTTCGCGGTCGTCTCCTCAACGATCTGTGGCCCTAAGATACTGCCCTCACTGAGCTCTGTCCAACAAGTGGGCGACCTGCATCTCCTCCCATAGAGAGCCTCAAATGGTGCCATCTGAATGGTCTCCTGGTAGCTGTTATTGTAGGAGAACTCTACTAAAGGCAAATGATGATCCCAGCTACCTCCGAAATCTAATACACAAGCTCTGAGCATGTCCTCGAGAGTCTGGATGGTCCGCTCTGACTGTCCGTCGGTCTGCGGATGAAAAGCCGTGCTGAAACTCAAGCGAGTGCCCAAAGCCTCCTGAAGCCTCTGCCATAGTCTACTAGTAAACTGGGTGCCTCTGTCGGACACAGTGCACGTCGGGACTCCGTGTTGTCGCACTATCTCGTCAATGTAGATCTGGGCATACTGTGTAAATCCGAATGTCGTCTTCACCGGTAGGAAGTGAGCCGCTTTCGTCAAACGATCCACGATCATCCAGACGGAGTCATACCCCCGACTAGTCCTGGGTAGACCCACCACGAAATCCATCGAAATCTGTTCCCATTTCCACTCTGGAATAGGTAGCGGCTGTAGCTCTCCCGCGGGCCTCTGGTGCTCCGCCTTGACTTGCTGACAAGTCAGGCATCTCGACTCGAAATCTGCGATGTCCCTCTTCATTCCGTCCCACCAATAAACATCTCTCATATCATGATACATCTTAGTGGAACCGGGATGGACGCTGTACACCGATAGATGTGCCTCCTCAAGAATCTCGCGCCTCAGTCCCTCAGCATCTGGTACGCACTGTCTGACTCCAAATCGTAGTATCCCCTGATCATCGATCACGAACTCGGAAAATCTGCCCTGTCCAATCTGTGCCATGATCTCTGAACATCGGTCATCACTGAGTTGTGCCTTACGTATACGATCGATCAACTGTGGCCGTACACAGACATGCGCTATCTGTCCTCCAATCGGCGTGAACTCGAACTGTACCCGGCTGTCGCATAATATCTGCCAATCTGCGGATGACTGCTCCTGTACTGCGCTCAAACAAGATAGGCTACTCCCGGGCCTCCTGCTCAAAGCATCCACCGCCACATTTGCCTTGCCCGGGTGATATAAGATCTCGCAGTCGTAATCCTTCACTAACTCCATCCATCGACGCTGCCGAAGGTTCAGGTCCCGCTGCTGGAATATGTATTTCAGACTCTTGTGATCCGTGAATATCTGGCACGACTCGCCGTATAGATAATGTCGCTAGATCTTAAGTGCGAAGACCACTGCAGCCATCTCCAAGTCATGGGTGGGGTAGTTTTGTTCATGTCTCTTCAATTGTCGCGAAGCATATGCGATCACCCTGTCGTGCTGCATCAAAACGCATCGCAGCCCCACTCGAGAAGCATAACAAAAGACCACAAATCCGCCCGGTCCGGAAGGTAAAAATAACACCGGTGTCGTCGTCAGCCGAGTCCGTAACTGCTGAAAACTGTGCTCGCACTCCTCCGTCCAATCGAAGGGAACTCCCTTCCGGGTCAACCCGGTCAACGGTGTAGCAATACGTGAGAAGTCCTGAACAAAACGCCTGTAGTAACCGGCCAACCCCAAAAAGCTGCGAATCTCCGTCACCGATGTGGGTCTGGGCCAACGCTGAACGGCCTCGATCTTCCTCGGGTCTACACATATACTGTCTCGTGAAATCACGTATCCCAAGAAGTCCACGCTGTCCAGCCAAAAAGCACACTTGGAGAATTTCGCATAAAGCTGGTGCTCCGTCAAGGTCTGCAATGTAATCCGCAGGTGCTGCTCGTGCTCCTCACTACTCCGGGAATACACCAAGATATCGTCGATGAAGACTATAATGAACAGATCCAAGTAAGGCCGGAAAATACGGTTCATCAAGTCCATGAATGCTGCTGGCGCATTGGTGAGTCCGAACAACATCACCAAAAACTCGTAATGGCCGTAGCGCGTACGGAAGGCTGTCCGGGGAATGTCCTCCTGTCGAACCCACAGCTGATGATAGCCCGATCGTAAACCGATCCTCGAAAAGTACCCTGCCCCCCTGAAGCTGGTCGAACAAATCGTCGATACGCGGCAAAGGATACCTGTTCCGCACTGTCACCCTGTTCAGCTGGCGGTAGTCGATACACAGACACAAACTGCCGTCCTTCTTCTTGACAAACAGGACTGGAGCACCCCAAGGAGAAACACTGGGTCGAATAAGTCCCTTGTCCAGCAACTCTTGCAACTGACCCTTCAACTCTCGAAGTTCCGCCGGGGCCATCCGATAAGGCGGTATGGAAATTGGCCCCGAGCCTGGAACGAAATCAATATAGAAAGAAATGTCGCGCTCGGGCGGCAACCCTGGAAGCTCGTCAGGGAACACATCAGGAAACTCGCTAACAACCGGAACCTGATCCAATGGAACCTGCGTAGCACGAGCATCGCAAACATATGCGAGAAATCCCTGACATCCCTTCCTCAAAAGCTGTCCAGCGCGAAAAGAAGAAATCACACTGTGAGGGGCGGCACCACGGTCCCCCAACACAACAAAAACCGACTCGCCGGGAAAGCAGAATCTAACTGTCTTCTCATTGCAGTCCACAGAAGCATAGCACGTGGCTAACCAATCCATGCCCAGAAGAACGTCGAAGTCCAACATCTCCAGAAGGATCAAGTCGACAGGCAACTCTCTCTCGCCAATACAGACGATACAGGATCGGAACACGTGCCTAGCAACAAACGACTCTCCCACAGGAGTAGTCACCACAAGCGGCTGATCAAGCAAGCCGGACTCTCTCCCCAGACTCGGCACGAAGTGCGTGGATACGTACGAGTGTGTGGATCCGGGATCGAACAATACATGAGCATCAACTGAACATACAGGAAAGATACCTGAAACCACTGCATTGGACGCCTGCGCGTCCTGATGTGTCAAAGCAAAAACCCTCGCCTGTCCACCACCTGCGACTGGCTGCCCTCTGCCTCGGTCACCTCGCCCCCTCTGAGCAACTCCCCCACGCCCACGACCTCGCTGTGCATGAGTCTGGCGCGGAGCAACGGTAGGTACAACGGGCAACGCCCTCTGGGTGGTGAAGGTGGTAAGGTAACATGCGGTGCCGCTGCCTACCTCCGGTGTGTCTCTGGACAATCTCGAATGAGGTGAAGTAGGCTGCCACATCTGAAGCAACCCCGCAGCGACTGCTGACCCTCTCGTGGATATGAACTAAACATCTGGCTCCGTCCCGAATCTCTGCCACTCCCCGTACTTGGACGATACCTGTCGCGGCGTCTGAATGTCTGTCTCCGTGCGGATATGCCTGTACGAACTCTCTTCGGCTCTGGAACTGCCGAAGTCTCAGCAAGGTGCTCCTCGACCACTAGGGCTGCGTCTACAGCTGCTGCATAGGTCTCGTAGTGCTGCGCGCTGATCGCAAGGAACAATGGTGTAAGCAAGCCTCGAACAAATCTCCTGACTCGCAACTCCTCGGTAGCCACTAGATATGGGGCATAGACTGCTAGCTCTATAAACAGCACGTCATACTCTGCCACTGTCATCCCTGGCGTCTGGCGCAAGGGCTCAAACCTGCGTGCTCGGGCATCCCTAACACTCTGGGGAAGGAAACGGGCTAGAAATATGGTCACGAACTCCATCCAGGTCATAGGAGGAAGACCTGCTGCTCTGCACTTCTCAACTGAGTCACACCACTTCTGCGCAAGACCTTCTAGGCGAAAGCTCGTGAACTCGACCCATCTCGCATCTGCGCATCTGAGGGGATGGCATATCCTGGCCATCCTGTCTATGAAAGACTGGGGGTCCTCGGCTGTATCGGTGCCTGTGAATACCGGAGGCTTCAGCCTCATGAACTCTGATAGCGACACTGTGATCACCTCCGTGGCTGCGGGGGCAACTGGCTGTGCGGTAGGTACCATCGCGGTCTCTGGAACAGGTGGAGCTACCTCTGGTCGCTGGGCTCGAAGCGTCTCAACTAGCGATCCTATCATCTGGCGCATCTCCTGCATGCTAGACCCCACCGTCTGGCGCATCTCCTGCATACCAGCCCCTAGTGTGGCGATCTGATCTGTCACGGCAGGAACAGCCTGCTCGGGTACAACCGGCGTACTGCCCGGATCAGTCCTCGTCTTGGACGAGTCAACTCGAATCTCGGCCCTCGCGGCCGCTCTCTGTGCCCTCGTAGTCTTAGGCGACATAATGGCTGAATGAAAATTAGGATTCGATAAGAACACGGAAATCGAATCGCAAGAATATAAGGAGGGATCAAATCAATAAGTCCTAAGGTCGCGTAGGCGGAGTATCGTGTCGTGAGTATGCCGCGGAACATACACACGCTACGCTACCCTGCTGCAGCTACCTACTCCATCATACCAGGGTCTCCTACACTCCGAAGGTAAAACCTACGCTCTGATACCAACTTTGTCACGACCCGAGAGTTTCGACTCGTGACCGGCACTTAACCACGCAACGTCTACAGGCGTAACGCGGCTAAGTAAGCCGAACCCAGAAATCAAAACAATAAATATAGAGTGATTTAAAACATTTCGTAAAAACATTCATGCGTGTCCGAAAAACATCTTATTAATTTAGTAGAAATCCTTTTTGGTTCAGGAGTTATAACTTTTATAATTTTGGTAACATTTCCTTTTTAAACATTTGCCCCGCAAATCGGGTAAAAGCAAGGTGTAACAGAAATGACAAGTGAAATGAATAAAGCATCACAAATATGATATACGACGCCGTAGCGAAGAATACACAGTAAAGTAAAGACAATATCACAAAAGGTAAGACTGCATAAAATAAAGTCGGCTCACATGCGAGCTCAACACCAGAATATAAAATCATACATATCGTCCTCACAACTGTCTCTAAGTCAATACAGAAAGGTAGATGGAGAGTACTAAATACATCAATATACAACTGAAAGATAACAGATACCGCACAAAACCCACCTAACAGCAAAAGGCTAACTCGCATCAGCAATGGTATCTGTGCCAAAAGATGCGGTAACAGCCAGCCGTGACTACTCCCAAAGGCAACCTGCAAATACTGTGGCACAACGGGGGTAAGTTGCCAACTCGTGAATAGAGATAACATATAAGGGTGATCGCGAGCATGCACATATAGCGTGGCTCTACTAATGCCAGCAGATGATATCAATGCATGCCAAACAGTGGATGCAATAGTAATGCAAGTGCTCAACCAGGTAAATGCTACAAGATGAGATACATAGTAATCAATACTGAGCATGGGATAAATAATATCTACATGGAATATGTCATCATGGAAAACACTAGACGTTGCCTCTGGCTGCACCAAATCCCAATACATTCAGGCGCCGGCACACCCATCGGCCCTCAAATCCTGTATATCTCTAAGAAATCACGAGTGCCCAACATCGGCACCCAAAATATAATAAAATACTCGTGTTCAGCATCGCCACGCAAATCCTCGTATATCGGGCTCCGTCAGTCCGGATCGGCCCCACGGGGTCCGTCTGCGGTATCGGCCCTCGGCCCCGGCAGTACGGATCATCCCGCATCCATCTCTCGACTCAGGTCAGTATCCTCCGGACAACTGCCAGGTCTAACCAGTCACCGGTAGGTACTCGCCCGCTTCCAGGCTCAATCGGCAAAACCCATCGATTATCTCGCCGAGGGGAACCATACCGGGCCCACCACGAACCCGCAAACGGATCATCACTCCTCGAATCGGGTTTCAAGCACACGTCTCAGCACCGAGAAAACGTGTGGTGGACGCACCAAATATCATATCACGAGGTACCGGGTTTTTCAAAATAGTGCATCTTTTCTTAAATACTTCCACGGTCCTCAAAACCAGAAATCACATGTAAATCCAATACCAATAATAAATCCAATGCGATGTACAATGCGAATCAATCCATGATATGGGTATAAGGGAAAAACCGCTTTTTAAGATAGTTTCCGTTTTTAAAGATGTCATGCGGCTCCTAATTTCTAGGACATCATAATCAATCACATGTAAGATGAACTACAGCAATATACAACAGTATAATCATGGCAGTTCTACAGTGAGTGTGGCATGGCAATTACTAACGGTGTGTGTGTAGCATACAAAATAGTGCCCGTGCAACATAAACCGTTAGTAATAGTGCGGTGTTCTATCAGTTCTAAGCAATATATATATATATATATATATATATATATATATATGGCAGGGAATGCAAAATGCGATGGCAATCCATGGTATGGTATATGTAGTATATAACAATAAGTTCCTATCAGCCCTGACGCATAACGCCATGCGGGCGATATCCCCGTAGATGTGAAATCTACTCACCGTGTCTCGCGCTAAGTGTATCCAACCACTTGCTTGCCCTTCTTCGCAGCGTCCGTCTCACTGTCCTGCGAACCTAGAATCACATAACACATATCACACATAAGCTCATTTCACAAAAACGCGACATTACAGTCCAACTAGAAACCCGTGTCGCAAACCAATCGCGCGTGTGCGCGATACGCTAAAACGTGTGATCACGCGCCTGAAACTACCCCGACGCGCCGCGATACGCAGAAATCCAAACCTACTCACGTATCACGCGTGTCGCGAAGGTTTAGAAAAACGGCAAAATAGGTAATTGGTCCCAGATTTTTCTACAGAACTAAACTTACAAAAATATATATACCATAGAACCCTACACACTAGCAGACACCTACAGGACCCAACACCAACCAAAACACTACCCATCTGGCCGCAATTTGCGGCCAGAAAGAGGAATTCGGCGGCCAAAGGGAAGAGTCAGGGGGTCGGGTTTCACCTGGGGTATCAGCACAACTCCACAATACTACTGTCTTCTCAATTTCATTCAGATCTCATCGGGTCAAAAGCAGGTCCAGAAAAGCTCAAATTTGCACAAATACGACATTTTGCATCAAATAGTGAAACTGGTGGTATTTTAGTGCAATCGGGGTTAAACTAGGCTAACTTGGTCTCAACAAACCTCAATTATCCTACTGAAACCAACTTACACCTCACTAGCACAAAGTTCTCACTAAACACCCCATATCGCACTAAAACGCACACAAATCCATTTATCGATGCAAAACTACACTAACTAAGCAAACTAGGGAAGCAAGTTAGGAAGTATACCTCATACTTAACCCTAGGGAGCTGCAGGAAGGTGAAGAAGTGAAGGGAAGGGGCTGCACTTGCTGTTGTGGCTGTTGGTGCTCA
This sequence comes from Agapanthus africanus, assembly GCA_030015575.1. Classification (NCBI taxonomy): domain Eukaryota; kingdom Viridiplantae; phylum Streptophyta; class Magnoliopsida; order Asparagales; family Amaryllidaceae; genus Agapanthus; species Agapanthus africanus. Next base: position 384,214,538 of record JASDDO010000014.1, read on the forward strand.
CTGCTGCTGCTGCTGCTTCTTGCTGCCAGTGCTGCTGCTATTGTGCATGCTGTTGCTGTTGCTTCAGTTGCTTCTGTGCTTGGTGCTGGAGCTGAGAGGTATGTGGGTGTGTTGTGTGAGTGTGTGGGTGTGAGGTTGAGAGAAAGAAACAAAGAATGAGAGGGAAAAATCATAAGTCCAAATGTCAACCCCTCACTCTCTCTCTCTTCATTAATGGCAAGCATGGGCTAAGCCATGATGCCCACTCCCTCTCTCTCACAAGTCAACACTCAAAAACTAATTCAAATTAAAGTGACTACTAATTAACTAATAAAACCCACTTAAAAACCCATAAGACTTAATCCTCAAGATTAATCCACCATGGCTACTAATCATGGTAAATCTTATTTAAAAACCCTAGTTTACATGCACATGTGTGTGCAAGCCTAGAAAAATTTTGGAAAAATATTTATTAAATTAGGAAAAATATTTAAAACACAATTTGGTAAACTTTTTGTTAAAACCCATTATTTTAAGTATAATTATTCACTAAACACATCCTAAGGTGTTACAGGCTTCTTCTTTGAACTTTGAAGAAACTAGTTCACTCGGTTTGCTAAACCTTATGAACTAGAGTGAGTAGAGGAGAGTGTGTTGGGATTTTTCTCTAAGATTCTTGCTTCTCAAGTCATGAGACAAATGAACCATAGACTAGAGAGAAAGGGTGAGCAAGAGGAAGAGGGTGAGAGCTCAAGCCAAGAGAGAGAAAAGAAATGAAAGAATGAGCAAGACTTTTCTCTCTTGGCTCTCATAATCCAAAGCCATCATAACCAATAATAGCAATCAACTATTAGTGAAGGTTTGAGCTACAATAGCCATATCATTTCATGCACTCATTTTGCATAAGATAAAAAAGCAAGCAAAAGTCTTTGCCATGAAATGACAGCTATTGTCATGATGATGGTCAACTAGTCCAACCTAGTCAACCGGTCAACAAAGTCAACAAGTCAACAAAGTCCACCCCTCAACAACCATGTCACTATAATACTTAATTAATATTAATGTTAATCATATATCATATTCTCATTAGGGTTGAGCAAAAAGTCAATAGTCAACAGTCAACAGTCAACAACCCTAATGAGAATCCTCTGCCTCTGTCTCTCCGTCAACTGTGCATACACACCCGCATCCGCGTTCCGAGGAACACGAATACATACTAGAAAAAACCAATCCCAAAACATACACTAGGATCTGGCTTAAACCAAAGCCCGCTAGTGTTAACTGTCTGGACACTGTACGTGCATAAATGCACGGATGTGACCGAACCCTGTCGCAAAACCATGCGACCTGTCGCAAAACCATGCGACCTCTACTCTTTTGCCTAAAGGCAAATAGCTTTCTGTGTGGGACTCTAAAGACTCGACACTACGCAGGCAGTGGGTTTAACCACAGACCGCAAGCGGCACTAGCTGTGCGTAACGGTCCCCAGGTAGATGCCGACAAGAAGACTGACGAGGTGAAACCCATCTGAACTCCTACTGAGCCTGAATGTGACAGTCTCCGTACAGTCCGGTCTGTTCGTCTGATACATCGCATGGCGGATCTAAGGGGCGGTAAACGTCAGTCCCCTAATAGCGGTACAAGTCATGTCGGAGTGAAGCCCAGAACACCCTGAGATAACACTGGAAGCCTACCATTATATCTCGCTTGCCCTAGCCAGGGACTACTCGTGTAATGGCTCTCCTAGACACTGTGCGATGTCAACCCCCAATACCGGGAGAGACGAGTCCTGTCAAACCGTCACTGCCTCCAAGTGCTTCGGGACTGCACCCAAAAACTACCTGTTTGCACTACTCCTTTGAGCCGTGGTAGGGTAGTAATCAAAGTACAGTGGGAACACACTCGAGGCGAAGTGATAGTGTCAAGTCAGCGGACTAAGCTGTACTCATGTCACCTGGGAACTGATAACTGACGATAGGTATAATACCAACCAGTCAGTTCCCGACGAGTCCTGTCCAGTGTACTCGTAACCCAACGAGCACCCGCATACTATCTCCAGTACAACGTACTGACGGCTGTGGGACAGACCGTCTCCCACACTGGGATAAGAAGCGCATGTGCTAGTCTACTCCGGAGTATCGATGCCCTGTCTCGATAGTCCTGCGACTAGGGACCTGTATAAGGATGTTCTTATAGATTACCTAGCCCCCACTAGTGTGACTGCCATCACAACGCTGGTAATCAAGCAAAGATCCTAAGGGCTCCACTAATGTGTATAGGTGATATACTAAAATAAACACATGTATACATTGAAGTAGAAACAAACCAAGTAGCATACTACTATTTTGAGCAAGATTGTATATACAACTGTGAATATCCCAAGCTTCCATTAAGTAATATACAAACTAGTATGATACAGTAATGGCCTCTAGGGAATATACACTAACAGTAGTCCCTCTACTAGGCTCAACGTCTACTACACAGCGAAACCGTTCTCGCCCCGGGGTACCATACCGGGTCCACCATGTACCCGTAATCGGCCTCATCCAGCTCCTCGATTCGGGTTCACATATATCACTCTAGCACCGAGGAAACACATGGTGGACGCACCGAAATATCATATCAAGGGAACCGGGTTTTTAAATGATTACATATTTAAAATAGCCACGGTTCCCAAATCCAGAAATCACATGTAATCCAAATCAATATGCAAGTCAATGATCCGATGTGATATGAGCATCAAGTATGAATATCATGTCACATAAAGATGAGCTACAACATAATGATCCGATGTGATATATGCATCAAGTTTGAATATCATGTCAAGTCACATAAAGATGAGCTACAACATAATGATCCGATGTGATATATGCATCAAGTATGAATATCATGTCAAGTCACATAAAGATGAGCTACAACATAATGATCCGATGGAAATTCTACAGTGTGAGAGTCATGGAAATTACTAACGGTGTGTGTGTAACATGCTGGATAGTGCTCGTGCAACATGAACCGTTAGTAAGGGTGCGGTGTTCTATCAATTCTAGTTTATATACATACATCAGGGAATGTGGTATGCACTAAATAGTAGCCATGAACAGTCAATGTATGGAAATGTAGCTATAAGATCCTATCAGCCCTGACATAGAACGCCATGCGGGCGATATCCCCGTAGATGTTAAATCTACTCACCGAAGTCTCTCGCTTGGTATAGCCGACGACTTGTTCCCCTCCTTCGCGGCGCCCGTCGCCCTCGCCTGCGAATCCTAGAATTTCACAATATATCACACATAAGCTCAAAACCGTAGAAACAAGACATTTAAAGTCAACTAGAAAACTGTGTCGCAAACCAAGCGCGCGTGTGCGCGATACGCTAAAACGTGTGATTACGCGCCTGAAGCCACTTCGACGCGTCGCGATACGCAGACACCCCAAACCCACTCACACGTATCACGCGTGTCGTGAAAGATTAAAAATACGGGAAATAAGGTATTCTACTCCAGATTTTGATACAGAAGAGATAGTATAAAAATAAATATCCCAAAATAACCCACATAACAGCAGACTCCAGTGGCCCAAACCCCAACCCCGAACTCACCCATCTGGCCGCAAATTGCGGCCAGAATGATTATTCCGGCGGCCTCTCTTGGGAATTGGACTCCCAGGTTTGGTGTGTGCACTCAATACCCCCTGTGTATGCTACAGAAACTCCAATTTCATTCTGAAATGACCCGGGTAGCAGCAGATCCAACAGAACCCTATTTCTAGTTAAAAACCCCACTTTTTGCACTAAAATGGAACTTAAGGGTATTTTGTGTAGACCTGAAACAAAACCTGGTCTAAACAGCTCTAACAACACTTAAAAGAGTTAACTAAACCATGAGAACACCAATCTATCACATACTTCACAAATATCCTCTAATATCACCAATAATGCACAAAAACATGGTTTTTAGCTAGGATACTACAAGATATGGAAAAAAGTGTTAACTATGAGCCATATACCTTCAAGAGACCTTAAGAAACACCAAAATTCTCAGCCCTTGCCTCAAGTGTGCAGATTTGCCTCCAAACACCTCAAAAGGCCCCCTTTTCATGGTTTTTGTGAAGAAAATGTGTTGATTTGTGTAGGGTTTTGTATAGAGATCAAAGGGAAGTGAAAAGAGAAGAAGAGAAGAAGAAGGAGCTGGGGTTTTTGGCTGGAATTTCTGCAGGAAAATCTGAATGAGGAGAAGAGAGAGAAGAGAGAAAGAAAAGGGTCAAAAGTCAACTTCTTTACCTAACCCCCACTCTTCATTTGTTTATTGCTAAAAGAATATTTAAAAAGGGTTTTGTTTTGATTAAAAATGGTGCGGAATTAACAAGGAAACATGCAAGGAAAGAATGGCTAACACTTTAACTTAGGTTACAACATGGCTAAGTGTGCAAGTGTACACTACAAAATGGAAAATTTTCCATTTAGGGTAACCCGACTAAAAATAACTAATAAACCCAAGTACACATAAATAATAACACACACAAATACTAATTATCACGAAAAAACATTCTAACGAAATCTCAAAGTGTTACAAATATGATCTCATCACAGAACATTGCAGCAGAAGAACATATATGAAATATTGGATATACTAGGACGTCCGTGTTTTCAATACGAGCCTGTATAAAACACGGATTCCACGGTCGTGATGAATAGCCAAACCCACATACCTAGACCCCTACGAGAGTGGCAAGTAACACTGCCAATTCTAGGGTTAGGAGACCCGGTCTCGACTCCTCGAGATGGCCTCCCACTGGACCCTAGAACCCGGTACTTATGCTCCCCTCCTTGGGTCTACGTAATGCGGAAAAGTAAACAATATACAAGGGTGACATCAACCTCATCCCGGAAGTGCCCCAATAAAAGAATATTACATACATATGAATTTTACATGAATGAAAATAAAAACCCTCATCTCACATAAATCCCCCGGCTATTCAGAACACGACGATCCAATATAACATATCACAGCAACACATAATATCACATATCATCAACGTAAGTAAGTATGCATACACCGATCGTCGTTGATGTATAGCAACGAAAACTGGCAGTACAACTACATACTACACTTACGGTCACAGAAAAGAAATTGTAAAACTACAATATTTGTAATCCACAATCACTTTAGACATCGTAAATCCGAAATATCACATACTTCGCATTTCATGCCTAACTCTTTGAATTCCACATATTGTATCACATTCCAGATAAATAGACAATATTAAACTTTCCGAACAGATAATGAAATACCCAAAATTTCCTAAGTAGCTCAACACTTAAGCGGAGTTCAAAAGTTCCAGAATACGTCACAGTAGCAACGGTCCAGCCGTAGAAGGGTCATGCCAACGCCTCACATGTGGCACGCCGTACTGCCCCAAACCCGAAGGTTCAAAAGGCAGTTCAAGACGGTCACATAATCGAGTTAAGGTTTGTTATCTTCTAGAGGGTCCATCGCGTCACATGCACGTTTTTCCGAAAGATTTAAACCCGAGAAAAATTCAACACTTGAATGTTTTTCGTGCCGGGAAAAATTGAGTTAATGATATCCGTTCGAACATTTTAACAGTTTCTAAATATCCGGAAAAAATAAAGAATTTAAATATTCCGATCGAATCTACGATTACAAAATAAATCCCAGAATGCTCAACCCTTGAGTCAGATAAAAAATTCCCAAAAATTATAAAATACAGATACTGATATTACTGGAGAAAAACCAAGACCCAACTCTACATTCCCACCGCGGATCCGCGGCCCAAGCCCGGTACGGCCGCGGTTCCGCGGTGGTATGTACGGATTGGTGACACGTTTTTCACAACAATAATTATATTTACCTAATGAATTTTTTAGGAATTTTTAATTCTGAAAAATCACAGTTTTTAGAAAAAGTCCAGAGAGGGGTTCATTTTCGTCGTATCGGGTTCGATCGGAGTTTTAACTTCGTATACACGTCGCCTAATGCTCTAGCTATACTCTGATACCACTGTAGGGTTCCTAGGCACTCTTGTGAAGGTTCATAAGGCATCAAACATGCCCGAATAAAATTTTAGATGTGCCGAACAACCCAAAGCCGGGATCTTTGCTAGATTATTAGGGTTTAACATGCAAGTAAACATCTTTACTATTATGTGTGAGGGATTACAACCTTTGTAGTCCGCTCCTTCGCTTCACAAGCTCTGAGTAGAAGTCCTTTCGCCGCTATCCACGATCTCCCGGACTCAAGAGAGGCTCCACGACTCGAACGATCCATGATAGCTTGTCGTATTCCTTTTCTCCGATGATCTATGTCGAAGTTGCAATAGCTCAAGCTCTCTCACTCTAATGAGGTGAACACCCTAATCTAATGGGCTAGATTAGATGAGAATGATGGAGTAGTATTTATGCTTTCTTTTTATATCATTTTCTCACAAGAGATCATCACAAAGAAAATAACTAGTGAGCTCTTTTCAAAACTCAAGAGAGACGAAGATGAAGAATAATGAGAATGAGATAATCCTTTTGTGATGAATAGTAATAAGAGTATATAATTGATTATGGAACCATGGTCAAGGATGAGAGGCTTAACCTTTGTAGAGAATATACTAGAGCTAGGGTTTGGTTAGGTTAAGAATGAGTCATGGATAAGTATCAACCATAATATCTTAACCAAGACAAAAGGAAATCCTTCTAGAATGAACAAGAAGGAGCTAACCCTAATCAAACCCTAATCTCATTTTATCATCCCTAAACATGTTTCATAATAAATCATATCATGTCACAATAATATATATCACATATATATTATATATTTGCAACAAAAGAAAATAATACAATTAACATATATCGCATATATATCAATGTATTAATCCGGTGAGAAAATGAAATAATAAAGCGAGCCAATATTAGATAATGTAATACAATATATCATATATATCATTATACATTAAATCATCGAATCAACACTTGATACGACGATCCGGCTATATCGAATATAACCGACTAATATATCATGTACAAATTCATCGAATCAACACTTGATCCGATGTCCCGATTCATATCTAAATATCGCGACAATATAGTACGGTATCACATATTGCATTATCCTCGGTCCTGCACATATCACATATGTGCCTCTACTCCGTTTTTCCTGAGCCAAGAAACCTCTGTGTAGGACTCCAAATAATCGTCAATACGCTGGTAGCAGGTGATGATCATATCAAACACCCACAAGCTGCAAGCGGTCAGCTAAACGTAACAGCCACCCAGGTATTGAGCGATCAGAAGATCAACAAGCTAGCCTGTCCGTTCTCCTGTGAATCCAATCAGTAACACTCCCGGACAGTCCGGTGTGTTCGTCTGATATGTCGCATATGAAGTCTAGGGGTGGTATACGTCAGGCCCCAGTAACCAATAAGTCGTGTCGATGTGAGGCTCATAACAGGTCGAGAAACTACTGGTAACACTTACCAGTATATCTCTATATCAGCCATGGCCAGGGACTTCCAGTTATAGCCAATCGAACACAGCACAACATCAACTCCCTATACCGGGAGAGACGAATCCCCTCCTATCGCTCATTGCCTCCATGTGATTCGGGACTGTACCTAAAAGCCACCATTTTGCACGCCCTCTTGGACAAGGTAAGGTGGAAATTAAAACACAGTGGGAATCATACGCTGTACCAGTGTCACCGGAGAACTGCCATCTGACGTGTGGTATATCACCATCTGGGAGTTCTCGGCGAGTCCGTCCAGTGTTCCCAGTCTCCACTGAGCACCCGTAAACCATCCTTGATGTCAAACACCGATGGATATGGGATCATTCATCGCCCATCATATGGGTCAAGATGCGTATACGCTAGTCTACTCTGGTGTATCGATGCCCTGTCTCGATATACCCTCGACTAGGAACATTTATAGGATGTACTCATCGACTACCGTGGCCCCACTAGTATGATCTCATCATAATCCCAATAGTCGAATATAGATCCCAAGGGCTTTATCAACATGTGAGAGAAAGACAGTAAACCAATACAAGTCAATATGTTAAGATAAAGTGGAACCAAATAGCATACTATCATGACGAGCAAGAAAGTCCTCTCTGTATATATCCAAGCATCCATCATAATATACATCATATGTACAACAATGGCCTCTAGGGCATATACATAACTAACAATCTCCCACTTGCACTAAGGCCAGCTGCTGTAGTATCTCATACCTAGCATCCCGAATAATCTCTCAAACTGTATCTGGGGAATGGCCTTCGTGAGTGGATCCGCAGTGTTATCCTTCGTATCTACTCTCCAGACCTCGATCTCCCGGCGATCAACTATCTCCCTGATCAGGTGATACCGCCTCAGAATATGTCTGGTCTTCTGATAGGACCTGGGATCCTTGGCCAAAGCCACAGCTCCATTGTTATCGCAATACAGAGGTATTGGATACTCAATGGATGGAACCACACCAAGTTCACTAATGAACTTCTTCATCCAGACAGCCTCTTTGGCAGCATCGTTGGCAGCGATGTATTCAGCCTCCATCGTCGAGTCTGCAACAGTATCCTGTTTGGAACTCTTCCAACATACCGCCCCTCCATTGAGGGTAAAAACAAATCCCGAGTGCGACTTAGAGTCGTCCTTATCACTTTGGAAGCTGGAATCGGTAAAGGACTCCACTCGGAGTTCTCCGTTACCATACACCAAGAACATTTCTCTAGTCCTTCGCAAGTACTTGAGAATGTTCTTCACAGCTGTCCAGCGACTCTCTCCAGGATCTGCTTGATACCGACTCATTACACTTATTGAGTATGCTACATCGGGTCTGGTCCATAGCATCGCATACATGATAGAGCTTACTGAAGAAGCATAGGGTATCCCTTGCATGCGAGCTCTCTCCAAATCAATCTTGGGAGACATCTCTTTAGAGAGAGTGAGTCTAGAGATCATGGGTTGGTTCCCACCCTCGGATTCTTCCATACTAAACCTCTTTAGTATGGTGTCAATGTACCTGGATTGGGACAATCCCAGTATCCTTTTGGATCTATCTCTATAGATCCTAATCCCCAATATGCAGGAGGCATCACCAAGATCTTTCATTGAGAATCTTTGTGATAAGAAGAGCTTGACTGATTGTAGCATAGGAATATCATTTCCTATCAAGAGTATGTCATCCACGTACAATACGAGGAAGACAACCTTACTCTCTGCTACCTTCTTATAGATACAAGGTTCATCTATATTTTTGATGAAGTCAAACTCTTTGACTACAACATCAAAACAGATGTTCCAACTCCGCGATGCTTGCTTCAACCCATAAATGGATTTAAGCAGCTTGCACACCTTTCCACTGCTCCCACTATCTACGAAGCCCTCTGGCTGAGTCATGTACACGCACTCTTCTAAATCACCGTTTAGAAAGGCGGTCTTAACATCCATTTGCCAGATTTCGTAGTCATGGTATGCAGCAATGGCAAGTAAGATCCGGATGGAATTAAGCATAGCCACTGGAGAAAAAGTTTCGTCATAATTAACTGCTTTTTGGTCAGTCCTACCTCCTAGGTACTAGATACCGGATCAGGATCCCATATCTGTAATTTATTGCAGGGACTGAGAAAAATTAGGATAGTTAGACCTGGTGATATGTCCCTCTGGGTGGGAAACGGAGCACAAGTCAATGCTGCAGCCGTCGGTGAATATCACCTAGTGTTTCCAAATAGCAATACTATGATCTTGAACAATTGCTACTATGTACCTTCCATGGTTTGCAACATCATATCAGTTTCTTTACTTGATAAAGATGGATATAACTTTGTTCTTGATAAGAATATCATGAACATTTACCTTGATAAGGTACTGGTTGCAGAAGGTACACTGTGTAATGTTATCTATGTTCTAAATCAGAATACAGTTCTCAATGTACAAAACACACGCAAGAAGAAGAGTTCAGATACGAACGAATCCTACTTGTGGCATTGTAGACTTGGTCATATCGGAGAGAAAAGACTAAGTAAGTTACATAAAGATGGACTCTTGAAAACGTTCGAATTTTCATCTTATGAAACTTGTCAGTCTTGTCTCAAAGGAAAGATGACCAAATCTCCGTTCACCGGACATGGAGAAAGAGCTGCAGAGCTTTTAGGACTCATACACAGTGATGTGTGTGGTCCGATATTTATACATGCAAGGGGAGGGTTCTCATACTTCATCACATTCACTGACGAACTCTCTAGAGTCGGATATGTGTATCTTATGAGACATAAATCTGAAGATTTTGAGAAATTCAAAGAATTCGGAAATGAAGTAGAGAACCAGGTTGTTAAAAGTATCAAGATCCTTCGATCGGATAGAGGAGGGGAGTACTTAAGCACGAAATTCCAAGAATACCTAAAAGAGAATGGAATTCTCTCTCAGCTTACTCCTCCGTATACACCACAGCACAACGGTGTATCGGAGCGGAGGAACTGTACCCTATTGGACATGGTTCGCTCCATGATGAGTAATGCCGAGTTGCCTCTTTCATTTTGGGGACATGCGCTTCAAACAACGAAATATCTTTTGAATCAGGTTCCTTCCAAATCTGTGCCTAAAACTCCGTATGAAATATGGAAAGGAAAAGTACCATTCTTAAAGGTATTAAGATATGGGGTTGTCCGGCCTATGTGAAAACACAGAAACCGGACAAACTAGAGGCACGGTCAGTCTTATGTAAATTTGTTGGATATCCAATGCACTCGCATAGATACCTGCTCTACCACATTGAGGAACAGAAGGTGTTTGTTGCTCGCCACGCTGTCTTTTTAGAGAAGGAATTTCTTGCAAAAGAAATTAGTGGGAGCACGGTAGAACTGGAAGAAATTCCAGGGGAACAAACTATAACTGAAGGTTTGGAAGAACCAGAGGATTCAATAGTCCCAGAAGAACCTCAGCCACTCTGCAGATCTGGTAGGATTTCTCATCCGCCCGAGAGATACTACAGTTTTCTCATAGACGGGGATTGAGAGGATTGCATCTTGGAAGAAGTTGATCCTACCAGTTTCAGGCAGGCCATTATCAGTAGGGACTCTGATAAGTGGCTGGAGCTATGCGATCCGAAATGGAGTCTATGTACACCAATAAAGTGTGGACCTTGGATATTGCTCCACCTGGGGTAAAACCCGTTGGATGCAAATGGATCTACAAAAGGAAACTTGGTGTAGATGGGCAGGTGGGAACCTATAAGGCTAGACTCATTGCAAAAGGTTTTCGTCAAAGACCTGGTGTGGACTATGACGGAACTTTTTCTCCAGTGGCTATGCTCAAATCAATTCGGATCCTACTTGCCATTGTTGCCTTCCATGACTATGAGATCTGGAAGATGGACGTAAAAACGGCTTTTCTAAACGGCAGTTTGGAAGAGTGCGTTTATATGGATCAGCCAGAAGGTTTTATAGACAGTGGGAGCAGCGGAAAGGTGCGCAAGTTGCTCAAATCCATTTATGGATTAAAGTAGGCATCGCGGAGCTGGAACATCTGTTTTGATGAAACAGTTAAGGATTTTTACTTCATCAAGAACGAAGATGAGCCATGTATATATAAGAAGATTGTAAGACGAACTGTCGTATTCCTAGTATTATACATGGACGACATTCTTTTGATAGGAAATGACATTCCTATGCTACAATCGGTCAAGATATTCTTGTCACAACGGTTCTCCATGAAGGACTTGGGTGATGCCTCGTGCATTCTGAGGATCAAGATCTACACAGATAGATCCAAGAGATTACTGGGACTTTCGCAGTACAGGTACATAGAGACCGTACTAAAGAGATTGAGTATGGAAGATTCCAAGCGCGGTAATATACCCGCATTGCACGGAATCACCCTCTCCAAGAAGATGTCTCCCAAGACTGACGAGGAGAGGGTTCGCATGAGCACTATACCCTACGTTTCGGCGGTAGGATCTATAATGTATGCGATGCTATGTAAAAGACCAGTGTAGATTACGCGCTAAGCGTGGTGAGCCGGTATCAGTTAGACCCAGGTGAGAACCATTGGACAGCAGTGAAGAACATTCTCAAGTACCTGAGAAGGACTAAGGAGATGTTCCTGGTTTACGGTAATGGAGACCTCAGGGTCGAGTCCTATACCGATTCAAGCTTCCAGAGTGACAAGGACGACAACAAGTCTGTCTCGTGTTTTGTGTTTACCCTCAACGGAGGAGCGGTATGTTGGAGGAGTTCCAAACAGGATACCGTCGCAGACTCGACGATGGAGGCTGAATACATTGCTGCAAGCGATGCTGCAAAAGAGGCGGTCTGGATGAAGAAGTTCATTAGTGAACTTCAGGTGGTTCCGTCCATTGTTGACCCAATACATTTGTATTGCGATAACAATGGGGCTATAGCTTTAGCGAAGGAACCACGGTCCTATCAGAAATCCAGGCACATCTTAAGGCGGTATCTCCTGATCAGGGAGATCATTGATCGCCAGGAGATCGAAGAACGAAGAGTGGACACTAAAGACAACACGGCGGATCCATTCACTAAGGCCCTCCCTCAAACAGAGTTCGAGCGACTTTTTGAGCTATTGGGTATGTGGTACGCCAGCAGCTGTCTTTAGTGCAGACGTTGGGTATGCGGTACACCAATTACTGGCCTTTAGTGCAAGTCGGAGATTGTTGGATATGTATGCCCTAGAGGCCATTATTGTATAGTACTAGTTTGTATATTACATTTTACAAGCTTGGGATATATACATGGATTTGCGACAATCTTTCTCGATATTGTAGTTTGCTACTTAGTTTGTATCTATCTTAATATGTGTATGCGTTTCTTTTAACATATCGCTAATACATATGGATGGAGCCCTTAAGATGTTTGCTTGACTACCAGCGTTGTGATGGCGATCACACTAGTGGGGGCTGGGTAGTCTATAAGCACATCCTTATACAGGTCCTTAGTCGTAGGATTATCGAGACAGGGCATCGATACTCCAGAGTAGACTAGTGTACACGCTTCTCATCCCAGCAGGGGAGATGGTCTGTCCCACAGCCATCAGTACGTCATACTGGAGATAGTTTGCAGGTGCTCATTGGGTTATGTGTTACACTGGACGGACTCGTTGGGAATTGTTGTTAGTGTATATGCCCTAGGGGCCATTATTGAATCATACTAGTTTGTATATTACTTATTGGAAGCTTGGGATATTCACATGTATATAATAGTCTTGCTAAACATGGTAGTATGCTACTTGGTTTTTCTATCTTAATATGTGAGTATACGTATTGATAGAGCTCTTAGGATCTTGCTTGACTACCAGCGTTGTGATGGCAGTCACACTAGTGGGAGCTGGGTAGTCTACAGGCACATCCTTATTCAGGTCCCTAGTCGTAGGATTATCGAGACAGGGCATCTATACTCCGGAATAGAATAGTGCGTACGCTTCTCATCCCAGTTGGGGAGATGGTCTGTCCCACAGCCGTCAGTACGTCGTACTGGAGATAGTATGCAGCTGCTCGTTAGGTTACGGGTACACCGGACAGGACTCATAGGGAACTGTTGGTTGGTTTTATACCAGTCGTCAGTTAACAGTTCCCAGGTGACATGAGTACAGCATAGTCCGCAGACTTGACACTGCTACTTCGCCTCGAGTGTGTCCCACTGTTCTTATATTGCTACCCCACCATGGCTCAATGGAGTCGTGTAAATAGGTAGCAGTTGGGTGCAGTCCCGAGCACTTGGAGGCAGTGGCGGTTAGATATGATTCGTCTTCCCCGGTATTGGGAGTTGATATCGCGCTGTGTCAGAGAGCCATTACGCAAAGTCCCTGGCCAGGGCAAGCGAGATTTGCTGGTAGGTTCCAGTAGTTTCTCAGGGTGTAATGGGCTTCACTCCGACACGACTTATACCGCTATTAGGGGACTGACGCTTGCTGCCACTAGGCCCGATTTGCGATAGTCTTAGACGAACAGACCGGACTGTACAGAGATTGTCACATCAGACTCAGTAGGAGTTCGGATGGGTTTCCTCATCGGCCTTCTTATCGACATCTACCTAGGGACCGTTACGTACAGCTAGTGCCGCTTGCGGTCTGTGGTTAAACCCACTGCCAGCGTAGTAGTCAAGTCTTTAGAGTCCTACACAGAGAGTTTCCCTACTCCAGGAGAAACGATATAGAGGTCGTATGGTTTTACGACAAGGGTTCGGACGCATACGTGCGTTTACGCACGTACGTCATCCGGACAATTTTTACTAGCCGGCTTTGGTTTAAGCCAGTTTCTAGTATCTGGTTATTGGATTTATACAGTCTAATGTTTTTCCGTGTTTTCACGGATAGGAGGGGCGTTCTCATAATTACGCGAGAAGCTTCTGGAAGGTTGGTGACTTGGGGGTTAAGGTATCATATGCTTTAAATGAGAATAGTGAGTCATTTGAGTGATTCATCCATGTCATTAATGCATCATAAATGCTTAATGACTCATGGAGATTAATCACCCATTGATATTTATGGAGCATGGCCGTTAAATCATTTATTTGATTGATCTTGATATTGTTTATGCTTCATATATATTATGATAGATCATTATCTCATCTCATTCTCTTGCTCACTTTCTCTCTCCTCAAGCTCTCTCTCTTCAAACCCTAATCCTCCCCTCTAATGTGTCGAGACCAAGGATTAGAATAGACAATTAATCCTTAACCATTCTCTATATCACTTAGGTTACTTAGATTAGCGATTTAAGAAACCTAGTTACCTAAAGTTAGAGGTGAAGCTTGTAGTAAAGCTTTCGGTTGGATCATATACTACATAGAGAAGGCCGGAGAGGACGTGGAGAACGGAAAGACGAAGGACACGGTTCTTTAGGTATAATCACTTATCATAGTAGTTAACTCTTCTATGGTTTCTTGTTAGTTATTGTTTTAGCAAAGATTCTCGGTAAGTCGATGTTTACGCTTTAAACAAGATCGTTTTTCATTATTCCACCTCCCCGCAAGTCGTGGGTTGTAGTACATCGACTTACAGTGGTATCAGAGCCTCGCTAAACAATAATTAACTCATTAGCAAAGTCGTATGAATTTCGAACGCAAAACGAACCAGAAAACGACATCGATATCACAAGTTTCTGTCGATTTTAAAACAGGCTCTAAAATTTTTTCAGGTTGCTGCAGTATAACCTACAGAGAATTGTAAGAACACTGGTGAAAAATGGGTTCCTGAATCGGCCATACATCCGCGGAACCGCGGCCGATCCCACGGATCCGCCGCTGATCTGCGGCCGAGTTGGGGCCGATTCAACCCAATTTTCTCCAGTTATTCTTCTGTGATATTTTTGTATTTTCTGGAATGTTTATTTTCTGCTCAAGTCTTAGGTGCACAGAGAAGTTTTGGGAGCAGAATCTGATATGTTTGCTCGATCGAAATTATACGATGTTTGCTAATTTGTTTATATCTGTGTTTGTATAATGTGTTCGTAAACCTCCCCTAACTGCTAGTATATCGGTTGGCAGGGGGTTGCACATTTCTGTAATGGTTTTTACTGTTTGTGGTTGTGAACTGTATTGGACTGTTGTGATGATTAGCCGGGGTTTGAGATGGGTTGTTATATTCATTAATTAGATGTAATTGTAATATGTTGTAATATTATTTTGCGGGGCGCATCCAGGTTGCGGTTGTAGCCACCGTTGTATTATTTCATTTTACTGTTTTTTGCTCCTAGGATAGACCCAAGGTGGGGTGCACAAACTACCGGGTACTCTGAAGTGTTTAGTGGCCTACTCACTTTGTTGAGGGAGACCGCTTCACTTCGGGTACTTGGCGGGTAGTTTGCCGTACCCGTAGGGGTCTATTGTGGGGTAATGGCTATTCATCACAACTGTGTTATCCGTCTTTTGTTGCTGGCTCTAAACAAACGCGGATTGCATGCAAATCCAATAAAGTTCATATAAGATCTGGAATGCCTATTATTGCGTCTGACGAATGTACAATATCTATATATGATAGCTATTTAGACGTCACTTATGTTTTATACCCGCACTAGCCCAGCCCCCGCTCTGCCGTTAGTTAAGTAATCTAATGGGCGATGACGGGACCCAGTGGCAAATGCGGATGGCATAAGAGGATGTTGTATTTTCGTTGTTTTCTGCAATGATAGGTTAATGATGGGATGCATTATTTATAATGCAATGAAAATAAACCAAAAATTTGAATCGTTGCAACAATTTAAACGAAACCACTCGGTTATTTTAAACAGTTGATATTTTTAATTACGGAGCTTTAACCACTCCTTTTAAAAACTATCAGGTTCTTTCGGTCATATCAAGTTCACTATGTTCACGGTTTCGCCAAATCCATTCGTAGCCCTCCGTCATTTCATTTGGGAATTCAGTAGTATTCAAGCTGTGCATTTTGGCCAAAGTCAAGGCATAGTGTTTGGTAGCTGCTGGGTTTTCATTTGTTGCATAGTTAGATGAGTTAGTTTTGGACAGTCATATTATCATTTGACCAAAGTCAGGGGTATGTACGGATGGGTTCAAATTGACAAGATAATGACGGGTAGAACTTGACATGTGACTTATGACATTTTGACCAAAGCCATGGTCATAAGAGCATGGGGCAAAAACCTATATCGGGAATTTCTAAAGAAACTGAAATTTGCAAAGAGATGCATACCATTTGGAGTTTGATGAATGTTGGTAGGATTCCTTCAATATTATCATATGATGATATTTGGATCCCGATCCTACTGTGAGTATATCCTACTCATCAGGATATTCGTCACTTAACGATCAATGCTATAAACCAAGTAGGTGTCAAGAAAGGTGTCAGCGGGGTTACGCCCCCAGAGAAAAGAGGTTATTTAATTAAGGAACTTCGCGAAAGCGTTGGAAAACCTCCCTCGAAGTACCGACACCAGCCTGGCTGAACGGTTAAGCAAGTATTGTACAGTGAGAATAGTCCTGGCTAATTCTTCTTTTATGGTTTGAGGAAGGATTCGAGAAACAGTGGGAGCCATCCAGTTTAGATAAATTAAAAACCACTCTAAACTTGAAAGAGCATCATGCTAAAGAGTTTTATTCTCTCTCTCCTAATTGCAGCGACCCTGAAAATGACTGGACTTAAGTTACTTTTATAGAAAAATATACTGACAGGGCCAAACTATAAAGATTGGCTGAGTAATGTCAAAATGGATTTAACCTATGACAAATTGGGGTACGTCCTCACCGCTAAGGCACCTGCAGTACCAGGTCCCAAATCCAGTAATGCAGATAAGGAAATTCGCAAAACCTGGAAGTATGATTGCGCGAAAGCCAAGTGCATCGTGCTTGTCTCGATGAACAATGAACATCAGAGGAGGCACGAGGATATGGAACTAGATGCCATATTTCTCCATACAAAAGAACTTTATGGAGAGAAATCTCGTATAGCAAGATACGAGACCTCTAAGAACTTGTTTCGAGCGAGGTTGGCTGTCGGATCATTGGTAGGAGAACATGTCCTAAAGATGATTGGCTACATAAAAGAGCTCGCAGACCTGGGGACGACTTTGGATAATGAGCTCTATACAGACCTTATTCTCCAGTCTCTTCCTTCCACCTACGCCCAGTTTATTCTGAACTTCAACATTCAAAGAAAAGAAGTTGAACTTCCGGAACTCCTTAACATGTTGTGGAGTGCAGAGGGCACCTTCCAAAAGGCAAGGGAAACACCCGCTATGTTTGTTAGCAGTACTTCTTCTTCCGGGTCCAAGGCAAGGGCCAAAGGAAGGAAAAAGAAGGCCGCCACCAAACCTAGAGGAGGTGTATGTAAGGTGGGAGGGAAGGGAAAGAAAAAGTTTGCGGTACCGGTAGTGGCCCAGGATGAGTGTTTCCATTGTCATAGGAAAGGGCACTGGAAGAAAGATTGCAAGGAGTGGAATGCCAAGAACCAGGAACCGAAGCAAGCTGTGGCTTCAACTTCAGGTGTGTTTGTAATTGAGAATTTTCTGTCAATCAACTCTACTTCCTGGGTAATGGATACCGGATCAGGATCTTATATTTGCAATTCATTGCAGGCACTAAGAAACTGTAGAGTGCTGAAGGAAGGTGATATGACCTTGATGGTTGCTAATGGAGCTAGCGTGGGAGCTGTGTCCGTAGGGGATTATCACCTGGGATTGACGAGTGGACACATTTTTGTTTTACATAACTGTTTTTGTATACCCAGCTTAACGTGTAATATCATATCTGTTTCCTTGTTATCAAATAAAGGTTATGATTTCACATTTGAAAGTGGTGTTGTTAACATCCACCTTAATCATAGTTTGATTGGGTCCGGTACACTGGAAAACGGTATATATATGTTAAACCAACTCCAAATTTTCAATGTCCAGAACATACTAAAAAGAAAGTCTCCAGATTTAAATAAAGCTTTCTTATGGCATTGTAGACTGGGTCACATCAATGAGAGAAGGTTGAATAAGTTACATAGAGAAGGATATTTGGACTCGTTCGAATATCAAACTTATGCCACTTGTCAATCTTGTCTCAAAGGAAAGATGACAAAGACTCCATTTACTGGACATGGAGTAAGAGCGAGCGAGCTCTTAGGACTCATGCACAGCGATGTATGTGGTCCAATGTCAACACAAGCAAGAGGTGGTTTTTCCTATTTCATTACTTTCACGGATGATTACTCAAGGTACGGATTCATTTATCTGATGAAACATAAATCCGAGGCTTTTGAGAAATTCCAAGACTATAAGAATGAAGTAGAAAACCAAACCGGCAAAAGTATCAAGACACTAAGATCTGATTGAGGTGGTGAATACTTGAGTGCCGAGTTCCTAGGTTACCTAAAAGAGAAAGGAATACTCTCTCAGCTTACTCCTCCATACACTCCACAGCATAACGGTGTATCGGAGAGACGGAATCGAACCCTATTAGATATGGTACGTTCCATGATGAGTAATGCTGAGTTACCGCGATCTTTCTGGGGTTATGCGCTAGATTCAGCGGCATATCTTCTGAACAGGGCTCCTACCAAGACTGTGCCTACCACCCCATATCAGATGTGGAGTGGGAAGAAACCCCATCTTCAGCATATGAAGATTTGGGGAAGTCCAGCTTTTGTTAAAAAGCAGCATGTGGACAAGCTCGAGGCACGATCAGAAAAGTGTAAGTTTGTGGGATATCCAAAGAACTCCATGTTAGTGTATATGCCCTAGAAGCCATTACTGTATCATACTAGTTTGTATATTACTTAATGGAAGCTTGGGATATTCACCTTGTATAAACAATCTTGCTCAATATAGTAGTATGCTACTTGGTTTGTTTCTACTTCAATGTGTACTTGTGTTTATTTTAGTATATCACTTATACGCATTAGTGGAGCCCTTAGGATCTTTGCTTGATTACCAGCGTTGTGATGGCAGTCACACTAGTGGGGGCTGGGTAATCTATAAGCACATCCTTATACAGGTCCCTAGTCGCAGGACTATCGAGACAGGGCATCGATACTCCGGAGTAGACTAGCGTATGCGCTTCTCATCCCAGTGTGGGAGATGGTCTGTCCCACAGCCATCAGTACGTCGTATTGGAGATAGTATACGGGTGCTCGTTGGTTTACGAGTACACTGGACAGGACTCGTCGGGAACTGACAGGTTGGTATTATACCTATCGTCAGTTATCAGTTCCCAGGTCACATGAGTACAGCTTAGTCCGCTGACTTGACACTGTCACTTCGCCTCGAGTGTGTTCCCACTGTACTTTGATTACTACCCTACCACGGCTCAAAGGAGTCGTGCAAACGGGTAGTAGTTGGGTACAGTCCCGAAGCACTTGGAGGCAGTGACGGTTAGACAGGATTCGTCTCTCCCGGTATTGGAGGTTGACATCACGCTGTGTCTAGGAGAGCCATTACACGAGTAGTCCCTGGCCAGGGCAAGCGAGATATACTGGTAGGCTTCCAGTGTTATCTCAGGGTGTTTTGGGCTTCACTCCGACACGACTTGTACCGCTATTAGGGGACTGACGTTTACCGCCCCCTAGGCCCGCCATGCGATGTATCAGACGAACAGATCGGACTGTATGGAGATTGTCACACTCAGACTCAGTAGGAGTTCAGATGGGGTTCACCTCGTCAGCCTTCTTGTCGGCATCTACCTGGGGACCGTTACGCACAGCTAGTGCCGCTTGCGGTCTGTGGTTAAACCCTCTGCCAGCGTAAGTGTCGAGTCTTTAGAGTCTCACACAGAGGGTATTCGCCATTGGGCAAAACAGAATATAGGTCGCATGGTTTTGCGACAGGGTTCGTTCTCATCCGCGCACTTGTGCACGTTTGGAGTCCAGACGGATATTACTGGCTGGCTCTGGTTTGATTCAGATACTGGTATATGTTTTGGGGTTGATTTTATCTCTCAGTATTCATGTTCCTCGGAACAAGAATGCAGGTGTGTATGCACAGTTGTTTGAGGAGGAGGAAGAGGACTTTCATTAGGGTTTCGGAACGGGTGCGTATGCACAGTTGACAGTCGTCTTTATCCAAACCCTAATGGATTTATGTTATATCAATTAATAATATTAATAAAATGAAATTGTGTCATGGTTGGATTTTGTTGACTAGTTGACCATGGTTGACTTGTCGACCATGGTTGAAGGTTTGACCATCATCATTACAAAAGAAAGATGCTTTTTGATTCTAGCAAAAATTCATTTAATGTTTGAAATGATAATGGTCATTCCTAAACCTTCCATCAACTATTTCATTTTCATTATTATTATTAATTTGATAATTCTTTTTGCTTTTGTTATGGTTGCAAAAGGAAAAAGAGCTCATTCTATCATATTGCTTCTCTCTCCTCACTTCATCTTCTTCTTCCTCTAGCTCAAGGAGAATCCTTCTCATGTGTTGAGAATCCCTCTCCTTGAAAGAAAAACACCCCAAAGACACTCTCTACTCTCTCTAGGGTCAAAGGTTTAGCAAGCCGAAGATTCTAGTTCTCTCAAAGTTCGAGAAAGAGCCCGAAGGTTGAACCCTCAGGTGGATCCATCTTTGACGGAAGAAGGCAACGAGGAAAGCACCATCAACCTCTACAAAAGTTTAAAGAAGGAGTCCAAGTTAGGTATAACCATCTTTCCGAGTAGCTAACTCTCTTTAGCTTGTTTGCTAGTTTAGTTTAGAAAAGATCCCGACTTTGTTAGTCCATGTTGCCCCATGCGCTAAAAATTTGATTTTTATACCGTTTCCGCCTCCCCGTAAGAACCGGGGGTCGCAACGTGGACTTACAGTGGTATCAGAGCCTAACTAAACTTAAACTAGCTAGGTAGTGAAGTGTAACGAAGTTCGGAACCGAAAAATCCAAAAACCAAACTTTTCAAAAACCCTAGTTTCTGTTAAATTTTTTTCTGGTCAAAACAAAATTTGTTATATACCAAAAATTATCTCAGGGTTCTTTAAAGATAACCACCAAAAACGAGCCAGAGATCTGACCAAACGACCGCGTTTCCGCGGCCATAGAAAGCTATGTCGCCGCGGATCCGCGGCCGTCTTGTCTCCTCTCTGCCTCGATTTTGGTGCAGTGTATCTCTGTATTGGTTTTAGGATTTTTAAGATATATTATATGTGCCCAGATTTTCCAGAATAGAAAATTTTTTTGGGGGGCCTATAATTCCGTATTTTTTTCCGAACTTCACTACACTTTGACTATGATGGTTATATCTGTGATGTTTGTATGTATTGAACGTCGGCTAATAGCTATAAGTCGATTAGTCGGGGTTATACATCTCTGTGATCTGTGTTTTGATATTGGAATGTGTATATGAATGTGTTGGACTGTCGCGGGTGAATAGCCGGGGTGGATGTGAGATGAGCTTTTGTTTTTCTTTCATTCATTTGTAATATGTAAATTGATGTAATATTATTATTTGTTTGGCCGCACAACCGGGTCGGGGTTGTAGCCGTCATTGTACAATTCTTTTTACTGTTTTTGCTCCTAGGATAGACCCATGGAGGGGTGCACAAACTGCCGAGTACTTGGCGGGTAGTTTGCCGCACCCGTAGGGGTCTTGGGTGGGGTATTGGCTCTTCACCGCGACCGTGTAATCCGCTTTTCGTTCCAGGCTCGAACGGATTGCGGATTCCTAGTATATCCAATGTATTCATCTGTGATCTGTAATGTCTATCATTGCTATATTTATAACTATTTAGGCGTTGCTTATGTTTTACAGCCGCGCTAGCCCAACCCCCGCTCTGTCGTTAGTTAAGTAACCTAACGGGTGATGACGGGGCCCCGTGGCGAATGTGAATGGCATAAGCGTACGTCATATTTTGGTTGTTTTCTGCAATGGTAGGATTAAATGATGGGACGCATTAAAAGAACTAATGCAAGAATATCACGCATTAAAAGAACTAATGCAAGATAATAAACCAAGTTAAAGTCGTTGGAACACTTTCGAAAAACCACTCGGTTCTTTTCAAAACTAACTTTTAAATGCGGAGATTGAGCCACTCCTTCTAAAAGCTATCTCGTTCCATCGATTATATCAAGTTCACTACGTTCACGGTTTTACCAAAACCATTCGTAGCCCTCCGTCGTTTCGCATGAATAGGCAATAGTATTCAAGCTATGTATGTTGGCCAAAGTCAAGGCATAGTGATTGGTAGCTATTGGGTGTTCATGTGTAGCATAGATAGATGCGTTGGTTTGGGACAGTCGTACTGCCATTTTGGCCAAAGACAAGGGTAGGTACGGGTGGATCCAAATTAACCTGGATAGTGACGGGTAGAACTTGACATGTGACTTATGATATTTTGGCCAAAGTCAAGGTCATAAGAGCATGGGGCAAAAATCCACATCGGGAGTTTCATAAGTACTGAAACTTGCTAGATTTGCATACCATTTGGAGTGTGGTGATTCTGGTAGGATTCCTTCAGTTTCGTCATGCGATGATATTTGGATCCCGATCCTACTGTGAGTATATGCTACTCTTCGGGAAATTTCTCACTAAACGATCAATGCTATAAACCCAGTAGGTGCCTAGAAAGGTGTTAGCGGGGCTACGCCCCCAGGGAAAAGAGGTTACTTAATTAAGGAACTTCGCGAAAGCGTTGGAAAACCTCTCGAAGTACCAACACTGGCCGGGCTGAACGGTTAAGCAAGTATTGTGCGGTGGGATTGATCCCGACTAATTCTTCCTTTAGGTTTGAGGAGGGATTCGAGAGATAGTGGGAGCCATCCTGTTTAGAAAAATTAAAAACCACTCTAAACTTGCAAGAGCATCGTGCTAAAGTGTTTCTTCTCTCCCTCCTAATTGCAGCGACCATTCGACATGACTGGACTTAAGTTACTTCTAGATAAAAACATACTGACAGGGCCAAACTACAAAGATTGGCTCAGGAATGTCAAAATGGCAATCACTTACGACAAGCTGGGGTATCTTCTTACCACCAAAGCTCCCCCTGTCCCAAGTCCCACCTCCAGTGTCGCGGATAAGGAAATCCGTAAGACCTGGGAGATTGATAGCGCGAAGGCCAAGTGCCTCGTACTTGCCTCGATGGACAACGAACATCAGAGGAGGCACGAGAATATGGACCTTGAATCCATATTTCTCCATACAAAAGAACTGTATGGGGAGCAATCTCGTATCGCAAGATACGAAGTGTCGAAGAAGTTGTTTTCGGCAAGATTGGCCATCGGATCATCGGTAGCGGAACATGTGCTTAAGATGATTGGCTACATTGAGGAGCTCGCTGAACTTGGGACCACGTTGGAGAATGAGCTCTATACAGACTTGATTCTTCAGTCCCTTCCTTCCACTTACGCCCAGTTTATACTGAATTTCAACTTACAAGAAAAAGATGTTGAACTTTCAGAACTTCTCAACATGCTGAGGAGCGCAGAGGGCACCCTACAGAAAGGTAGGGAAACATCCACTTTGTTTGTAGGAGGATCTTCTTCTTCTAGGTCCAAGGCGAAAGACAAGGGAAAGAAGAGGAAAGCCCCCGCCAAACCAAGGGGCGGTGTTAGTAAAGTGGATACGAAGGGAAAGGCAAAGGCAACAATGATAGCGGGGAAGCTTATAGGTAAAGAGGAATGCTTCTATTGTCATAAGAGTGGACACTGGAAGAAAGATTGTAGGGCTTAGAAAGCCAGGACACAGGAACTGAAGCAGGTTGCGGCTTCAGCTTCAGGTGTGTATGTTATTGAAAACTGTCTTTCTATAAACTATACTTCCTGGGTATTGGATACCGGATCAGGATCTCATATCTGTAATTCTTTGTAGGCGTTGAGAAACCGTAGGTTTTTCAAGGCAGGTGACATGACCCTCAGAGTTGCGAACGGAGCTAGCAAGGATGCTAAAGCCATGGGGGACTATCACCTGGGAATGACAGATGGGCATGTTTTGGATTTGCGTAATTGTTTTTTTGTACCCAACGCAACTTGTAATAACATTTCTGTATCTTTGGTTTCTAAAGAAGGTTATGAATTTACGTTTGTAAGTAATGTTGTAAACATTCACCTTAATCAAGTTCTGATTGGGTCAGGTACACTGAGCAATGGTATATACGTGTTAAACCAACCACAGATTTTCAATGTCCAGAATACACACAAAAGAAACTCTCCAGATATTAATCAGGCTTTCTTATGGCATTGTAGACTGGGTCACATCAATGAGAGAAGGTTGACTAAGTTACATACCGAAGGATATCTGGATTCGTTCGAATATCAATCGTATGCCACTTGTCAATCCTGTCTCAAAGGAAAGATGACAAAGACTCCGTTCACTGGACACGGAGTAAGAGCGAGCAAGCTCTTGGGACTCGTACACAGCGACGTGTGCGGTCCAATGTCTACACATGCGCGAAGCGGTTACACTTACTTCATTACTTTTACGGATGATTTTTCAAGGTACGGTTATGTCTTCTTAATGAAACAAAAGTCCGAAGCCTTTGAAAAGTTCCAGGAATATAAGAATGAAGTAGAGAAACAGACCGGCAAAAGTATCAAGATTCTAAGATCGGATCGAGGTGGGGAATACTTAAGTGCCGAGTTCCTGAATTATTTAAAAGAGAACGGAATTCTCTCTCAGCTTACTCCTCCATACACTCCGCAACACAACGGTGTATCGGAGAGACGGAACCGAACCCTATTGGATATGGTACGGTCCATGATGAGTAACGCTGAGTCACCGTGATCATTCTGGGGGTATGCGCTAGAATCAGCTGCGTACCTTCTGAACCGAGTTCCTACTAAGACTGTGCTTACTACACCATATGAGATGTGGTGTGGGAAGAGGCCCAATCTCAGTCACATTAGGACTTGGGGAAGTCCGGCTTTTGTTAAAAAGCAGCATGCGGACAAGCTCGAGGCACGCTCAGTACTGTGTAAGTTTGTCGGATATCCAAAGAATTCCAAGGGATATCTCTTCTACTACGAAGAGGAACAAAAAGTTCTTATTTCTCGTCATGCCCACTTTCTAGAACACCAGTTCATAGAAAAAGAAATAAGTGGGAGCGCAGTAGAACTGGAAGAAATTCCAGAACCACAGACTATTACTGAAAGCTTAATGGAACAAGAGGGTTCAAATGAACAGGACATTCCTACGCCGCTCCGCAGGAGTAGTAGGCAGTCTCATCCGCCCAAGAGATACTACGGTTTTCTCATAGACGGGGATAGAGAGGATTGCATCATAGATTATGATGAGCCTACTAGCTTCAAGCAGGCCGTTCAGAGCATTGACTCGGTAAAATGGCTGGATGCAATGCGGACCGAGATGGAGTCCATGTACACCAACAAAGTATGGACGTTGGACATTGCTCTAGACGGGGTAAAACCCGTAGGATGCAAGTGGATCTTCAAAAGGAAGATTGGTGTAGATGGACAGGTTGAGACCTATAAAGCTAGACTTGTAGCAAAGGGTTTCCGTCAAAGACCAGGTTTGGACTATGACGAAACCTTTTCTCCAGTGGCTATGCTGAAATCCATTCGGATCCTTCTTGCCATTACTGCCTTCCACGATTATGAGATTTGGCAAATGGATGTAAAAACCTCTTTTCTAAATGGAAATTTAGAGGAGTGTGTCTATATGGACCAGCCAGAGGGTTTCATTCAGAGTGGGAGCAGCGGTAAGGTATGCAAGTTGCTTAAGTCCATCTATGGACTAAAGCAGGCATCGCGGAGTTGGAACATCTGTTTTGATGAGACGGTCAAGGAATTTGGCTTTATAAAAAATCCAGATGAACCATGCATCTATAGTAGATTTGTAGCGAGAACTGTAGTATTCCTCGTTTTATACGTGGATGACATTCTCTTAATAGGAAATGACATTCCTATGCTACAATCTGTCAAGGGGTTCTTGTCGCACAGGTTCTCCATGAAAGACCTGGGTGATGCCTCATACATCCTGAGGATCCGGATCCATCGTGATAGATCCAAGAGGATATTAGGACTTTCTCAGTCCAGGTACATCGACACCATAGTGAAAATATTCAGTATGGAAGATTCCAAGCGCGGTAACCTACCGGCTTGTCACGGGATCACCCTCTCTAAACAGATGTCTCCTAAGACTGATTTGGAGAGGGATCGCATGCCTATTATACCCTACGCTTCTGCGGTAGGCTCTATAATGTATGCGATGTTGTGTACCAGACCGGATGTAGCTTATGCACTGAGTGTGGTAAGCCGGTATCAGTCAAACCCTGTGGAGAAACACTGGATAGCGGAAAAGAACATTCTCAAAGTACCTGAGAAGGACTAAGGAGATGTTCTTGGTGTATGGCGGAAAGGACCTCCAGATCGAGGCCTTTGCTGACTCCAGCTTCCAGAGTGAAAAGGATGATTCCAGGTCCATGTCGGGTTTCGTCTTTACCCTCAATGGAGGGGCGGTGTGTTGGAGGGGCGGTGTGTTGGAAACCGTTGCAGACTCGACGATGGAAGCGGAATACATCGCTGCATCTCATGCCGCAAAAGAAGCTGTCTGGATGAGGAAGTTCTTGAAAGAACTTCAGGTGGTTCCGTCCATTGTTGACCCAATACCTCTGTATTGCGACAACAAAGGGGCTATAGCTTTAGCGAAGGAACCCAGGTCCCATAAGAGATCCAGGCACATGTTGAGGCGGTATCACCTGATCAGGGAGATCGTGGATCGCAAGGAGATCGAGGTTCGGAGGGTTGCTTCAGAAGAAAACACTGCAGATCCATTCACCAAGTCCTTACCACAGACTCAGTTCGAGCGGCTGATCGAGATGATAGGTCTTCGATACGCCAGTACATGGCCTTAGTGCAAGTGGGAGATTGTTAGTGTATATGCCATAGAGGCCATTACTGTATCATACTAGTTTGTATATTACTTAATGGAAGCTTGGGATATTCACCTTGTATAAACAATCTTGCTCAATATAGTAGTATGCTACTTGGTTTGTTTCTACTTCAATGTGTACTTGTGTTTATTTTAGTATATCACTTATACACATTAGTGGAGCCCTTAGGATCTTTGCTTGATTACCAGCGTTGTGATGGCAGTCACACTAGTGGGGGCTGGGTAATCTATAAGCACATCCTTATACAGGTCCCTAGTCGCAGGACTATCGAGACAGGGCATCGATACTCCGGAGTAGACTAGCGTATGCGCTTCTCATCCCAGTGTGGGAGATGGTCTGTCCCACAGCCATCAGTACGTCGTACTGGAGATAGTATACGGGTGCTCGTTGGGTTACGAGTACACTGGACAGGACTCGTCGGGAACTGACAGGTTGGTATTATACCTATCGTCAGTTATCAGTTCCCAGGTGACATGAGTACAGGTTAGTCCGCTGACTTGACACTGTCACTTCGCCTCGAGTGTGTTCCCACTGTACTTTGATTACTACCCTACCACGGCTCAAAGGAGGCGTGCAAACGGGTAGTAGTTGGGTACAGTCCCGAAGCACTTGGAGGCAGTGACGGTTAGACAGGATTCGTCTCTCTCGGTATTGGGGGTTGACATCGCGCTGTGTCTAGGAGAGCCATTACACGAGTAGTCCCTGGCCAGGGCAAGCGAGATATACTGGTAGGCTTCCAGTGTTATCTAAGGGTGTTTTGGGCTTCATTCCGACACGACTTGTACCGCTATTAGGGGACTGACGTTTACCGCCCCCTAGGCCCGCCATGCGATGTATCAGACGAACAGACCGGACTGTACGAAGATTGTCACACTCATACTCAGTAGGAGTTCAGATGGGGTTCACCTCGTCAGCCTTCTTGTCGGCATCTACCTGGGGACCGTTACGCACAGCTAGTGCCGCTTGCGGTCTGTGGTTAAACCCACTGCCAGCGTAAGTGTCGAGTCTTTAGAGTCCCACACAGAGGGTATTCGCCATTGGGCAAAACAGAGTAGAGGTCGCATGGTTTTGCGACAGGGTTCGTTCTCATCCGCGCACTTGTGCACGTTTGGAGTCCAGACGGATATTACTGGCTGGCTCTGGTTTGAGTCAGATACTGGTATATGTTTTGGGGTTGATTTTATCTCTCAGTATTCATGTTCCTCGGAACAAGAATGCAGGTGTGTATGCACAGTTGTTTGAGGAGGAGGAAGAGGACTTTCATTAGGGTTTCGGAATGGGTGCGTATGCACAGTTGACAGTCGTATTTTTCCAAACCCTAATGGATTTATGTTATATCAATTAATAATATTAATAAAATGAAATTGTGTCATGGTTGGATTTTGTTGACTAGTTGACCATGGTTGACTTGTTGACCATGGTTGAAGGTTTGACCATCATCATTACAAAAGAAAGATGCTTTTTGATTCTAGCAAAATTCATTTAATGTTTGAAATGATAATGGTCATTCCTAAACCTTCCATCAAATATTTCATTTTCATTATTATTATTAATTTGATAATTCTTTTTGCTTTTGTTATGGTTGCAAAAGGAAAAAGAGCTCATTCTATCATATTGCTTCTCTCTCCTCACTTCATCTTCTTCTTCCTCTAGCTCAAGGAGAATCCTTCTCATGTGTTGAGAATCCCTCTCCTTGAAATAAAAACACCCCAAAGACACTCTCTACTCTCTCTAGGGTCAAAGGTTTAGCAAGCCGAAGATTCTAGTTCTCTCAAAGTTTGAGAAAGAGCCCGAAGGTTGAAACCTCAGGTGGATCCATCTTTGACGGAAGAAGGCAACGAGGAAAGCACCATCAACCTCTACAAAAGTTTGAAGAAGAAGGAGTTCAAGTTAGGTATAACCAACTTTCCGAGTAGCTAACTCTCTTTAGCTTGTTTGCTAGTTTAGTTTAGAAAAGATCCCGACTTTGTTAGTCCATGTTGCCCCATGCGCTAAAAATTTGATTTCTATACCGTTTCCGCCTCCCCGTAAGAACCGGGGGTCGCAACGTGGACTTACACTCCAAGGGATATTATTTCTATTACGCAGAGGAACAGAAGGTTTTTGTTTCTCGTAATGCCCATTTTCTAGAACAGCAGTTTTTAGAAAAGGAAATAAGTGGGAGCGAAATAGAACTGGAAGATATTCCAGAACCACAAACTAATACTGAAAGTTTGGTAGAACAAGTAGTTCAAGAAGAACAGGACATTCCCGCACCCCTCCGCAGGAGTAGTAGGACGTCTCATCTGCCTGAGAGATACTACGGTTTTCTCATAGATGGGGATAGAGAGGATTGCATCATAGATGATGATGAACCTACTAGCTTCCAGTAGGCCATCCAGAGTGGCGACTCGGTACGATGGCTAGATGCAATGCGGACTGAAATGGAGTCCATGTACACCAACAAAGTATGGACTTTGGACTTTGCTCCAGATGGGGTAAAAACCATAGGATGCAAATGGATCTTCAAGAAAAAGATTGGTGTAGATGGACAGGTGGAAACCTATAAGGCTAGACTTGTTGCAAAAGGTTTTCGTCAAAGACCTGGTTTGGACTATGACGAAACTTTTTCTCCAGTGGCTATGCTCAAATCCATTCAGGTCCTTCTTGCTATTGCTGCCTTCCATGATTATGAAATCTGGCAGATGGACGTAAAGACGGCTTTTCTGAATGGAAATTTAGAAGAGTGCTTCTATATGGATCAGCCAGAGGGTTTCAATCAGAGTGGGAGCAGCGGGAAAGTATGCAAGTTTCTTAAGTCCATTTATGGACTAAAGCAGGCATCGCGGAGTTGGAACATCTGTTTTGATGAAACAGTCAAAGAATATGACTTTATCAAAAATCCAGATGAACCATGCGTATATAGTAAAGTTGTAGCACGAACTGTCGTATTTCTCGTCTTGTAGTTGGATGACATTCTATTGATAGGAAATGACAATCCTATGCTACAATCTGTCAAAGGATTCTTATCACACAGGTTCTCCATGAAAATACCTGGGTGATGCCTCTTACATTCTGGGGATCCGGATCTATCGTGATAGATCCAAGAGGACGTTGGGACTTTCGCAGTCCAGGTATATCGACACTGTACTGAAAAGATTCAGTATGGAAGATTCTAAGCGCGGTAATCTACCAGCTTGTCACGGAATCACCCTATCCAAAAAGATGTCTCCCAAGACTGATTTGGAAAGGGAACACATGTCTATTATACCCTACGCTTCTACGGTAGGCTCTATAATGTATGCGATGTTGTGCACCAGACCAGATGTAGCTTACGCACTGAGCGTGGTAAGCCGATATCAGTTAGACCCAGGGGAGAAGCACTGGATAGCAGTAAAGAACATTCTCAAGTACCTGAGAAGGACTAAGGAGATGTTCTTGGTTTACGGCGGAAAAGACCTCAGGATGGAGGCCTATGCTGATTCCGGCTTCCAGAGTGATAAGGACGATTCCAAGTCCATGTCAGGTTATGTCTTTACCCTAAATGGAGGGGCGGTGTGTTGGAAGAGTTCCAAGCAGGACACCGTTGCTGACTCGACGATGGAAGCGGAGTATATTGCTGCTTGCGATGCCGCAAAAGAAGCGGTCTGGATGAAGAAGTTCCTAAGAGAACTTCAGGTGGTTCCTACCATTGTTGATCCAATACCTCTGTATTGCGACAACAACGGAGCTATAGCTTTAGCGAAGGAACCAAGGTCCCATCAGAAGTCCAGACACATCTTAAGGCGGTATCACCTGATCAGGGAGATCATTGATCGTCAGGAGATCGTGGTTCGGAGAGTTGCTACTGAAGAGAACATTGATGATCCATTCACGAAGGCCCTACCTCAGATTCAGTTCGAGAGGCTACTCGAGATCATCGTTCTTCGATATGCCAGTATATGGCCCTAGTGCAAGTGGGAGATTGTTAGTCTATATGCCCTAGGGGCCATTATTGTATCATACTAGTTTGTATATTACTTAATGGAAGCTTGGGATATTCACATGTATATAACAGTTTTGCTAAACATGGTAG
Source organism: Agapanthus africanus (assembly GCA_030015575.1). Lineage (NCBI taxonomy): Eukaryota > Viridiplantae > Streptophyta > Magnoliopsida > Asparagales > Amaryllidaceae > Agapanthus > Agapanthus africanus. Next base: position 384,245,862 of record JASDDO010000014.1, read on the forward strand.
TATGCTACTTGGTTTTTCTATCTTAATATGTTAGTATACGTATTGATAGAGCACTTAGGATCTTGCTTGACTACCAGCGTTGTGATGGCAGTCACACTAGTGGGGGCTGGGTAGTCTACAGGCACATCCTTATTCAGGTCCCTAGTCGTAGGATTATCGAGACAGGGCGTCGATACTCCGGAGTAGACTAGTGTGTACGCTTCTCATCCCAGTTGGGGAGATGGTCTGTCCCACAGCCGTCAGTACGTTGTACTGGAGATAGTATGCTGGTGCTCGTTAGGTTACGGGTACACTAGACAAGACTCACAGGGAACTGTTGGATGGTTTTATACCAGTCGTCAGTTAACATTTCCCAGGTGACATGAGTATAGCATTGTCCGCAGACTTGACACTGCTACTTCGCCTCAAGTGTGTCCCACTGTTCTTAGATTGCTACCCTACCATGGCTCAAAGGAGTCGTGCAAACAGGTAGCAGTTGGGTGCAGTCCCGAGCACTTGGAGGCAGTGGCGGTTAGACATGATTCGTCTCCCCCGGTATTGGGAGTTGATATCGCGCTGTGTCAGAGAGCCATTACGTAAAGTCCCTGGCCAGGGCAAGCGAGATTTGCTGGTAGGTTCCAGTAGTTTCTCAGGGTGTAATGGGCTTCACTCCGACACGACTTATACCGCTATTAGGGGACTGACGCTTGCCGCCCCCTAGGCCCGATATGCGATAGTCTTAGACGAACAGACCGGACTATACGGAGATTGTCACATCAGACTCAGTAGGAGTTCGGATGGGTTTCCTCATCGGCCTTCTTATCGACATCTACCTGGGGACCGTTACGTACAGCTAGTGCCGCTTGCGGTCTGTGGTTAAACCCACAGCCAGCGTAGTAGTCGAGTCTCTTGAGTCCCACACAGAGAGTTTCCTTACTGCAGGCGAAACGATATAGAGGTCGTATGGTTTTACGACAAGGGTTCGGACGCATACGTGTGTTTACGTACGTACGACATCCGGACAGTTTTTACTAGCCGGCTTTGGTTTAAGCCAGTTTCTAGTATCTGGTTATTGGATTTATATAGTCTAAAGATTTTCCGTGTTTTCACGGATAAGAGGGGCGTTCTCGTAATTACGCGAGAAGCTTCTAGAAGGTTGGTCACTTGGGGGTTAAGGTGGCATATGCATTAAATGAGATTAGTGAGTTATTTGAGTGATTCATCCATGTCATCAATGCATCATAAATGCTTAATGACTCATGGAGATGAATCACCCATTGATATTTATGGAGCATGGTTGTTAAATCATTTATTTGATTGACCTTGATATTGTTTATGCTTCATATATATTATGATAGATCATTATCTTATCTCATTCTCTTGCTCACTTTCTCTCTCCTCAAGCTCTCTCTCTTCAAACCCTAATCCTTCCCTCTCATGTGTTGAGACCAAGGATTAGAATGGACTACTTAATCCTTAACCATTCTCTATATCACCTAGGTTACTTAGATTAGCGATTTAAGAAACCTAGTTACCTCAAGTTAGAGGTGAAGCTTGTAGTAAAGCTTTCGGGTGGATCATCTACTACATAGAGAAGGCCGGAGAGGACGTGGTGAACGGAAAGATGAAGGATACGGTTCTTTAGGTATAATCATTTATCATAGTGGTTAACTTTTCTATGGTTTCTTGTTAGTTATTGTTTTAGCAAAGATTCTCGGTTGGTCGATGTTTACGCTTTAAACAAGATCATTTTTCATTATTCCGCCTACCCGCAAGTCGTGGGGTGTTGTACATCGACTTATTGTGGTATCAGAGCCTCGCTAAACAATAATTAACTCATTAGCAAAGTCGTTTGAATTTCGAACGCAAAACGAACAAGAAAACGACATCGATATCACAAGTTTCTGTCGATTTTAAAACAGGCTCTAAAAATTTTTCAGGTTGCTGCAGTATAACCTACAGAGAATTGTAAGAACACTGGCGAAAAATGGCTTCCTGTATCGGCCATACAGCCGTGGAACCGCGGCCGATCCCACGGATCCGCCGCGGATCCGCGGCCGAATTAGGGTCGATTCAACCTAATTTTCTCCAGTTATTCTTCTGTGATATTTTTGTATTTTCTGGAATGTTTTTTTTCTTCTCAAGTCTCAGGTGCACAGAGAAGTTTTGGGAGCAGAATCTGATATGTTTGCTCGATCGAAATTATACGATGTTTGCTAATTTGATTATATCTGTGTTTGTATAATGTGTTCGTAAACCTCGTCTAACTGCTAGTATGTCAGTTGGCAGGGGGTTGCACATTTCTGTAATGGTTTTTACTGTTTGTGGTTGTGAACTGTATTGGACTGTTGTGATGATTAGCCGGGGTTTGAGATGGGTTGTTATATTCATTCATTCGATGTAACTGTAATATGTTGTAATATTATTTTGCGGGGTGTATCCAGGTTGCGGTTGTAGCCACCGTTGTATTATTTCATTTTACTTTTTTTTGCTCCTAGGATAGACCCAAGGTGGGGTGCACAAACTACCGGGTACTCTGAAGTGTTTAGTGGCCTACTCACTTTGTTGAGGGAGACCGCTTCACTTCGGGTACTTGGCGGGTAGTTTGCCCTACCCGTAGGGGTCTAGTGTGGGGTAATGGTTATTCATCACAACTGTGTAATCCGTCTTTTGTTGCAGGCTCTAAACAAACGCGGATTGCTTGCAAATCCAATAAAGTTCATATGAGATCTGGAATGCCTATTATTGCGTCTGACGAATGTACAATATCTATATATGATAGCTATTTAGACGTCACTTATGTTTTACACCCGCGCTAGCCCATTCCCCGCTCTGCCGTTAGTTAAGTAACCTAACGGGTGATGACGGTGTTAGTGTATATGCCCTAGAGGCCACTACTGTATCATACTAGTTTGTATATTACTTAATGGAAGCTTGGGATATTCACCTTGTATAGACAATCTTGCTCAATATAGTAGTCTGCTACTTTGTTTGTTTCTACTTTAATGTGTACATGTGTTTATTTTAGTATATCACCTTTACATATTAGTGGAGCCCTTAGGATCTTTGCTTGATTACCAGCGTTGTGATGACAGTCACACTAGTGGGGGCTGGGTAATCCATAAGCATGTCCTTATGCAGGTCCCTAGTCGCAGGACTATCGAGACAGGTCATCGATACTCCGGAGTAGACTAGTGTATGCGCTTCTCATCCCAGTGTGGGAGACGGTCTGTCCCACAGCCTTCAGTACGTCGTACTTGAGATAGTATGCGGGTGCTCGTTAGGTTACGAGTACACTGGACAGGACTCGTCGGGAATTGTTGGATGGTACTATACCTATCGTCAGTTATCAGTTCCCAGGTGACATGAGTACAGTTTAGTCCGCTGACTTGACACTGTCACTACGCTTCGAGTGTGTTCCCACTGTACTTAGATTACTACCCTACCACGGCTCAAAGGAGTCGTGCAAACAGGTAGTAGTTGGGTGCAGTCCCGAAGCACTTGGAGGCAGAGACGGTTAGACAGGATTCATCTCTCCCGGTATTGGGGGTTGACATCGCGCCGTGTCTTGAAGAGCCATTACACGAGTAGTCCCTGGCCATAGCAAGCGAGATATACTGGTTGGTTTCCAGTGTTATCTCAGTGTGTTCTGGGCTTCACTCCGACATGACTTGTACCGCTATTAGGGGACTGACGTTTACCGCCCCCTAGGCCCGCCATGCGATGTATCAGACGAACAGACCGGACTGTATAGAGATTGTCACATTCTGGCTCAGTAGGAGTTCAGATGGGTTTCACCTCGTCAGTCTTCTTGTCGGCATCTACCTGGGGACCGTTACGCACAACTAGTGCCACTTGCGGTCTGTGGTTAAACCCACTGCCAGCGTAGTGTCGAGTCTTTAGAATCCCACACAGAAAGCTATTCGCCTTTAGGCAAAAGAGTAGAGGTCGCATGGTTTTGCGACAGGTCGCATGGTTTTGCGACAGTGTTCGGTCACATCCGTGCACTTGTGCACGTTTGGTGTCCGGACAGTTAACACTAGCAGGTTTTGGTTTAAGCCAGATCCTAGTGTACTTTTTGGGATTGGTTTTATCTCGTTTGTATTCGTGTTTCCCGGAACGCGGATGCGGGTGTGTATGCACAGTTGACAGAGAGACAAAGGCAGAGGATTTTCATTGGGGTTGTTGACTGTTGACTGTAGACTTTTGGCTAAACCCTAATGAGAATAAGAAATACGATTAATGATAATTTTAATTAAGTATTATTGTGCATGGTTGAGATGAGGGGTTGACTTTGTTGACTTGTTGACTTTGTTGACCGGTTGACTAGGTTGGACTAGTTGACCATCATCATTACAATGGCTATCATTTCATGGCAAAGACTTTTGCTTGCTTGTTATGCTTTGCAATATAAGTGCATGAAATGATAATGCCACTTGACTTGATATGAACCATCACATAATACTCAATTATTATTATTATTATTATTATTATTATTATTATTATTATTATTATTATTCTTTTTGGATTATGGGAGAGAGGTTGGCAAAAGAGTTACTCATTCTCTCACTTCATTTCTCTCTCTTGCCATCAATTGCTCAAGCTCTCCCTCTTCTTCTTGCTCTCTCTAGCTCAAGGCAAACCATTCTCATGTGTTGAGACTCATTGCCTTAGAGATAAAAAGACATCAAAACAATCCTCTACTCATTCTAGTTCACAAGGCCTAGCAAGCCAAGTGTTCTAGTTTCTTCAAAGTTCGAAGAAGAAGCCAAAGGTAGAAGCTTTCGGGTGGATCCATCTTCGGCGCAAGGAGACGACGAGGTGTGGCCGATCCGTACACCGGGAGGAGTTGAAGACGAAGGAGTTCAAAAAAGGTATAGCCCCCTAGCCGAGTAGGTAAAACTCAAGTTAGGTTGTTAGTTAGTTGTTTAACAAAGATCCGTATTTATAGTCCATGTTACCACCCTCTTGAAAATCGTTTTTCACCACTTCCGCAACCCCGTAAATACCGGGGAAGGGTAGCATGGGCTTACAGACGGGACCCAGTGGCAAATGTGGATGGCATAAGAGGACGCTGTATTTTCGTTGTTTTCTGCAATGATAGGTTAATGATGGGACACATTATTTGTAATGCAATGAAAATAAACCAAAAAGTTGAATCGTTGGAACAATTTAAAAGAAACCACTCAGTTATTTTAAACAGTTGATATTTTTAATTAAGGAGCTTTAACCACTCCTTTTAAAAGCTATCAGGTTCCTTCGGTCATATCAAGTTCACTACGTTCATGGTTTCTCCAAAACCATTCGTAGCCCTCCGTCATTTCATTTGGATATTCAGTAGTATTCAAGCTGTGCATTTTGGCCAAAGTCAAGGCATAGTGTTTGGTAGCTGCTGGGTTTTCATTTGTTGCATAGTTAGATGAGTTAGTTTGGGACAGTCGTATTATCATTTGACCAAAGTCAGGGGTATGTACGGATGGGTTCAAATTGACAAGACAATGACGGGTAGAACTTGAAATGTGACTTATGACATTTTGACCAAAGCCAAGGTCATAAGAGCATGGGGCAAAAACCTATATCGGGAATTTCTAAAGAAACTGAAATTTGCAAAGAGATGCATACCATTTGGAGTTTGATGAATGTTGGTAGGATTCCTTCAACATTATCACACGATGATATTTGGATCCCGGTCCAACGGTGAGTATATGCTACTCATCAGGATATTCATCACTTAACGATCAATGCTATAAACCAAGTAGGTGTCAAGAAAGGTGTCAGCGGGGTTACGCCCCCAAAGAAAAGAGGTTATTTAATTAAGGAACTTCGCGAAAGCGTTGGAAAACCTCCCTCGAAGTACCGACACCAGCCTGGCTGAACGGTTAAGCAAGTATTGTACAGTGAGAATAGTCCTGGCTAATTCTTCTTTTATGGTTTGAGGAAGGATTCGAGAAACAGTGGGAGCCATCCAGTTTAGATAAATTAAAAACCACTCTAAACTTGCAAGAGCATCATGCTAAAGAGTTTTCTTCTCTCTCTCCTAATTGCAGCGACCCTGAAAATGACTGGACTTAAGTTACTTTTAGAGAAAAATATACTGACAGGGCCAAACTATAAAGATTGGCTGCGGAATATCAAAATGACTTTAACCTATGACAAATTGGGGTACTTCCTCACTGCTAAGGCACCTGCAGTCCCAGGTCCCAAATCCAGTAATGCGGATAAGGAAATCCGCAAAACCTGGTAGTATGATTGCGCGAAAGCCAAGTGCATCGTGCTTGCCTCGATGAACAATGAACATCAGAGGAGGCACGAGGATATGGAACTAGATGCCATATTTCTCCATACAAAGGAACTTTATGGAGAGAAATCTCGTATAGCAAGATACGAGACCTCTAAGAACTTGTTTCGAGCGAGGTTGGCTGTCAGATCATCAGTAGGAGAACATGTCCTAAAGTTGATTGGCTACATAGAAGAGCTCGCAGACCTGGGGACGACTTTGGATATTGAGCTCTATACAGACCTTATTCTCCAGTCCCTTCCTTCCACCTACACCCAGTTTATTCTGAACTTCAACATTTAAAGAAAAGAAGTTGAACTTCCGGAACTCCTTAACATGTTGAGGAGTGTAGAGGGCACCTTGCAAAAGGCAAAGGAAACACCCGCTATGTTTGTTAGCAGTACTTCTTCTTCCGGGTCCAAGGCTAGGGCCAAAGGAAGGAAAAAGAAGGCCGCCAGCAAACCTAGAGGAGGTGTAAGTAAGGTGGGAGGGAAGGGAAAGAAAAAGTTTGCGGTGCCGGTAGTGGCCCAGGATGAGTGTTTCCGTTGTCATAGGAAAGGGCACTGGAAGAAAGATTGCAAGGCGTGGAACGCCAAGAACCTGGAACCAAAGCAATCTGTGGTTTTGACTTCAGGTGTGTTTGTAATTGAGATTTGTCTGTCAATCAACTCTACTTCCTGGGTATTGGATACCAGATCAGGATCTCATATTTACAATTCATTGGAGGCACTGAGAAACCGTAGAGTGCTGAAGGAAGGTGGTATGACCTTGATGGTTGCTAACGGAGCTAGCGTGGGAGCTGTGTCCGTAGGGGATTATCACCTGGGATTGACGAGTGGACACATTTTTGTTTTACATAACTGTTTTTATGTACCCAGCTTAACGTGTAATATCATATTTGTTTCCTTGTTATCAAATAAAGGTTATGATTTCATGTTTGTAAGTGGTGTTGTTAATATCCACCTTAATCATAGTTTGATTGGGTCCGGTACACTGGAAAACAGTATATATGTGTTAAACCAACTCCAAATTTTCAATGTCCAGAACACACTAAAAAGAAAGTCTCCAGATTTAATTAAAGCTTTCTTATGGCATTGTAGACTGGGTCACATCAATGAGAGAAGGTTGACTAAATTATATAGAGAAGGATATTTGGACTCGTTCGAATATCAAACTTATGCCACTTGTCAATCTTATCTCAAAGAAAGATGACAAAGACTCCATTTACTGGACTTGGAGTAAGGGCGAGAGAGCTCTTAGGACTCATACACAGCGATGTATGTGGTCCAATGTCTACACATGCACGAGGTGGTTTTTCCTATTTCATTACTTTCATGGATGATTACTCAAGGTACGGATTCAGATATCTAATGAAACATAAATCTGAGGCTTTTGAGAAATTCCAAGAGTATAAGAATGAAGTAGAAAACCAAACCGGCAAAAGTATCAAGACACTAAGATCTGATCGAGGTGGTGAATATTTGAGTGCCGAGTTCCTAGGTTACCTAAAAGAGAAAGGAATTCTCTCTCAGCTTACTCCTCCATACACTCCACAGCATAACGGTGTATCGGAGAGACGGAATCGAACCCTATTAGATATGGTACGTTCCATGATGAGTAATGCTGAGTTACCGCGATCTTTCTGGGGTTATGTGCTAGATTCAACGGCATATCTTCTGAACAGGGCTCCTACCAAGACTGTGCCTACCACCCCATATTAGATGTGGAGTGGGAAGAAACCCCATCTTCAGCATATGAAGATTTGGGGATGTCCAGCTTTTGTTAAAAAGCAGCATGTGGACAAGCTCGACGCACGATCAGTAAAGTGTAAGTTTGTGGGATATCCAAAGAACTCCAAGGGATATTATTTCTATTACGCAGAGGAACAGAAGGTTTTTGTTTCTCTTAATGCCCATTTTCTAGAACAGCATTTTTTAGAAAAGGAAATAAGTGGGAGCGAAATAGAACTGGAAGAAATTCCAGAACCACAAACTAATACTGAAAGTTTGGTAGAACAAGTAGTTCAAGAAGAACAGGACATTCCCGCACCCCTCCGCAGGAGTAGTAGGACGTCTCATCCGCCTGAGAGATACTACGGTTTTCTCATAGATGGGGATAGAGAGGATTGCATCATAGATGATGATGAACCTACTAGCTTCCAGCAGGCCATCCAGAGTGGCGACTCGGTACGATGGCTAGATGCAATGCGGACCGAAATGGAGTCCATGTACACCAACAAAGTATGGACTTTGGACTTTGCTCCAGATGGGGTAAAACCCATAGGATGCAAATGGATCTTCAAGAAAAAGATTGGTGTAGATGGACAGGTGGAAACCTATAAGGCTAGACTTGTTGCAAAGGGTTTTCGTCAAAGACCTGGTTTGGACTATGACGAAACTTTTTCTCCAGTGGCTATGCTCAAATCCATTCAGGTCCTTCTTGCTATTGCTGTCTTCCATGATTATGAAATCTGGCAGATGGACGTAAAGACGACTTTTCTGAATGGAAATTTAGAAGAGTGCGTCTATATGGATCAGCCAGAGGGTTTCAATCAGAGTGGGAGCAGCGGGAAAGTATGCAAGTTGCTTAAGTCCATTTATGGACTAAAGCAGGCATCGCGGAGTTGGAACATCTGTTTTGATGAAACAGTTAAAGAATATGACTTTATCAAAAATCCAGATGAACCATGCATATATAGTAAAGTTGTAGCACGAACTGTCGTATTTCTCGTCTTGTAGGTGGATGACATTCTATTGATAGGAAATGACAATCCTATGCGACAATCTGTCAAAGGATTCTTGTCACACAGGTTCTCCATGAAAATACCTGGGTGATGCCTCTTACATTCTGGGGATCCGGATCTATCGTGATAGATCCAAGAGGATGTTGGGACTTTCGCAGTCCAGGTATATCGACACTGTACTGAAAAGATTCAGTATGGAAGATTCTAAGCGCGGTAATCTACCATCTTGTCACGGAATCACCCTATCTAAAGAGATGTCTCCCAAGACTGATTTGGAAAGGGAACACATGTCTATTATACCCTACGCTTCTGCGGTAGGCTCTATAATGTATGCGATGTTGTGCACCAGACCAGATGTAGCTTACGCACTGAGCGTGGTAAGCCGATATCAGTTAGACCCAGGGGAGAAGCACTGGATAGCAGTAAAGAACATTCTCAAGTACCTGAGGAGGACTAAGGAGATGTTCTTGGTTTACGGCGGAAAAGACCTCAGGATGGAGGCCTATGCTGATTCCGGCTTCCAGAGTGATAAGGACGATTCCAAGTCCATGTCAGGTTATGTCTTTACCCTCAATGGAGGGGCGGTGTGCTGGAAGAGTTCCAAGCATGACACCGTTGCTGACTCGACGATGGAAGCGGAGTATATTGCTGCTTGCGATGCCGCAAAAGAAGCGGTCTAGATGAAGAAGTTCTTAACAGAACTTCAGGTGGTTCCTACCATTGTTGATCCAATACCTCTGTATTGCGACAACAACAGAGCTTTAGCTTTAGCGAAGGAACCAAGGTCCCATCAGAACTCCAGACACATCTTAAGGCGGTATCACCAGATCAGGGAGATCATTGATCGTCAAGAGATCGAGGTTCGGAGAGTTGCTACTGAAGAGAACATTGCTTATCCATTCACGAAGGCCCTACCTCAGATTCAGTTCGAGGGCTACTCGAGATCATCGGTCTTCGATATGCCAGTACATGGCCCTAGTGTAAGTGGGAAATTGTTAGTGTATATGCCCTAGGGCCCATTATTGTATCATACTAGTTTGTATATTACTTAATGGAAGCTTGGGATATTCACATGTATATAACAGTCTTGCTAAACATGGTAGTATGCTACTTGGTTTTTCAATCTTAATATGTGAGTATACGTATTAATAGAGCTCTTAGGATCTTGCTTGACTACCAGCGTTGTGATGGCAGTCACACTAGTGGGGGCTGGGTAGTCTACAGGCACATTCTTATTCAGGTCCCTAGTCGTAGAATTATCGAGACAGGGCATCGATACTCCGGAGTAGACTAGTGTGTACGCTTCTCATCCCAGTGGGGGAGATGGTCTGTCCCACAGCCGTCAGTACGTTGTACTGGAGATAGTATGCAGGTGCTCGTTAGGTTACGGGTACACCGGACAAGACACACAGGGAACTGTTGGTTGGTTTTATACAATTCGTCAGTTAACAGTTCTCAGGTGATATGAGTACAGCATAGTCCGCAGACTTGACACTGCTACTTCGCTTCGAGTGTGTCCCACTGTTCTTAGATTGCTACCCTACCACGGCTCAAAGGAGTCGTGCAAACAGGTAGCAGTTGGGTGCAGTCCCGAGCACTTGGAGGCAGTGGCGGATAGACAGGATTCGTCTCTCCCGGTATTGGGAGTTGATATCGCGCTGTGTCAGAAAGCCATTACGCAAAGTCCCTGGCCAGGGCAAGCGAGATTTGCTGGTAGGTTCCAGTAGTTTCTCAGGGTGTAATGGGCTTCACTCCGATATGACTTATACCGCTATTTGGGGATGACGCTTGCTGCCCCCTAGGCCCGATATGCGATAGTCTTAGACGAACAGACCGGACTGTACGGAGATTGTCACATCAGAATCAGTAGGAGTTCGGATGGGTTTCCTCATCGGCCTTCTTATCGACATCTACCTGGGGACCGTTACGTACAGCTAGTGCCGCTTGCGGTCAGTGGTTAAACCCACTGCCAGCGTAGTAGTCAAGTCTCTAGAGTCCCAAACAGAGAGTTTCCCTACTCAAAGCAAAACGATATAGAGGTCGTATGGTTTTACGACAAGGGTTCGGACGCATACGTATGTTTACGCACGTACGACATCCGGACAGTTTTTATTAGCCGGCTTTGGTTTAAGCCAGTTTCTAGTATCTGGTTATTGGATTTATACAGTCTAAAGTTTTTCCGTGTTTTCACGGATAGGAGGGGTGTTCTCGTAATTATGCGAGAAGCTTCTAGGAGGTTGGTGACTTGGGGGTTAAGGTGGCATATGCATTAAATGAGATTGGTGAGTCATTTGAGTGATTCATCCATGTCATTAATGCATCATAAATGCTTAATGACTCATGGAGATGAATCACCCATTGATATTTATGGAGCATGGTTGTTAAATCATTTATTTGATTGATCTTGATATTGTTTATGCTTCATGTATATTATGATAGATCATTATCTCATCTCATTCTCTTGCTTACTTTCTCTCTCCTCAAGCTCTCTTTCTTCAAACCCTAATCCTCCCCTCTCATGTGTTGAGACCAAGGATTAGAATGGACTACTTAATCCTTAACCATTCTCTATATCACCTAGGTTACTTAGATTAGCGATTTAAGAAACCTAGTTACCTCAAGTTAGAGGTGAAGCTTGTAGTAAAGCTTTCGGGTGGATCATCTACTACATAGAGAAAGCCGGAGAGGACGTGGAGAACGGAAAGACGAAGGACACGGTTCTTTAGGTATAATCACTTATCATAGTAGTTAACTCTTCTATGGTTTCTTGTTAGTTATTGTTTTAGCAAAGATTCTCGGTTAGTCGATGTTTACGCTTTAAACAAGATCGTTTTTCATTATTCCGCCTCCCCGCAAGTCGTGGGGTGTTGTACATCAACTTACAACTGCTGGTTGGTACTATACCTATCGTCAGGTAGCAGTTCCCAGGTAACATGAGTACAGCTTAGTCCGTTGACTTGACACTGCCATTTCGCCTCAAGTGTGTCCCACTGTTCTTTGATTCCTACCCTACCACGGCTCTATTGAGTCATGCAAATAGGTAGTAGTTGGGTGCAGTCCCGAAGCACTTAGAGGCAGTGGCGGTTAGACCGGATTCGTCTCTCCTGGTATTGGGGGTTGATATCGCTCTGTGTTTAGGAGAGCCATTACATAAAGTCCCTGGCCAGGGCAAGTGAGATTTACTGGTAGGGTTTTCCAGTAGTTTCTCTGGGTGTTCTGGGCTACACTCTGACATGACTTATATCTCTATTAGGGGACTGACATTTACCACCCCCTAGGCCCGATATGCGATACTCTTAGACGAACAGACCGGACTGTACGGAGATTGTCACAGATAGGCTCAGAAGGAGTTTGGATGAGCTTGCACGTCGACCTTCTTATCGACAGATACCTGGGTAGCCATTACGCACAGCTAGTGCCGCTGACGTGCTTGTGGTTAAACCTACTGCCAGTGTACTGTCGAGTTTTTAGAGTCCCACATAGAGGGTTTCCCAGCTTCGGGCGAAACGAGTAGAGGTCGTATGGTTTTACGGCAGGGTTCGATCATATACGTGTACTTGTACGCGTATGGTGTTCGAGTGGAATATACTAGTGGTCTTTGGTTTAAGCCGGATCCTAGTATATGATTATTGGATTGGCTTCGTCTCGTTGCATTCGTGTTTCTCGGGACACGGATGCTGGTATGTATATACGGATGATAGGGGTGGAGAAGGAGACACCTCATTAGGGTTTTGTCCATTGACTTGATTAAAACCATAATGAGATGGAGGAAATTGTTTACTAATCATTATTAGAGATAATTGTGTCATTGTTAATTGGTTTGACCATTTGACTTGTTGACCATTATTGACTTAGATATTTTTCTTGAGCATAAGATATTTTGCTTTGCATTAATTGTGACATGATAATGGTCAAATCAAATGAACCATCATAATTATCCTAATAAAACTTATTATTCTTTTTTTCTCATATGAGAGCTCTCTTCATTATTCTTACTCTCATTCTCTTTCATGGTTCTCTCCTCCTCCCTCTCTCAAACCCTAGTGTATCATGTGTTGATAATTAAGGGTTAATGAGACTAAGCCACTCAAATCACACTCTACTCACTCTAGTATACTTAGATTAGCAAGCTAAGTATTCTAGTTACCTCAAGTTAGAGGTTTAGCTCATGGTTCGAGCTCTCGGTTGGATCATCGTTGACACAAGGAGGCCGAAGTTCAAGCACGATCCATACATCCATCGAGGAGCTTAAGGAGAGGATCGATGACCCGAAGGACTTGGTTTCGTTAGGTATATTTTCTAGCATAGTAGATAGAACCCATTTTGCTAACTAGGTTTGTGGTAAAGATCCGGATTAGGGTTGTTATAGCGCAAAGTTTTGTATCGCTATAAAATTTTTGTTCCGCATTTGGCCACGGATGTTGGCCGGGGCGCTAGTGTAACCTTTCAGCTAGTTTATATATGCAACATGGGTGTATGAGACTCATACCATGCCATTAGATAATTAGGGTTTCATTTATTTAATGCAAATATAAATTGATGGAAATTAAGCATGGTTGCATGCTTTGGAAGCTTGTGTAACCATTGACTTAGTCCACTAAATTTGTCTTGCATTAGATATTTATTAACCTAACCTTTATCTTAAGCCATGGTTAAGTCTCTACAAGAGTCATATATGATATGAACTCACCCATGGTTGCCATTCACTCTCTCATCCATTATTTGCTTCATCTTCTTCATTGAGCTCTCTAGCTTTCTCAAGGTGAACTAAAAGAGTGAGAAAATTAATTCTAAAGTGAGCAAAAATCCTACTTCATCATCCTCTTCTAGATTAGCCATTTAGTTTAGGGTGTTAGCTTCACTAATCTATAATTAGCGAAAAGATAGCTTGGGTTGGTGTCTCCTCGACGTAGATCATCTTCGGCCTCGAAGACTTCGTGCAAGCTTGTTCCTTTCATCTTGTGGAGCCATTCTAGAGTCTGGAAGATCACTACATGGAGCGAAATGACTACTACATGGAGCTATAGAAGTGAAGGACCGGTCTACAAAAGTTGTATTCCATATTCACTTAGATGTAAAGTTGTTTACTTGTTGTATTGTCTAATTCTCAAGTTAAGATTCTGGGGTTTGGGTTATGTAGCATGGCAATTTTTTTTAAAATGGCATGGATGATACCTCCCGAAACCTTTCTGTCGTGCTAGGTAACCCTATAGAGGTATCAGAACCAAGCTAGAGAATTAGACGATGTTTGTTAGATTACGAAACCGAAACTACTCCGAAACTTGAAACAATGAAATCTAGTTTCTGTCGATTTTTAAATTGCCTCTAAACAACAGCAGAATGTTGTATGTGATATAACATGACCACCATAGAAATTTGAAGCAAGACGGTCAGATTTTGGCCGGTCACATTCAATGTAAATCCGAGCAGGCCGGTTTTGTTATGGATTTTTGGCTTCAATTTTTTGTGGTGTTCCAATCTCTGGGTTTTGGTGTTTCAGGTGTTGCATGTTTTTGCTGAAATTGCATGAGATGTTAACTTTCTGTAAAGGAAATTCAGAGTGTTTCGTAGTCGTAATTCTAACATTATTTTGGGTTATTTAGACGACGTTAAAAAGTTCGAACGGATATCAATAACCTAATTTTTCCCTCGATGGAAATTTTCCAAGAGTTGGATTTTTCCAAGTTAAAGAACTTTCAAAAATCATGCAAGTAATGCAATGGACCCTCTAGAAGAACAAAAACCTAACTCGATTCTATGACCGTAAGAACCGCCGCCAAACCCTAGGATTTGCGGTAGTTCCGCGGCGCCATAGGTGAGGCAAGGGTTGGCCCTTCTACGGCTGGTCCATAGGTACTGTGGCATGTTCTGAGTATTTTTAAACTGTGCTCAAGTGTTGAGCTCTTTGGGAAATTTAGGGTGTTTGTTCATTCGATCTGAATGTTTAACATCGTCTAGCTATTTGTAGAATGTGATACAATATTTTTAATTCATATTGTTAGGCATGAAATCCGAAGTATGTGATTTTTCGGGTTTATGATGTCTAAGGTGATTCTGGATTCCAAATGTTGTAGTTTGACATTTTCTTTTCTACGACCGTAAGTGTAATATGTGGTGTATTACTGGTTTCGTTGTTATATGTCAACGACAATTGGGATACGCATATTTACTTACGTTGATGACATGTGATGTTATGTGTTGCTGGGATATATTATATTGGATTGTCGTGTTTTGAATAGCCGGGTTTTTTATGTCAGATGAATGTTTTTCATTTTCATTCATGTAAAAACTTGTATGTGCAGGGTTACCTAAGACGGCAGCAAGGTTTTGGGAGGCATCGTCCATGCCAAATTCAAAAATTTGTCGTTTTAGCTAACCCTAAACAAGAATCGCATACTAGAAATCGACGAAATAACAAATGCAAACACTTTGCAATAAGAAGTGAGCAAGGAATACAACCTTTGTAGACCGGTCCATCACTTCAATAGCTCTGTGTAGTAGTCCCTTCACTGTGATCGTGAAATCTGGACTCTAGAGAGGCTCCCATGAAGAAACGAACAAGCTTTCTTCGATGTCTTCGAGGTCAAAGATGATCTACGTCGAGGAGACACCAACCCAAGCTATTTCTTCATTAGGTCAAGAACTTTGTGAAGAGAACACCCTATACTAAATGGCAAGTAGTAGAGGATGATGAAGTAGGAAGTAGGCTCAATTTAGAATTGATTTTCTCACATTATTTCTCATACCTCCATTGAAGCTAGAAAGCTTTTTGGAAGAAGAAGATGAAGAAGAAGATGAACTGATCCTAAGAGTTAATCCTCATCCAAATGATTTATTGCAACCATGGGTGAGTTAAGTACTCATGCTTAAATCTTGTAGAGAGTTAACTATGGGTATGATAATTGGTTGGGTAAACAAATATCTATGGTAAAACAAAAGGGCGGACTTGGTCAATGATGACTACAAGCTTCTACAAGCTTATCATCCATTACAAAATCCCACCATTTTGTATTTACCAAAATGAATAAAAACCCTAATAATTATCACAATCATATGTGTGTGTCTCATACACCCATCTTGCATGTATCATCAAACATGACAAAAAATAATGTACACTTGTATACATCACATATATAAACTTGCACAAACTAGTGAGAAATGAAATTATAAGTGAGCTAATACTAGTTAATGTAATGTAATATATCAAATATATAATTATACATTAGATTATTAAATCAACTCTTGATTTAATAATCTGGCTATATCACATATAACCGACTAATATCATAATGTAACTTCTTATCGAATCAACACTTGATCCGATAACCCGGCTATATCACGTATAACCTTTTATGCCACACATCGCGAGAATAGAATGCAGTATCACATATCGCATTAATCTCGGTTCCGCACATATCACATATGTGTTCTTACTCCGTTTCGCTTGAGCTAGGAAACCCCTGTGTAGGACTCTAAAGACCCGTCAATACGCCGGCAGTAGGTGATGATCATATAAAACACCCACAAGCCGCAAGCGGTCTGGTAACGTAACGGCCACCCGGGTATTGAGCGATCAGAAAATCAACAAGCAAACCTACTCACACTCCTACGAATCCAATCAGTAACACTACCATACAGTCCGGTCTCTTCGTCTGATATGTCGCATATCTCGTCTAGGGGTGGTAAACGTCAGACCCCAGTAACTCGATAGGTCGTGCCGATGTGAGGCTCATAACGGGTCGAGAAACTACTGATAACACTTACCAGTATATCTCTAAAGCAGCTCTGGCCAAGGACTTCCTGTTATAGCCAATCGAGCACAACGCAACATCAACTCCTAATACCGGGAGAGACGAAACCCCTCCTATCGCTCATTGCCTCCATGTGACTCGGGACTGTACCCAAAAGCCACCGTTTTGCACGTTCTCTTGAACGTGGTATGGTTGAAATCAAAGCACAGTGGGAATCGCACAAGTCTCTATGACGATCTCGGGTCTACAGACTAACCTGTACTAGTGTCACCAAAGAACTTCCATCTGACTTTAGGTATAATACCATCTGGGAGTTCTCAGCGAGTCCGTCCAGTGTACCCTGTCTCCACTGAGCACCCGTATACTGTCTCTGATGACAAACACCAATGGATATGGGATCATCCATCGCCCATCTACATGGGTCGAGAAGCTATACGCTAGTCTACTCTGGTATATCGATGCCCTGTCTCGATACACCTACGACTAGGAACATTTGAAGTATGTACATAGCGATTGCACTGTCCCCACTAGTATGATCTACATCATAATCCTGGTAGTCAAGTACTCATCCTAAGGGCTTTATCAACATGTAACATAGAGACAATCAGTTTACATGTTAAGATAAAAAGCCACTAGATAGCATACTATCATGTCGAGCAAGAAAGACCGCCATATATATGTCCAAGCATCCATTACAATATACATCGTATGTACATTAATGGCTTCTAAGTCATAAATATCACTAACAATCTCCCACTTGTACTAGGGCCATCTGTTGTAGTATCTCATACCTAATAATCAGCAGTGGTTGAAGTATCTCATACTCAACCATCCCATATAAGTCTCTCCTAGGAATAGTCCTTCGTGAGTTGATCCGCCATGTTCTCCTTTGTGTCTACTCTCCTGACCTCGATGTCCCTGGACATCAACCATCTCCATGATCAGGTGATACTGCCTAAGAATATGTCTGGATTACTGATGGGATGGTGGTTCCTAGGCCTAAGACACAACTCCATTGTCACACAATGGTAGGAACGAAGTTCATCTCATGAACTAATGTACATCCAGACTGCCTCTTTGGTAGCATCCTTTGTAGCAATGTATCCTGTCTTTATCGTTTAGTTTGCCACGGTATCTATCTTGGAACTCTTCCAACATACCGTCCCTCCACTGAGGGTAAAGACAATGCCTGTGACTGACATTCAGTCGACCTTACCACCCTGGAAGCTATCCAGTGATTCTCCCAAGGATCGATTGATACCATCTCACTATACCTAGTGAGAATCCTAACATCCATTTAGATCTATCTCATAGATCCAAAACTTAGGATTTAGGAGGTATCACCTTGATCCTATATGGAGAATCCATGTGATAAGAAGAGATTAACCGAGCGTAGCATAGGAAACTCCTTTCATATCAAGAGTATGTCATCCACATACAATACGAGGATCGTCACCATACTCCCTACTACCTTTTTGTATATACAAGGTTCAAATAACATTTTGATGAAGTCAAACGCTTTGACTACCACATCAAAACAGATGTTCCAACTCCGCGATGCATGCTTTAACTCATAAAGCAACTTGCACACGTTTCCGCTGCTCCCACTGTCTACGAAGCCCTCTGGCTGCATACTTATAGACGCTCTCTTCTAAATCATTATTTAGAAAAGCAGTCATGACACCTGATTAGTCGAAAATATTGTATATTTTAGCCGGTAATTTCCTCATCATTTGCATCCATATAGAAGTGTTCGGCATTCATATTTTACATATTAGCAAAACTGTCGCAAAATATCAGATTACATGTATTAGACTCTAAAACCGACACTATAAAGGAAATTGACAGCATTTCATGGTATCACATCATCCCTACATTTGAGCAACACTTGTTTTGAGATCCGTGCAGGAAAATCCAGTAGAAAGGCCAAAATTTACAGGGTACCGCTAAAACATGACGCCAACTCAATGATTTGGAATCTGGTATTGATGCAAAGGGAATTCAGGAATTAAATATATCACAAAAGACACTTGAAGACATAAGAAGCCAACACAAGAAATTGGAAGCTCCAAAGCGCCAACTTGGCCGCGGAACCGCGGCCTAAGCCACCTTGTGCCGCGGTTCCGCGGTGGGTTTGCCTCTTCAGTACTCCAATTTTGCATGATAACTCCTACATCAGTGGCTACAGTTCAGAAATGTATTCCAAATTCCAGAAGATTCCAGATACTTCTGCCAGATCAGCAAACCCTTGTTTCTACACTAAATTAAGCTTTGTATTCTAGAACCTTCTTCCTAAACCCTAAGCTAACTCCTAACAAACTCTTTCTAGAAACTCCTCAACAAACATTTGGAGGGAATAGTAAATTCAAACCTAGACCTAGGGTTTGGGTGTTCTATAAATAAGACCCTAGGCTCACTTATTATTGGTCTTGGACTTGATCTTTGATTAGTTGATTTTAGTAGCCAATTTAGAGCCATTCTATCTCTTTCTTCATCTTCTTCTTCCACAAGTCTAGTGACAAGGCTTGTGTGAAACCCTAACCCTAATTCCAACCCAAAGCCAAGATCCCGAGTACCCATCAAGCAAGAAGCCTTGCAACCTTTTATGAGCTGAGCCGATCTTCAACAGAGCAAGTGGACCAAACGATCCGCGACTCACGGAGCCGAGCGACGCCAAATCGACAATTTCGTTCTTCCTCTTGTAGTTCTTGAGCGACTGTAATCAAATTATTGATATAAATAAAAGGTGAAATTCTTTTATCTTGTTTTCTTTTAATTCTTGCATCATGATTAGATCTCAATTTGTAATTGTTGTTCTTGTTATGATGTTTGAGTAAAACTCCGCTCGTCGAGGAGTCGAGACGATCAATAGAATGATGATGTAATATATCTGAAAACGATTCTTGATTCCTAAAAGTTTTGTAAACCCTAGCAGGTTCAAGAACCGAAAACCCATTTCGTTACGATGCTTTCTTGAATGATATCGCTCGAAATTGGGGAGTTACGATCGTTTCTTGAAATTGCTAGAGGCTAGAATGTGAATGATATCGACAAAAGAACAAGGGTAAAATGATGAAACCCTAGTTTCACGAAGAAGCCCTAACTCTCGTCGATCATCATCGATCTAGTATCAATCCTTCAAAGGACAAGAACATGAAATCTTTATATTACATCACATCTATAGATCCGATCGATTCCTACGAGCCTCATTTAGATTCTTGACATTTTGGTTGGAAATATTATCGAAACCCCATTCTTGATTGTTTATCCTTTTCTTGATTCTTGATTAAACTCGTGACACCTGAATCAATTGATAAATTCTTGAATCATGTTTTATTTTCTTTTCGATTAACTTTTCAATTCAAACAAATCAAATATAAAAACAAATCGCACAATCCATGTGGACGATTCGCACTCGCTTACGATCTACAATCGACACCGTAATTGATTGCGGTCAAATATAATTCTTTGATTGTGATTCTATAAATTTTCTAAACCGACACACAAAGAACTGATCAATCAAATGGCGCCGTTTCCGGGGACTATTTGATTTGATACACTACACAGTCTTGAATTTTAGGATCAATCAAATGGCGCCGTTGCCGGGGATCGAACCCGGGTCACCCGCGTGACCGGCGGGAATACTCACCACTATTCAGGATTCTTTGCAAAGAATAGCAGCTCGCAAATTGCAAAATTAAATTTATGCGTATTTTGTTTCTTGGTTCTTTGCATTATAAATACGGATATTAAGGGGCACGGCCAAATCCAAATGAGGTGGGGATTTCATTACCCTTCCTAGGCCCCGAAAACCACCAAACTTGCATCCGCATTGACCCACATTAACTAAAAGAAATCTAGAGATGACTCTAAGGACTGTCGCGCTCAATTAGGACAGAAGAAGGCCTTGGGAAATTCATTGCTTATCCGCGTTTTCTTGTGGTGCCTAGGAAAGTGTGTCGAAGGCTAGTGGTTATTAATTAGGCCCACTACTTACGTAGTGGAGTACCTTCCCACTTACCTGGCACTTACCTGGCCACAGGGGAACAAAGAGGCAGTGGAGGATTCTATCCTGTGACTTGTCTTTTGGCAGTTAGGAGCGGTCTAGAGCCGGACCTAGGTGACCACTAGATTCTATGGTTTGTGAGCTGCATTTGTTGTGTTGCATCATTTTTTCAAAAATCCGTCCCTTTTTCAAAGCAAACACAGCATTCATTCATTTACCCCTAATTATAAGCCAACGCTGCCACTTGTAGTAACCCTTTTTAGTACAAGATAGGCTGGACACGGGATTCTAGTACCCGTTTAGTCCGCGTACCCTTTATCGACTCCGAAGTCGATATTTCTCCATTTACCTTTCCTTTACCTACTACCACACCCACACCGATGGATCCAAATCCATCAAACTTCTTTAACCCTAATCTGCCGCCGTCCGTTGGTGCGCAGAATCCACCCTGCATCTCTTTCCAGGAGAGGTGCTATCCACTTAGAGGTCCTCTTTCGACCTGCTTATCCACACCACCAGCCAATGGGGATAATTTTGAAATTAAGCCCCAGTATATCAATCTTTTACCCAAATTCCACGGACTCGAGACTGAGGACGCTTACGTTTTCATTACCAAATTTGAAAACGTATGCGCAATGATGGGTACGTCACAACTTTCAGTGGATGCGATGCGTCTACGACTTCTTCCATTTACATTGTGCGATATAGCCGAGAAGTGGCTATATAACACTACCGCACACTCTATTACGAATTGGGAAGAATTCGTCGCGGCATTCCTTAAGAAATTTTACCCAATACAAAAGACAGCTCGAATCCGTAGCGAACTGAATCAATTTGCCCAGCTCCATACTGAACCATTCTCTAAATGCTTTGAACGTTTAAGGATCTATTGGTTCAATGCCCTCATCACGGCATCCCGAGATGGGAGCTTTGCCGAATCATATATGAGGGCAGTAACCCTAACACTAAACAGAGTCTTGAAAACATGTGTCAAGGTACCTTCATGACTAAGGATGATGGGGAAGCTTGGCGATATTTAGAAGAGTTCGCTGAAAAGTCTTTACAGTGGGAAAGTCCATCATTTAGGAGTGGCAATAACCAATCAGATGTTTCCATAGGTGTTAGAGCTGACATTTCAGCTATACACAAGAAACTCGAGACTATGGAAAACAAATTTTTAGCAGCCTCTTTTAATCAAATGTCACTTTCCAAAACTGTATGTGGCTGCTGTTCTGATCCGTCTCACTTGACGGAAGAATGTCCGTTTCAAGGTCGTGAGCATACCAATGCCGCATTTCAAAGACCGAGAAACGATCCTTTTTCTTCCACATATAATCAGGGTTGGAGGAATCACCCTAATTTTGCTTGGAACCAATCACAATCACAAAACACGGTTCCAAACCAAAACAATTTTCAAAGGGCTCTCCCTCCACCACAACAGCAATCGCAACTTCAATTAAGTCAGCACCCCTTTCAAGCACATAATTTTCAAAATCAGGTCAACACACCTGCACTGTCTAGTCCTTTACAGTTGACCAGAACTGATGAATCCTCTTCTTTTGCACAATACAGGAATTTGGTCTTAACAAATATCATGCAAGTTTCGGCTGAAATGAAGTCATCTGTCGATAAAATTGAGAAAAACTCTGCGTCCCAAAACGAGAGTATTAAATCGATGGAAGAAGAAATTGCACGATTAAAAGCCGAAATGAGTGCAAGAGAGAAAGGGAAACTTCCAGCTCAACCCTTACCCAATCCTGGCTATTCACATCATGTGAATGCAATCACCATGTTGAGATCTGGAAGAGTGCTTGACAATCATGTTGGGGAAGAAGTTGATGATATTAACAATCCTATCAACACCCCGGCTGAGACCTTTCCTCACACACACACTTCTAGTTCTGACCCCAGTTCTTCTACCCCACCACCTTCTTCTGAGCCTATTTTTCGTTTCCCAAAAGGCTCGCCACTACAGCCCACCTCTTTTACCCCTCCACGGACGATTCCTACTTCTATTCTGGGATCGGTTCCACACACACTTCCTTCTCCTATGATGGACCCAGCGCTTATTGCTAAAGCACCTTATCCTAATCGGTTAAGGGCTAACACACCAAGTCCACATATGGAGAAGATCACTGAGATGTTTAAACAGGTTAACATCAATATCCCTCTTCTAGATGGTATCCAACAAGTCCCTGCATACGCGAAAGTTCTTAAAGACTTTTGCACTAGAAAGAGGAAGAAACAAATGCCCAAGAAGATATTCATGGCAAAGACAGTAGACACGGCTTTCCCCCAACAATTACCGAGGAAACGTAAGGATCCTGGATATCCTACTATTTCCATCTCTATTGGGGAGAAACACATTAACCGTGCTCTACTAGATCTTGGGGCAAGTGTTAACCTACTTCCTTTCTCAGTTTATGAGCAGTTAGGGATCGGAGAGTTGAAACCATCTCCTTGGACTCTCCAGATGGCTGACCGATCAATCACCAGACCTAGGGTTGAACTAGAGGATGTGTTGATAAAAATCGGGGAATTTATATTCCCTGTAGACTTTATTGTAATTGATACACAGCCTGTAGCGAACTCACGGAATCAAATTCCGGTGATTTTAGGTCGCCCATTTTTGGCCACTTCCAACGCTATCATCAATTGTCGTAACGGTTCTATGACCCTATCCTTCGGGAAGAAGACAATTGAGATGAACATTTACAAGTTAGGAAGTGTACCCTCTGAACCTACTGCTCAGGTCTATTCTGTCGACTTAATGGATGTCGACAGCAGCGAATTTGATGACCCTTATAATACCGATCTTGACTCTTTTCATACGTTGTTGTTTGACCCAACTATGTATCATACATATATGGACTCTTCCACCGAGATGTCCGGGTCAACAATTAACACGGATTATGAACTGTTCTTAGAGTCTGAAGATCACCCCGCACTTTGTGATGACATTATTCTTCGGGGTATAGATGAAACTTTTGAGGAGATCTTCGCTGATGAACTCGCATTTCTGAATAACACGGGTGTTGAGATGAATCATCTACCAATCATTGAAATTGAACCACCACCCCTTCATATGAACTGTAAGAAGAATACGAGTAATCCATCACTTTCACTGCATCGTCTCTCCAAAATGAGACGCACACACATTCTATTCCACCACTTAACCTTTCCACACTTCTTCTTCCACCAACCAGAGCACTGCATTGATAAAATTTTTGAATGGTTGGTGTTAACATTCGGTCTTTGCAAAGCTTGGTATCGACCACTGATTTTTAACCCCCTCATGTGATTTTCAAAGATTAACATTGCATAAGTTTGGGGGGGCATCTTTTTTTCTGGCTCTTGAAAAGAAAAGTTTTACAAAATTTTGAGCCAAAAATAAGTTTGGGGGAGGTTCTTCACTTAAAAATTTTTGCCCCACTAATAAATTCCTCCCAAGCTTACAGGTTTTTCGAGATTTTCCAGATGGCAACAGTGAGGACACTGTTGAAAACAAGTTTGGGGGAGGTTTGTGCTTATTTTCGCACCATTTGCATCATTCTCTGCATAAGCACAAAACATTTTTTTAAAAAAAAAACTATAAAAATTTAAAAAATTTCAAAATATAAAAATATTTTTTGTACATAAATAAGATAATGAAAGTTTAGATAGTGAAAAATTACATCCATGAGATTAGAAAAATTTAAGAAAACCAAGAAAATTAGAAGTTTTCTTATACGAACTTGTAATAAGTAGTTATGAGCCGTTGTTCCAAGGGTTAGTAAGATGAAAGAAGTCACTAATCTGAGGATAAAAATAAGTCTGAAAAATAGTTTCTATTCCGGAAGCCAAACATTTTGAACGTTGATACCCTGCTATTCGCACTTTCACACGTCTTAAAGCCTGGGATAGTAGAGGATACCTTGAAATGCTCTTGTCTTAAAGCCAAAAGTATGAAGGAAATAAAAAAAAAATGAAATGAAGAAAATATAAAGTGGTGAGAAAAATGGACACTGGTTTTGTTATCACCAAGGGCAATAAAAAAAATATATAGCAAGGGTGCCTCTTCACCTAGTGCCCTAAGGCCAACTGGTCTGGGAGTCACTGCTATGCCTGAGGTGGTGCAAGACGAGGAAAATACACCAAATAAGCAAGCACCTTAGTAATCGGTCGGTTAGTACCTCAAGAAGTATTAACGGTCGCATGAAAGTGCGTGAGCAATTTCGTCTAAATATTCATTAATTAAAAAGTACTGAGGCTGATGGACAAGAGTATGATAGCTTGAATTGAATTCTCCGGGTGTAGGAATGTCTTTACACACACGCAGGGTTATATGATCGATGTTTGGAAGAAAGATAGGAATGAAGAATAAGACGATGTTTTATTGAGGGAGGACGTGATTTCTAACATCTTTTCATGACCATTAAGATAGGGCTCATGACAACCGAAAAGCTAGCTTAGTTGAAACCTTAATTTTCGAAGCTTTTCTTTTACAATTCTTTTCTTTAAATGTAATATTCATGATCTTCCTTTTATTATAGGATTTTGTGGGTGCAATCAGCTGAAAACCCTCGGGAAACAACACTCCTACTAGGGACACCTAGAGGTTTAAAGGCTTGTTGCACGTGCTCAGTGCAATCGTGTTGCCTACGAAAGTGTGCTAGTTAGTTTTTTCTCTTTCTTTATTTTCTCCTTCTCTTTTTAATAAAACAGTTCGCTCAAGACGATCGATATTAAGTTTGGGGGAATTTGATTAGTCGAAAATATTGTATATTTTAGCCGGTAATTTTCTCATCATTTGCATCCTTATAGAAGTGTTCGGCATTCATATTTTACATATTAGCAAAACTGTCGCAAAATATCAGACTACATGTATTAGACTCTAAAACCGACACTATAAAGGAAATTGACCGCATTTCATGGCATCGCATCATCCCAACATTTGAGCAACACTTGTTTTGAGATCTGTGCAGGAAAATCCAGAAGAAAGGCCAAAATTTACAGGGTACCGCTAAAACATGACGCCAACTCAATGATTTGGAATCTGGTATTAATGCAAAGGGAATTCAGGATTTAAATATATCACAAAAGACACTTGAAGACATAAGAAGCCAACACAAGAAATTGGAAGCTCCAAAGCGTCAACATGGCCGCGGAACCGCGGCCTAAGCCACCTTGTGCCGCGGTTCCACGGTGGGTTTGCCTCTTCAGTACTCCAATTTTGCATGATAACTCCTACATCAGTGGCTACAGTTCAGAAATGTATTCCAAATTCCAGAAGATTCCAGATACTTCTGCCAGATCAGCAAACCCTTGTTTCTACACTAAACTAAGCTTTGTATTCCAGAACCTTCTTCCTAAACCCTAGCTTAAACCCTAAGCTAACTCCTAACAAACTCTTTCTAGAAACTCCTCAACAAACATTTGGAGGGAATAGTAAATTCAAACCTAGACCTAGGGTTTGGGTGTTCTATAAATAAGACCCTAGGCTCACTTATTATTGATCTTGGACTTGATCTTTGATTAGTTGATTTTAGTAGCCAATTTAGAGCCATTCTATCTCTTTCTTCATCTTCTTCTTTCACAAGTCTAGTGGCAAGGCTTGTGTGAAACCCTAACCCTAATTCCAACCCAAAGCCAAGATCCCGAGTACCCATCAAGCAAGAAGCCTTGCAACCTTTTATGAGCTGAGCCGATCTTCAACAGAGCAAGTGGTCCAAACGATCCGCAACTCACGGAGCCGAGCGACGCCAAATCGACAATTTCGTTCTTCCTCTTGTAGTTCTTGAGCGACTGTAATCAAATTGTTGATATAAATAAAAGGTGAAATTCTTTTATCTTGTTTTCTTTTAATTCTTGCATCATGATTAGATCTCAATTTGTAATTGTTGTTCTTGTTATGATGTTTGAGTAAAACTCCGCTCGTCGAGGAGTCGAGACGATCAATAGAATGATGATGTAATATATCTGAAAACGATTCTTGATTCCTACAAGTTTTGTAAGCCCTAGCAAGTTCAAGAACCGACAACCCATTTCGTTACGATGCTTTCTTGAATGATATCGCTCGAAATTAGGGAGTTACGATCGTTTCTTGAAATTGCTAGAGGCTAGAATGTGAATGATACCGACACAAGAACAAGGGTAAAATGATGAAACCCTAGTTTCACGAAGAAGCTCTAACTCTCGTCGATCATCATCGATCTAGTATCAATCCTTCGAAGGACAAGAACACGAAATCTTTAGATTACATCACATCTATAGATCCGATCGATTCCTACGAGTCTCATTTAGATTCTAGACATTTTGGTTGGAAATATTATCGAAACCCCATTCTTGATTGTTTATCCTTTTCTTGATTCTTGATTAAACTCGTGACACCTGAATCAATTGATAAATTCTTGAATCATGTTTTATTTTCTTTTCGATTAACTTTTCAATTCAAACAAATAAAATTTAAAAATGAATCGCACAATCCCTGTGGACGATCCGCACTCGCTTACGATCTACAATCGACACCGTAATTGATTGCGGTCAAATATAATTCTTTGATTGTGATTCTATAAATTTTCTAAACCGACACACAAAAAACTGATCAATCAAATGGCGCCGTTGCCGGGGACTAATTGATTTGATACACACTACACAGTCTTGAATTTTAGGATCAATCAATACCCAACCGTCAGCTATCGTAGTCATGGTATGTAGCAATTCCAAGTAGGATCTGGATGGACTTAAGCATAGGCATTAGAAAAGGTTTCATCATTATCCACACCTGGTCTATGACGAGAACCTTTTGCATCAAGTCTTAGCTTTGAAAGTCTCAACTTTTCCATGTACACCAAGTAATCTTCTCAAGATATACTTGCTCCTGATGGTGATTTAACCTTTCAGATATAGCAACCAAATTCCATACTTTGTTGGTGTATATGGATTCCATCTCAGATCGCTTAGCATCCAGCCATTCTCACAAAGTCCCCACTCTTGATGGCCTGCTCGAAACTAGTTGGGTCTTCATCTCATGATGCAATCCTCTCTCCCACTGTCATAGAGAAAACCGAAGTATCTCTCAGGTGGATGAGGAACCCTATCAGATCGGCGGAGAGGCTGAGGTTCGTCGGGAGCTATTGAATCCTCCAATTCTACCAAATCATCAGCTGCAGTTTGTATAGCTGGAACTCCTTCTAGTTCTACCTTATGACCACTAATTTCTTCACAAGAAATTCCCTTTCCCAAAGGTGGCATGATGAGAAACAAAACACCTTTTGCTCCTCAGTGTGGTAGAAGATATTCCCTTGCGAATGCTTGGGATATCCAACAAACTTCCACAGAACTGACCTTGCCTCGAGCTTGTCCATATTTTGCTTTTTGACATAGGTCGGACAACCCCAAATCTTAACTTCCTTAAGAGATGGGCTATTCCCATACCATATCACATATGGAGTGGTAGGCACCTGATTTGGTTGGAACCCTATTCAATAGGTATGCAGCTTCTCAAGTGCATAACCCCCAAAAGGAAATATGCAACTCAGTAGCACTCATCATAGAGCACACCATATCACATAGGGTGCGATAGCTCCACCCCGATATACCAACGTGCTGTGGTGTATACGGAGGAGTAATGCTGAGAGAGAATCTCATTCTTTTTTAGAATAGTCCAGGAATTCCGTGCTCAAGTATTCTCCTCCCTGATCACATCAAAGGACATAATAAATATACCCGTTTTGGTCCTCTACTTCTAACTTATATTCTTTGAATATCTCAAAAGGTTCAGACTTGTGTTTCAACAGGAACACATGTGCGAATCTTGAGAGATCATCAGTGAATGTAGTGAAGTACAAATAATCAATCCTGGCATGTGTAGATAGGGGACCTACATACATCATTATGTATCAATCCCAAGAGTTCAATAACTCTTTCTCCGTTTCCAATAAACGGAGCTATAGTCATTTTATCTTTGTGACATGACTGATAAGTTTCACAAGATGTAAATTCAAACAGATTTAAATATGCATCTCTATGTAACTTAGCTAGTCGGGTCGCATTGATATGACCTAGTCTACAATGCCTCAAGAAGGATTTGTTGATTTATGAACTCTTCCTCTTGTGTGTGTTCTGTACATTAAAGAACTGTAGTTTTATTTAGAACGTATATGATTTTAGATAACGTGCCTGAACCGATCAACTCTTGATATAGGAAATGTTCAAAACATTGTCCAACAATACAAAATTATATCCTTCTTTACTAATTAAAGAGACTGATATGATGTTGTATATGATATGATTAATAATAGAACATGTTTAGTAGAGATTAAACAAGGTTAGGGTTAGCTCCTTCTTGATCCTTCTGGAAGGAATTCCTTTTGTCATGGTTAAGATATTATGGTTGATATTTATCCATGACTCATTCTTTAACCTAACCAAACCCTAGCCCTAGTTAATTCTCTACAAG
The DNA here is from genome assembly GCA_030015575.1 of Agapanthus africanus. Classification (NCBI taxonomy): domain Eukaryota; kingdom Viridiplantae; phylum Streptophyta; class Magnoliopsida; order Asparagales; family Amaryllidaceae; genus Agapanthus; species Agapanthus africanus. The sequence goes on from JASDDO010000014.1 coordinate 384,275,058, forward strand.
GGTTATCCTTGTCATCCCTTGACCATGGTTCCATGATTATTCATATATTCATTTCTATTATTCATCACAAAAGGATTAACTCTTTTTCATCATCTTCTTCTCTCTTGAGCTTTGAGAAAGCTTACTAGTTATTCATTTTGTGATGATTTCTTGTGAGAAATTGATATAAAAAGATAGCATAAATACTACTCCATCATCCTTATCTAATCTAGCCCATTAGATTAGGGTATTCACCTCATTAGAGTGAGAGGGCTTGAGTTATTGCAATTTCGACGTAGATCATCGGAGAAAAGGAATACCACAAGCTAGCATGGATCGTTCGAGTCGTGGAGTCTCTCTTGAGTCCGGGAGATCGTGGATCGCGGCGAAGGGACTTCTACTCGGAGCTTATGAAGCGAAGGAGCGGACTACAAAGGTTGTAATCCCTCACACTTATTAGTAAAGATGTTTACTTGGATGTTAAACCCTAATACTCTTGCAAAGATCCAGGCTTTGGGTTGTTCGGCACGTCTAAAATTTTATTCGGGGATGGTTGATTCCTTATGAACCATCACAAGGGTGCCTAGGAACCCTACAGTGGTATCAGAGCCTAGCTAGAGTATTAGGTGACGTGTATACTGTTGGAGATAGTGCCCTCATAGTCAATTATTGGATCACAGGTACGTGATTACAATGATTGCGGAGGACCTATACCGGTATGACAGTCTTACTCGAGATGATAGTATGCTATCAGGTTTGCCTTTATCAGTCGTGTACATGTTCAGGTGACTGATTGCATGTTACACTTTGATAGAGCCCTTAGGATCTTGCTTTACTACCAACAGTATGATGGCGATCATATAAGTGAGAGTTGGGTGGTTTATACGCATATCCTTAATTGTGGTCCCTAGTCGTGGGAGTTTCGAGACAGGGCATCGATACTCCGGAGTAGACTAGTGTGTACAGTCGAGACCCCGACGAGGGGCGGTGGCCGGTCTCACAAGCCACTGGTGTCAGTTGGATCACCTAAGATGTATACAGGTGCTCATTAGGTTATGAGTACACCGGACAGGACTCGCCGGGAATCTGCTAGTTAGTATTATATCTACCGTCAGATAGCAGTTCCCTGGTGACATGTGTACAGGTTAGTTCATCGACCTGAGGTCGTCATTTGTCTCGTGTGAGTTCCCACCGTGCTTTGATTTCTACCCTACCACGGCTCAAAGGAGTCGTGCAAACAGGTAGCTTTTGGGTACAGTCCCGAGCCATATGGAGGCACGTGAGCGGATCGGCAGGGGATTCGTCTCTCCCGGTATTGGGGGCGAGGTCGCGTTGTGTCTAGGAGAGCCATTACACAAAGTCCATGGCCATGGCAGGAGATTTACTGGTAGGTACTCCAGTAGTATCTCAGGGTGTTATTGGGCTTCACTCCGACACGATTTATACTGCTATTGGGGGTCTGACGTTACTAGCCCCCTAGGCAGATATGCGATACTCATAGACGAACGGACCAGACTGTATATATATTGTCACTGTTAGGCTCAGTAGGGTTTTCCGGATGAGTTCACTCATCGGCTTCCCTTGAGGTCAGTCCATGGGCAGCCGTTACGCATTGCTAGTGCCGCTGACGGTTTGTGGTTAAACCCACTGCCAGGGTACTGACGAGTCATTAGAGTCCCCCACAGACAGTTTCCCAAGTTCGGGCAAAACGTTGTAGAGTCCGTATGGTTTTATGGCAGGGTTCGGAAAATGCACGTGCGTTTACGCACGTGTTATTTTTCGGGCAGATGATACTGGTCGGCTTTGGTTTAAGCCGGATCCGAGTATTATATTGAGTAGGTATAATATCTTTGTCTCAGTTGCATTTGTATTCGGTCTTAATACAAATGCGGGTATATTTATACAGTTTCGGGGTTGTCCTGAAATTCGTTTCAGGATCACTTTTGGAAGTTGCCAGTTTCCAGTTTTTTATCAGCCGTCTTTTAACATTCGGTTAAAGACGGATTTATCTTTTCTTGGATGAGAGTGAGTCATGCTTCTAGAATCTTCTAGAAGGTTCTAGAAATGGAGAGGTGTCATGTGACTCATACTTTGATTTCTAAACATTCTTGTTTTCCTTAAGATATTTTCTTGATCTTTTGTTATGATAAGGATGGTTGTTTATGGTCACCTCCATGATAGCTCCTACGGTCACTTCCCTCCTTCTATAAAGTGGCCGGCCCTCTCTCTCCTCCTCACTTCACTTGTTGATTTCATTTTAGAGAGAAAAGATTATGATAGTATTTGGGGTGCATGGAATTTTACAGTTCATTTCATTCCATCACCCAATTCCCTCGGCAACTTCATTAACCGATCGTCCACGGATTTGAACGAAGTGGGACAAAGTCATCTACTCATTCTCTACATCATTCTTGGTCGTCTCTTTTAGCAAACTTGACGATCGAGTTGCCTCAAGTCAGAGGCGGGAGCCCGTTTAAAGAATCGGTGATGTGGTGCCACCTCGACGAGGATATCGGAGATCGACGAGATCAGAGCAGCCACAACGGAGCGTGGAATGATGGTTAAAGAACGAAGGACTCGGATCGTTCCGTATAACCATTCTACACTCTTTACAGTTTGTTAGTTTAGCAATAATGGCAGATCCGGGTTAAAGTATACGATAGCGCCAGTTTAAAAGTTTTTGTTCCGCATTTGGCGTCTGTAGACTGCCGGGGCGCTAGCGTAGACTTACAGTGGTATCAGAGCCTCACCATTTTGCTATACTAACTTGTGCTAACGCGTTTAAAACATCGATCCGACCGGAAATCGAAAATTGCAAAATCCTAGCTTGACAGTTTCTGTTGTTTTTAAACGGTGTCCTAAAAATATTTCATATATCTCAGAAATCTGTGCAGGGTTTTCTAAGGCACACGACAAAATTTGAGCAAGTGATTCCACTATATAGCCGCGGAAGCGCGGCCAAACCCATGGTTTGGCCGCGGATCCGCGGCCATCCTAATGAATCACTGCATCAAATTTTCTCAGTGTGTTCTCTGTTGGATTTTGTGGTTTTTGGTAAATATCGTTTTGGCCCAGATTTTGTTACTGTTCACCAGTAAGTCGTGGGGCCCACTTTTTGATATTTGGTCGATCGAAATTTAAACACGTTAGTTTACAGTGCTTACATTATATCTCCGACCGGGAATGTCATTTGATCGGTAAACCGCGTTTGATTGCTATAGTTCTTTTAGACGGGTTTGCGAACGTGACATTCGCGTTGATGTTCTGTTTTGTGCTGTGATGTTGCGGATTTGTCGTGGTGGATAGCAGTGTGCAATGGTAGTACAGTTTGTGTTTATTTGTACATTTGTTATTGCGGGGCGAGCGTCCAACTTGTGGACAGCCGTCACTGCCTGTTGTATAATATTCTTTTGGGGCACGACCAGGTTGCGGTCGATGTACCTATTGTACTATTTTTCATTACTGTACTAGGTTTTGCCCCGCGACGGAGTGCACGGATAGCCGGGTTCTGGGGGGCAACGGGTCCGCATCTCATGGCTTTGAGAGGCAGAGGGGTCCCACTCTAGAATTGGCAGACTATTCGCCGCACTCGTAGGGGGTACAGGTTGACCCAAGGAGGGGTGCCCAAGATTACCGGATTCCGTGGAGTGCTGGGTGGTCCATTCACTATGCTGTAGGGGGCTGCCTCGCTTCAGGTTTTGGCGGGTAACTTGCCTCACCCGTAGGGGTCTAGGTTTCATTGCACAGGCTATCCACACGACAGGGGAACGTCGAGTTTCAGCAGCGGCTCTGTGAAACTCGGGGATCCCAGATATCTGTATTGTTCTGTGATGCTTATTACTTTTCTGTAATGTTGCATATTATCACGCCTGGAGCGATTATTGTATATTGGTTTATATACTATTAGATGTTGTATATGTTTTACACCCGCGCTAGTCCAGTCCCCGCTCTGTCGTTAGTTAAGTAACCTAACGAGTGATGACGGGACCCAGTGACGATTGCGGATGGCATATACGTATATTTTATTTTCGTTCTTTTCTGGTGTGATTAAATGATGGGACTGTGTTGATTCTAATCAACGCAAAGTTAAACAAACCTGTTTACAGTTGTTGGAACAAATTTAAAAAGTGTTATTGCAAAGACGTTTCCTTTTGTTATGCATAGCGGTATTCAGTGGAATATCCTGCACCTCATTCGACGGGGCAAGGGCCGATATCCCTTCACCGGGACTGACCCCTTGGGCAGAAGTTTGCGTCAGTGTAATAACTTCATTATAGTCGATTACAAGTTGCTTTGCATAGCGGTATTCAGTGGAATATCCTGCACCTCATTCCACGAGGAAAGAGCCGAGATCCCTTTACCGGGAGTGACCTCTTTAGCAAAAGGTTTTCGCCACTATATTTTAAAAAGCTATCAGGTTCCTTCAGCGATATCAAGTTCACTACGCTAAAGGTTTTTCGCCAAAAACCAGCCGTAGCCTTCCATCACTTCTTTTGGGTATTCAGTAGTATTCAAGCTATGTATTTTGACCTAACGCCAAGGCATAGTGTTTGGTGGCTGCTGGGTATTCAATTGTTGCATAGATAGATGTGTTGGTTTGGGACAGCCGTTCTGCCATTTTGACCTAACGCCAAGGGCATGTGCGGGTGGGTTCAAATTAACTAGATAGTGATGGGTAGAACTTGGCATGTGACTTATGACATTTTGACCAAACGCCAAGGTTATAAGAGCATGGGGCAAAACAATATCGGGAGTTTCTAAAGAAACTGAAACTTGCCAAGTATGCGCATACCATCTGGAGTATGAGTAACGTGGATGCATTCCATCACGTTATCATGCGATGAGAGTTGGATCTCGATTCCCACTGATGAGTTGGTTTACTCTTCGGGTGATCCCGATTGATTCTTCTTTAGGTTTGGAGGAGAATTTGACAGGACAGTGGGAGGTTTCCGGATTAGATAAAGTGATGACCATTCTGATCTAGGTTAGAGTGCACGCAGAGTGTTTCTTTTCTCTCTCTCTTTGGCAACGACCTTTGACCGACCCTAGACTATGACTCAGTGACCAAGTTGACCGAACCTTCTTAAAATACTGGCTTTTGGATTGTCTGAGTTGCATAAGTCATTGCCACTCCTTCTTTTACCCTTTGCATTTCTCAGAACACCCGTATTACTACGGATATCCACTTCCATTGGATAGATCCATCGTATGGTTATATACGAACTCGAAGGGACTTCTTCGAGGATGGATCCAGGCTCAGGAGAAATAGAATTGGTTTATTCAGTTGTCTTTTATTATCACCTTCTCTCAGGTTGCGAGAGCTCCTTGGTTTAGGAGAGTACACCTATTACGCTTATTGGATAGTCTTATTCCAAACCATAGGCTGGTGCCGAAAGGTAGGGAATGAAGAAAACCAATTAGCCTAAGTAGGGTGTGCAGAAGGTAATATGTAAAGACAAATAAAAGGGATTAAAAAGAGGGCAAAGTAAATTGCAACTAATATCATTCACGACCAATACTTCATCGCCACTCCTATTTCACCTTTAAAAGAATAAGGTATTATTCAGTTGTCTTTTATCATCACCTTCTCTCATGATGCGAGTACTCCTTGGTTTAGGAGGGTACACCTGTTATGCTTACTGGATAGTCTTCTTCCAAACCATAGGCTGGTGTCGAACGGTTGGGAAGTAAGAAAACCATTTAGCCTAACGATGGTGTACAGAAGGTAACGACTAAAGACAAATAAAGGGATTTGGAGAGATGGCAATAAAATATACGGTTGAAGTCATGAATTGGATTATGGAAGAGGCATTGCTATGAATACCAGGATACCCCTACGAAACATTTTCAAGTTTCAGTGCATTGTTAAAAGAAAAATTGTTTTCCTGATTAGACACTTACTCCAAGGGTATGTATTTACCAGGTTTCATTCTCATATCGTATGGTTTTACAGATGGTGAGTAGGAGTAAGATATTGGGAATTAGGTGATCATCCTCATTATATCGGAATTCGTTGTAATTGGTGATATTTGAGGAAATCGCCAGGGTACAGTTTTCAACCTACGACGCACAGGTTTTGAGTTGTTTAACTCAGCGGACTAATACAGAGTATTGTCTGTTGTCCAAGTGTCCATCAGGACAAAGGGGTTGGTCCTCGTACTATGTTCTGTTTACTTATAACTTCTCTAGTATTTAGACAAGTGTTTCGTAGAAATACAAGGTCTAAGTTTTGAGAAGTTGTGGGTATAAGAATAAAGTAGAGAACCAGGTATCACAAGTATCGGGATTCTTCAAAGAGATCGAAGATGTAGATTCTTGTGATTGGTATTCAGATGATAGTGATGGTTTTGAGAAACGTGTTTCTCTTTCAGGTTACTCATAATTGGATGGATTCCTAAGTTGAGTAATGCTGATTAGCCTCTTTCCATTAAAGTTGATATGCACTGGAGACAGCTGCATGATTTGAATATGGTTCCAATTAAATAAGTGCCAAAGTTTCTATATTGGATATAGAATAGATCGTACCTTAAAAGATATTAAGGTACGGGGAGTTGTCCAGCTTATGCTTAAAACCAGACTCTGGATAACTCAGGGCACGTTTCTGTAATGGCTGTTTGTGGGTTGACCCTGGCTATGACGAGGGTTGATATTCTACCATTTGGAAGATCAATAGTGATATTGTTCTTGACTCGCCACAGTTTTAGTAAAATGGATCTTTTTCAGAAAACAGTAGTGGGAGTATGGTAGAACTGGAAGTGATTCCAGAACCGCGAACGATTATGGAAAATTTAATAGGACCTATATATTCAATCAGGTTTGACATTCCAATAGCCACTCCGCAGATTTGGTGGGTAACCTCAGACACCCGAGAGGTACTTCGGTAGCCTCAAGGACGGTGACAGGGAGGTTCTTATCTACCAAGACTTGACACTACTGTTGTTCCAGGCTATGAGACCCGGTAGGAGGGTTGTCGTAGTCAATGGGAGCAGCGGAAGCATAGTGGGCAAGATGCTTATATCTATTTATAGACTTGAGCAGTAATAGCGGAAATAGATCATCTAATTTTGATATGACAGTCATGGTTTTGACTTCAATCAGAATAGGGGATGGATCTGTTAAGAAGGTAGTAGGGTGTGATGTCAAGGTATCTGGATGACATACACAGAGTAGGAAGTAAAATTCCTATACTACGATCGGTTGTACTGTGGTCGTCACACAGTTGTTTCTCCAGACAGGATATGGATATAATATTTGACATTCTGGTTTCTAGATCTATGGTTTTAGATCTGGATTTGGGTAGTTTCCCAATGTGGGTACTTTGACAGATATTCTAATGGTTTTTGGAATAGTTGACTCCTAGCATGGTGGTGTACCTGCAGGTGATGGAGTCACCCTCTCTAAAGGTGTCTTACAGACTAAAGGGGAGAGGGATGTGCATGATTGGCATATCACTTGCTTAGGCAATTGAGTCAATCATAAGGTGTCAAGTACCACACCAAATGTTGGTTTTGCACTAGATGCAATAAGTTTGTATTAATCCAATCCTGGAGAAATATAAGGAAGCAGTTTTAGAACATAAGTACATGTTCTACGGATTTGATGACGGCAGCCTCCTTCGGGAGACGGTTATCATTCCAAGCTTCAAAGGTGACATGGATGACAGAGTGATTGTAAGAGTTATAGTTTTCCCTCTGACGAAGAGGGACAGTATTATGGACAAGTGATCCAAGAGGATACTGTGGGTGGCATGGTGCCGGATACTGATTAGGTTCAGTGATCGATACAGTCTAAGAAGTTTGGATTTGGAGTTCATTTATGAACTAGGTCCCATCAGATATCCAGACATATTCTAAGACAGGTATTACTCAATTCGGGAGATGGCTTTCTCCGCGAAATTGAGATTTAGAGAGATATAGAAAGAAATTTCTAGGCGGATCCACTCACTAAGGCTATTTCTCGAACACAATAGTTTTGCAAACGGGCTTTGTGATACTGATTAGTAGAGGAGTTGGATGTTCGGTTTCACACGGGCTGTGAGTAGTCGACATCGCAATAAGTAGCCTTGAGTGCAAGTGGGAGATTGTTGGAGATAGTGCCCTCATAGTCAATTATTGGATCACAGGTACGTGATTGCAATGATTGCGGAGGACCTATACCGGTATGACAGTCTTACTCGAGATGATAGTATGCTATCTGGTTTGCCTTTATCAGTCGTGTACATGTTCAGGTGACTGATTGCATGTTACGCTTTGATAGAGCCCTTAGGATCATGCTTTACTACCAACAGTATGATGGCGATCATATAAGTGAGAGTTGGGTGGTTTATACGCATATCCTTAATTGTGGTCCCTAGTCGTGGGAGTTTCGAGACAGGGCATCGATACTCCGGAGTAGACTAGTGTGTACAGTCGAGACCCCGATGAAGGGCGGTGGCTGGTCTCACAAGCCACTGGTGTCAGTTGGATCACCTAAGATGTATACAAGTGCTCATTAGGTTATGAGTACACCGGACAGGACTCGCCGGGAATCTGCTAGTTAGTATTATATCTACCGTCAGATAGCAGTTCCCTGGTGACATGTGTACAGGTTAGTTCATCGACCTGAGGTCGTCATATGTCTCGTGTGAGTTCCCACTGTGCTTTGATTTCTACCCTACTACGGCTCAAAGGAGTCGTGCAAACAGGTAGCTTTTGGGTACAGTCCCGAGCCATATGGAGGCACGTGAGCGGATCGGCAGGGGATTCGTCTCTCCCGGTATTGGGGGCGAGGTCGCGCTGTGTCTTGGAGAGCCATTACACAAAGTCCATGGCCATGGAAGGAGATTTAGTGGTAGGTACTCCAGTAGTATCTCAGGGTGTTATTGGGCTTCACTCCGACACGACTTATACTGCTATTGAGGGTCTGACGTTACTAGCTCCCTAGGCAGATATGCGATACTCATAGACGTACGGACCGGACTGTATATACATTGTCACTGTTAGGCTCAGTAGGGTTTTCTGGATGAGTTCACTCATCGGCATCCCTTGAGGTCAGTCCATGGGCAGCCGTTACGCATTGCTAGTGCCGCTGACGGTTTGTGGTTAAACCCACTGCCAGGGTACTGACGAGTTATTAGAGTCCCCCACAGACAGTTTCCCAAGTTCGGGCGAAACGTTGTAGAGTCCGTATGGTTTTATGGCAGGGTTCGGAAAATGCACGTGCGTTTACGCACGTGTTATTTTTCTGGCTGATGATACTGGTCGGCTTTGGTTTAAGCCGGATCCGAGTATTATATTGAGTAGGTATAATATCTTTGTCTCAGTTGCATTTGTATTCGGTCGTAATACAAATGCGGGTATATTTATACAGTTTCGGGGTTGTCCTGAAATTCGTTTCAGGATCACTTTTGGAAGTTGCCAGTTTCCAGTTTTCTATCAGCCGTCTTTTAACATTCGGTTAAAGATGGATTTATCTTTTCTTGGATAAGAGTGAGTCATGCTTCTAGAAGCTTCTAGAAGGTTCTAGAAATGGAGAGGTGTCATGTGACTCATGCTTTGATTTCTAAACATTCTTGTTTTCCTTAAGATATTTTCTTGATCTTTTGTTATGATAAGGATGGTTGTTTATGGTCACCTCCATGATAGCTCCTATGGTCACTTCCCTCCTTCTATAAAGTGGCCGGCCCTCTCTCTCCTCCTCGCTTCACTTGTTGATTTCATTTTAGAGAGAAAAGATTATGATAGTATTTGGGGTGCATGGAATTTTACAGTTCATTTCATTCCATCACCCAATTCCCTCGGCAACTTCATTAACCGATCGTCCACGGATTTGGACGAAGTGAGACAAAGTCATCTACTCATTCTCTACATCATTCTTGGTCGTCTCTTGTTGGAGATAGTGCCCTCATAGTCAATTATTGGATCGCAGGTACGTGAGTGCAATGATTGCGGAAGACCTATCCCGGTTGGACAGTCTTACTCGAAATGATAGTATGCTATCTGGTTTGCCTTTATCAGTCGTGTACATGTTCAGGTGACTGATTGCATGTTACACTTTGATAGAGCCCTTAAGATCTTGCATTACTACCAACAGTATGATGGCGATCATATACGTGAGAGTTGGGTAGTTTATATGCATATCCTTAATTGTGGTCCCTAGTCGTTGGAGTTTCGAGACAGGGCATCGATACTCCGGAGTAGACTAGTGTGTACAGTCGAGACCCCGACAAGGGGCAGTGGCCGGTCTCACAAGCCACTGGTGTCAGTTGGATCACCTAAGATGTATACAGGTGCTCATTGGGTTATGAGTACACCGGACAGGACTCGCCGGGAATCTGCTAGTTAGTACTATACCTATCGTCAGATAGCAGTTCCCTGGTGACATGTGTACAGGTTAGTTCATCGACCTGAGGTCGTCATTTGTCTCGTGTGAGTTCCCACTGTGCTTTGATTTCTACCCTACCACGGCTCAAAGGAGTCGTGCAAACAGGTAGTTTTTTGGTACAGTCCCGAGCCATATGGAGGCACGTGAGTGGATCGGCAGGGGATTCGTCTCTCCCGGTATTGGGGGCGAGATCGTGCTGTGTCTAGGAGAGCCATTACACAAAGCCCACGGCCGTGGCAGGAGATTTACTGGTAGGTACTCCAGTAGTATCTCAGGGTGTAATTGGGCTTCACTCTGACACGAATTATACTGCTATTGGGGGTCTGACGTTACTAGCCCCTAGGCAGATATGCGATACTCATTGACGAACGGACCGGACTGTATATACATTGTCACAGTTAGTCTCAGTAGGGTTTTCGGAGGAGTTCGCTCATCGGTCTCCCTTGAGTTCGCTCCTCGGCCACCCTTGAGGTCAGTCCATGGGCAGCCGTTATGCATAGCTAGTGCCGCTGACGGTTTGTGGTTAAACCCACTGCCAGGGTACTGATGAGTCATTAGAGTCCCCTACAGGCAGTTTCCCAAGTTCGGGCGAAACGTTGTAGAGGCCGTATGGTTTTATGGCAGGGTTCGGAAAATGCACGTGCGTTTACGCACGTGTCGATTTTCGGACAGATGATACTGGTCGGCTTTGGTTTAAGCCGAATCCGAGTATTATATTGAGTAGGTATTATATCTTTGTCTCAGTTGCATTTGTATTCGGTCGTAATACAAATGCGGGTATATTTATACAGTTTCGGGGTTGTCCTGAAATTCTTTTCAGGATCACTTTTGGAAGTTGCCAGTTTCCAGTTTTCTATCAGCCGTCTTTTAACATTTGGTTAAAGACGGGTTTATCTTTTCTTGAGATGAGTGTGGATTCTTCTAGAAGGTTCTAGATGAGGTGACTAGGCTAATTGGTGTTGTGTTCTAATTGGTTGCATTTATTAAAGGATGACTAGGTTTAGTGAGTCATGCTTTGTATTAATGCATTCTTGTTTTCCTTAGGATATTTAGAAGTGAGAAGCTTTATCCTATGGTCACCACCCTCTCCTACGGTCACCTTCCTCTTGATATATATGGCTTGCCCTCTCTCTCTCCTCTCTCACTCTCACTTGATTTTTCATTTCGGTTAGAAAAGATTGTGATACTATTCGGGGTGTATGGAATTTTACAGTTCATTTCATTCCATCACCCGATTTCCACGGCAACTTCATTAACCGATCGTCCACGGACTTGGACGAAGTGAGACAAAGTCATCTACTCATTCTCTACATCAATCTTGGTCGTCTCTTTTAGCAAACTTGACGATCGAGTTGCCTCGAGTAAGAGGCGGGAGCCCGTTTAAAGAACCGATCATGTGGTGCCACCTCGACGAGGATATCGGAGATCGACGAGATCGGAGCAGCCGCAACGGAGCGTGGGATGATGGTTGAAGAACGAAGGACTCGGATCGTTCGGTACAATCTTTCTACACTCTTTACAGTTTGTTAGTTTAGCAATAATGGCAGATCCGGGTTTAAGTATACGATAGCGCCAGTTAAAAAGTTTTGTTCCGCATTTTGGCGTCTGTAGACTGCCGGGGCGCTAACGTAGACTTACAGTGGTATCAGAGCCTCACCATTTTGCTATGCTAACTTGTGCTAACGCGTCTAAAATATCGATCCGACCGGAAATCGAAAATTCCAAAATTCAAGCCCGACAGTTTCTGTTAATTTTAAATGGCTTCAAAATTGAATTCTGTATGTCTTAAAAATCTGTGCAGGCTTTTTTATGAATACTGTGAAAATTCGACCCAGTAATTCCACTTTTCAGGCACGGATCCGCCGCCAAAACTAGGGTTTTGCCGCGGATCCGCCGCAGTAATGTGGGATGACTCTCTCAAATTTCTACAGTGGGTTCTCTGATGGATTTTGGGGTTTTTGGTATATATAATTTTGGCCCAGGTTTTGTTACTGTTCACCAGTAAGCAGTGGGGCCCACTTTTTGGATATTTGGTCGATCGAAATTTAAACACGTTAGTTTACAGTGCTTACATTATATCTCCGACCGGGAATGTCATTTGATCGGTAAACCGCGTTTGATTGCTATAGTTCTTTTAGACGGGTTTGCGAACGTGACATTCGCGTTGATGTTCTGTTTTGTGCTGTAATGTTGCGGAATTGTCGTGGTGAATAGCAGTGTGCAATGGTAGTACAGTTTGAGTTTATTTGTACATTTGATATTGCGGGGCGAGCGTCCAACTTGTGGACTGCCGTCACTGCCTGTTGTATAATATTCTTTTGGGGCACGACCAGGTTGCGGTCGATGTACCTGTTGTACTATTTTTCATTACTGTACTAGGTTTTGCCCCGAGACGGAGTGCACGGATAGCCGGGTTCGGGAAAGCAACGGGTCCGCATCTCATGGCTTTGAGAGGCAGAGGGGCCCCACTTCAGAATTGGCAGACTATTCGCCGCACTCGTAGGGGGTACAGGTTGACCCAAGGAGGGGTGCTCAATTTACCGGATTCCGTGAAGTGCCGGGTGTTCCATTCACTATGCTGTGGGGGACTGCCTCGCTTCAGGTTTTGGCGGGTAACTTGCCGCACCCGTAGGGGTCTAGGTTTCATTGCACAGGCTATCCACACGACAGGGGAACGTCGGGTTTCAGCAGCGGCTCTGTGAAACTCGGGGATCCCAGATATCTGTATTGTTCTGTGATGCTTATTACTTTTCTGTAATGTTGCATATTATCACACCTGGAGCGATTATGTATATTGGCTTATATACTATTAGATGTTGTATATGTTTTACACCCGCGCTCGTCCAGTCCCTGCTCTGTCGTTAGTTAAGTAACCTAACGGGTGATGACGGGACCCAGTGACGAATGCGGATGGCATATACGTACAATTTATTTTCGTTCTTTTCTGGTGTGATTGATTGATGGGACTGCGTTGATTCTGATCAATGCAAAGTAAAACAAACCTGTTTGAGTTGTTGGAACAAATTTAAAAAGTGTTATTGCAAAGACGTTTCCTTTTGTTATGCATAGCGGTATTCAGTGGAATATCCTGCACCTCATTCGACGGGGCAAGGGCCGATATCCCTTCACCGGGACAGACCCCTTGGGCAGAAGTTTGCGTCAGAGTAATAACTTCACTATAGTCGATTACATGTTGCTTTGCATAGCGGTATTCAGTGGAATATCCTGCACCTCATTCCACGAGGAAAGAGCCGAGATCCCTTTACCGGGAATGACCTCTTTAGCAAAAGGTTTTCACCACTATATTTTAAAAAGCTATCAGGTTCCTTCAGCGATATCAAGTTCACTACGCTAAAGGTTTTTCGCCAAAAACCAGTCGTAGCCCTCCGTCACTTCTTTTGGGTATTTAGTAGTATTCAAGCTATGCATTTTAGCCAAAGTTAAGGCATAGTGTTTGGTAGCTGCTGGGTATTCAATTGTTGCATAGATAGATGAGTTAGTTTGGGACAGTCGTTCTGCCGATTGGCCAAAGTCAGGGGCATGTGCGGGTGGGTTCAAATTGACAAGATAGTGACGGGTAGAACTTGGCATGTGACTTATGACACTTTGACCAAAGCCAAGGTTATAAGAGCATGGGGCAAAAAAAAAATAATATCAGGAGTTTCTAAAGAAACTGAAACTTGCCGAGTATGCGCATACCTTCTGGAGTATGAGTAACGTGGATGCATTCTATCACGTTATCATGCGATGAGAGTTGGATCCTGATTCCCACTGATGAGTTGGTTTACTCTTCGGGTGATCCCGATTGATTCTTCTTTAGGTTTGGAGGAGAATTTGACAGGACAGTGGGAGGTTTCCGGATCAGATAAAATGATGACCATTCTGATCTAGGTTAGAGTGCACGCAGAGTGTTTCTTTTCTCTCTCTCTCTTTGGCAGCGACCTTTGACCGACCCTAGACTATGACTCAGTGACCAGGTTGACCGAACCTTCTTAAAATACTGGCTTTTGGATTGTCTGAGTTGCATAAGTCATTGCCACTCCTTCTTTTACCCTTTGAATTTCTCAGAACACCCGTATTACTACGGATATCCACTTCCATTGGATAGATTCATCGTATGGTTATATACGAACTCGAAGGGACTTCTTCGGGGATGGATCCAGGTTCAGGAGAAATAGAATTGGTTTATTCAGTTGTCTTTTATTATCACCTTCTCTCAGGTTGCGAGAGCTCCTTGGTTTAGGAGAGTACACCTATTACGCTTATTGGATAGTCTTATTCCAAACCATAGGCTGGTGCCGAAAGGTAGGGAATGAAGAAAACCAATTAGCCTAAGTAGGGTGTGCAGAAGGTAATATGTAAAGACAAAATAAAGGGATTAGAAAGAGGGCAAAGTAAATTGCGACTGATATCATTCACGACCAAAACCGCGTACTTCATCGCCGCTCCTATTTCACCTTTAAAAGAATAAGGTATTATTCAGTTGTCTTTTATCGTCACCTTCTCTCGAGATACGAGTACTCCTTGGTTTAGGAGGGTACACCTATTATGCTTACTGGATAGTCTTCTTCCAAACCATAGGCTGGTGCCGAACGGTAGGGAAGGAAGAAAACCAGTTAGCCTAACGATGGTGTACAGAAGGTAACGACTAAAGACAAATAAAGGGGATTTGGAGAGATGGCAATAAAATATACGGTTGAAGTCATGAATTGGATTATGGAAGAGGCATTGCTATGAATACCAGGATACCCCTATGGAACATTTTCATGTTTCAGTGCATTGTTAAAGAAAAACTGTTTTCCAGATTAGACACTTACTCCAAGGGTATGTATTTACCAGGTTTCATTCTCATATCTGTATGGTTTTATAGATGATGAGTGGGAGTAAGATATTGGGAATTAGGTGATCATCCTCATTATATCAGAATTCGTTGTAATTGGTGATATTTGAGGAAATCGCCAGGGTACAGTTTTCCACCTACAACGCACAGGTTTTGAGTTGTTTAACTCAGCGGACCTATACAGAGAATTGTATGTTGTCCAGTGTCCATCAGGACAAAGGGGTTGGTCCTCGTACTATGTTCTGTTTACTTATAACTTCTCTAGTATTTAGACGAGTGTTTCGTAGAAATACAAGGTCTAAGTTTTGAGAAGTTGTGGGTATAAGAATAAAGTAGAGAACCAGGTATCACAAGTATCGGGATTCTTCAAAGAGATCGAAGATGTAGATTCTTGTGATTGGTATTCAGATGATAGTGATGGTTTTGAGAAACGTGTTTCTCTTTCAGGTTACACATAATTGGATGGATTCCTAAGTAGAGTAATGCTGATTAGCCTCTTTCCATTAAGTTGATATGCACTGGAGACAGCTGCATGATTTGAATATGGTTCCAAATTAAAATTTGTGCCAAAGTTTCTATATTCGATATAGAATAGCTCGTACCTTAAAAGAAATTAAGGTGCGGGGAGTTGTCCAGCTTTTGATTAAAACCAGACTCTGGATAACTCAGGGCACGTTTCTGTAATGGCTGTTTGTGGGTTGACCCTGGCTATGACGAGGGTTGATATTCTACCATTTGGAAGATCGATAGTGATATTGTTCTTGACTCGCCACAGTTTTAGTAAAATGGATCTTTTTCAGAAAACAGTAGTGGGAGTATGGTAGAACTGGAAGTGATTCCAGAACCGCGAACGATTACGGAAAATTTAATAGGACCTATATATTCATTCAGGTTTGACATTCCAATAGCCACTCCGCAGGTACGGTAGGTAACCTCAGACACCCGAGAGGTACTTCGGTAGGCTCAAGGACGGTGACAGGGATGTTCTTATCTACCAAGACTTGACACTACTGTTGTTCCAGGATATGAGACCCGGTAGGAGGGTTGTCGTAGTCAGTGGGAGCAGCGGAAGCATAGTGGGCAAGCTGCTTATATCTATTTATAGACTTGAGCAGTTATAGCGGAGATAGATCATCTAATTTTGATGTGACAGTCATGATTTTGACTTCAATCAGAATAGGGGATGGATCAGTTAAGAAGGTAGTAGGGTGTGATGTCATGGTATCTGGATGACATACACAGAGTAGGAAGTAAAATTCCTATACTACGATCAGTTGTACTGTGGTCGTCACACAGTTGTTTCTCCAGACAGGATATGGATATAATATTTGACATTCTGGTTTCTAGATCTATGGTTTTAGATCTGGATTTGGGTAGTTTCCCAATGCGGGTACTTTGACAGATATTCTAATGGTTTTTGGAATAGTTGACTCCTAGCATAGTGGTGTACCTGCAGGTGATGGAGTCACCCTCTCTAAAGGTGTCTTACAGACTAAAGGGGAGAGGGATGTGCATGATTGGCAGATCACTTGCTTAGGAAATTGAGTCAATCATGAGATGTCAAGTACCACACCAAATGTTGGTTTTGCACTAGATGCAATAAGTTTGTATTAATCCAATCCTGGAGAAACATAAGGGAGCAGTTTTAGAACATTAGTACATGTTCTATGGATTTGATAACGGCAGCCTCTTTCGGGAGACGGTTATCATTCCAGGCTTCAAAGGTGACATGGATGACAGAGTGATTGTCAGAGTTATAGTTTTCCCTCTGACGAAGAGGGACAGTATTATGGACAGGTGGTTCAAGAGGATACTGTGGGTGGCATGGTGCCGAATACTGATTAGGTTCAGTGATCCATACAGTCTAAGAAGTTTGGATATGGAGTTCATTTATGAACTAAGGTCCCATCAGATATCCAAACATATTCTAAGACAGGTACTACTCAATTCGGGAGATGGCTTTCTCCGCGAACTTGAGATTTAGAGAGATATGGAAAGATACTTCTAGGCGGATCCACTCACCGAGGCTATTTCTCGAACACAATAGTTTTACAAACGGGCTTTGTGAAACTGATTAGTAGAGGAGTTGGATGTTCGGTTTCACACGGGCTGTGAGTAGTCGACATCGCAATATTAGCCTTGAGTGCAAGTGGGAGATTGTTGGAAATAGTGCCCTCATAGTCAATTATTGGATCGCAGGTACGTGATTGCAATGATTGCGGAGGACCTATCCCGGTAGGACAGTCTTACTCGAAATGATAGTATGCTATCTGGTTTGCCTTTATCAGTCGTGTACATGTTCAGGTGACTGATTGCATGTTACACTTTGATAGAGCCTTTAGGATCTTGCTTTACTACCAACAGTATGATGGCGATCATATACGTGAGAGTTGGGTAGTTTATATGCATATCCTTAATTGTGGTCCCTAGTCGTGGGAGTTTCGAGACAGGGCATCGATACTCCGGAGTAGACTAGTGTGTACAGTCGAGACCCCGACGAGGGGCGGTGGCCGGTCTCATAAGCCACTGGTGTCAGTTGGATCACCTAAGATGTATACAGGTGCTCATTGGGTTATGAGTACACCGGACAGGACTCGCCGGCAATCTGCTAGTTAGTACTATACCTATCGTCAGATAGCAGTTCCCTGGTGACATGTGTACAGGTTAGTTCATCGACCTGAGGTCGTCATTTGTCTCGTGTGAGTTCCCACTGTGCTTTGATTTCTACCCTACCACGGCTCAAAGGAGTCGTGCAAACAGGTAGTTTTTGGGTACAGTCCCGAGCCATATGGAGGCACGTGAGCGGATCGGCAGGGGATTCGTCTCTCCCGGTATTGGGGGCGAGATCGTGCTGTGTCTAGGAGAGCCATTACACAAAGCCCACGGCCGTGGCAGGAGATTTACTGGTAGGTACTCCAGTAGTATCTCCGGGTGTAATTGGGCTTCACTCCGACACGACTTATACTGCTATTGGGGGTCTGACGTTACTAGCCCCCTAGGCAGATATGCGATACTCATTGACGAACGGACCGGACTGTATATACATTGTCACTGTTAGGCTCAGTAGGGTTTTCGGAGGAGTTCGCTCATCGGTCTCCCTTGAGTTCGCTCCTCGGCCACCCTTGAGGTCAGTCAATGGGCAGCCGTTATGCATAGCTAGTGCCGCTGACGGTTTGTGGTTAAACCCACTGCCAGGGTACTGACGAGTCATTAGAGTCCCCCACAGGCAGTTTCCCAAGTTCGGGCGAAACGTTGTAGAAGCCGTATGGTTTTATGGCAGGGTTCGGAAAATGCACGTGCGTTTACGCACGTGTCGATTTTCGGACAGATGATACTGGTCGGCTTTGGTTTAAGCCGGATCCGAGTATTATATTGAGTAGGTATTATATCTTTGTCTCAGTTGCATTTGTATTCGGTCGTAATACAAATGCGGGTATATTTATACAGTTTCGGGGTTGTCCTGAAATTCGTTTCAGGATCACTTTTGGAAGTTGCCAGTTTCCAGTTTTCTATCAGCCGTCTTTTAACATTTGGTTAAAGACGGGTTTATCTTTTCTTGAGATGAGTGTGGATTCTTCAAGAAGGTTCTAGATGAGGTGACTAGGCTAATTGGTGTTGTGTTCTAATTGGTTGTATTTATTAAAGGATGACTAGGTTTAGTGAGTCATGCTTTGTATTAATGCATTCTTGTTTTCCTTAGGATATTTAGAAGTGAGAAGCTTTATCCTATGGTCACCACCCTCTCCTACGGTCACCTTCCTCTTGCTATATTTGGCTTGCCCTCTCTCTCTCCTCTCTCACTCTCACTTGATTTTTCATTTCGGTTAGAAAAGATTATGATAGTATTCGGGGTGTATGGAATTTTACAGTTCATTTCATTCCATCACCCGATTTCCACGGCAACTTCATTAACCGATCGTCCACGGACTTGGACGAAGTGAGACAAAGTCATCTACTCATTCTCTACATCAATCTTGGTCGTCTCTTTTAGCAAACTTGACGATCGAGTTGCCTCGAGTCAGAGGCGGGAGCCCGTTTAAAGAACCGATCATGTGGTGCCACCTCGACGAGGATATCGGAGATCGACGAGATCGGAGCAGCCGCAACGGAGCGTGGGATGATGGTTGAAGAACGAAGGACTCGGATTGTTCGGTACAATCTTTCTACACTCTTTACAGTTTGTTAGTTTAGCAATAATGGCAGATCCGGGTTTAAGTATACGATAGCGCCAGTCAAAAAGTTTTGTTCTGCATTTTGGCGTCTGTAGACTGCCGGGGCACTAACGTAGACTTACATCTCTTTTAGCAAACTTGACGATCGAGTTGCCTCAAGTCAGAGGCGGGAGCCCGTTTAAAGAATCGGTGATGTGGTGCCACCTCGACGAGGATATCGGAGATCGACGAGATCAGTGCAGCCGCAACAGAGCGTGGGATGATGGTTAAAGAACGAAGGACTCGGATCGTTCGGTATAACCATTCTACACTCTTTACAGTTTGTTAGTTTAGCAATAATGGCATATCCGGGTTAAAGTATACGATAGCGCCAGTTTAAAAGTTTTTGTTCCGCATTTGGCGTCTGTAGACTGCCGGGGCGCTAGCGTAGACTTACATATACGAAGTTAAAACTCCAAACGAACCCCGAAACGACATTTTAAACCCTTATCTGGATATTTTTTAAAAACTGTGATTTTTCAAAATGAAAAATCCCTAAAAAATTCAGCAGGGAAATATAAGCACAACAGTGAAAAACGAGTGCATAATCCGTACAAACCGCCGTAGAACCGCGGCCGTACCGCTCTTTGACCGCGGATCCGCAGCAGTACAGAGGAGTTATGCACTCGTTTTTGCACTGTAATATCAATTTCTGTAAGTGCTAATTTTTGGGTATTTTTAATCTGACTCAAGTCTTGAGTATTCTGGGGTTTATTTTGTAATCGTAGATTCGATCGGAATATTTAATTTTGTTATGTATTCCGGATATTTAGAAACTGTTAAAATGTTCGAGCGGATATCATTAACTCACTTTTTCCCGGCACGAAAAAATTTCAAGTGTTGAATTTTTCTTGGGTTTAAATCATTTGGATAAACGTACAAGTAACGCGGCGGTCGCTCTAGAAGAACATAATCATTAACTCGATTATGTGACCGTCTGAACCGCCTCTAAACCTTAGGGTTTGGGGCAGTACGGCGTGCCACATGTGAGGCGTTGGCTGGACCCTTCTACGGCTGGATCATCAGTACTGTGACACATTCTGGGATTATTTGAACTCCACTCAAGTGTTAAGCTATTTAGGAAATTTTGGGTATTTGATTATCTGTTCGGAAAGTTTAATACTGTCTATTTATCTGGAATGTGATACATTATGTGGAATTCATTGAGTTAGGCATGAAATGCGAAGTATGTGATATTTCGGATTTATGATGTCTAAAGTGATTGTGGATTCCAAATGTTATAGTTTTACAATTTCTTTTCTGTGACCATAAGTGTAGTATGTAGTTGTATTGCCGGTCTTCGTTGCTATACATCAACGATGATCGGTGTATGCATACTTACTTACGTTGATGATATGTGATATTATGTGTTGCTGTGATATGTTATATTGGATCGTCGTGTTCTGAATAGCCGGCGGTTTTATGAGAGATAAGGGTTTTTATTTTCATTCATGTAAAATTCATTTGTATGTAATATTCTTTTTTTGGGGCACTTCCGGGATGAGGTTGATGTTAGTTATATGTATGCCCTAGAGGCCATTACTATACATACAGATATATACTGTAGTGGATGCTTGGACATATATAGGGAGGACTTTCTTGCTCGACATGATAGTATGCTATCTGGTTACTCTTTGTGGGAGATAGTGCCCTCAGAGTCAATTATTGGATCACAGGCATGTGATTGGAATGATTGAGGGAGGACATATTCCGGTAGGACAGTCTTACTCAAGATGATAGTATGCTATCTGGTTTACCTTTATCATCATGTACAGCTTCAGGTGACCTTACATGTCACTATTGCACGTTGATAGAGCCCCTAGGATTCTTGCTTGACTGTCGGGCAGTATGAGGGCGATCATATACGTGGGAGCTGGTAGTCCATAAGGACATCCTTAAAAGGTCCCTAGTCGTGGGATCTTCGAGACAGGGCATCGATACTCCAGAGTAGACTAGTGTATACAGTCGAGACCCCGACGAGGGGCGGTGGCCGTTCTCACAAGCCACTGGTGTCAGTTGGTTCATCTAAGATGTATACAGGTGCTCATTGGGTTATGAGTACACCGGACAGGACTCGCCGGGAATATGCTAGTTGGTCTTATACCTGACGTCAGATAGCAGTTCCCTGGTGACATGTGTACAGGTTAGTTCATCAATCTGAGGATCATCATTTGTCTCGTGTGAGTTCCCACTATACTTTGATTACTACCCTACCACGCTTAAAGGAGATGTGCAAACAGGTTTTAGTTGGGTACAGTCCCGAACCACATGGAGGCAGTGAGCGGATCTTCAGGTGTTCGTCTCTCCCGGTATTGGGGGTGAGGTCGCTCTGTGTCTAGGAGAGCCCTTACACGAAGTCCTTTGCCAAGGCAGGAGATTTACTGGTAGGTATTCCAGTAGTATCTCTGGGTGTTCTGGGCTACACTCTGACACGACTTGTACCGCTTTTGGGGGTCTGACTTTTACCAACCCCCTAGGCCCGCTATGCGATGCTCATAGACGAACAGACTGGACTGTACGGATATTGTCACTGACAGGCTCAGTAGGGTGTCAGGATGAGTTCGCTCATCGACGTCCCTTTTGGTCAATAGCTGGTAGCCCGTCACGTATAGCTAATACCGCTGACGTGCTAGTGGTTAAATCCACAGCCATAGTATTGACGAGTCATTAGAGTCCCCCACAAAACAGTTACTCAAGTTTCGGGTGAAACGCTGTAGAGGCCGTATGGAGATATGGCAGGGTTCGATCAGATACGTGCGGTATTGCACGGATCAGGATCGGACGGTTAATATTGAGGCCGTATGGAGATATGGCAGGTTTCGATCAGATACGTGCGGTATTGCACGGATCAGGATCACACGGTTAATACTAGAGGTCGTTTGGAGATATGGCAGGGTTCGATCAGATACGTGCGGTATTGCACGGATCGTGATCGGACGGATTTTACTATCCGGCTTTGGCTTAAGTCGGATCCTAGTATTAAAAAGTGCAGATTTTGTCTCTTTGCATTTGTATTCAGTGGGAATACAGATGCGGGCGTGTATATCCAGTAGCGGGGTTTTCCTGTAATTTATTACAAGATCAGTTTTCTGAAGTTGCCAGTTTGCATTCCGTTCAGGCCAGTTTTCCTTTGTTCCTTCACGGCCGGACTTTCTGATGGAGGGGGTTATTTGCAAGTTTGCAAATAACTTATTGAGGAGGGGTTTTATGCATTTGTGGCTTCATGATATGATTATCATCATGGGATGCTTTATCCATCTTTTCCTTTGCATTAATTGAGATTAGAATGGATTTGATATTGATATGATATTGTTATCATTGCATTTGGTTGTGGTCACCCCTTTGCTTTTACTACCATCACCTCCCTTCATGGTTTGGTTTTTTTCTCTCCTCATTCTAACTTAAGGGGCCGGCCACACATTGAGTGAGAGAGAGACGTTTCATTTTGTTTGAGGGAAATTTGATTATCTCATTTTTGCTTGCTCACAAAATCCTTAACACCTCTCCAAAGTTCATATTACTTCCTCCACCATGGCAACTACATAAACCCCAAAGAGACATGGATTCTACACTTGCCAACAGCAAATCTTGGACGCGTCGGCTAGCCAACTTCGCGCCCGAGTTGCCTCGGTCCAGAGGTGGGAGCCCGTAAAAGAAACCGGCGACGTGGTGCCCTTTCGGCGAGGAGATGAAGACCGGAGATTCCGCGGGGAGATCGGGACGACGACGAGAAGACCGAAGGATACGAATCGCTCGGTATATCTCTCTACCCCCTTCTCTAGATAGCTAGGGCTAGATTAATGGAACGATCCGGGATTTTAGTGCGCGGTTGTGCCGGTTTAAAAAGTTAAAGTAAATCATCGCTTCCGAATTCCGGCGTCAGATTGACGGCCGGGGCTCCGCCGTGCACTTACAGTGGTATCAGAGCCTTGTATGTCTACGCTAGCGCCCCGGCCGTCTACAGACGCCAAATGCGGAACAAAAAACTTTTAACAGGCGCTATCGTATACTTTAACCCGGATCTGCCATTATTGCTAAACTAACAAACTGTAAAGAGTGTAGAAAGGTTATACCGAACGATCCGAGTCCTTCGTTCTTTAACCATCATCCCACGCTCCGTTGTGGCTGCTCCGATCTCATCGATTTCCGATTCTCCTCGTCCAGGTGGCACCACGTCACTGATTCTTTAAACGGGCTACCGCCTCTGACTTGAGGCAACTCGGTCGTCAAGTTTGCTAAAAGAGACGACCAAGAATGATGTAGAGAATGAGTAGATGACTTTGTCTCACTTCGTCCAAAGCCGTGGACGATCGGTTAAAGAAGTTGCCGATGGAAATGAAATGGAACAAGAAACTGAACTATGAAATTTCCATGCATCCAAAAACTTTAGTCTTTTCTTTTTAGCAACCATAATTTTCTCTAGTGAGAGAGTGAGGGAGGAGAGTGAGGGCCGGCCACTATATAGCAAAGAGGGAGGTGAGTGTAGGAGAGGGGAGAGTAACCTTAAGCAAATATCATATGTGAACACAAAATAAAATATCTTAAGGAAAACAAGAATTATTGGAAATCAAAGCATGAGTCATAATCCTTGTCACCTCATTCTAGAAACTTCTAGAACCTTCTAGAAGCATGACTCACCCTCATCCAAGAAAAGATAAATCCGTCTTTAACCGAATGTTAAAAGACGGCTGATAGAAAACTAGAAACTGGCAACTTCCAAAAGTGATCCTGAAACGACTTTCAGGATAACCCCGAAACTGTATAAATATACCCGCATTTGTATTACGACCAAATACAAATGCAACTGAGACAAAGATATTATATCTACTCAATATAATACTTGGATCCGGCTTAAATCAAAGCCGACCAGTATCATCTGCCCGAAAAATTACACGTGCGTAAACGCACGTGCATTTTCCGAACCCTGCCATAAAACCATACGGCCTCTACAACGTTTCGCCCGAACTTGGGAAACTGTCTGTGGGGGACTCTAATGACTCGTCAGTATCCTGGCAGTGGGTTTAACCATAAACCGTCAGCGGCACTAGCTATGCGTAACGGCTGCCCATGGACTGACCTTAAGGGAGGCCGATGAGCGAACTCATCCGGAAACCCTACTGAGCCTAACAGTGACAATGTATATAGAGTCCGGTCCGTTCGTCAATGAGTATCGCATATCTGCCTAGGGGGCTAGTAACGCCAGACCCCCAATAGCAGTATAAATCGTGTCGGAGTGTAGCCCAATAACACCCTGAGATACTACTGGAGTACCTACCAGCAAATCTCCTGCCATGGCCATGGACTATGTGTAATGGCTCTCCTAGACACAGCACGACCTCGCCCCCAATACCGGGAGAGACGAATCCCCTGCCGATCCGCTCACATGCCTCCATATGGCTCGGAACTGTACCCAAAAACTACTTGTTTGCACGACTCCTTTGAGCCGTGGTAGGGTAGAAATCAAAGCACAGTGGGAACTCACACGAGACAAATGACGACCTCAGGTCAATGAACTAACCTGTACACATGTCACCAGGGAACTGCTATCTGACGATAGATATAGTACTAACTAGCAGATTCCCGGCGAGTCCTGTCCGGTGTACTCATAACCCAATGAGCACCTGTATACATCTTAGGTGATCCAACTGTCACTAGTGGCTTGTGAGACCGGCCACCGCCCCTCGTCGGGGTCTCGACTGTACACACTAGTCTACTCCGGAGTATCGATGCCCTGTCTCGAAACTCCCACGACTAGGGACCACAATTAAGGATATGCATATAAACTACCCAACTCTCACGTATATGATCGCCATCATACTGTTGGTAGTAAAGCAAGATCCTAAGGGCTCTATCAAAGTGTAACATCTAATCAGTCACCTGAACATGTACACGACTGATAAAGGCAAACCAGATAGCATACTATCATCTCGAGTAAGACTGTCCTACCGGTATAGGTCCTCCGCAATCATTGCAATCACGTACCTGCGATCCAATAATTGACTATGAGGGCAATATTTCCAACAATCTCCCACTTGCACTCAAGGTTAATTATTGCGATGTCGACTACTCACAGCCCGTGTGAAACCGAACATCCAACTCCTCTACTAATCAGTATCACAAAGCCCGTTTGTAATACTATTGTGTTCGAGAAATAGCCTCAGTGAGTGGATCCGCCTAGATGTTTTTTTCTATATCTCCCTTAACCTGAACTTCGCAGAGAAAGCCATCTCCCGAATTGAGTAATACCTGTCTTAGAATATGTCTGGATATCTAATGGGACCTAGTTCATAAGTGAACTACAAATCCAAACTTCTTAGACTGTATCGATCACTGAACCTAATCAGTATCCGGCACCATGCCACCCACAGTATCCTCTTGGACCACCTGTCCATAATACTGTCCCTCTTCCTCAGAGGGAAAAATTATAACTCTGACAATCACTCTGTCAACCATGTCACCTTTGAAGCCTGGAATGATAATCGTCTCCCGAAGGAGGCTGCCGTCATCAAATCCGTAGAACATGTACTTATGTTCTAAAACTGCTTCCTTATGTTTCTCCAGGATTGGATTAATACAAACTTATTGCATCTAGTGCAAAAACAACATTTGGTGTGGTACTTGACATCTCATGATTGACTCAATTGCCTAAGCAAGTGATCTGCCAATCATGCACATCCCTCTCCCCTTTAGTCTGTAAGACATCTTTAGAGAGGGTGACTCCATCACCTGCAGGTACACCACCATGCTAGGAGTCATCTATTCTAAAAACCATTAGAATACTGTCAAAGTACCCACATTGGGAAACTACCCAAATCCAGATCTAAAACCATAGATCTAGAAACCAAAATGTCAAATATTATATCCATATCCTGTCTGGAGAAACAACTGTGTGACGACCACAGTACAACCGATCGTAGTATAGGAATTTTACTTCCTACTCTGTGTATGTCATCCAGATACCATGACATCACACCCTACTACCTTCTTAACAGATCCATCCCCTATCCTGATTGAAGTCAAAACCATGACTGTCACATCAAAATTAGATGATATATCTCCGCTATAACTGCTCAAGTCTATAAATAGATATAAGAATCTTGCCCACTATGCTTCCGCTGCTCCCACTGACTACGACAACCCTCCTACAGGGTCTCATTTCCTGGAACAACAGTAGTGTCAAGTCTGGGTAGATGAGAACCTCCCTGTCACCGTCCTTGAGGCTACCGGAGTACCTCTCGGGTGTCTGAGGTTACCCATCATATCTGCGGAGTGGCTAATGGAATGTCAAACCTGATTGAATATGTAGGTCCTATTAAATTTTCCGTAATCGTTCGCGGTTCTGGAATCACTCCCAGTTCTACCATACTCCCACTACTGTTTTCTGAAAAAATCCATTTTACTAAAACTGTAGCGAGTCAAGAACAATATCACTATTGATCTTCCAAATGGTAGAATATCAACCCTCGTCATAGCCAGGATCATCCCACAAACCGCCATTACAGAAACGTGCCCTGAGTTATCCAGAGTCTGGTTTTAAGCATAAGCTGGACAACTCCCCGTACCTTAACATCTTTTAAGGTACGAACTATTCTATATCCAATATAGAAACTTTGGCACTAATTTAATTGGAACCATATTCAAATCATGCAACTGTCTCCAGTGCATATCAACTTAATGGAAAGAGGCTAATCAGCATTACTCAACTTAGGAATCCATCCAATTATGAGTAACCTGAAAGAGAAACACGTTTCTCAAAAACCATCACTTTCATCTGAATACCAATCACAAGAATCTACATCTTCGATCCCTTTGAAGAATCCCGATACTTGTGATACATGGTTCTCTACTTTATTCTTATACCCACAACTTCTCAAAACTTAGACCTTGTATTTCTACGAAACACTTGTCTAAATACTAGAGAAGTTATAAGTAAACAGAACATAGTACGAGGACCTACCCCTTTGTCCTGATGGAAACTGGACAACATACAATACTCTGTATAAGTCCGCTGAGTTAACAACTCAAAACCTGTGCGTCGTAGGTTGAAAACTGTACCGTGGCGATTTCCTCAAATATCACCAATTACAACGAATTCCGATATAATGAGGATGATCACCTAATTCCCAATAATTACTCCCACTCATCATCTGTAAAACCATACAGATATGAGAATGAAACCTGGTAAATACATACCCTTGGAGTAAGTGTCTAATCGGGAAAACAGTTTTTCTTTAACAATGCACTGAAACATGAAAATGTTTCGTAGGGGTATCCTGGTATTCATAGCAATGCCTCTTCCATAATCCAATTCATGACTTCAACCGTATATTTTATTTCCATCTCTCCAAATCCCTTTATTTGTCTTTAGTCGTTACCTTCTGTACACCATCATTAGGCTAAATGGTTTTCTTACTTCCCTACCGTTCGGCACAAGCCTATGGTTTGGAAGAAGACTATCCAGTAAGCATAATAGGTGTACCCTCCTAAACCAAGGAGTACTCGCAACTTGAGAGAAGGTGATGATAAAAGACAATTGAATAATACCTTATTCTGTTAAAAGTGAAATAGGAGTGGCGATGAAGTACGCGGTTTTGGTCGTGAATGATAACAGTCGCAATTTACTTTGCCCTCTTTCTAATCCCTTTATTTTGTCTTTACATATTACCTTCTGCACACCCTACTTAGGCTAATTGGTTTTCTTCATTCCCTACCTTTCGGCACCAGCCTATGGTTTGGAATAAGACTATCCAATAAGCGTAATAGGTGTACTCTCCTAAACCAAGGAGCTCTCGCAACCTGAGAGAAGGTGATAATAAGAGACAACTGAATAAACCAATTCAATTTCTCCTGAACCTTGATCCATCCTCGAAGAAGTCCCTTTGAGTTCGTATATAACCATACGATGGATCTATCCAATGGAAGTGGATATCCGTAGTAATACGGGTGTTCTGAGAAATTCAAAGGGTAAAAGAAGGAGTGGCAATGACTTATGCAACTCAGACAATCCAAAAGCCAGTATTTTAATAAGGTTCGGTCAACTTGGTCACTGAGTCATAGTCTAGGGTCGGTCAAAGGTCGCTGCCAAAGAGAGAGAGAAAAGAAATACTCTGCGTGCACTCTAACCTAGATCAAAATGGTTATCACTTTATCTAATCCGGAAACCTCCCATTGTCCTGTCAAATTCTCCTCCAAACCAGAAAGAAGAATCAATCGGGATCACCCGAAGAGTAAACCAACTCATCAGTGGGAATCGGGATCCAACTCTCATCGCATGATAACGTGATGGAATGCATCCACGTTACTTACACTCCAGAAGGTATGCGCATACTTGGCAAGTTTCAGTTTCTTTAGAAACTCCCGATATGATTTATGCCCCATGCTCTTATGACCTTGGCGTATGTCAACAAATCATAAGTCACATGTCAAGTTCTGCCCGTCATTATCTTGTTAATTTGAACCCACCCGTACATACCCTTGACGTATGCCAACAAGGTAATACGACTGTCCCAAACCAACTCATCTATCTATGCAACAAATGAATACCCAGCAGCTACCAAACACTATGCCTTGACGTAAGCCAACAAACATAGCTTGAATACTACAGACCATCCATAAGAAACGACGGAGGGCTACGGCTGGTTTTTGGCGAAAAAACCTTTAACGTAGTGAACTTGATATCGCTGAAGGAACCTGATAGCCTTTTTTTTTTAAAATATAGTGGCGAAAACCTTTTGCTAAAGAGGTCATTCCCGATGAAGGGATCTTGGCTCTTTCCTTGTGGAATGAGGTGCAGGATATTCCACTGAATACCGCTATGCAAAGCAACTTGTAATCGACTATAGTGAAGTTATTACCCTGACGCAAACTTCTGCCCAAAGGGTCAGTCCCGGTGAAGGGATATCGGCCCTTGCCCCGTCGAATGAGGTGCAGGATATTCCACTGAATACCGCTATGCAAAACAAAAGGAAACGTCTTTGCAATAACACTTTTTAAATTTGTTCCAACAACTCTAAACAGGTTTGCTTTACTTTGCATTGATCAGAATCAACGCAGTCCCATCAATCGATCACACCAGAAAAGAACGAAAATAAAATGTACGTATATGCCATTCGCATTCGTCACTGGGTCCCGTCATCACCCGTTAGGTTACTTAACTAACGACAGAGCGGGGACTGGACTAGCGTGGGTGTAAAACATATACAACATCTAATAGTATATAAACCAATATACAATAATCGCTCCAGGCGTGATAATATGCAACATTACAGAAAAGTAATAAGCAACACAGAACAATACAGATAATCTGGGATCCCCGGGTTTCACAGAGCCGCTGTTGAAACCCGACGTTCCCCTGTCGTGTGGATTGCCTGTGCAATGAAACCTAGACCCTTACGGGTGCGGCAAGTTACCCGCCAAAACCTGAAGCGAGGCAGCCCCCTACAGCAAAGTGAATGGACCACCCAGCACTTCACGGAATCCGGTAGCTTGAGCACCCCTCCTTGGGTCAACCTGTACCCCCTACGAGTGCGGCGAATAGTCTGCCAATTCTAGAGTGGGGCCTCTCTGCCTCTCAAAGCTATGAGATGCAGACCCGTTGCCCCTCCAGAACCCAGCTATCCGTGCACTCCGTCGCGGGGCAAAACCTAGTACAGTAATGAAAAATAGTACAACAGGTACATCGACCGCAACCTGGTCGTGCCCCAAAAGAATATTATACAACAGGAAGTGACGGCAGTCCACAAGTTGGACGCTCGCCCCGCAATATCAAATGTACAAATAAACTCAAACAGTACTACCATTGCACACTGCTATCTACCACGACAAATCCACAACATCACAGCACAACACAGAACATCAACGCGAATGTCATGTTCACAAACCAGTCTAAAAGAACTATATCAATCAGACGCGGTTTACCGATCAAATGACATTCCCGGTCAGAGATATAATGTAAGCACTGTAAACTAACATGTTTAAATTTCGATCGACTAAATTTCCCGAAGTGGGCCCCACGCAAATCTACTGCACTGTAACAAAATCTGGGCCCAATAGATATATACCAAAAACCCCAATTTCCAGAGGAGAACACACTGTACAAATTTGGGAGCATGATCTTACCAAATGGCCGCGGATGCGCGGCCAAACCATGGGTTTGGCCGCGTTTCCGCGGCGGTTTGGTGGAATCACGTGCCCAAATTTTGTCGGTGTTCTTATAAAACCCTGCACAGTTTTCTGTGATATGTGGAATATTTTTAGGACACCATTTAAAATCGACAGAAACTGTGAAAATGAAAAATTGCGGTTTTTGATTTCCGGTTCGATCGATGTTTTAAACGCGTTAGTACAAGTTAGTATAGCAAAATGGTTAGGCTCTGATACCACTGTAAGTCTACGCTAGCGCCCCGGCCGTCTACAGACGCCAAATGCGGAACAAAAACCTTTTAACTGGCGCTATCGTATACTTTAACCCGGATCTGCCATTATTGCTAAACTAACAAACTGTAAAGAGTGTAGAAAGGTTATACCGAACGATCCGAGTCCTTCGTTCTTTAACCATCATCCCACGCTCCGTTGCGGCTGCTCCGATCTCGTCGATCTCCGATTCTCCTCATCCAGGTGGCACCACGTCACTGATTCTTTAAACGGGCTCCCGCCTCTGACTTGAGGCAACTCGGTCGTCAAGTTTGCTAAAAGAGACGACCAAGAATGATGTAGAGAATGAGTAGATGACTTTGTCTCACTTCGTCCAAAGCCGTGGACGATCGGTTAATGAAGTTGCCGATGGAAATGAAATGGAACAAGAAACTGAACTATGAAATTTCCATGCATCCAAAAACTTTAGTCTTTTCTTTTTAGCAACCATAATTTTCTCAAGTGAGAGAGTGAGGGAGGAGAGAGAGGGCCGGCCACTATATAGCAAAGAGGGAGGTGAGTGTAGGAGAGGGGAGAGTAACCTTAAGCAAATATCATATGTGAACACAAAATAAAATATCTTAAGGAAAACAAGAATTATTGGAAATCAAAGCATGAGTCATAATCCTTGTCACCTCATTCTAGAAACTTCTAGAACCTTCTAGAAGCATGACTCACCCTCATCCAAGAAAAGATAAATCCGTCTTTAACCGAATGTTAAAAGACGGCTGATAGAAAACTAGAAACTGGCAACTTCCAAAAGTGATCCTGAAACGACTTTCAGGATAACCCCGAAACTGTATAAATATACCCGCATTTGTATTACGACCAAATACAAATGCAACTGAGACAAAGATATTATATCTACTCAATATAATACTTGGATCCGGCTTAAATCAAAGCCGACCAGTATCATCTGCCCGAAAAATAACACGTGCGTAAACGCACGTGCATTTTCCGAACCCTGCCATAAAACCATACGGCCTCTACAACGTTTCGCCCGAACTTGGGAAACTGTCTGTGGGGGACTCTAATAACTCGTCAGTACCCTGGCAGTGGGTTTAACCACAAACCGTCAGCAGCACTAGCTATGCGTAACGGCTGCCCATGGACTGACCTTAAGGGAGGCCGATGAGCGAACTCATCCGGAAACCCTACTGAGCCTAACAGTGACAATGTATATACAGTCCGGTCCGTTCGTCAATGAGTATCGCATATCTGCCTAGGGGGCTAGTAACGCCAGACACCCAATAGCAGTATAAGTCGTGTCAGAGTGTAGCCCAATAACACCCTGAGATACTACTGGAGTACCTACCAGTAAATCTCCTGCCATGGCCATGGACTAAGTGTAATGGCTCTCCTAGACACAGCACGACCTCGCCCCCAATACCGGGAGAGACGAATCCCCTGCCGATCCGCTCACGTGCCTCCATATGGCTCGGGACTGTACCCAAAAACTACCTGTTTGCACGACTCCTTTGAGCCGTGGTAGGGTAGAAATCAAAGCACAGTGGGAACTCACACGAGACAAATGACGACCTCAGGTCGATGAACTAACCTGTACACATGTCACCAGGGAACTGCTATCTGACGATAGATATAGTATTAACTAGCAGATTCCCGGCGAGTCCTGTCCGGTGTACTCATAACCCAATGAGCACCTGTATACATCTTAGGTGATCCAACTGTCACCAGTGGCTTGTGAGATCGGCCACCGCCCCTCGTCGGGGTCTCGACTGTACACACTAGTCTACTCCGGAGTATCGATGCCCTGTCTCGAAACTCCCACGACTAGGGACCACAATTAAGGATATGCATATAAACTACCCAACTCTCACGTATATGATCGCCATCATACTGTTGGTAGTAAAGCAAGATCCTAAGGGCTCTATCAAAGTGTAACATGTAATCAGTCACCTGAACATGTACACGACTGATAAAGGCAAACCAGATAGCATACTATCATCTCGAGTAAGGCTGTCCTACCGGTATAGGTCCCCCGCAATCATTGCAATCACGTACCTGCGATCCAATAATTGACTATGAGGGCACTATCTCCAACAAGCATCGCAATTAACCTAGTCTAGCTTGCACCAGTAAGTTTAGAACTCGATCGAACAAAATTCCCAAAAACCGTATTTTTCTTGCATCAGGTTTCTGTCGAAATTTTTTATCTCCAAAAATTTTTCAGGGTGTTGCAGAAATATGTGCAGGGTGTTCTAAGACTTCTGGAAAAATTTTGTGGCATGATTCGACTTTTCCACCGCGGAACCGCGGCCAAACACATGCATTTGCCGCGGTTCCGCAGCCATAATGGCCCCTTGTTGCACCAATTTTTTCCAGTGGGTCCTAGTCTGTAAAATGAGGTTTTTGGAACATTCCTTTTGGGCCCAGATTTTCTGTGAGTGCTACAGTAGTGCTTAGGGCCCACTTCGATAAATTTGTTCGATCGGATATTTTAAACACATTAGTTCACAGTATTTACATTATATCTGCGACCGTGAATGTCACTTGATCGGTAAATCCTGTCTAACTGCTATATCCCGGTAAGACGGATTTGCGAACGTGACATTCACGTTGATGTTCTGTGTATTGCTGTGATGTTGCGGATTGGTTGTAGGGGATAGCCTGGATGCAAGGGTAGTACAGATTTGGTTGTATTATGTACATTTGATATTGCGGGGCGAGCGTCCGACATGTGGACTGTCGTCACTGCCTGTTTGTATATTATTCTTTTGAGGCACGACCAGGTCGAGGTCCATGTACCCGTTGTATGTATATTTTACTTACTGTACTAGGATTACCCCAAGGTGGGGTGCACGGATAGCCGGGTTCTAGAGGGCAACAAGCCCGCATCTCATGGCATTGAGACAGAGGGGGCTTCACTCTAGAATTGGCGGGCTATTCGCCACACTCGTAGGGGGTACAGGTTGACCCAGGAGGGGTGCCCAAGTTACCGGATTCCGTGAAGTGTTGGGTTGTCCATTCACGTTGTTGAAGGGGGCTGCCTCGATTCGGGTTTTGGCGGGTAACTTGCCGCGCCCGTAGGGGTCTAAGATTTCATTGCACAGGCTATCCACACGACCAGGGGAACGTCGGGTTTCAGTAGCGGCTCTGTGAAACCCGGGGATCCCAGTTATCTGTATTGTTCTGTGATACTGTACATTTCTATGATGTTGCATTTTATCACGCCTTGAGCGAAATATTATATATTGATATATACTAGTAGATGTTGTATATATTTTGCATCCGCGCTAGTCCAGTCCCCGCTCTGTCGTTAGTTAAGTAACCTAACGGGTAATGACGGGACCCAGTGGCGAATGCGGATGGCATATACGTACGTCATTATTTTCGTTCTTTATGGTGTAATCAATTGATGGGACTGCGTTGATTCGGATCAATGCAAGTTAAAAACAAACCTAATCTGATGTTGTTGGAACACTTTTCAAAAGGGCTGTTATTGCAAGGACGTTCACTTTTGTTTTGCATCGTGGTATTCAGTTGGAATATCCTGCTCCTCAGTCGACGAGGCAAGGGCCGAGATCCATTCACTGGGAGTGACCCCTTGGACAGAAATTTGCGTCAGGGCAATAACTTCACCATAGCCGATTACTTTTGCTTTGCATCGTGGTATTCAGTTGGAATATCCTGCACCTCATTCTACGGGGAAAGAGCCGAGATCCCTTCACCGGGAGTGACCTCTTTAGCAAAGCTTTTCGTCACTATATTTTAAAAAGCTATCCGGTTCCTTCAACGATATCAAGTTCATTACGTTAAAGGTTTTCGCCAGAAACCATTCGTAGCCCTCCATCATTTCGGTTAAATATTCGGTAGTATTCAAGCTATGTATTTTGACCTCACGCCAAGGCATAGTGATTGGTAGCTACCGGATATTTATCTGTAGCATAGATAGATGCGTTGGTTTGGGACAGTCGTACTACTATTTTGGCCTACGTCAAGGGTATGTACGGATGGGTTCAAATTAACCTGGATAATGATGGGCAGAACTTGACATGTGACTTATGATATTTTGACCTCATGCCAAGGTCATAAGAGCATGGGGCAAAAATCACATCAGGAGTTTCTAAAGAAACTGAAGCTTGCCAGATATGTGCAAACCTTCTGGAGTGTGATGACGTGAGCGGATTCCGTCACGTTATCATGTGATGATAGTTGGATCCCGATTCCCACTGATGAGTTGGTTTACTCCTCGGGTGATCCCGACTAATTCTTCTTTCAGGTTTGGAGGAGAATTTGACGGTACAGTGGGAGGTTTCCAGATTAGATAAATTGGTAACCATTCTGATCTTGGTTAGAGTGCACGCTGAGTGTTTCTTTTCACTCTCTCTTTAGCAGCGACCATTGACCCGACCCTAAGTCTATGACTCAGAGACCAAAATTGACCGAACCTTCTTTAACACTGGCTTTTGGATTGTCAAAGTTGCAAACCTCATTGCCACTCCTACTTTTACCCTTTTCTCCAGAACACCCCGTATTACTACGAACGTCCACTTGTATTGGATAAAACCATCGTATGGTTATATACAAACTCGAAGGAATTTATTCGAAGATGGTTTCCAGTTCTGGAAAAAACGAATAGGACTATTCAGTTGTCTTTTCCTTTTACCTTCTCTCAGGTTGCGAGTACTCCTTGGTTTAGGAGATAGTACACCTATTACGCAAATTGGATAGTTTTCTTCCAAACCTTAGGCTGGTGCCGAACGGTGGGGAATGAAGAAAACCTATTAACATAACGATGGTGTACAGAAGATATTAAGTAAAGACATAACAAGGGATTAGTAAGAGGGCAAAGTAAATTGCGACTGCTATTCACGACCAAACCAAGTATTTATTCGCCAATCCTAAATCACCTTTGTATTTCTCCAGAACACTCCGTATCACTACGAAGTTCCACAGTTTATTGGATACTCCATCGTATGGTTATATACGAACTCGAAAGGAACTTGTTCCAGTTCGGGGATGGATTCTGGTTCAGGAGAAATAGT
Source organism: Agapanthus africanus (assembly GCA_030015575.1). Classification (NCBI taxonomy): domain Eukaryota; kingdom Viridiplantae; phylum Streptophyta; class Magnoliopsida; order Asparagales; family Amaryllidaceae; genus Agapanthus; species Agapanthus africanus. Next base: position 384,310,868 of record JASDDO010000014.1, read on the forward strand.
AATAAGGTTTATTCGGTTGTCTTTTATCTTCACCTTCTCTCGCATTGCGAGTGTTCCTAGGATTAGGACAGTACACCCATTATGCTTATTGGATAGTCTTCTTCCAAACCATAGGCTGGTGCCGAACGGTAGGGAAGGAAGAAAACCATTTGGCCTAAAGGGGTGTACAGAAGGTAATGACTAAAGACATAGAAAGAGATTTGGAAAGATGGCAAAGAATTACACGGTTACAGTTGTGAATCTGGATAATGGAAGAGGCATTACTAGGAATACCGGGATACCCTATCGAAACATTTCAATATTTCAGTTTCACTGTGTACTTCTAAAGGAAAACTGATTTCCCGATTAGATACTTACCCCAGGGTATGTATTTACCAGGTATGATTCTCACATCTGTATGGGTTTACAGATGTTGAGTGGGAGAAAGTTCTTGGGAATTAGGTGATCATCCTCATTATGTCGGGATTTGTTGTAATCGGTGATATTTGAGGAAGTCACCTGGGTTGGTTGCCAGACGGCAAATATTTGGTTTTGAATATCCGATGTTATGCACCAATTTCAAATTGATATATCTGTACGTCTATTTTTATAGAGTGAGATATACTTTTTTGAAATTATGTCTATGACATTTACATATACCAGTGGATGGTTAGGTAAGGAGCATTAAACAGCGGTGAAATTCTTCATAACCATGAATACAGTTTTCAACCTACGGCACACAGGGAGTGAGTTATCAGACTCAAGGGACTTATACAGAGTATTGTATGTTGTTTAGTGTCCATTAGGACAAAAGGGGATGGATAAAGTAGAGAACCAGGTGTTGCAAGTATCGGGATTCTTCAAGTTGATCGAAGATGTAGATACTTGAGTATGGTATTTAGTTGATAGTAGTGATTAAGAGAACTTTCTTCTCTTTCAGGTTACTCATAATTGGAAGCATTCCTAAGTTGAGTAACGCTGATCGGCCTCCTTCCATTTAGTAGACATGCACTGGAGACAGCTGCATGATTTGAATCTGGTTCAATTAAATCAGTGCCTCTGGTTCTATTTTGGATATAGAACAGTTCATATCTTAACGATGTTAAGGTACGGGGAGTTGTCCGGCTTACGCTTAAAACCAGACTCTGGATAACTCAAGGCATGTTTCTGTAATGGCTGTTTGTGGGTTGACCCAGGCTATGACGAGGGTTGACTTTCGACCATCTGTAAGATCAATAGTGATATTGTTCTAGACTCGCCACAGTTTTAATAAAAATGGATTTTTTCAGAAAACAGTAGTGGGAGTATGGTAGAACTGGAAGTGATTCCAGAACCGCAAACGATTACTGAAGATTTGATAAGAACCTAAAGATTCAATCTTGTTTGACATTCCATTGGCCACTCCGCAGATACAGTGGGTAACCTCAGGCACCCGAGAGGTACTCCGGTAGCCTCAAGGACGGTGACAGGGAGGTTCTTGTTTACCCACACTTTCCATTGCTGTCGTTCCAGGCTGCGAGACCCGGCGGGAGGATGAGTATAGCGTCGTTCTAAACTGGCTTTAGAAGTGTACGTCTATATGACTCTGCCAGAGGGTTGTCGTAGTCAGTGGGAGCAGCGGAAGCATTGGTGGACAGGTGGCTTATGACTATTTATAGACTAAAGCAGATGTAGCGGAGATAGATCATGTATTTCTGATGTGATAGTCATAGGTTTCACTTCATCAGAATAGGGGATGGATCTGTTGAGAAGGTAGTAGGGTGTGATGTCATAGTATTTGGATGACATACACAGAGTAGGAAGTGATATTCCTATACTACGATCGGTTATACTTTGGTCGTCACACAGTGGTTTCTCCACATGGGACTTGGATATTATATGAGACATACTGCTTACTAGATCTATGGTTTTAGATCTAGATTTGGGTGGTTTCCCAATTAAGGGTACTTAGACAGCATTCTAAGAGTATTTAGAATGGATGACTCCTGGCACGGTAGTGTACCTGCAGGTGATGGAAGTCACCCTTTCTAAAGGTGTCTTACAGACTAAATGGGAGAGGGATGTGCATGATTGGCAGATCACTTGCTCAGGCAATTGAGTCAATCATGAGATGTCAAGTACTACACCAGATGTTGTTCTTGCACTAGATGCAATAAGTTGACATTGATCCAATCCTGGAGAAACAGTCGGAAGCGGTTTTAGAACATAAGTGAATGTCCTATGGATATGATAAAGACAGCCTCATTCGGGAGACAGTTATCATTCCAGGCTTCCAAGGTGACCTGGACGACAAGGAGGTTGTCAGAGTTATAGTTTTCCTTCTGACAAGGTGCAGTATTTTGGACAGGTGGTCTAAGGCAATACTGATGGAGGCATGGCGCATGATACTGATTAATTTCAGTTGTCGATACAGTTTAAGAAGTTTGGATTTGGAGTTCATTTATGAGCTAGGTCCCATCAGACATCCAGACACACACTAAGACAGGTATTGCTCTTTTCGGGAGATGGGTTTCTCCGCGAACTTGAGATTAAGAGGGACAAAGAAAGAAACATCAAGGTGGATCCACTCACTGAGGTTATTCCTCGAACGCAATAGTTTCGGAAATGAGCTTTGTGAAACTGACAAGTAGAGGAGTCGGGTGTTCGGTATCACACGGGCTGTGAGTATGCGACATCGGAATAATTAGCCTTGCGTGCAAGTGGGAGATTTTTGGAGATAGTGCCCTCAGAGTCAATTATTGGATCACAGGCACGTGATTGCAATGATTGAGGGAGGACCTATTCCGGTAGGACAGTCTTACTCAAGATGATAGTATGCTATCCAGTTTACATTTATCATCGTGTACTGCTTCAGGTGACCTTACATGTCACTATTGCACGTTGATAGAGCCCCTAGGATTCTTGCTTGAATGTCGGCAGTATGAGTGCGATCATATACGTGGGAGCTGGTAGTCCATAAGCACATCCTTAAAAAGTCCCTAGTCATGGGAGTTTCGAGACAGGGCATCGATACTACAGAGTAGACTAGTGTATACAGTCGAGACCCCGACGAGGGGCGGTGGCCGGTCTCACAAGCCACTGGTGTCAGTTGGTTCACCTAAGATGTATACAGGTGCTCATTGGGTTATGAGTACACCGGACAGGATTCGACTGGAACATGCTAGTTGGTCTTATACCTGAAGTCAGATAGCAGTTCCCTGGTGACATGTGTACAGGTTAGTTCATCGACCTGAGGATCGTCATTTGTCTCGTGTGAGTTCCCACTGTACTTTGATTACTACCCTACCATGCTCAAAGGAGACGTGCAAACAGGTTTTAGTTGGGTACAGTCTCGAGCCACATGGAGGTAGTGAGCGGATCTTTAGGGGTTCGTCTCTTCCGGTATTGGGGGTGAGGTCGCGCTGTGTCTAGGAGAGCCTTTACACGAAGTCCTAGGCCAAGGCAGGAGATTTACTGGTAGGCATTCCAGTAGTATCTCAGGGTGTTCTGGGCTACACTCCGACACGACTTGTACCGCTTTTGGAGGTCTGACTTTTACCAACCCCCTAGGCCCGCCATGCGATGCTCATAGACGAACGGACCGGACTGTACGGATATTGTCACTGACAGGCTCAGTAGGGTGTCAGGATGAGTTCGCTCATCGACGTCCCTTTTGGTCAATAGCTGGTAGCCCGTCACGTATGGCTAATACCTCTGACGTGCCAGAGGTTAAATCCACAGCCATAGTATTGACGAGTCTTTAGAGTCCCCCAATAAACAGTTACTCAAGTATCGGGCGAAACACTGTAGAGTCCGTATGGAGATATGGCAAGGTTCGATCAGCTACGTGCGGTATTGCACGGATCAGGATCGGACGGTTAATACTTGAGGCCATATGGAGATATGGCAGGGTTCGATCAGATACGTGCAGTATTGCACGGATCAGGATCGGACGGTTAATACTAGAGGCCGTATGGAGATATGGTAGGGTTCGATCAGATACGTGCGGTATTGCACGGATCGTGATCGGACGGATTTTACTATCCGGCTTTGGCTTAAGCCGGATCCTAGTATTAGAAAGTGTAGATTTTGTCTCTTTGCATTTGTATTCAGTGGGAATACAGATGCGAGCAAGTATATGCAGTAGCGGGGTTTTCCTGTAATTTATTACAGGATCGGTTTTCTGAAGTTGCCAGTTTGCATTCCGTTCCGGCCAGTTTTCCTTTGTTCATTCACGGCCGGACTTTCTGATGGAGGGGTTATTTGCAAGTTTGCAAATAACTTATTGAGGAGTGTTTTTATGCATTTGTGGCTTCATGATATGATTATCATCATGGGATGCTTTATCCATCTTTTCCTTTGCATTAATTGGGATTAGAATGGATTGGATATTGATATGATATTGTTACCATTGCTTTTGGTTGTGGTCACCCCTTTGCTTTTACTACCATCACCTCCCTTCATGGTTTGGGTTTTTTCTCTCCTCATTCTAACTTAAGGGGCCGGCCACACATTGAGAGAGAGAGAGATGTTTCATTTTGTATGAGGGAAATTTGATTATCTCATTTTTGCTTGCTCACAAAATCCTTAACACTTCTCCAAAGTTCATATTACTTCCTCCACCATGGCAACTACATAAACCCCAATGTGACATGGTTTCTACACTTGCCTATAGCAAATCTTGGACGCGTCGGCTAGCCAACTTCGCGCCCGAGTTGTCTCGGTCCAGAGGTGGGAGCCCGTAAAAGAAACCGGTGACGTGGTGCCCTTCCGGCGAGGAGATGAAGACCGGAGATTCCGCGGGGAGATCGGGATGACGACGAGAAGACCGAAGGATACTGATCGCTCGGCATATCTCTCTACCCCCTTCTCTAGATAGCTAGGGCTAGATTAATGGCACGATCCAGGATTTTAGTGCGCTGTGGTGCCGGTTTAAAAAGTAAAAGTAAATCATCGCTTCCGTATTCCGGCGTCAGATTGACGGCCGGGGCGCCGCCGTGCACTTACACTCTTTACCTTAACGTGTACGATGATTGTCTCTCTGTTACATGTTGGTAAAGCCCTTAGGGTGTGTACTTGACTACCTGGACTATGATGCGGATCATACTAGTGGGGACATGGTAGTCCATAAGTACATTCTTCAAGGTCCTTAGTCGTGGGTGTATCGAGACGGGGCATTGATATACCAGTGTAGACTAGCGTATACGCATCTCGACCCATGAGATGGGCGATGGATGATCCCATATCCATTGGTGTTTGACATCAGAGATGGTATACGGGTGCTCAGTGGAGACTGGGTACACTGGATGGACTCGACGAGAACTCCCAGACGGTATTATACCTTACGTCAGATGGCAGTTCTCTGGTGACACTTGTGCAGGCTAGTCTGTAGACCCGAGATTGTCAAAGAGTCTTGTGTGATTCCTATTGTGCTTTGATTTCCACCTTACCACGTCCATGAGGGCGTGCAAAACAGTGGTTTTTGGGTACAGTCCCGATTCACATGGAGGCAATGAGCGAAAGGAGGGGTTTCGTCTCTCTCGGTATTGGGGGTTGATGTTGCGCTGTGCTTGATTAGCCGTAACAGGGAAGTCCCTGGCCAGGGCTGGTTTAGAGATTTACTGGTAAGTGTAACCAGTACTTTCTCTGTAAGTGCACGGCGGCGCCCCGGCCGTCAATCCGACGCCGGAATGCGGAAGCGATGCTTTTCTTTAAACTTTAAAACCGGCACCACCGCGCACTATAAACCCGGATCGGGCCTTTAATCTAGTCCTAGCTAACTAAAGAACGGGTAGAGAGATGTACCAAGCGATCCGTGTCCTTCGGTCTTCTCGTCGTCGTCCCGATCTCCCCGCGGAATCTCCGGTCTTCACCTCCTCGCCGGAAGTGCACCACGTCGCCGGCTTCTTTTACGGGCTCCCACCTCTGGACCGAGGCAACTCGGGCACGAAGTTGGCGAGCCGACGTGCCCAAGGATTTGCTGTAGAATGAGTGTAGTTCTCTATGTCTCATTTGGGGTTTGAGGATGTTCACTTTTGTGGAGGAGAAGGAATGAACTTTTGGAGGAGGAGCTATTTGATTTTTGCAATGCCAAAAGAACAATTTTTGCACTCCCAAAATTTGGGACAACCCTCCCCTTACTTGGCCGGCCATGGCATGAGGGAATGAGAGGAGAGTGTGGAGTGGCCAAATGAAAATGAGAGTGAGCTAAATAATCAAGAGAGAGAAAAGGGTTATGATAATAAGCAATGATCACAATCAAAGAACCTCACTCCAAAAGCCAATCATCAACAACCATGATTACTCCAAAACCAACACTCCAACAACCTAATCATCAACAACCATGATTACTCCAAAAGTCAAGCCATGATGAAAAGAAGTAGAAGTCAAATGGTGGAGGAATTATCATGATACAACAATATGCAAATAACACCATCCACAAACCAAATTTGCATGCTTGCAAATAAGCCCTCCTCCACCAATTTCCGGCCAAGGAAAGATACAAATGAAAATAGCCGAAACGGAAAACAAACTGGCAACTTCAGAATACTGATCCCGTAATAAATTACAGGAAAACCCTGCTACTGTATATACATACCCGCATTTGTATTCCGACCGAATACAAATGCAATGAGACAAATCTACACTGTACAATACTAGGATTCGGGTTAAACCAAAGCCCACTAGTACTATCCGTCCGATCATGATCCGTGCAATAAAGTATGTATCTGATCGAACCCTGCCATATCTCCATACGGCCTCTACAGCGTTTCGCCCGAAACTTGAGCAACTGTCTGTGGGGGACTCTAAAGACTCGTCAATACTATGGCTGTGGATTTAACCACTAGCACGTCAGAGGTGTTAGCCATACGTGACGGGCTACCAGCTATTGACCAAAAGGGACGTCGATGAGCGAACTCATCCTGACACCCTACTGAGCCTGTCAGTGACAATATCCGTACAGTCTGGTCCGTTCGTCTGTGAGCATCGCCTGGCGGGCTTAGGGGGTTGGTAAAAGTCAGACCCCCAAAAGCGGTACAAGTCGTGTCGGAGTGTAGCCCAGAACACCCTGAGATACTACTGGAATACCTACCAGTAATTCTCCAGCCTTGGCCAAGGAATTCGTGTAATGGCTCTCCTAGACACAGCGCGACCTCACCCCCAATACCGGGATAGACGAACCCCTGCAGATCCGCTCACTGCCTCCATGTGGCTCGGGACTGTACCCAACTAAAACCTGTTTGCACGTCTCCTTTGAGCGTGGTAGGATAGTAATCAAAGTACAGTGGGAACTCACACGAGACAAATGACGATCTCAGGTCGATGAACTAACCTGTACACATGTCACCAGGGAACTGCTATCTGACGTCAGGTATAAGACCAACTAGCTTGTTCCCGGCGAGTCCTGTCCGGTGAACTCATAACCCAATGAGCACCTGTATACATCTTAGGTGAACCAACTGACACCAGTGGCTTGTGAGACCGGCCACCACCCCTCGTCGGGGTCTCGACTGTATACACTAGTCTACTCTGGAGTATCGATGCCCTGTCTCGAAACTCCCACGACTAGGGACCTTTTAAGGATGTCCTTATAGACTACCAGCTCCCACGTATATGATCGCCCTCATACTGCTGGCTGTCAAGCAAGAATCCTAGGGGCTCTATCAATGCGCAATAGTGACCTGTAAGGTCACCTAAAGCAGTACACGATGATAAAGATAAACCAGATAGCATACTATCATCTTGAGTAAGACTGTCCTACCGGGATAGGTCCTCCCTCAATCATTGTAATCACGTGCCTGTGATCCAATAATTGACTCTGAGAGCACTATCTCCAACAATCTCCCACTTGCACTCAAGGCTAATTATTGCGATGTCGCATACTCACAGCCCGTGTGATACCGAACACCCAACTCCTCTACTAGTTAGTCTCACAAAGATCGTTTGCGAAACTATTGCGTTCGAGGAATAGCCTCAGTGAGTGGATCCGCTTTGATGTTTCTTTCTATGTCTCTCTATATCTCAAGTTCGCGTTGAAAGCCATCTCCCGAAATGAGCAATACCTGTCTTAGAATGTGTCTGGATGTCTGATGGGACCTATCTCATTAACGAACTCCAAATCCAAACATCTTAGACTGTATCGTCAACTGAACTTAATCAGTATCCCGCGCCATGCCTCCCTCAGTATCGCCTTGGACCACCTGTCCAAAATATTGCCCCTCATCAGAAGGAAAACTATAACTCTGACAACCTCCTTGTCGTCCAGGTCACCTTGGAAGCCTGGAATGATAACTGTCTCCCGAATGAGGCGGTCGTTATCATATCCCTAGAACATCCACTTATTTTCTAAATCTGCTTCCGACTGTTTCTCCAGGATTGGATCAATATCAACTTATTGCTTCTACTGCAAAAACAACATCTGGTGTGGTACTTGACATCTCATGATTGACTCAATTGCCTAAGCAAGTGATCTGCGAATCATGCACATCCCTCTCCCCTTTAGTCTGTAAGACACCTTTAGAGAGGGTGACTCCATCACTTGCAGGTACACTACCATGCCAGGAGTCATCCATTCTAAATACTCTTAGAATCCTGTCTAAGTACCCTTAATTGGGAAACCACCCAAATCTAGATCTAGTAACCAGTATGTCTGATATAATGTCCAAGTCTCATGTGGAGAAACCACTGTGTGACGACCAAAGTATAACCGATCGTAGTATAGGAATATCACTTCCTACTCTGTGTATGTCATCTAAATTCCAGGACATCACACCCAACTACCTTCTTAACAGATCCATCCCCTATTCTGATGAAGTCAAACCTATGACTGTCACGTCAGAAATAGATGATCTATCTCCGCTACATCTGCTTTAGTCTACAAATAGACATAAGCCACTTGTCCACCAATGCTTCCGCTGCTCCCACTGACTACGACAACCCTCTGGCAGAGTCATATAGACGTACACTTCCAAAGACAGTTTAGAACGACGCTATACTCATTCTCTCGCCGGGTCTCGCAGCCTGGAACAACAGCAATTGCATGTGTGGGTAAACAAGAACCTCCCTGTCACCGTCCTTGAGGCTACCGGAGTACCTCTCGGGTGCCTGAGGTTACCCACCTTATCTGCGGAGTGGCCAATGGAATGTCAAACCAGATTGAATCTTTAGGTTCCTAACAAATCTTCAGTAATCGTTTGTGGTTCTGGAATCACTTCCAGTTCTACCATACTCCCACTACTGTTTTCTGAAAAAATCCATTTTTGTTAAAACTGTGGCGAGTCTAGAACAATATCTCTATTGATCTTCCAAATGGTAGAATGTCAACCCTCGTCATAGCCTGGGTCAACCCACAAATGGCCATTACAGAAACGTGCCTTGAGTTATCCAGAGTCTGGTTTTAAGCATAAGCCGGACAACTCCCCGTACCTTAACATCGTTAAGATATGAACTGTTCTATATCCAATATAGAACCAGAGGCACTGATTTAATTGAACCAGATTCAAATCATGCAGCTGTCTCCAGTGCATGTCATCTAAATGGAAAGAGGCCGATCAGCATTACTCAACTTAGGAGTGCTTCCAATTATGAGTAATCTGAAAGAGAAGCAAGTTCTCTTAAACATTACTATCAACTGAATACCCTACACAAGTATCTACATCTCCGATCACTTTGAAGAATCCCGATAATTGGAACACCTGGTTCTCTACTTTATTCATATACCTATAACTTCTCAAAACTTAGACCTTTGTGTTTCTACGAAACACTTGTCTAAGAACTAGAGAAGTCATAAGTAAACCGAATGTAGTACGAGGACCAACCCCTCTGTCCTAATGGACACTGGACAACATGCAATACTCTGTATAAGTCCTTTAAGTCTAATAACTCAAACCCTGTGTGTAGTAGGTTGAAAACTGTACTTATGGTTATGAAGAATTACACCGCTGTTCAATGCTCCTTACATAATCATCCACTGATATAGGTAAATGTCATGGACATAATTTCAAAAAGGTAAATCTCTCTCAATAAAAATAGACATACAGATATATCAATTTGAAATTGGTGCATAACAGCGGATATTCAAAACCAAATATTTTCCGACCGACAAGCAACCCAGGCGATTGTAAGTCTACGCTAGCGCCCCGGCCGTCTACAGACGCCATAATGCGGAATAAAACTTTTAAACTGGCGCTATCGTATACTTTAACCCGGATCTGCCATTATTGCTAAACTAACAAACTGTAAAGAGTGTAGAATGGTTATACCGAACGATCCGATCCTTCGTTCTTCAACCATCATCCCACGCTCCGTTGCGGCTGCTCCGATCTCGTCGATCTCCGATGTCCTCGTCGAAGTGGCACCACATGATCGGTTCTTTAAACGGGCTCCCGCCTCTGACTCGAGGCAACTCGATCGTCAAGTTTGCTAAAAGAGACGACCAAGAATGATGTAGAGAATGAGTAGATGACTTTGTCTCACTTCGTCCAAATCCGTGGACGATAGGTTAATGAAGTTGCCGTGGAAATCGGGTGATGGAATGAAATGAACTGTAAAATTCCATACACCCCAAATCTATCATAATCTTTTCACAAATGAAATATCAAGTGAGAGTGAGTGAGTGAGGAGAGAGAGGGGTGTGCACTAATATAGAAGAGGGAGGTGACCGTAGGAGCAAGTGGTGACCATAAAGTATGAAGCTTCTCACTCAAATATCTTAAGCTAAAACAAAATGCATTAATGAAAAAGGATGAGTCATTTAGAAACATTGAACTAAAAACCCTAGTCACCAAAAGCTTTAATGACACCATTAATGCCTAATGAGTCATGAAGCCAAGTCATCACCCTAGTCACCATATCTAGAAACTTCTAGAAGCACGACTCATCATATCTGAAGAAAAGATAAATCCGTCTTTAACAGAATGTTAAAAGACGGCTGATAGAAAACTGGAAACTAGCAACTTCCAAAAGTGATCCTGAAACGAATTTCAGGACAACCCCGAAACTGTATAAATATACCCGCATTTGTATTACGACCGAATACAAATGCAACTGAGACAAAGATATTATACCTACTCAATATAATACTCGGATCCGGCTTAAACCAAAGCCGACCAGTATCATCTGTCCGAAAATCGACACGTGCGTAAACGCACGTGCATTTTCCGAACCCTGCCATAAAACCATACGGCCTCTACAACGTTTCGCCCGAACTTGGGAAACTGTCTGTGGGGAACTCTAATGACTCGTCAGCACCCTGGCAGTGGGTTTAACCACAAACCGTCAGCGACACTAGCAATGCGTAACGGCTGCCCATGGACTGACCTCAAGGGTGGCCGAGGAGCGAACTCAAGGGAGACCGATGAGCGAACTCCTCCGAAAACCCTACTGAGCCTAACAGTGACAATGTATATACAGTCCGGTCCGTTCGTCAATGAGTATCGCATATCTGCCTAGGGGGCTAGTAACGTCAGACCCCCAATAGCAGTATAAGTCGTGTCGGAGTGAAGCCCAATTACACCCTGAGATACTACTGGAGTACCTACCAGTAAATCTCCTGCCACGGCCGTGGGCTTTGTGTAATAGCTCTCCTAGACACAGCACGACCTCGCCCCCAATACCGGGAGAGACGAATCCCCTACCGATCCGCTCACGTGCCTCCATATGGCTCGGGACTGTACCCAAAAGCTACCTGTTTGCACGACTCCTTTGAGCCGTGGTAGGATAGAAATCAAAGCACAGTGGGAACTCACACGAGACAAATGACGACCTCAGGTCGATGAACTAACCTGTACACATGTCACCAGGGAACTGCTATCTGACGGTAGATATAATACTAACTAGCAGATTCCCGGCGAGTCCTGTCCGGTGTACTCATAACCCAATGAGCACCTGTATACATCTTAGGTGATCCAACTGACACCAGTGGCTTGTGAGACCGGCCACCGCCCCTCGTCGGGGTCTCGACTGTACATACTAGTCTACTCCGGAGTATCGATGCCCTATCTCGAAACTCCCACGACTAGGGACCACAATTAAGGATATGCATATAAACTACCCAACTCTCACGTATATGATCGCCATCATACTGTTGGTAGTAAAGCAAGATCCTAAGGGCTCTATCAAAGTGTAACATGCAATCAGTCACCTGAACATGTACACGACTGATAAAGGCAAACCAGATAGCATACTATCATTTCGAGTAAGACTGTCCTACCGGGATAGGTCCTCCGCAATCATTGCAATCACGTACCTGCGATCCAATAATTGACTATGAGGGCACTATCTCCAACAATCTCCCACTTGCACTCAAGGCTAATATTGCGATGTCGACTACTCACAGCCCGTGTGAAACCGAACATCCAACTCCTCTACTAATCAATTCACAAAGCCCGTTTGTAAAACTATTGTGTTCGAGAAATAGCCTTAGTGAGTGGATCCGCCTAGAAGTTTCTTTCTATATCTCTCTTAATCTCAAGTTCGCGGAGAAAACCATCTCCCGAATTGAGTAATACCTGTCTTAGAACATGTCTGGATATCTGATGGGACCTTAGTTCATAAATGAACTCCATATCCAAACTTCTTAGACTGAATCGATCACTGAACCTAATCAGTATCGGGCACCTTGCGTCCCACAGTATCCTCTTGGACCTCCTGTCCATAATACTGTCCCTCTTTGTCAGAGGGAAAAACTAAAACTCTGACAGTCACTCTGTCATCCACGTCACCTTTGAAGCCTGGAATGATAATCGTCTCCCGAAGGAGGTTGCCGTCATCAAATCCATAGAACATGTACTTATGTTCTAAAACTGCTTCCTTATGTTTCTCCAGGATTGGATTAATACAAACTTATTGCATATAGTGCAAAACCAACATTTGGTGTGGTACTTGACATCTCATGATTGACTCAATTGCCTAAGCAAGCGATCTGCCAATCATGCACATCCCTCTCCCCTTTAGTCTATATGACACCTTTAGAGAGGGTGACTCCATCACCTGCAGGTACACTACCATGCTAGGAGTCAACTATTCTAAAAACCATTAGAATATATGTCAAAGTACCCACATTGGGAAACTACCCAAATCCAGATCTAAAACCATAGATCTAGAAACCAGAATGTCAAATATTATATCCATATCCTGTCTGGAGAAACAACTGTGTGACGACCACAGTACAACCGATCGTAGTATAGGAATTTTACTTCCTACTCTGTGTATGTCATCAAATACCATGACATCACACCCTACTACCTTTTTAACTGATCCATCCCCTATTCTGATTGAAGTCAAACCCATGACTGTCACATCAAAATTAGATGATCTATCTCCGCTATAACTGCTCAAGTCTATAAATAGATATAAGCATCTTGCCCACTATGCTTCCGTTGCTCCCACTGACTACGACAACCCTCCTACCGGGTCTCATAGCCTGGAACAACAGTAGTGTCAAGTCTTGGTAGATAAGAACCTCCCTGTCACCGTCCTTGAGGCTACCGAAGTACCTCTCGGGTGTCTGAGGTTACCTACCATACCTGCGGAGTGGCTATTGGAATGTCAAACCTGATTGAATATATAGGTCCTATTAAATTTTCCGTAATCGTTCGCGGTTCTGGAATCACTTCCAGTTCTACCATACTCCCACTACTGTTTTCTGAAAAAGATCCATTTTTACTAAAACTGTGGCGAGTCAAGAATAATATCACTATTGATCTTCCAAATGGTAGAATATCAACCCTCGTCATAGCCAGGGTCAACCCACAAACAGCCATTACAGAAACGTGCCCTGAGTTATCCAGAGTCTGGTTTTAATCATAAGCTGGACAACTCCCCATACCTTAATATCTTTTAAGGTACGATCCATTCTATATCCAATACAGAAACTTTGGCACTTTATTTAATTGGAACCAGATTCAAATCATGCAACTGTCTCCAGTGCATATCAACTTAATGGAAAGAGGCTAATCAGCATTACTCAACTTAGGAATCCATCTAATTATAAGTAACCTGAAAGAGAAACACGTTTCTCAAAACCATCACTATCATCTGAATACCAATCACAAGAATCTACATCTTCGATCTCTTTGAAGAATCCCGATACTTGTGATACCTGGTTCTCTACTTTATTCTTATACCCACAACTTCTCAAAACTTAGACCTTGTATTTCTACGAAACACTTGTCTAAATACTAGAGAAGTTATAAGTAAACAGAACATAGTACGAGGACCTACCCCTTTGTCCTGATGGACACTTGGACAACATACAATACTCTGTATAAGTCCGCTGAGTTAAACAACTCAAAACCTGTGCGTCGTAGGTAGAAAACTGTACCCTGGCGATTTCCTCAAATATCACCAATTACAACGAATTCCGATATAATGAGGATGATCACCTAATTCCCAATATCTTGCTCCCAATCATCATCTGTAAAACCATACAGATATGAGAATGAAACCTGGTAAATACATACCCTTGGAGTAAGTGTCTAATCGGGAAAACAGTTTTTCTTTAACAATGCACTGAAACATGAAAATGTTTCGTAGGGGTATCCTGGTATTCATAGCAATGCCTCTTCCATAATCCAATTCATGACTTCAACCGTATATTTTATTGCCATGTCTCCAAATCCCTTTATTTGTCTTTAGTCGTTACCTTCTGTACACCACCGTTAGGCTAAATGGTTTTCTTCATTCCCTACCGTTCGGCACCAGCCTATGGTTTGGAAGAAGACTATCCAGTAAGCATAATAGGTGTACCCTCCTAAACCAAGGAGTACTCGCAACTGAGAGAAGAAGATGATAAAAGACAACTGAATAATACCTTATTCTTTTAAAGGTGAAATAGGAGTGGCGATAAAGTACGCGGTTTTGGTCGTGAATGATATCAGTCGCAATTTACTTTGCCCTCTTTCTAATCCCTTTATTTTGTCTTTACATATTACCTTCTGCACACCCTACTTAAGCTAATTGGTTTTCTTCATTCCCTACCTTTCGGCACCAGCCTATGGTTTGGAATAAGACTATCCAATAGGCGTAATAGGTGTACTCTCCTAAACCAAGGAGCTCTCGCAACCTGAGAGAAGGTAATAATAAAAGACAACTGAATAAACCAATTCTATTTCTCCTAAACCTGGATCCATCCTCGAAGAAGTCCCTTCGAGTTCGTATATAACCATACGATGGCTCTATCCAATGGAAGTGGATATCCGTAGTATTACGGGTGTTCTGAGAAATACAAAGGGTAAAAGAAGGAGTGGCAATGACTTATGCAACTCAGACAATCCAAAAGTCAGTATTTTAAGAAGGTTCGGTCAACCTGGTCACTGAGTCATAGTCTAGGGTCGGTCAAAGGTCGCTGCAAAAGAGAGAGAGAGAAAAGAAACACTCTGCGTGCACTCTAACCTAGATCAGAATGGTCATCACTTTATCTAATCCGGAAACCTCCCACTGTCCTGTCAAATTCTCCTCCAAACCTAAAGAAGAATCAATCGGGATCACCCGAAGAGTAAACCAACTCATCAGTGGGAATCAGGATCCAACTCTCATCGCATGATAACGTGATGGAATGCATCCACGTTACTCATACTCCAGAAGGTATGCGCATACTCGGCAAGTTTCAGTTTCTTTAGAAACTCCTGATGATGTTTTTGCCCCATGCTCTTATGATCGTGACTAAGGGCCAGCCCACCATAAGTCACATGTCAAGTTCTTCCCATCATTATCTTGTTAATTTGAACCCACCCGTACTCGCCCTTGACTAAGGGCCAACAAGGATGTACGACTGTCCCAAACCAACTCATCTATCTATGCAACATGTGAACACCCCAGCAGCTACCAATCACTATGTCCTAGCTAAGGGCTAGACCAACATAGCTTGAATACTACTGACCATCCATATGAAATGACGGAGGGCTACGGCTGGTTTTTGGCGAAAAACCTTTAGCGTAGTGAACTTGATATCGCTGAAGGAACCTGATAGCTTTTTTTAAAATATAGTGGCGAAAACCTTTTGCTAAAGAGGTCACTCCCGGTAAAGGGATCTCGGCTCTTTCCTCGTGGAATGAGGTGCAGGATATTCCACTGAATACCGCTATGCAAAGCAACTTGTAATCGACTATAGTGAAGTTATTACGCTGACGCAAACTTCTGCCCAAGGGGTAAGTCCCGGTGAAGGGATATCGGCCCTTGCCCCGTCGAATGAGGTGCAGGATATTCCACTGAATACCGCTATGCATAACAAAAGGAAACGTCTTTGCAATAACACTTTTTAAAATTGTTCCAACAACTCAAACAGGTTTGTTTTACTTTGCATTGATCAGAATCAACGCAGTCCCATCATTCAATCACACCAGAAAAGAACGAAAATAAAATGTACGTATATGCCATCCGCATTCGTCACTGGGTCCCGTCATCACCCGTTAGGTTACTTAACTAACGACAGAGCGGGGACTGGACTAGCGCGGGTGTAAAACATATACAACATCTAATAGTATATAAACCAATATACATAATCGCTCCAGGCGTGATAATATGCAACATTACAGAAAAGTAATAAGCATCACAGAACAATACAGATATCTAGGATCCCCGAGTTTCACAGAGCCGCTGCTGAAACTCGACGTTCCCCTGTCGTGTGGATAGCCTGTGCAATGAAACCTAGACCCCTATGGGTGCAGCAATTTACCCGCCAAAACCTGAAGCGAGGCAGTCCCTCACAGCATAGTGAATGGAACACCCGGCACTTCACGGAATCCGGTAAATTGAGCACCCCTCCTTGGGTCAACCTGTACCCCCTACGAGTGCGGCGAATAGTCTGCCAATTCTGAAGTGGGACCCCTCTGCCTCTCAAAGCCATGAGATGCGGACCCGTTGCCCTCCCGAACCCGGCTATCCATGCACTCCGTCTCGGGGCAAAACCTAGTACAGTAATGAAAAATAGTACAATAGGTACATCGACCGCGACCTGGTCGTGCCCCAAAAGAATATTATACAACAGGCAGTGACGGCTGTCCACATGTTGGACGCTCGCCCCGCAATATCAAATGTACAAATAAACTCAAACTGTACTACCATTGCACACTGCTATCCACCACAACAAATCCGCAACATCACAGCACAACACAGAACATCAACGCGAATGTCACGTTCGCAAACCCGTCTAAAAGAACTATAGCAGTTAAACGCGGTTTACCGATCAAATGACATTCCCGGTCGGAGATATAATGTAAGCACTGTAAACTAACGTGTTTAAATTACGATCGACCAAAGACCAATTATCAAAAAGTGGGCCCCACTGCTTACTGGTGAACAGTAACAAAATCTGGGCCAAAACTTTATATACCAAAAACCCCAAAATCCAACACAGAACACCCTGAAAAAATTTGGGAGCATGTGCTCCCCACGTGGCCGCGGTTGCGCGGCCAAACCATGGGTTTGGCCGCCCTTCCGCGGCAGCTTGGAGGGATCACAACCCCAAATTTCGTCGTGGCTCTTAGAATTCCCTGCACAGATTTTTAAGACATCCAGAAATAAATTTTGAGACCGTTTAAAATTAACAGAAACTGTCTGGTAGGATTTTTGCAATTTTGGTTTTTCGGTTCGATCGAAGTTTTGAACACGTTAGCACAAGTTAGTATAGCAAAATGGTTAGGCTCTGATACCACTGTAAGTCTACGCTAGCGCCCCGGCCGTCTACAGACGCCATAATGCGGAATAAAACTTTTAAACTGGCGCTATCGTATACTTTAACCCGGATCTGCCATTATTGCTAAACTAACAAACTGTAAAGAGTGTAGAATGGTTATACCGAACGATCCGAGTCCTTCGTTCTTCAACCATCATCCCACGCTCCGTTGCGGCTGCTCCGATCTCGTCGATCTCCGATGTCCTCGTCGATGTGGCACCACATGATCGGTTCTTTAAACGGGCTCCCGCCTCTGACTCGAGGCAACTCGATCGTCAAGTTTGCTAAAAGAGACGACCAAGAATGATGTAGAGAATGAGTAGATGACTTTGTCTCACTTCGTCCAAATCCGTGGACGATAGGTTAATGAAGTTGCCGTGGAAATCGGGTGATGGAATGAAATGAACTGTAAAATTCCATACACCCCAAATCTATCATAAACTTTTCACAAATGAAATATCAAGTGAGAGTGAGTGAGTGAGGAGAGAGAGGGGTGTGCACTAATATAGAAGAGGGAGGTGACCGTAGGAGCAAGTGGTGACCATAAGGTATGAAGCTTCTCACTCAAATATCTTAAGCTAAAACAAAATGCATTAATGAAAAAGGATGAGTCATTTAGAAACATTGAACTAAAAACCCTAGTCACCAAAAGCTTTAATGACACCATTAATGCCTAATGAGTCATGAAGCCAAGTCATCACCCTAGTCACCATATCTAGAAACTTCTAGAAGCACGACTCATCATATCTGAAGAAAAGATAAATCCGTCTTTAACAGAATGTTAAAAGACGGCTGATAGAAAACTGGAAACTGGCAACTTCCAAAAGTGATCCTGAAACGAATTTCAGGACAACCCCGAAACTGTATAAATATACCCGCATTTGTATTACGACCGAATACAAATGTAACTGAGACAAAGATATTATACCTACTCAATATAATACTCGGATCCGGCTTAAACCAAAGCCGACCAGTATCATCTGTCCGAAAATCGACACGTGCGTAAACGCACGTGCATTTTCCGAACCCTGCCATAAAACCATACGGCCTCTACAACGTTTCGCCCGAACTTGGGAAACTGTCTGTGGGGAACTCTAATGACTCGTCAGCACCCTGGCAGTGGGTTTAACCACAAACCGTCAGCGGCACTAGCAATGCGTAACGGCTGCCCATGGACTGACCTCAAGGGTGGCCGAGGAGCGAACTCAAGGGAGACCGATGAGCGAACTCCTCCGAAAACCCTACTGAGCCTAACAGTGACAATGTATATACAGTCCGGTCCGTTGGTCAATGAGTATCGCATATCTGCCTAGGGGGCTAGTAACGTCAGACCCCCAATAGCAGTATAAGTCGTGTCGGAGTGAAGCCCAATTATACCCTGAGATACTACTGGAGTACCTACCAGTAAATCTCCTGCCACGGCCGTGGGCTTTGTGTAATGGCTCTCCTAGACACAGCACGACCTCGCCCCCAATACCGGGAGAGACGAATCCCCTGCCGATCCGCTCACGTCCCTCCATATGGCTCGGGACTGTACCCAAAAGCTACCTGTTTGCACGACTCCTTTGAGCCGTGGTAGGGTAGAAATCAAAGCACAGTGGGAACTCACACGAGACAAATGACGACCTCAGGTCGATGAACTAACCTGTACACATGTCACCAGGGAACTGCTATCTGACGGTAGATATAATACTAACTAGCAGATTCCCGGCGAGTCCTGTCCGGTGTACTCATAACCCAATGAGCACCTGTATACATCTTAGGTGATCCAACTGACACCAGTGGCTTGTGAGACCGGCCACCGCCCCTCGTCGGGGTCTCGACTGTACACACTAGTCTACTCCGGAGTATCGATGCCCTATCTCGAAACTCCCACGACTAGGGACCACAATTAAGGATATGCATATAAACTACCCAACTCTCACGTATATGATCGCCATCATACTGTTGGTAGTAAAGCAAGATCCTAAGGGCTCTATCAAAGTGTAACATGCAATCAGTCACCTGAACATGTACACGACTGATAAAGGCAAACCAGATAGCATACTATCATTTCGAGTAAGACTGTCCTACCGGGATAGGTCCTCCGCAATCATTGCAATCACGTACCTGCGATCCAATAATTGACTATGAGGGCACTATCTCCAACAGCGATTTCCTCAAATATCACCAATTACAACGAATTCCGATATAATGAGGAAGATCACCTAATTCCTAATAACTTACTCCCACTCATCATCTGTAAAACCATACAGATGTGAGAATCATACCTGGTAAATACATACCCTGGAGTAAGTATCTAATCGGGAAATCAGTTTTCCTTTAAAAGTACACTGTGAAACTGAAACATTGTAAATGTTTTGTAAGGGTATCCTGGTATTCCTATTAATGCCTCTTCCATTATCCAGATTCACAACTACAACCATGTAATTCTTTGCTATCTTTCCAAATCCCTTTATATGTCTTTAGTCATTACCTTCTGTACACCACTTTAGGCCAAATAGTTTTCTTTCTTCCCTACCGTTCGGCACCAGCCTATGGTTTGGAAGAAGACTATCCAATAAGCATAATGGGTGTACTGTCCTAATCCTAGGAGCACTCGCAATGCGAGAGAAGGTGAGATAAAAGACAACCGAATAAACCTTATTCCTATTTCTCCTGAACCAGAATCCATCCCGAACTGGAACAAGTTCCTTTCGAGTTCGTATATAACCATACGATGGAGTATCCAATAAACTGTGGACCTTCGTAGTGATACGAAGTGTTCTGGAGAAATACAATGGTGATTTAGGATTGGCGAAGAAATACTTGGTTTGGTCGTGAATAGCATTCGCATTTTACATTTCCCTCTTACTAATCCTTTTATATGTCTTTACTTAATACCTTCTGTACACCATCGTTAGGCTAATTGGTTTTCTTCATTCCCTACCGGTCGGCACCTGCCTATGGTTTGGAAGAAGACTATCCAATTTGCGTAATAGGTGTACTGTCTCCTAAACCAAGGAGCACTCGCAACCTGAGAGAAGGCAAAATGAAAAGACAACTGAATAGTCCTATCCGTTTTCTCCAGGACCGGAAACCATCCTCGAATAAATCCCTTCGACTTCGTATATAACCATACGACGGTTTTGTCCAATGGAAGTGGACGTTCGTAGTAATACGGGGTGTCTTGGAGAAAAGGGTAAAAGTAGAAGTGGCAATGAGGTTTGCAACTCTGACAATCCAAAAGCCAGTGTTTAAGAAGGTTCGGTCAATTTTGGTCACTGAGTCATAGTCTTTGGGTCGGGTCAGTGGTCGCTGCCCAAGAGAGAGAGAAAAGAAACACTCAGCGTGCACTCTAACCTAGATCAGAATGGTTACCAATTTATCTAATCTGGAAACCTCCCACTGTACTGTCAAATTCTCCTACAAACCTGAAAGAAGAATTAGTCGGGATCACCCGAGGAGTAAACCAACTCATCAATGGGAATCGGGATCCAACTATCATCGCATGATAACGTGACGGAATCCGCTCACGTCATCACACTCCAGAAGGTATGCGCATATCTGGCAAGTTTCAGTTTCTTTAGAAACTCCCGATGTGATTTCTTCCCCATGCTCTTATGACCATGACTTTGTCCAACAAATCATAAGTCACATGTCAAGTTCTACCCGTCATTCTCCAGGTTAATTTGAGCCCACCCGCACAAGCCCTTGACTTTGGCCAACAAGGCTTTACGACTGCCCCAAACCAACGCATCTATCTATGCTGCATATGAAAACCCAACAACTACCAAACACTGTGCCTTGACTTTGGCCAACAAACACAGCTTGAATACTATTGACTATCCATATAAAACGACGGAGGGCTACGAATGGTTTCTGGCGAAAACCTTTAACGTAGTGAACTTGATATCGTTGAAGGAACTGGATAGCTTTTATGAAAATATAGTGACGAAAACCTTTGCTAAAGAGGTCACTCCCAGTGAAGGGATCTCGGCTCTTTCCCCGTAGAATGAGGTGCAGGATATTCCAACTGAATACCACGATGCAAAGAAAAAGTAATTGGCTATAGTGAAGGTATTGCCCTGACGCAAACTTTTTGTCCAAGGGGTCACTCCCGGTGAAGGGATCTCGGCCCTTGCCTCGTCGACTGAGGAGCAGGATATTCTAACTGAATACCACGATGCAAAACAAAAGAGAACGTCCTTGCAATAACAGCTTTTTGAAAAGTGTTCGAACAACATCAGAATAGGTTTGTTTTTAACTTGCATTGATCCGAATCAACGCAGTCCCATCAATTGATCACACCAATAAAGAATGAAAATAATGATGTACGTAAATGCCATCCGCATTCGCCACTGGGTCCCGTCATTACCCGTTAGGTTACTTAACTAACGACATAGCGGGGACTGGACTAGCGCGGATGCAAAACATATACAACATCTACTAGTATATATATCAATATATAATATTTCGCTCAAGGCGTGATAAAATGAAACATCACAGAAATGTAATAAGCATCACAGAACAATACAGATATCTAGGTTCCTCGGGTTTCACAGAGCCGCTACTGAAACCCGACGTTCCCCTGGTCGTGTGGATAGCCTGTGCAATGAAATCCTAGACCCCTACGGGCGCAGCAAGTTACCCGCCAAAACCTGAAGCGAGGCAGCCCCCTTCAGTAACGTGAATGGACCACCCAGCACTTCACGGAATCCGGTAACTTGGGCACCCCTCCTGGGTCAAACTGTACCCCCTACGAGTGCGGCGAATAGCCCGCCAATTTTAGAGTAAAGTGTAGGGTTCCTAGGCACGCTATAGAGGTCTCACAAGGCATCAACCATGCCAACTTAAAATTTTACGGTGCCGAGAAACCCTAGACTAGATCGTTAACTAGAATTTTAGGCGAAACAAAGAAGCTAGTTAACAACTAAACTAAAAGAACGGAAATACAACCTTTCTAGATCCAGTCCTCCACCTCCATAGCACCGCAATGAAGTCTCCTCGCCGTCCAAATCGAATCCCGGGCTCTAGCGTCGGCTAGGGTTAAGTGTAGAGAATGAATCATGGTTAAGTGGAATGGTTAGGGTTAAGCATGAGACAAAAGTGGTCAAACTTTCAACACTTCATGAAGCTTCATGAAAGATACAAAGAAAGCCACTATATCTATTTATCCTTTTAATTTCCAAAAAGAATAAATAAATAAATGAATGAATAAGCAAAACCCTCATCATCAACTTAACCATGGTTTAATTCTTTACACTTAACCAAATAAGCATGTATCATCAAACATGATACAATCATGTGCACAAAAGTATATCACATATAGAACTTGCACAATTCAAGTGAGAAAATCCATTTAAAGTGAACCAATACTAGTTAATCCAAAGTAATATATCAAATATATAATTATGCATTAAATCATCAAACCAACACTTGATTTAACGTTCCGGTCATATCGTATATGGCCGACTAATATCCAATGTATCGATTTATCGAATCAATCCTTGATTCGATAACTAGGTTATATCACATACAACCAATCGATACATTCATCGCGAGAATAGTATACGGTATCACATACACGCATTATTTTCGTTCCCGCACATATCTCATATGCGCTCCTATTTCGTTTCGCTTGAGCCAGGAAACCTCTGTGTAGGACTCTAAAGACTCGTCAATACGCCGGCAGCAGATGATGATCATATCAAGCACCCACAAACCGCAAGCGGTCTGCTAAACGTAACGGCCACCCAGGTAATGAGCGATCAGAAGATCATCAAGCAAGCCCGCTCACACTCCTGTGAATCCAACCAGTAACACTTACCGTACAGTCCGGTCTGATAGTCTGATATGTCGCATATCTCACCTAGGGGTGGTAAACGTCAGACCCCAACTGCTCGATAAGTCGTGTCGATATGTGGTCTATAACAGTTCGAGAAACTACTGGTAACACTTACCAGTAAATCTCAGCAACCCTGTCCAGGGATTTCTGGTTATAGCCAATCGAACACAGCGCAACATCAACACCCTATACCGGGAGAGACGAATCCCCTCCTATCGCTCATTGCATCCATGTGACTCGGGACTGTACCCAAAAACCACCGTTTTGCATGCCCTCTTGGACGTGGTAAGGTGGAAATCAAAGCATAGTGGGAACCACACAAGACTCTATGACGATCTCGGGTCAACAGACTACTCTGTACCAGTGTCACCAGAGAACAGCCATCTGACGTAAGGTATAATACCATCTGGGAGTTCTCGGCGAGTCCGTCCAGTGTACCCAGTCTCTACTGAGCACCCGTATATCATCTCCGATGTCAAACACAAATGGATATGGGATCATCCATCGCCCATCTTTATGGGTCGAGAAGGTATACGCTAGTCTACTCTGGTATATCGATGCCCCGTCTCGATACACCCACGACTAGGGACCTTGAAGGATGTACTTATAGACTACCATGTCCCCACTAGTATGATCCGCATCATAGTCCAGGTTGTCAAGTACACATCCTAAGGGCTTTTCCAACATGTAACAGAGAGACAAACAGTATACACGTTAAGGTAAAGTGTAACCAGATAGCATACTATCATGTCGAGCAAGAAAGTCCTCCCTATATATGTCCCAGCATCCACTACAATATACATCATATGTACAGTAATGGCCTCTAGGGCATACATAAAACTAACAATCTCCCACTTGCACTAGGGCCATCTGTAGTAGTGGTTGTAGTATCTCATACTCAACCATCCCTTAAAAGTCTCTCTCTGGGAATAGGCCTTTGTGAGTGGATCCGTCGTGTTGTCCTCTGAGTCTACTCTCCTAACCTCGATCAGCCTGGAGATCAACCATCTCCGTGATCAGGTGATACTGCCCCTAGAATATGTCTGGATCACTGATGGGACAGACGTTCCATGGCATAAGCCACAACTCCATTGTCACACAATGGGAGGAACTAAGTTCATCTCATGAACAAATATACATCCAGACCGCCTCTTTGGTAGCATCTTAAGTAGCGATGTATCCAGCATTTATCGTCTAGTATGTCACGATATCTAGCTTGGAACTCTTCCCACATACCGTCCCTCTACTGAGGGTAAAGACAATGCCTGCGACTGACATTCAGTCATCCTTATCGCCCTGGAACACTTCCAGTGATTCTCCCCAGGACCAATTGATACCATCTCACTACAACTAGTGAGTATCCTAACACCCAAATAACATCTATCTCATAGATGAAGACTCAGGATTTAGAAGGTATCACTTTGATCCTAATTGGAGAATCCATGTGATAAGCGGAGATTGACCGAGCGTAGCATAGGAAACTTCTTTCTTATCAAGAGTATGTCATCCACGTACTCTACGAGGATCACCACCATACTCCCTACTACCCTTTTGTATATACAAGGTTCATCTACCATTTTGATGAAGTCAAACTCTTTGACTACTACATCAAAACAGACGTTTCAACTCCGCGATGCCTGCTTTATCACATAAAACATCTTGCACGCGTTTCCGCTGCTCCCACTGTTTACGAAGCCCTCTGACTGTGTACTTATAGACGTTCTCTTCTAAATCATTATTTAGAAAAGCAGTCATGGCACCCAACCGCCAGATATCGTAGTCATGGTATGTAGCCGTGGCAAGTAGGATCTGGATGGACTTAAGCATAGCTACATAGAAAAGGTTTCATTATAATCCATACCTGGTCAATGAAGCAAACCTTTAACAAGTCTAGCTTTGAAAATCTTAACTTTTCCATGTACACCAAGTAATCTTCTCAAGATATACTTGCTCCTGATGGGAATTTAACCCTTCAGATATAGCAACTAAAGTCCATACTTTGTTGGTGTATAAGGATTCCATCTCAGATCACTAAGCATCCAGCCATTCTTACAAAGTCCTACTCTTGATGGCCAGCTCGAAACTAGTTGGGTCATCATCTCATGATGCAATTATCGCTCCCACTGTCATCGAGAAACCGAAGCAACTCTCAGGTGGGTGAGGAACCCTACTAGATCGGCGGAGAGGCTGAGGTTCGTTGGAATCTACTGAATCCTTTGGTTCTGTCAAATCATCAGCCGTAGTTTGTATAGCTGGAACATTTCCAGTTCTACATAACAGACCTTGCCTCGAGCTTGTCCGGATTTTTCTTTTAGACATAGGCTGGACAACCCCAAATCTTAACTAACTTAAGCTATGGGCTCTTCCCTTTCCATATCACATATGAAGTGGTAGGCATCTGATTTGATCGGGACCCTATTCAATAGGTATGCATCTTCATAAGTGCATAACTCCCAAAAGGAAATAGGTAACTCAGTAGTACTCATCATAGAGCACACCTTATTACATAGGGTGTGATTGCTCCGCCCCGATATACCATCTGGCTATGGTGTATTCGGAGGAGTAATGCTGAGAGAGAATCTCATTCTCCATTAGAATAGTCCAGGAATTCCATGCACAAGTATTCTCCTCCTCGGTCACATCAAAGGACATAATACTTATACCCGTATTTTGGTTCTCTACTTCTAACTCATATTCTGTGAATATCTCAAAAGGTTCGGACTTGTGTTTCAACAGGAACATAGGTCTGAATCTCGAAAGATCATCAGAGAATGTAATGAAGTATAAAGAACCAGTCTTGGCATTTGTAGACAGGGGACCTAACATACATCATAATGTATCATCCCAAGAGTTCACAAACTCTTTCTCTGTTTCCAATAAACAGAGCTATGGTCATTTTATCTTTGTGACATGACTGGCGAGTTTCATAAGATGTAAATTCAAACTAATTTAAATATGCATCTTTATGTAACTCAAGCTAGTCGGGTCGCATTGATATGACCTAGTCTACAATACCACAAGAAGGATCCGTTCATTTCTGAACTCTTCCTCTTGTGTGTTTTCTATATACTAAGAACTGTAGTTTTATTTAGAACATCAATGCTTTTAGATAACGTGCCTGAACCGATCAACTTTTGATATAGGAAATGTTCAAAACATTATCCAACAATACAAAATTTTATCATTTCTTTACTTATAAAGAGACTGATATGATTTTGTATATCAGGTTCGGTATCTAATAACATTCATTCAGAATCAATGTATTAGTAATACAGGGTGAGAGTGACCGACAGACTTAGCTGCAACTCTTGCCCCGTTTTCTGCCTCATGAAACTTATCATCCGTTCTCAGTTCTTTACCTATCTGTAGCCCATGTAACATATTACATATGCGGGATCCTGATCCGGTATCATATACCCAGGACGTAAAGGATACAGAGAAACAGTTCTTTGTAATGAACACACCCGAAGATGATGCATCATATGCACTTTCTTCGTTTGGGCGGCACGGGAATTCTGGTAATCCCCAATTTCCTGCCCTGTCTTATAACAATTATAAGTTGGAGCGGGACCAACGTTCCCCAGCTCAGTATAACAAGCGGGTTCGGTCAATATTCCGTATTATTATCTTGATTAAGGCGTGATATGGTCGCTACCTGGAGAGAGAGAGAAGAAAACACTCAGCATGCGCTCTTGCAAGAATAGATTGGTTATTATTTTATCTAATCAGGATGGCTCCCACTGTTTTTATCAAATCTTCCTTCAAACCCTAAAAGGAAAAACTAGCCGGGATTAATTACACACTACAAGTTCGCCAATTTTTCAGCCAGGCAAGTGTCGTTACTTTGAGGGAGGTACCCCGTGGTTTCGCACGAACCTAATTAATGTAAACCTCATTTTCCCAGAGGCGTAACCTCGTCAACACCTTTCTAGACACCTACTTGATCGGCTAATTGTAATGTGTAAAACTCTCCCAGGAGTAACTCTTACTCGCAGCGGGTGTCGGGATCCAACTATCTCATAGAAGGTATGCAATCTCATTGCAAATTTCAACACTTGAAATTCCCGATAATATTTTGCCCCTAACCTCCTATGACCTTGACAAAGGCCAACAAACCATAGGATGCTAGTCAAGTTCAACCCGTCATTTCCTGATTGAATTAAACCCACCCGCACGACCCTTGACAAAGGCCAACAAGGTCGCACGACTACCCTAACCCAATCTGCATCATATGCATAAGTAGATAAGCACCAGTTAGCTACCGCACACTACGCCTTGACAAAGGCCAACAAACGCAGCACGAATACTAACTACTACTTATCTGAAATGACGAAGGGCTACGACAGGTTTTTCTGAAAACCTATTGCGTAATGAACTTGATATCGTTGTAGAATCGAATGAATTTTAAAATGGAGTGTTTTTGAGGCTTTTCTAGTTTTGCTAAAGGAGTCACTCCCGGTGAAGGGATCGTCGGTCCTTTCCTCGTCGAATGAGGTGCTGGATATATCATATATATCACTGTGCAAAGCAGGACTCTTAAAAGCGATCAAAAGACAAACCGAGTGTGTAGCATCTGCCAGTTATTGCTAAAGGAGTCACTCCCGGTGAAGGGATCTCGGTCCTTTCCTTATCGAATAAGGTGCAGGATATATCATATATACCGCTGTGCAAAGCAAGAACTGTAGCTACCTGTTTTTATTTTGAAATTCGATTCTACAACATCTTTAGGTTTCTTTTATTTCATTAATCACATTAATGAAGTCCCATCATTTAAGTACCTAAACATCACAGATAAATACGACGTACACTTATGTCATCCGCATTCGCCTCGATGTCCCCTCGTGCACCGTTAGGTTAGGTAACTAACGGCAGAGCGGGGCAGGGCTAGCGCGGGTGTAAAACATAAGTAACGTCTATATAATATATCATATATACTATATACTGTATTTATCACAGAACATCACATGATCACATCACAGATATCGCAGCAGAAGAAACATATGAAATATTGGATATACTAGGACGTCCGTGTTTTCAATACGAGCCAGTATAAAACACGGATTCCACGGTCGCGATGAATAGCCAAACCCATACCCCTAGACCCCTACGAGAGCGGCAAGCAACCTTACCAATTCTAGAGTTAGGAGACCCGGACTCGACTCCTCGAGTTGATCTCCCACTGGACTCGAGAACCCGGTTACTTGTGCCCTCCTCCTTGGGTCTATCCTAGTGCGAAAAAGCAAATAATATACATCAACGGTGACAACTTCCGCAACCTAGAACTGCCCCAATAAAAGAATATTACATACAAGTTTTTACATGAATGAAAATGAAAAACACTCATCTCACATAAAACCCCCCGGCTATTCAAACACGACGATCCAATATAACATATCAAGCAACACATAACATCACATGTCATCAACGTAAGTAAACATGCGTATCCCAATTGTCGTTGACATATAGCAACGAACAGGCGATATCGCATATTACACTTACGGTCATAGAAAAGAAAGTGCAAAACTACAACAGTTGGAATCCGCAACCTGCATAGACATCGCATGCCTAATCCAATGAATTACTTAGACATCGCATGCCTAACAATTATAAACCCCGCATTTTAGTCTCATTATCGAAAACTCTTTTCAATATCAAGTCGGGCAATTCAACAAGATTCCCGACATTCTGATCGAATGCTCGTCGCAAATTTTAGCAGGCGGCCGCACCCCCGATACCGTCGACGAAGTGCACCAAGGCGGAACACCGCTGCCGCGAGCACCCGAACGGATGCTTTCGGCGACGGGGTTCTCTTAGAGTCACTTGGTCGGGGCTATGGGGCGAGGTTGTCTATTAAGTTTACCCGGCGAGTATCCGCGTACACTATGTGATTGCGACGGACTTTTGATCGCATCAAAATTCCGTGCCAACCGATCAAGTGAGACTAAAGTGCTATGTTTATAACATTCATATCAGTTATCTCATAACTACTTGTGGATTCCAAGTATTGTATCCCATTCCGGATAAATAGAAAATGTTAAACTTTCCGATCGAACATTCAAACACCCAAGTTTTCCCGATACAGCTCA
The DNA here is from genome assembly GCA_030015575.1 of Agapanthus africanus. Lineage (NCBI taxonomy): Eukaryota > Viridiplantae > Streptophyta > Magnoliopsida > Asparagales > Amaryllidaceae > Agapanthus > Agapanthus africanus. Next base: position 384,340,413 of record JASDDO010000014.1, read on the forward strand.
ACACATGAAATAAGTCTAAAAACATTCAGTTCATGCCTCAGTACCAACGGTCCAGCCGTAGAAGGGTCAAGCCAACGCCTCACATGTGTCACGCCGTACTGCCCCAAACCCTAAGGTTCAAAGGGCAGTTCAAGACGGTCACATAATCGAGTTAAGGTTTGTTGTCTTCTAGAGGGACCATCGCGTTACTTGCACTACTCAAAACGTCCTTAAACCACAGAAAAATCCAACACTTGGAAATTTTCCGGCAGGGGAAAAAGTGGGTATTTATATCCGGTCGAATTTTTTAACATATTTAACAAATTATCCGGAAAACACATAAACAAAATCTGATAATCCGATCGAATCATCGAATCCCCAATACAACCCCAGAAAACTCAACTGTTGAATAAATATTAAAAATTCCCATAAAACTCAGCACTGTAAAATAGGAATTACTGTGCCAATTTGGAGGGCTGACGTCATCATGTCGCCGCTGGACCGCCGCAGAAGCTAGGCATCTGCCGCGGTTCCGCCGCAGGTTGGAGGCATCATTTCGAAAATTTTGCACCGTAATTCTTAGAATTTCCTGCTGAATTTTTTAAGAATTTTTAATCTGGAAAAACCCAGTTTTTAGAAAAAGTCCAGAGAGCGTAAAAAAAAAAGGGTTTCGGGTTCGATCGGGTTTCAAACTTCGTCTACGCATCGCCTAAGGCTTTAGCTAGGCTCTGATACCACTGTAGGGTTCCTAGGCACGCTATAGAGGTCTCACAAGGCATCAACCATGCCAACTTAAAATTTTACGGTGCCGAGAAACCCTAGACTAGATCGTTAACTAGAATTTTAGGCGAAACAAAGAAGCTAGTTAACTACTTAACTAAAAGAACGGAAATACAACCTTTGTAGATCCGGTCCTCCACCTCAATAGCTCCGTAATGAAGTCTCCTCGCCGTCCAAATCGAATCCCGGGCTCTAGCGTCGGCTTCATCGGAAAAATGGGCGGGCTAGGTCATCGACTACGATGCCGAAGATCATCTACGTCGAGGCATCATAAGATCAAGCTCCAACTTCACCAAGCCATGAAAACTTGTGAAGGAAACACCCTATACTACTAGGCAAGAGGTAGATGATGAAGAAATAGGAGGTGGGTTCACTTTAGAACTGGATTTCTCACTCTTTTTATCAAATCACCATTGATGGTGCAAGCTTTTCTTCTTTGTAAAGATGAAGAAGAAGAAGAAGATGAATATGATAAGTTATTTAAAAATACAAAAGAAAATGAATACTTATCATATACAAACCATCGTTAAGTGTAGAGAATGAATCATGGTTAAGTGGAATGGTTAGGGTTAAGCATGAGACAAAAGTGGTCAAACTTTCAACACTTCATGAAGCTTCATGAAAGATACAAAGAAAGCCACCATATCTATTTATCCTTTTAATTTCCAAAAAAAATAAATAAATAAATGAATGAATAAGCAAAACCCTAATCATCAACTTAACCATGGTTTAATTCTTTACACTTAACCAAATAAGCATGTATCATCAAATATGATACAATCATGTGCACAAAAGTATATCACATATACAACTTGCACAATTCAAGTGAGAAAATCCATTTAAAGTGAACCAATACTAGTTAATGCAAAGTAATATATAAAATATATAATTATGCATTAAATCATCAAATCAACACTTGATTTAACGATCCGGTCATATCGTATATGGCCGACTAATATCCTATGTATCGATTTATCGAATCAATCCTTGATTCGATAACTAGGTTATATCGCATACAACCAATCGATACATTCATCGCGAGAATAGAATACGGTATCACATACACGCATTATTCTCGGTCCCGCACATATCTCATATGCGCTTCTATTTCGTTTCGCTTGAGCCAGGAAACCTCTGTGTAGGACTCTAAAGACTCGTCAATACGCCGGCAGCAGATGATGATCATATCAAGCACCCATAAGCCGCAAGCGGTCTGCTAAACGTAATGGCCACCCAGGTATTGAGCGATCAGAAGATCGACAAGCAAGCCCGGTCACACTCCTGTGAATCCAACCAGTAACACTTACCGTACAGTCCGGTCTGATCGTCTGATATGTCGCATATCTCACCTAGGGGTGGTAAACGTCAGACCCCAATAGCTCGATAAGTCGTGTCGATAACAGGTCGAGAAACTACTGGTAACACTTACCAGTAAAACTCAGCAACCCTGGCCAGGGATTTCTGGTTATAGCCAATCGAACACAGCGCAACATCAACAACCTATACCGGGAGAGACGAATCCCCTCCTATCGCTCATTGCCTCCATGTGACTCGGGACTGTACCCAAAAACCACCGTTTTGCACGCCCTCTTGGACGTGGTAAGGTGGAAATCAAAGCACAGTGGTAACCACACAAGACTCTATGACGATCTCGGGTCAACAGACTACTCTGTACTAGTGTCACCAGAGAACTGCCATCTGACGTAAGGTATAATACCATCTGGGAGTTCTCGGCGAGTCCGTCCAGTGTACCCAGTCTCTACTGAGCACCAGTATATCATCTCCGATGTCAAACACCAATGGATATGGGATCATCCATTGCCCATCTGTATGGGTCGAGAAGGTATACGCTAGTCTACTCTGGTATATCGATGCCCCTTCTCGATACACCCACGACTAGGGACCTTGAAGGATGTACTTGTAGACTACCATGTCCCCACTAGTATGATCCGCATCATAGTCCAGGTAGTCAAGTACACATCCTAAGGGCTTTACCAACATGTAACAGAGAGACAAACAGTATACACATTAAGGTAAAGTGTAACCAGATAGTATACTATCATGTCGAGCAAGAAAGTCCTCCCTATATATGTCCCAGCATCCACTACAATATACATCATATGTACAGTAATGGCCTCTAGGGCATACATATAACTAACATAAAGCCCCCTCCGTCTCAATGCCATGAGATGCGGGCTTGTTGCCCTCTAGAACCCGGCTATCCGTGCACCCCACCTTGGGGTAATCCTAGTACAGAATGTAAAATATACATACAACGGGTACATCGACCTCAACCTGGTCGTGCCCCAAAAGAATAATATACAATCAGGCAGTGACGGCAGTCCACATGTCGGACGCTCGCCCCGCAATATCAAATGTACATAATACAACCAAATCTGTACTACCATTGCATCCAGGCTATCCCCCACGACCAATCCGCAACATCACAGAACAATCACAGAACATCAACGTGAATGTCACGTTCGCAAATCCGTCTAACCGGGCTATAGCAGTTGACAGGATTTACCGATCAAGTGATATTCACGGTCGCAGATATAATGTAAATACTGTGAACTGATGTGTTTAAAATATTCGATCGATCAAATTTACCCAAATGGGCCCCAAGCACTACTGTAGCACATAAAGAAATTCTGGGCCCAAAAAGAATATACCAAAACCCCTATTTTCAGCCCAAAAGCCCATTGCAAAAAATTGGTGAAATGAAGCTTAATTCCTGCGGCGGAACCGCGGCCAAAGTGGGGTTATTGCCGCGGTTCCGCGGCCCTATTGAAGGATCAGGTCACCAAAATTTTACAGTGCTCTTAGAATTCCCTGCACATCATTCTGCAACTACCTGAAAAAATTTTGGAGCAAAAAAAAATTCGACGGAAACTGATGCACATGAAAACGCGGTTTTTGGAATTTTGTTCGATCGGAAATGTAAACACATTAGAAAAAGCTAGACTAGGTTAATTGCGAGGCTCTGATACCACTGTAAGTGGATGGCGGCGCCCCGGCCGTCAATCCGACGCCGGAATGCGGAAGCGATGCTTTTCTTTAAACTTTAAAACCGGCACCACCGCGCACTATAAACCCGGATAGGGCCATTAATCTAGTCCTAGCTAACTAAAGAACGGGTAGAGAGATGTACCGAGCGATCCGTGTCCTTTGGTCTTCTCGTCATCGTCCCGATCTCCCCGCGGAATCTCCGGTCTTCACCTCCTTGCTGGAAGGGCACCACGTCACCGGCTTCTTTTACGGGATCCAACCTCTGGACCGAGGCAACTCGGGCATGAAGTTGGCGATCCGACGTACCCAAGGATTTGCTGTAGAATGAGTGTAGTGCTCTATGTCTCATTTGGGGTTTGAGGAAGTTGCCTTTTGTGGAGGAGAAGGAAAGAACTTTTGGAGGAGGAGCTATATGATTTTTGCAAAGCCAAAAGAACAATTTTTGCACTCAAAAAATTTGGGAGAGCCCTCCCCTTACTTGGCCGGCCATGGCATGAGGAAATGAGAGGAGAGTGTGGAGTGGCCAAATGAAAATGAGAGTGAGCTAAATAATCAAGAGAGAGAAAAGGGTTATGATAATAAGCAATGATCACAATCAAAGAACCTCACTCCAAAACCCAATCTTCAACAACCATCATCATGTATCAGTCCCAAGAGTTTACTAACTCTTTCTCTATTTCCAATAAACAGAGCTATGGTCATCTAATGTTTGTGACATGACAGGCAAGTTTCACAAGATGTAAATTCAAACTGATTTAAATATGCATCTAAATGTAACTTCAGCCAGTCGGGTCGCATTGATATGACCTAGTCTATAATGCCTCAAGAAGAATTTGTTCATTTCTGAACTCTTCCTCTTGTGTGTGTTCTGTATACTAGGAAATGTAGTTTGATTTAGAACGTCAATGCTTTTAGATAACGTGCCTGAACCGATCAACTCTTGATATAGGAAATGTTCAAAACATTATCCAACAATACAAAATTTTATCATTTCTTTACTAATAAAGAGACTGATATGATTTTGTACATCAGGTTCGGTATCTAATAGCATTTGTTCAGAATCAATGTATTGGTAATACAGGGTGACAGTGACCAACAGACTTGGCTGCAACACTTGCCACGTTTTCTGTCTCATGAAACTTATCACCCGTTCTCAGTTCTCTACCTTTCTGTAGCCTATGTAACTGATTACATATCTGGGATCCTGATCCGGCATCAAATCCCCAGGACGTAGAGAATACTGTGAAACAGTTCTTTGTAATGAACACACCCGAAGGAGATGCATCATATGCACTTTCTTCGTTTGGGCGGCATAGGAATTCTGGTGTTCCCCTATTTCCTGCTCTGTCTTACAACAATTATATATTGGAGCGGGACCAACGTTCCCCAGCCGAGTATAAGTAGCGGGTTCGGTCAATACATCCATATTATTATCTTGATTAAGGTATGATATGGTCGCTATCTGGAGAGAGAGAAAAGAAAACACTCTGCGTGTGCTCTTGCAAGATTAGATTGGTTATTTATTTTATCTAATCAGGATGGCTCCCACTGTTTTTATGAAATCTTCCTTCAAACCCTAAAAGGAAAGACTAGCCGGGATTAATTACACTCTACAAGTTCGCCAATCTTTCAGCCAGGCCAGTGTCGGTACTTTGAGGGAGGTTCCCCGTGCTTTCGCACGGACCTAATTAAAGTAAACCTTGTTTTCCCAGAGGCATGACCCCGCTGACACCTTTCTAGACACCTACTTGATCGGCTAATTGTAAAGTGCAAAACTCTCCCAGGAGTAACAATTACTCGCAGTGGGTATCGGGATCCAACTATCATATAGAAGGTATGCAATCTCATTGCAAATTTCAACACTTGAAACTTCCGATAAAGGTTTTTACCCCTAGCACTTACGACCTTAACAATGGTCAACAAATCATAAGCACTAGTCAAGTTCTACCCGTCATTTCGTGATTAATTAGACCCACCCACATGACCCTTAACTAAGGTCAACAAAGTCACGCGACTGTCCTAACTAATCGCATCATATGCGGTGTAGGAAGACATCACTTAGCTACCGTACACTGTGCCTTGACTATGGTCAACAAACACAGCACGAATACTAAGTACTCTACTTCCTAAAATGACGGAGGGTTGCGAATGGTTTTTGAGAAAACCTTTAACGCTTTGAACTTGATCTCGTTGCGGAATCAAATGGTTTTTAAATGGAGTGTTTTTGAGTCTTTTCTAGTTTTGCTAAAGGGGTCACTCCCGGTGAAGGGATCGTCGGCCCTTTCCTCATCGAATAAGGTGCTGGATATATCATATATACCGCTGTGCAAAGCAAAAACTATAGAAGCAATCAAAAGACAAACCGAGGGTTGTAGCATCTTCCAGTTATTGCTAAAGGAGTCACTCCCGGTGAAGGGATCTCGGTCCTTTCCTTATCGAATAAGGTGCAGGATATTCTACAAGGAACACCGCGATACAAAGCAAGAACTGTAGCTACCTGTTTTATTATGAAATTCGATTCCACAACATCTTTTAGGTTTATTTTCTTTCATTAATCTCATTAATGAATGTCCCATCATTTAAGTCCACCTAAACATCACAGATAAATATAACGTACGCTATAACGTACGCTTATGCCATCCGCATTCGCCTCGATGTCCCGTCTGCACCGTTAGGTTAGGTAACTAACGGCAGAGCGGGGCAGGGCTAGCGCGGGTGTAAAACATAAGCAACGTCTATATAATATATCATATATACTATATACAATATCTATCTGAACATATCACATGATCACATCACAGATAACGCAGCAGAAAATATCATATGAAATATTGGATATACTAGGACGTCCATGTTTTTAACACGAGCCAGTATAAAACACGGATTCCACGGTCGTGATGAATAGCCAATCCCACACCCCTAGACCCCTACGAGAGCGGCAAGCAACCCTACCAATTCTATGGTTAGGAGACCCGAACTCGACTCCTCGAGATGGTCTCCCACTGGACCCTAGAACCCGGTTACTTGTGCTCCCCTCCTTGGGTCTATCCTAATGCGAAAAAGTAAATAATATACATCAACGGTGACAACTTCCGCAACCTGGATGTGCCCCAATAAAAGAATATTATATACTAGTTTTTACATGAATGAAAATGAAAAACACTGGTCTCACATAAAAAAAACCCCGGCTATTCAAACACGACGATCCAATATAACATATCCAGTAACACATAACATCACATGTCATCAACGTAAGTAAATATGCGCATCCCAATTGTCGTTGACATATAGCAACGAAACTGGCGATATCACATATTACACTTACGGTTGCAGAAAAGAAAGTGTAAAACTACAACAGTTGGAATCCGCAACCTACTTAGACATCGCATGCCTAAGCATCTGAATTCCTTAGACATCACATGCGTAACAATTATAAACCTGGCATTTTAGTCTCATTATCGAAAACGCTTTTCAATATCAAGTCGGGCAATTCAACAAGATTCCCGACATCCTGAACGAATGCTCGTCGCAAACTTTAGTAGACGGCCGCACCCCCGATACCGTCGACGAAGCGCACTAAGGAGGAACACCGCTGCCGCGAGCACCCGAACGGATGCTTTCGGCGACGGGGTTCTCCTACAGTCACTTGGTTGGGGCTATGGGGTGTAGCTGTCTATTAAGTTTACCGGCGAGTATCCGTGTAATCAACGTGATTGCGACGGACTTTTGATCACATCAAAATCCCGTGGCAACCAATCAAGTGAGACTAAAGTGCTATGTTTATAACATCCAAATCAGTTATCTCATAACTACTTGTGGATTCCAAATATTGTATCACATTCCAGATAAATAGAAAATGTTAAACTTTCCGATCGAACAATCAAACACCCAAGTTTTCCCGAAACAGCTCAACACATAAATTAAGTTTAAAAACATTCACTTCATGCCACAATACCAACGGTCCAGCCGTAGAAGGGTCAAGCCAACGCCTCACATGTGGCACGCCGTACTGCCCCAAACCTTAAGGTTCAAAGGGCAGTTCAAGACGGTCACATAATCGAGTTAAGGTTTGTTGTCTTCTAGAGGGTCCATCGCGTTACTTGCACTACTTAGAACATTCTTAAACCACGGAAAAATCCAACACTTGGAAATTTTCCGGCAGGGGAAAAATTGGGTATTTATATTCGGTCGAACTTTTTAACATATTCTAAAATTACCCGGAAAGACACATAGACGAAATAAGACTTCCCGATCGAAACACCGAGTCCCCAATACAACCCAGAAAACTCAACTCTTGAGTAGAATTTAAAAATTCCCAGAAAACTCAGCACTACGAGAAAGGAATTACTGTGCAAAGAACGTGACAAAATGCTCCTATATGGCCGTGGAACCGCCGCACATGCCATGCTCGTGCCGCGGTTCTGCGGCCACTTGGTCGAGTTATGCGCAAGTACATCACCATAATTCTTAGAAAACCCTGTTGATTTTTCTGCATATTTTTAATTCTCAAAAATCCCAGATTTCAAAAAATGTACAGAGAAGATTTTTGGATTAGGGTTTCAGGTTCGATCGGACTTCTAACATCGTCTACACTTCGCCTAAGCCTCTAGCTAGGCTCTGATACCACTGTAGGGTTCCTAGGCACACACAAAAGGTTCCACAAAGCATCAATCATGCCAAAATCAAAAATTTCCATGTGCCAAAGAACCCTAATGCTAGATCGTTAACTAGAGGTAAAGCGAAAGAATGCAAGTTAACAATTTTAACTAAAACTGAAAGAGACTACAACCTTTGTAGATCCGGTCCTCTACTTCTTTAGCTCCGTGTTGATGTCCCTCCGCTGCGATCATCGAATCCCGGACTCTAGCGATGGTTTCGTCGAAGAAATGATCGGGCTAGGTCGTAGACTTCGATGCCGAAGATGATCTACGTCGAGGCAACTCAAACTCAAGCCCCACCATCACTAAGTCATGAAACTTGTGAAGAAAACACACTCTACTACATGGCAAGTGGTAGACGATGAAGAAATAGGAAGTGGATTCACTTTGGATTTGGATTTCTCACTTGGAATCATCAGTTGGAAAATTTCAAGAAAGCTTTCTTCTTCATTTGAAGAAGATGAAGAAGAAAATGAAAAAAGAATTATCTTCAAAAAGAAAATCCTAGTGATGGTTATCATTTAGCAACCATGGGTGAGTAAACTCATGTAGAGAGTAAACTAGGGTTTAGGCTAATGGTTGGGTTAAGGATAAAACAAAATGGCATAGACTTTGTCAAAGATGCTATGAAGCTTCATGAAGCTTCAAACCAAAGTGAGAAAAAGTCACCATCATTTTGTTTTTGTTTCTTTCCAAAAATAAATAAATGAAATAAATAAATAAGGCAAATGAAACCCTAACCATTAACTAAACATAGTGTATGGCACACACCCAAGTTTGCATGTATCATCAAACATGATACAAACTAGTGCACAAAACTATATCATATATACAATGTGCGCATCAAGTGAGAAAATCCATCTAATGTGAACTAATACTAGTTAATGTAAAATAATATATCAAATATATAATTATACATTAAATCATTATATCAACACTTGATTTAATGATCCGGTCATACTGCATATAACCGACTAATATCAAGTGTATCAATGTATCGAATTAACACTTGATTCGGTAACCCGGCTATATCTTATATAACCGTCCGATGATACAAATCGCGATAATAGAATTCAGTATCACATACTGGTATTATTCTCGGTCCCGCACATATCTCATATGCGCTCCTATTTCGTTTCGCTTGAGCCAGGAAACCTCTGTGTAGGACTCTAAAGACTCGTCAATACGCCGGCAGCAGGTGATGATCATATCAAACACCTACAAGCAGCAAGCGGTCTGCTAAATGTAACGGCCACCCGGGTATTGAGCGATCAGAAGATCAACGAGCAAGACCGCTCACACTCCTGTGAATCCAACCAGCAATACTTACCGTACAGTCCGGTCTGTTCGTCTGATATGTCGCATATCTCGCCTAGGGGTGGTAAACGTCAGACCCCAGTAGCTCGATAAGTCATGCAGATGTAAGGTCCATTGTAAGTCCATATTGCGACCCCCGGTGCTTACGGGGAGGCGGAAACGGTATAAAAAAAACGATTTTTTATCGCAAGAGGCAACATGGACTAAACATGGTCGGGATCGTTGTCTAAACTAAAACTAGTATTCTAGCTAAAGAGAGTTAGCTACTATGGAAGATGGTTATACCTAAACTTGAACTCCTTCTTCTTCAAACCTTGTAGAGGTTGATGGTTCTCTTTACGTCGCCTTCTCCCGTCGAAGATGGATCCACCTCGAAGGTTCGACTTTGGGCTCTTCCTCGATCTTTGAGTGAACTAGGGTTTCCGGTTTGCTAATCCTTCATCCTAGAATGAGTAGAGAGAGATTAGGGTTTGCTTTTCTTTCTAAAGAGAATGATTCTCAACACATGAGAAGGTTTCTCTTTTCAAGAGGAAGAAGAAGAAGAAAATGAGGAGAGAGAGAGGTTATGATAGAATGAGCTCAATTATTTCTTTCTTGCAACCATATTGCAAAAGAAATGAATTATCTAAATGATAATAATTGAAATAAGAATAGTTGATGGTAATTTTTGAATGACCACAACCATGCTTCATTTAATAAAAAGTAAGCATGAATCAAGGAAGACTTTCAAGGCATGAAAGTGGTCAATGGTCAACAAGTCAACCAAGGTCAACAAGTCAACAAAAACAACCATAACATAATTCTCATTTAATTATTATTATTAATAGATAATATATAAATCCATTAGGGTTTGGAAAATGAAGACTGTCAATTGTGCATACGCACCCGTTCCGAAACCCTAATGAAAAACCTCATTCTCCGCCTCAAGCAACTGTGCATACACACCTGCATTCTCGTTCCGAAAAACAAGAATACCAAGATATAAAAGCAACCCCCAAAACATATACCAGTATCTGGCTCAAACCAGAGCCTGCCAGTATAATCCGTCCGGACTCCAAACGTGCACAAGTGCGCGGATGAGAACGAACCCTGTCGCAAAACCATGCGACCTCTACTCTGTTTTGCCCAGAGGCGAATACCCTCTGTGTGGGACTCTAAAGACTCGACACTACGCTGGCAGTGGGTTTAACCACAGACCGCAAGCGGCACTAGCTGTGCGTAACGGTCCCCAGGTAGATGCAGACAAGAAGGCTGACGAGGTGAAACCCCATCTGAACTCCTACTGAGTCTGAATGTGACATTCTCCGTACAGTCCGGTCTGTTCGTCTGATACATCGCATGGCGGGCCTAGGGGGCGGTAAAACGTCAGTCCCCCAATAGCGGTACAAGTCGTGTCGGAGTGAAGCCCAAAACACCCTGAGATAACACTGCAAACCTACCAGTATATCTCGCTTGCCCTGGCCAGGGACTACTCGTGTAATGGCTCTCCTAGACACAGCGCGATGTCAACCCCCAATACCGGGAGAGACGAATCCTGTCTAACCGTCACTGCCTCCAAGTGCTTCGGGACTGCACCCAACCACCACCTGTTTGCACGACTCCTTTGAGCCGTGGTAGGGTAGTGATCAAAGTGCAGTGGGAACACACTCGAGGCGAAGTGTCAGTGTCAAGTCAGCGGACTAAGCTGTACTCATGTCACCTGGGAACTGATAACTGACGATAGGTATAATACCAACCTGTCAGTTCCCGACGAGTCCTGTCCAGTGTACTCGTAACCCAACGAGCACCCGTATACTATCTCCAGTACGACGTACTGATGGCTGTGGGACAGACCATCTCCCACACTGGGATGAGAAGCGCATACGCTAGTCTACTCCGGAGTATCGATGCCCTGTCTCGATAGTCCTACGACTAGGGACCTGTATAAGGATGTTCCTATAGATTACCCAGCCCCCACTAGTGTGACTGCCATCACAACGCTGGTAATCAAGCAAAGATCCTAAGGGCTCCACTAATGCGTATAAGTGATATACTGAAATAAACACAAGTACACATTGAAGTAGAAACAAACCAAGTAGCATACTACTATATTGAGCAAGATTGTTTATACAAGGTGAATATCCCAAGCTTCCATCAAGTAATATACAAACTAGTATGATACAGTAATGGCCTCTAGGGCATATACACTAACAATCTCCCACTTGCACTAAGGCCATGTACTGGCGTATCGAAGACCTATCATCTCGATCAGCCGCTCGAACTAAGTCTGGGGTAGGGCCTTGGTGAATGGATCTGCAGTGTTCTCTTCTGAAGCAACCCTCCGAACCTCGATCTCCTTGCGATCCACGATCTCCCTGATCAGGTGATACCGCCTCAAGATGTGCCTGGATCTCTGATGGGACCTGGGTTCCTTTGCTAAAGCTATAGCCCCGTTGTTGTCGCAATACAGAGGTACTGGGTCAACAATGGACGGAACCACCTGAAGTTCTTTTAAGAACTTCCTTATCCAGACAGCTTCTTTTGCGGCATCAGATGCAGCGATGTATTCCGCTTCCATAGTCGAGTCTGCAACGGTTTCCTGTTTGGAACTCTTCCAACACACCGCCCCTCCATTGAGGGTAAAGACAAAACCCGACATGGACTTGGAATCATCCTTGTCACTCTGGAAGCTGGAGTCAGCAAAGGCCTCAATCTGGAGGTCTTTTCCGCCATACACCAAGAACATCTCCTTAGTCCTCCTCAGGTACTTGAGAATGTTCTTTACCGCTATCCAGTGTTTCTCCCCAGGGTTTGACTGATACCGGCTTACTACACTCAGTGCATAAGCTACATCCGGTCTGGTACACAACATCGCATACATTATAGAGCCTACCGCAGAAGCGTAGGGTATAATAGACATGCGATCCCTCTCCAAATCAGTCTTGGGAGACATCTCTTTAGAGAGGGTGATCCCGTGACAAGCCGGTAGGTTACCGCGCTTAGAATCTTCCATACTGAATCTCTTCACTATGGTGTCGATGTACCTGGACTGAGAAAGTCCCAATATCCTCTTGGATCTATCACGATGGATCCGGATCCCCAGGATGTATGAGGCATCACCCAGGTCTTTCATGGAGAACCTTTGTGACAAGAAACCCTTGACAGATTGTAGCATAGGAATGTCATTTCCTATTAAGAGAATGTCATCCACGTATAAAACAAGGAATACTACAGTTCTCGCTACAAATCTACTATAGATGCATGGTTCATCTGGATTTTTGATAAAGTCAAATTCCTTGACCGTCTCATCAAAACAGATGTTCCAACTCCGCGATGCCTGCTTTAGTCCATAGATGGACTTAAGCAACTTGCACACCTTTCCGCTGCTCCCACTCTGAATGAAACCCTCTGGCTAATCCATATAGACACACTCCTCTAAATTTCCATTTAGAAAAGCGGTTTTTACGTCCATTTGCCAGATCTCATAATCGTGGAAAGCAGCGATGGCAAGAAGGATCCGAATGGATTTCAGCATGGCTACTGGAGAAAAGGTTTCGTCATAGTCCAAGCCAGGTCTTTGACGGAAACCCTTTGCTACCAGCCTAGCTTTATAGGTCTCAACCTGTCCATCTACACCAATCTTCCTTTTGAAGATCCACTTGCATCCTACGGGTTTTACCCCGTCTGGAGCAATGTCCAACGTCCATACCTTGTTGGTGTACATGGACTCCATTTCGGTCCGCATTGCATCCAGCCACTTCACTGAGTCAACGCTCTGAACGGCCTGCTGGAAGCTAGTAGGCTCATCATAATCTATGATGCAATCCTCTCTATCCCCGTCTATGAGAAAACCGTAGTATCTCTCGGGCGGATGAGACTGCCTACTACTTCTGCGGAGTGGCGTAGGAATGTCCTGTTCTTCCGAACCCTCCGGTTCCACTAAACTTTCAGTAATAGTCCGTGGTTCTGGAATCTCTTCCAGTTCTACTGTGCTCCCACTTATTTCCTTTTCTATGAACTGGTGTTCTAGAAAGTGGGCATGACGAGAAACAAGAACTTTTTGTTCCTCTTCGCAGTAGATGAAATATCCCTTGGAATTCTTTGGATATCCCACAAACTTGCACAGTACTGAGCGTGCCTCGAGTTTGTCCGCATGCTGCTTTTTGACAAAAGCCGGACTTCCCCATATCTTAATGTGATTAAGATGGGGTCTCTTCCCACACCACATCTCAAATGGCGTAGTAGGCACAGTCTTAGTGGGAACTCGGTTCAAAAGGTATGCGGCTGATTCTAGCGCATATCCCCAGAATGATCGCGGCAACTCAGCGTTACTCATCATGGACCGAACCATATCCAATAGGGTTCGGTTCCGTCTCTCCGATACACCGTTATGTTGCGGAGTGTATGGAGGAGTAAGCTGAGAGAGAATACCATTCTCTTTTAAGTAATTCAGGAATTCGGCACTTAAGTATTCTCCACCTCGATCCGATCTTAGAATCTTAATACTTTTGCCGGTCTGTTTCTCTACTTCATTCTTATACTCTTGGAATTTTTCAAAAGCCTCGGACTTATGTTTCATTAAGAAAACATAACCATACCTTGAGAAGTCATCCGTAAAAGTAATGAAGTAAGAATGTCCGCTTCGGGCATGTGTAGACATTGGACCGCACACGTCACTGTGTACGAGTCCCAAGAGCTCGCTCGCTCTTTCTCCATGTCCAGTAAACGGAGTCTTTGTCATCTTTCCCTTGAGACAGGATTGACAAGTGGCATACGACTGATATTCGAACGCATTCAAATACCCTTCTGTATGTAACTTCGTCAACCTTCTCTCATTGATGTGACCCAATCTACAATGCCATAAGAAAGTCTGGTTTATTTCTGGAGACTTTCTTTTGTGTGTATTCTGGACATTAAAAATCTGTGGTTGGTTCAATACGTATATACCATTACTCAAAATACCTGACCCAATCAAAACTTGATTAAGGCGAATGTTTACAACATTACTTACAAACGCAAATTCATAACCTTCTTTAGAAACTAAAGATACAGAAATGATATTACAAGTTGCGTTGGGTACAAAAAAGCAATTACGCAAAACCAAAACATGTCCATCTGACATTCCCAGGTGATAGTCCCCCACGGCTTTAGCATCCATGCTCGCTCCGTTTGCAACTCTGAGGGTCATGTCACCTGCTTTCAAAACACTACGGTTTCTCAACGCCTGCAAAGAATTACAGATATGAGATCCTGATCCGGTATCCAATACCCAGGAAGTAGAGTTTATAGAAAGACAGTTTTCAATAACATACACACCTGAAGCTGAAGCTGCAACCTGCTTCAATTCCTGTGTTCTGGCCTTCCAGGCCCTGCAATCATTCTTCCAGTGTCCTTTCTTATGACAAAAGAAGCATTCTTCCTTATCCACAAGCTTCCCCGCTATCTTTGTTGCTTTTCCTTTTCCCTTCGTATCCACTTTACTAACACCGCCCCTTGGTTTGGCGGGGGCTTTCTTCTTCTTTCCCTTGGCTTTCGCCTTGGACCTAGAAGAAGATGATCCTCCTACAAACAAAGTGGATGTTTCCCTACCTTTCTGTAGGGTGCCCTCTGCGCTCCTCAGCAGGTTGAGGAGTTCTGAAAGTTCAACCTCCTTTTCTTGTAGGTTGAAATTCATTATAAACTGGGCGTAAGTGGAAGGAAGGGACTGGAGAACTATATCCGTATATAGCTCACTCTCCAATGTGATCCTTAGGTCAGCGAGCTCCTCAATGTAACCGATCATCTTTAGCACGTGCTCGGCTACTGATGATCCGACGGCCATTCTTGTCGAAAACAACTTTTTCGACGCTTCGTATCTTGCGATACGTGATTGCTCTCCATACAGTTCTTTTGTATGAAGCAATATGGACTCCATGTCCATATTCTCATGCCTCCTCTGATGTTCTTTGTCCATCGAGGCAAGCAAGAGGCACTTGGCCTTCGCGCTATCAATCTCCCAAGTCTTGCGGATTTCCTTATCCGCGATGCTGGAAGTTGGACCAGGGACAGGGGGAGCTTTGGTGGTAAGAAGATACCCCAGCTTGTCATAAGTGATTGCTATCTTGACATTCCTGAGCCAATCTTTGTAGTTTGGCCCTGTCAGCTTGTTTTTATCTAGGAGTAACTTAAGTCCAGTCATGTTGATTGGTCGCTGCAATTAGGAGAGAGAAGAAGAAACACTCAGCATGATGCTCTTGCAAGTTTAGAGTGGTTTTTAATTTGTCTAAACAGGATGGCTCCCACTGTTTCTCGAATCCCTCCTCAAACCATAAAGGAAGAATTAGTCAGGATCAATCCCACCGTACAATACTTGCTTAACCGTTCAGCCAGGCTGGTGTTGGTACATCGAGGGAGGTTTTCCAACGCTTTCGCGAAGTTCCTTAATTAAAGAACCTCTTTTCCCTGGGGGCGTAGCCCCGCTAACACCTTTCTAGGCACCTACTAGGTTTATAGCATTGATCGTTAAGTGAGAAATTTCCCGAGGAGTAGCATATACTCACAGTAGGATCGGGATCCAAATATCATCGCGTGACGAAACTGAAGGAATCCTACCAGAATCACCACACTCCAAATGGTATGCAAATCTAGCAAGTTTCAGTACTTATGAAACTCCCGATGTGGATTTTTGCCCCATGCTCTTATGACCTTGACTTTGGCCAAAATATCATAAGTCACATGTCAAGTTCTACCCGTCATTATCCAGGTTAATTTGGATCCATCCGTATCTACCCTTGACTTTGGCCAAAATGGCAGTACGACTGTCCCAAACCAACGCATCTATCTATGCTACACATGAACACCCAACAGCTACCAATCACTGTGCCTTGACTTTGGCCAACATACACAGCTTGAATACTATTGACTATTCATGCGAAACGACGGAGGGCTACGGATGGTTTTGGCAAAACCGTGAACGTAGTGAACTTGATTTGGTCGATGGAACGAGATAGCTTTTAAATGGAGTGGCTCAAGCTCCGCATTTTAAAAGTTAGTTTTGAAAAGAACCGAGTGGTTTTTCGAAAGTGTTCCAACGACTTTAACTTGGTTTATTATCTTGCATTAGTTCTTTTAATGCGTGATATTCTTGCATTAGTACTTTTAATGCGTCCCATCATTTAATCCTACCATTGCAGAAAACAACCAAAATATGACGTACGCTTATGCCATTCGCATTCGCCACTGGGCCCCGTCATCACTCGTTAGGTTACTTAACTAACGACAGAGCGGGGGCTGGGCTAGCGCGGCTGTAAAACATAAGCAACGCCTAAATAGAAAGCAATGATAGACATTACAGATCACAGATGAATACATTGGATATACTAGCAATCCGCAATCCTTTCGAGCCTGAAACGAAAAGCGGATAACACGGTCGCGGTGAATAGCCAATACCCCACCCAAGACCCCTACGGGTGCGGCAAACTACCCGCCAAGTACTCGGTAGTTTGTGCACCCCCTCCATGGGTCTATCCTAGGAGCAAAAACAGTAAAAAGAATTATACAATGACGGCTACAACCCCGACCCGGTTGTGCGGCCAAACAAATAATAATTATTACATCAATTTACATTTACAATGAATGAAAGAAAAACAAAAGCTCATCTCACATCCAACCCCGGCTATTCACCCGCGACAGTCCAACACATTCATATACACATTCCAGCACATTACAGATCATGTATAACCCCGACTAATCGACTTATAGCGATTAGCCGACGTTCAATACATGCAAACATCACAGATATAACCAATATAGCCAAAGTGTAGTGAAGTTCGGAAAAATACGGAATTATAGGACCCCAAAAGGAAATTTCTTTTCTGGAAAATCTGGGCACATATAATATATCTCAAAAATCCCAAAACCAAAACCTACAGACACTGCACGAAAAACGAGGCGCAGAAGACGACAAAGCGCGGCGGTTCCGCGGCACAAGCCTACCTCGTGCCGCGGATGCGCGGCGCTTTGAGCTCAACACTGGATCGTTTTTCATGGGTGTTTTTAGAAAACCCTGAGATGATTTTACAAATATAAATTTTTTCATTTTGAGCCAAAAAAATTTCAACAGAAACTCAGGTTTTTGAAAAATACGGTTTTTGGGTTTTTTACGGTTCCGAACTTCGTTACACTTCACTACCAAGCTAGTTTAAGTTTAGTTAGGCTCTGATACCACTGTAAGTCCATATTGCGACCCCCGGTGCTTACGGGGAGGCGGAAACGGTATAAAAAAAACGAATTTTTATCGCAAGAGGCAACATGGACTAAACATGGTCGGGATCGTTGTCTAAACTAAAACTAGTATTCTAGCTAAAGAGAGTTAGCTACTATGGAAGATGGTTATACCTAAACTTGAACTCCTTCTTCTTCAAACCTTGTAGAGGTTGATGGTTCTCTTTACGTCGCCTTCTCCCGTCGAAGATGGATCCACCTCGAAGGTTCGACTTTGGGCTCTTCCTCGATCTTTGAGTGAACTAGGGTTTCCGGTTTGCTAATCCTTCATCCTAGAATGAGTAGAGAGAGATTAGGGTTTGCTTTTCTTTCTAAAGAGAATGATTCTCAACACATGAGAAGGTTTCTCTTTTCAAGAGGAAGAAGAAGAAGAAAATGAGGAGAGAGAGAGGTTATGATAGAATGAGCTCAATTATTTCTTTCTTGCAACCATATTGCAAAAGAAATGAATTATCTAAATGATAATAATTGAAATAAGAATAGTTGATGGTAATTTTTGAATGACCACAACCATGCTTCATTTAATAAAAAGTAAGCATGAATCAAGGAAGACTTTCAAGGCATGAAAGTGGTCAATGGTCAACAAGTCAACCAAGGTCAACAAGTCAACAAAAACAACCATAACATAATTCTCATTTAATTATTATTATTAATAGATAATATATAAATCCATTAGGGTTTGGAAAATGAAGACTGTCAATTGTGCATACGCACCCGTTCCGAAACCCTAATGAAAAACCTCATTCTCCGCCTCAAGCAACTGTGCATACACACCTGCATTCTCGTTCCGAAAAACAAGAATACCAAGATATAAAAGCAACCCCCAAAACATATACCAGTATCTGGCTCAAACCAGAGCCTGCCAGTATAATCCGTCCGGACTCCAAACGTGCACAAGTGCGCGGATGAGAACGAACCCTGTCGCAAAACCATGCGACCTCTACTCTGTTTTGCCCAGAGGCGAATACCCTCTGTGTGGGACTCTAAAGACTCGACACTACGCTGGCAGTGGGTTTAACCACAGACCGCAAGCGGCACTAGCTGTGCGTAACGGTCCCCAGGTAGATGCAGACAAGAAGGCTGACGAGGTGAAACCCCATCTGAACTCCTACTGAGTCTGAATGTGACATTCTCCGTACAGTCCGGTCTGTTCGTCTGATACATCGCATGGCGGGCCTAGGGGGCGGTAAAACGTCAGTCCCCCAATAGCGGTACAAGTCGTGTCGGAGTGAAGCCCAAAACACCCTGAGATAACACTGGAAACCTACCAGTATATCTCGCTTGCCCTGGCCAGGGACTACTCGTGTAATGGCTCTCCTAGACACAGCGCGATGTCAACCCCCAATACCGGGAGAGACGAATCCTGTCTAACTGTCACTGCCTCCAAGTGCTTCGGGACTGCACCCAACCACCACCTGTTTGCACGACTCCTTTGAGCCGTGGTAGGGTAGTGATCAAAGTGCAGTGGGAACACACTCGAGGCGAAGTGTCAGTGTCAAGTCAGCGGACTAAGCTGTACTCATGTCACCTGGGAACTGATAACTGACGATAGGTATAATACCAACCTGTCAGTTCCCGACGAGTCCTGTCCAGTGTACTCGTAACCCAACGAGCACCCGTATACTATCTCCAGTACGACGTACTGATGGCTGTGGGACAGACCATCTCCCACACTGGGATGAGAAGCGCATACGCTAGTCTACTCCGGAGTATCGATGCCCTGTCTCGATAGTCCTACGACTAGGGACCTGTATAAGGATGTGCCTATAGATTACCCAGCCCCCACTAGTGTGACTGCCATCACAACGCTGGTAATCAAGCAAAGATCCTAAGGGCTCCACTAATGCGTATAAGTGATATACTGAAATAAACACAAGTACACATTGAAGTAGAAACAAACCAAGTAGCATACTACTATATTGAGCAAGATTGTTTATACAAGGTGAATATCCCAAGCTTCCATCAAGTAATATACAAACTAGTATGATACAGTAATGGCCTCTAGGGCATATACACTAACATCCATAACATAGCATGAAACTACTGATAACACTTACCAGTAGATCACAGCAACCCTGGCCAGGGATTTCCAGTTATGGCCAGTCGAGCATAGCGCAACATCAACCCCCAATACCGGGAGAGACGAATCCCCTCCTATCGCTCATTGCCTCCATGTGAATCATACCCAAAAACCACCTGTTTGCACGACTCAATAGAGCCTTGGTTAGGTCGAAATCAAAGCACAGTGGGAGACACCCAAGACTCTATGACGACCTCGGGTCAACAGACTATGCTGTACCAGTGTCACCAGAGAACTGCCATCTGACGTGAGGTATAATACCATCTGGGAGTTCTCGGCGAGTCCGTTCAGTGTACCCAGTCTCCACTGAGCACCCGCATACCATCTCCGATGTCAAACACCAATGGATATGGGATCATCCATCGCCCATCACATGGGTCGAGAAGATATACGCTAGTCTACTCGGGAATATCGATGCCCCGTCTCGATATTCCCACGATTAGAAACATTGAAGGAAGTACTCATTGACTACCTAGGCCCCACTAGTATGATCTACATCATTGTCCAGGAAGTCGAGTACACATCCTAAGGGCTTTATCAACATGTAATAGAGAGACAACAAGTATACATATTAAGATAAAGAGCAACCAGATAGCGTACTATCATGTCGAGCAAGAAAATCCTACCTATATATGTCCCAGCATCCACTACAATATACATCCTATGTACAGTAATGGCCTCTAAGGCATACTTATAACTAACAATCTCCCACTTGCACTAGGGCCATCTGTAGCAGTGGTTGCAGTATCACATACTCAACCATCCCATATAAGTCTCTCTTTGGGAAAAAGCCTTTGTGAGTGCATCCGCCGTGTTGTCCTCTAAGTCTACTCTCCTAACCTCGATCACTTTGGAGATCAACTATCTCCATGATCAGGTGATGCTGCCTCAGAATATGTCTGGGTCACTGATGGGACCAGGGTTCATGGGCCAAAGCCACACTTCCATTGTCACACAATGGTAGGAACCTAGTTCATCTCATGAACCAATATACACCCAAACTGCCTCTTTGGTAGTATCTTTAATAGCGATGTTACCAGCCTTTATCGTCTAGTCTGCCACGGTATCTAGCTTGGAACTCTTCCAACATACCATCCCTCCACTGAGGGTAAAGACAATGCCTGCGACTGACATTCAGTCGTCCTTATCACCCTAGAACCTTTCCAGTGATTCTCCCCAGGATCGATTTATACTATCTTACTACAGCTATTGAGAATCCTAACATCCATTTAGATCTATCTCATAGACCCAAATCCCAGGATTTAGGAGGAATCAACTTTGATCCTGCATGGAGAATCCATGTGATAAGAGGAGATTGACCGAGCGTAGTATAGGAAACTCTTTTCCTAACAAGAGTATGTTGTCCATGTACTCTACGAGGATCATCACCTTACTCTCTACTACCGTTTTGTATATACAAGGTTCATCTACCATTTTGATGAAGTCAAACTCTTTGACTACCACATCAAAACAGACGTTCCAATACCGCGATGCCTGCTTTATCCTGTAAAGCAACTTGAACATGTTTCCGCTGCTCCCACTGTTTACGAAGCTCTCTGGCTGTGTACTTATAGACGTTCTCTTCTAAATCATTATTTAGAAAAATAGTCATGACACCCAACCACCAGATATCGTAGTCATGGTATGTAGCAATGTTAAGTTGGATCTGGATGGACTTAAGCATAGCCACTTGGAAAAGGTTTCATCATTATCCACGCCTGGTCGATGACGAAAACCTTCAACAAGTCTAGCTTTGAAAGTCTCAACTTTTCCATCTACACCAAGTAATCTTCTCAAGATATACTTGCTCCTGATGGGGATTTAACCCTTCAGATATAGCATCCAAAGTCCATACTTTGTTTGTGTACATGGATTCCATCTCAGATCGCTAAGCATCCAGCCATTCTTACAGAGTCCCAACTCTCGATGGCCTGCTCGAAACTAGTTGGTTCATCATCTCATGATGCAATCCTCGCTCCCACTGTCATCGAGAAACCGAAGTATCTCTCAGGCAGGTGAGGAACCCTGCTTGATCGGCGGAGAGGCTGAGGTTCGTCGGGGACTATTGAATCCTCTTGTTCTATCAAATCAGCTGCAGTTTTGTATGGTTGGAACTTTTCCAGTTCTACAGAACTGACCTTGCCTCGATCTTGTCCGGATTTTGCTTTTGACGTAGGGCGGACAATCCCAAATCTTAACTTTCTTAAGAGATAGGCTCTTCCCATACCATATCTTATATGGAGTGGTAGGCACTGATTTGATTCGAATCTAATTCAATAGGTATGCAACTTCTCAAGTGCACAACCCCTTAAAAGAAACGGGTAACTCAGTAGTACTCATCATAGAGCACACCATATCTAATGAGGTGTGATTGCTCCGCCTCGATACACCGTTGTGCTGTGGTATATTCAGAGGAGTAATACGGAGAGAGAATCTCATTCTCCTTTAGAATAGTCTAGGAATTCCATGCACAAGTATTCTCCTCCTTGATCACATCAAAGGACATAATACTTATACCCGTTTTGGTTCTCTACTTCTAACTTATATTCTGTGAATATCTCAAAAGGTTCGGACTTGTGTTTCAACAGGAACATATGTCTGAATCTTGAGAGATTATCAGAGAATGTAATGAAGTACAAAGAACCGGTCCTGGCATGTGTAGACAGGGGACCTTACATACATCATCATGTATCTGTCCCAAGAGTTTACTAACTCTTTCTCTGTTTCCAATAAACAGAGCTATGGTCATCTAATCTTTGTGACATGACTGGAAAGTTTTACAAGATGTAAATTCAAACTGATTTAAATATTCATCTAAATGTAACTTCAGCCAGTCGGGTCGCATTGATATGACCTAGTCTACAATGCCTCAAGAAGAATTCGTTCATTTCTGAGCTCTTCCTCTTATATGTGTTTTGTATACTAGGAACTGTAGTTTGATTTAGAACATCAATGCTTTTAGATAACGTGCCTGAACCGATCAACTCTTGATATAGGAAATGATCAAAACATTATCCAACAATACAAAATTTTATCATTTCTTTACTAATAAAGAGACTGATATGATTTTGTACATCAGGTTCGGTATCTAATAGCATTTGTTCAGAATCAATGTATTGGTAATACAGGGTGACAGTGACCAACATACTTGGCTGCAACACTTGCCCTGTTTTCTGTCTCATGAAACTTATCACCCGTTCTCAGTTCCCTACCTTTCTGTAGCCCTATGTAACTGATTACATATCTGGGATCCTGATCCGGCATCAATAACCCAGGACGTAGAGAATACTGAGAAACAGTTCTTTGTAATGAACACACCCGAAAGAGACGCATCATATGCACTTTCTTCGTTTGGGCGGCATAGGAATTCTGGTGTTCACCTATTTCCTGCTCTGTCTTATAACAATTATAAGTTTGAGCGGGACCAACGTTCCCCAGCTGAGTATAACAAGCGGGTTCGGTAAATACATCCATATTATTATCTTGATTAAGGCATGATATGGTCGCTATCTGGAGAGGGAGAAATGAAAACACTCTGCGTGCGCTCTTGCAAGATTAGATTGGTTATTTATTTTATCTAATCAGGATGGCTCCCACTGTTTTTATCAAATCTTCCTTCAAACCCTAAAAGGAAAGACTAGCAGGGATTAATTACACTCTACAAGTTCGCCAATCTTTCAGCCAGGCCAGTATCGGTACTTTGAGGGAGGTTCCCCGTGCTCTCGCACGGACCTAATTGAAGTAAACCTCGTTTTCTCAGAGGCATAACCCCGTTGACACCTTTCTAGACACCTACTTCATCGGCTAATTGTAAAGTGCAAAACTCTCACAGGAGTAACAAATACTCGCAGTGGGTATCGGGATCCAACTATCATATAGAAGGTATGCAATCTCATTGCAAATTTCAACACTTGAAACTCCCGATAAAGGTTTTTACCCCTAGCACTTACGACCTTAACTATGGTCAACAAATCATAAGCACTAGTCAAGTTCTACCCGTCATTTCGTGATTAATTAGACCCACCCACATGACCCTTAACTAAGGTCAACAAAGTCATGCGACTGTCCTAACTAATCGCATCATATGCGGTGTAGGAAGACATCACTTAGCTACCGTACACTGTGCCATGACTATGGTCAACAAACACAGCATGAATACTAAGTACTCTACTTCCTAAAATGACGGAGGGTTTCGAATGGTTTTTGAGAAAATCTTTAATGCTTTGAACTTGATCTCGTTGCGGAATCAAATGGTTTTTAAATGGAGTGTTTTTTAGTCTTTTCTAGTTTTGCTAAAGGGGTCACTCCCGGTGAAGGGATCGTCGGCCCTTTCCTCATCGAATAAGGTGCTGGATATATCATATATACCGCTGTGCAAAGTAAAAACTACAGAAGCAATCAAAAGACAGACCGAGGGTTGTAGCATCTTCCAGTTATTGCTGAAGGAGTCACTCCCGGTGAAGGGATCTCGGTCCTTTCCTTATCGAATAAGGTGCAGGATGTTCTATAGGGAACACCGCGATGCAAAGCAAGAACTGTAGCTACCTGTTTTATTATGATATTCGATTCCACAATATCTTTTAGGTTTATTTTCTTTCATTAATCTCATTAATAAATGTCCCATCATTTAAGTCCACCTAAACATTACAGATAAATATAACGTACGCTTATGCCATCCGCATTCGCCTCGATGTCCCGTCTGCACCGTTAGGTTAGGTAACTAACGGCAGAGCGGGGCAGGGCTAGCGCGGGTGTAAAACATAAACAACGTCTATATAATATATCATATATACTATATACAATATCTATCTGAACATATCACATGATCACATCACAGATAACGCAGCAGAAAATATCATATGAAATATTGGATATACTAGGACGTCCGTGTTTTTAACACGAGCCAGTATAAAACATGGATTCCACGGTCGTGATGAATAGCCAATCCCACACCCCTAGACCCCTACGAGAGCAGAAAGCAACCCTACCAATTCTATGGTTAGGAGACCCGAACTCGACTCCTCGAGATGGTCTCCCACTGGACCTTAGAACCCGGTTACTTGTGCTCCCCTCCTTGGGTCTATCCTAATGCGGAAAAGTAAATAATATACATCAATGGTGACAACTTCCGCAACCTGGATGTGCCCCAATAAAAGAATATTACATACAAGTTTTTACATGAATGAAAATGAAAAACACTCGTCTCACATAAAAAAAACCCGGCTATTCGAACACGACGATCCAATATAACATATCCAGTAACACATAACATCACATGTCATCAACGTAAGTAAATATGCTCATCCCAATTGTCGTTGACATATAGCAACGAAACTGGCGATATCACATATTACACTTACGGTCGCAGAAAAGAAAGTGTAAAACTACAACAGTTGGAATCCGCAACCTACTTAGACATCGCATGCCTAACCATCTGAATTCCTTAGACATCACATGCCTAACAATTATAAACCCCGCATTTTAGTCTCATTATCGAAAACTCTTTTCAATATCAAGTCGGGCAATTCAACAAGATTCCCGACATCCTGAACGAATGCTCGTCGCAAACTTTAGTAGACGGCCGCACCCCCGATACCGTCGACGAAGCGCACTAAGGCGGAACACCGCTGCCGCGAGCACCCGAACGGATGCTTTCGACGATGGGGTTCTCCTACAGTCACTTGGTCGGGGCTATGTGGTGTAGCTGTCTATTAAGTTTGTAAGGTTTTCCTAGCACCCTATAATGAGTTTTGAAGCATCACATGTCTCAAAGTATGTATTTTGATGGTGCTAAACAAACACGCAAATGAATCGATCCTAGAAAATTAGGGTTACAAAACTTTAAGCTAATAAAAATTAGGGTTTCGAAACTACAACCTTTGTAGCTCCCTTTTGCTTAGCTCCTTAGTCTCTTGGGTGTTGGAAGAAGGTCCTCTTGTAGTCCTCCCACGTCCACGACGATCCACCCGGAGTTTCCCGTCCAAGCTCGCAACTTCGTAAAACCGAAGAGAACACTCTAAACAAGTTGGCTAAACTTGTGTAGAATGATGTTGTGAATAAGATTCTCACTTCAAAAACCTTTCTTTATGTGTGTATTACTCACTAGAAAAGACTAGAGAGCAAAAGGAAGAAGGAGGATGAAGATGGTGGCTTTTCTTTTTAGTAAGTGTAAAGATAAAGATGACACTTGAAAAAGAAATGAAATATAACCTTTTATATTTTATTCCTTCTTACTTCCAACCATGATTAAGTGATGGAGAGTTTATTTAACTTGAGTTTTAAATGATAAAGAGAACGATAACCCAAGGTTAGAGGTAGGTGAGCTAGGTTAAGTTAGAAGAAGAATGTAGAAGCTAGTGAAGATTATCTTTTTCTTATCAATTTTGTTTTAAACACAAAATCAAATAAAAATCCATCATTTAATCTATGGTGTGAGTCTTATATTGCCACCATTTCCATGTGCTAACAACCATGATAGATGGGTGTATGTATGTATGCATGTATGCACATCCACATGTGCATGAAACTAGAATGAAAGAAAGAAACACATGCATGCATGCATGCATACATCCATCAAATACAAGAAAGGGTTTATGTGAGAAAACTAATGGTTAAATGATAAATCAATACTTGATTTATCAATCCGTCCATATCACATATGACCCCACCAAAAGCAAGCCGCCCGATCAATGTTCGGTATCATATACGCACATTTTAATCGGGTGCATGCGCATATCGCATACGCGCGCCACAACGTTTTGCCTGGACTGGGTAACTCCTTTGTGGGACTCTAAGACTCGTCAATACGCCGGCAGAGGGTAATGATCATATCAGGTACCCCCAAGCCGCAAGCGGTCAGCAAAACGTAACGGCCACCCGGGTATTGAGCGATCAGAAGAAAACAAGCGAACCTGCTACAACTCCCGTCGAGCCAACTGGAAACACTACCGTACAGTCCGGTCACTTCGTCAGATATGCTGCATATCGAGCCTAGGGATGGTCACGTCGACCCCAATAACTCAATAAGTCGTGCCGGTGAATGGTCTATAACAGATCGAGAAACTACTGATAACACTTATCAGCAATTCTCAGCAGCCCTGGCCAGGGACTTGCTGATATAACCAGTCGGGCACAGCACAACATCAACTGCCAATACCGGGAGAGACGAAACCCCTCCTATTGCTCATCGCCTTCGTGTGTCTCGGGACTGTACCCAACGGCCACCTGTTTGCACGACTCGGTAGAGCTGTGGTAGGGTGGCAATCAAAGTACAGTGGGAGAACACACAAGACTCTATGACGATCTCGGGTCTACAGACTAACCTGTACCAGTGTCACCTGAGAACTGCTATCCGACGATAGATATAATTCCATATAGGAGTTCTCGGTGAGTCCGTCCAGTGTACCCAGTCACCACTGAGCACCCGTATATGATCTTGATGTCAAACATCGATGAATGTGGGAACATCCATCGCCCATCACATGGGTCTAGTATCATATACGCTAGTCTACTCTGGTATATCGATGCCCCGTCTCGATACACCTCCGACTAGGGACATTTCAGGATATGCTTATAAACTACAGATATCCCACTACTATGATCTCTATCATAATCACTATAGTCAAGCCGATATCCTCAGGGCTTTATCAGCATGTATGAATGAATAAAAGCATGATCAAATCAACATGTCAGATAAAGAAGAACCAGATAGCATACTATCATGTTGAGCAAGAATGCATACCGAATATATATATATATATATATATATACATGTATAGATACATCCACTATCACATAATGGCCTCTAGGGCATACATATATCCAACAAAGTTTACCGGCGAGTATCCGTGTAATCAACGTGATTGCGACGGACTTTTGATCACATCAAAATCCCGTGGCAACCAATCAAGTGAGACTAAAGTGCTATGTTTATAACATCCAAATCAGTTATCTCATAACTACTTGTGGATTCCAAATATTGTATCACATTCCAGATAAATAGAAAATGTTAAACTTTCCGATCGAACAATCAAACACCCAAGTTTTCCCGAAACAGCTCAACACATGAAATAAGTTTAAAAACATTCACTTCATGCCACAGTACCAACGGTCCAGCCGTAGAAGGGTCAAGCCAACGCCTCACATGTGGCACGCCGTACTGCCCCAAACCTTAAGGTTCAAAGGGCAGTTCAAGACGGTCACATAATCGAGTTAAGGTTTGTTGTCTTCTAGAGGGTCCATCGCGTTACTTGCACTACTTAGAACGTTCTTAAACCACGGAAAAATCCAACACTTGGAAATTTTCCGGCAGGGGGAAAATTGGGTATTTATATCCGGTCGAACTTTTTAACATATTCTAAAATTATCCGGAAAGACACATAGACGAAATAAGACTTCCCGATCGAAACACCGAGTCCCCAATACAACCCAGAAAACTCAATTCTTGAGTAGAATTTAAAAATTCCCAGAAAACTTAGCACTAACAGAAAGGAATTATTGTGCAAAGAACGTGACAAAATGCTCCTATATGGCCACGGAACCGCCGCACATGCCATGCTCGTGCCGCGGTTTCGCGGCCACTTGGTCGAGTTATGCGCACGTGCTTCACCATAATTCTTAGAAAACCCTGCTGATTTTTCTGCATATTTTTAATTCACAAAAATCCCAGATTTCAAAAAATGTACAGAGAAGGTTTTTGGATTAGGGTTTCAGGTTCGATCGGACTTCTAACATCGTCTACACTTCGCCTATGGCTCTAGCTAGGCTCTGATACCACTGTAGGGTTCCTAGGCACACATAAGAGGTTCCACAAGGCATCAACCATGCCAAAATCAAAAATTTCCATGTGCCAAAGAACCCTAATGCTAGATCGTTAACTAGAGGTAAGGCGAAAGAATGCAAGTTAACAACTTTAACGAAAAGTGAAAGAGACTACAACCTTTGTAGATCCGGTCCTCCAGTTCTCTAGCTCCGTGTTGACGTCCCTTCGCTGCGATCATCGAATCCCGGAGTCTAGCGATGGTTTCGTCAAAGAAATTATCGGGCTAGGTCGTAGACTTCGATGCCGAAGATGATCTACGTCGAGACAACTCAAACTCAAGCTCCACCTTCACTAAGTCATGAAACTTGTGAAGAAAACACACTCTACTACATGGCAAGTGGTAGAGGATGAAGAAATAGGAAGTGGGTTCACTTTGGATTTGGATTTCTCACTTGGAAAATTTCAAGAAAGCTTTCTTCTTCACTTGAAGAAGATGAAGAAGAAAATGGTAAAAGAATTATCTTCAAAAAGAAAATCCAAGTGATGGTTATCATTTAGCAACCATGGGTGAGTAAACTCATGTAGAGAGTAAACTAGGGTTTAGGCTAATGGTTGGGTTAAGGATAAAACAAAATAGCTTAGACTTTGTCAAAGATTTTATAAAGCTTCAAGCCAAAGTGAGAAAAAGCCACCACCATTTTGTTTTTGTTTCTTTCCAAAAATAAATAAATGAAATAAATAAATAAGGCAAATGAAACCCTAACCATTAACGAAACATAGTGTATGGCACACACCCAAGTTTGCATGTATCATCAAACATGATACAAACTAGTGCACAAAACTATATCATATATACAATGTGCACATCAAGTGAGAAAATCCATCTTAAGTGAACTAATACTAGTTAATGTAAAATAATATATCAAATATATAATTATACATTAAATCATTAAATCAACACTTGATTTAATGATCCTGTCATACTGCATATAACCGACTAATATCAAGTGTATCAATGTATCGAATCAACACTTGATTCGGTAACCCGGCTATATCTTATATAACCGTCCGATGATACAAATCGCGAGAATAGAATTCAGTATCACATACTGGTATTATTCTCGGTCCCGCACATATCTCATATACGCTTCTATTTCGTTTCGCTCGAGCCAGGAAACCTCTGTGTAGGACTTTAAAGACTCGTCAATACGCCGGCAGCAGGTGATGATCATATCAAACACCCACAAGCCGCAAGCGGTCTGCTAAACGTAACGGCCACCCGGGTATTGAGCGATCAGAAAATGTAACTCTTTGAAAATCGTTTCGGTGAAATTTCGAAAAAATCGGTAAAATAAGAGGGTTTTCTGTAAAAAGTCAAAATGCAAATATCTTATTATAAAAATTAAATATACATATTCTATCTATGTAATTGCTATTATTTGGTGTTTATTGAGTCGCTGGTGAAATTTCAAATTTTCTGAAAAAAAATATTATTTTATTATTATTTTAAGCCGTCACTAATACATTTAATTAGGGAAAATTATAAATTGGAATGAGTTGAAACAAATTTTGAGCATCATAAAACATTAAATAAAAATTTATCATGTGGTTTTTGGAACGAAATCATTTGCCAAACGGTTTAGAAATTATTGAAGAAAAAAGCTTTTTTTTAGCGTAAATGGATGCCTGGGGTATTGTATTTATCATTTTTCATCACCCCACACCCGTACCCACACCCACACACCCCCACTTACTCCTCCCCATGGCTGAGTTCAGCAGCCACCATTTTATTTCCCACTTGAATTTTCAAAGGAAAAGAAATGAAAGAAAAGAAAAGAATTGGGTAAATAAGTTAGACTTTGACTTTGCTTTGACCTTGACTTTGCCCCACTTTCTCTACCTCCCTCTCTCTCCTCCCCCACTCCCATTTTCTGGCCGAAATCCACTCTCCCTACAGCAGCAGCCCCCCCTCCATTTTCCCTTCTCTTTTCCCTTCAAAACTTCATGAAAAATTGCATCAAAATCCACCAAAAATCCCACAAAATCAAAATCAAAGTGCTACCCATTTTAGCTTAGCCCGTTTAGCATGGATCCTTGTGAAAAGAGAGAATTTTGGGAGGCCATGGAGTCTTGTGGACCTTCATATATTTTTGGGTACAATTCTAAACTTTTTTTTGATTAATTCGAAATATGAGATTAAAATTATGGTTAGGCTTTTTATCATATTATTAACTTTATTAAGTGTAGTTTAACACTTTAGTTCATGCGAATCTAAGCTAGATTGTAGTTTGTGCATTTTTGCTTTGAAATTGTTAAAATTTAAGTATTTTGTAAACTAGAATATTAGAATTTTTGGAATTTAATGAGATTAAATTCCGGAAATTGTTTATACGACTTATTTAAGATATTTAATAAATATATTGGCCGCTACATTCATTTAAACATCCTGTTTTGTACAAAAACGGCGAATTGTGCTTGCTAGATTTTCGGAAAAGTGACTTTTTAAGTAAAGTTGGGGGTTTTGTGAGTTTTAACCAAGTTTATATTAAAATTAGTGTTCGTGGATGTGCAAATGAGTGTGATTGGATTTTCCTCGATGGTTTGACGTTTGTACATCGACATCGAGGGTTGGTTTAACTATTCTTGCATGCGTAGGCGATAGGTTTGGACCTATACGTGATACGCGTGCCGATTTGGTTTTCTTATAACGTTTCGATTTCGAATTGGGGTTTTATGCGATACGGTGCGTTATGATATGTAGGTACCCCAGGCGGACTTCGAGACGACAAGCAAGCGCGTGGCGACGTCGGCACAGGCGAGCGAGGTTCAGGTGAGTAGATTTATATCTACGGGGAGAAGTCGGGTGGATGGCGTATAGCACCCCCGCAGTCCGTGGTGGTGTATACGGATGCGTATAAACACCAACATTTATTATATGTTATTTGGGATTAATAACGTTGCTTAGGATGGATATTGGTGTGTTGGATTACTTTAGTGTTGCGAACCCTAGGGTAGTATTACACACACATACACACATACATACTTGCATACATTCCTATTGATATGTGCTCATGGGTTTCTTTATAGTTATGTGTTCACATGGGTATGGGAATATGTGTTCACATACGGATTGAGGATGATACTTGGGGTTGAGCTGAGTCGATGAGATTGGATCGAGGCCGTGAGATCGGTGATATAACAGGGTTCGTATCTTAGATACGACATGACGTTGTAGCGGGTCCTTGACGTAGTGTTTCACACACGTCCATGCTTACGTAGGCGGTATCAGTATGGTACTAGACGTAGATCAGTACCCCGATCATGATATTTGATAAAGAGGATACCAGGTGAATAGTATGATGAATGTGATATTGACCCGTACACAGATTTGGGATGCCGTACGACGGATTTACGTACGAGCTATATTTTGATGTTTGATCCGCACTCTTGACTTGGGATGTCTGATTATAGATATGGTATCGGATGTGATATTATTGAGGCGGGATCACCGACTATACATATACAGGTAGGTATATGTATCGACTCAGATAATAGGCGGTTTCCTTACCTGTAGTTCAGCTTGTTAGTTCAGCCGTATAGTTTAGTGTAGTTGTTAGATTAGATTAGACTTCTTACCTATTTCAAAAACTAACGAATCGTGGGCATTTTTAAAGACAGCTCAAGGGAATCTACGGATATTTCAAAAACGACGTATCTTTTCATTAAAACACCGTAGCCCCTATTTTCAAAACCCCATGATTCGTGTTATTTCAAAAGGCACCATTCGTAAGACTTATATTAGATTATTGTAGATTAGTTATCGTTGTGTCTAGTATTCAGCTCCCGCACATTATTGTTGTTCGCTCTGCCTCGCATACTTATTGTGCTGCATATTCCATTATTGATATCATGCTGTTAGGACACCAGCACCATTACCGATGATGCGTATGTACCACGTACACCTACTTGCCGGCTCACACACATCTTCATCGGTAATTGCCATGTCACGTACACTTTAGAGAATATATTTGCTTGACTTAGCTTGTTAGCTAGTAGTTTTGACATGATATTAGTGTACTTTCCTTATATGCCATATTAGACATTTCAGTTATTACTTGCTACTTCATGCATATTGTTATTCATTGTTATACCGCACGCATGGATTCTCATGCCTTTATTCACTAGTTTATGTGCTATTGAGGTTTTGGACTCGGATTTCCTTGATATTTCTGGATTTGGGAACCGTGGAGATTTCAAAAGAGAATATGTAATTGTTTTAAAAACCCGGTTACCCTGGATATGATATTTCAGTGCGTCCACCAAGTGTTTTCTCGGTGCTGAGAGCGACATGTGAGACCCGAGTTCGAGGAGTGGAGGAACCGTTTCGGGTACATGGTGGACCCGGTAAGGTACCCCGGGGCAAGAAGCTCGTGGTGATGACGATGAGCCTGGCAGGGGGAGACTACCTACCGGTGATATTACCCGACGCGTCGGATATCCGGAGGATACCGTCGTGGTCTTGAGATGGATGGTAGGGGCCGGTCTGGACTGGCGGCGCCCTAGATTTTGTGATTTAGATATTGAGATTTTGAGACATTGAGATTTATGTTTTGTGTCGATGCTAGACACCGTTGGTGTTGATTTCAGTTATGATACCTCATTTGAAAAAAATACAAAGAAAATCTCACTAATTTATGAAAACAGTTTCTTCATTTACATGTATGCTGTTTTCATGCATTCATACCTCACTCATATGATATATTGCTACCAGAGGCACTGACACTGGCACATGAAATTACACTCGGGTTAGATATTACCCTAGACATTGTCATAGGCTGCCTGTTATACATATATTTGAGGATATATTATGATCATTGACCTAGGTTGCGTTATTTATGCGATTTCTATGCGTAGATATTTTTCTATTCACGAGTTGGCAACTCACCCCCGTTGTGCCCCAGTTTCTTGCTGGTTTGCCGTACAGGTTTCATTACGGCTTTGCTGGCACTATTTCCATTCCGGGTGGCTTGCTAGTAGGTGGGTTATTTGTATCTCACCCATCCTTAGATCATGTATATTATTATTCAGTTGTATCTAGAAGTTCCATCAACCAAACATGTTTTTATTGAGATAGAGACCAGTGTTGTTTATTCTTTCGACCTTAGAGTCGCTCGTTATATTTCTGGTGGTTTTGAGTTCCTTTTGAGTTTTGATCCTCGCCGTTGGCGTTGTATATTATATTGCTTGTGTGGTTGTGACCGTCGATTGACGAAGAGCTAGCTCCCGCTTAGGGATGCCTTTTTTCTTGATTTCGTATACTATACATGTTGTATCCCGTTTGGGGGCCAGTATTTACAAAGGAGACTCTTCCGAAATTTTCAGTAAATTTTTGATGCTTTTAAAAACCGCATAATTCGGCTTATGCCATGGAAACTACTTGCTTTGATTTGGTTTTTCCTGCACTCTACTACTTTTCTTGGTTTGGATTTCTGGGTTTTCGGTTTACTTAGATTACGTACGTCTCGAGACGTTCGTAGTTTAAGTGCCGGTCATGTTCCGTACTTTCGGGTCGTGACAAAGTTGGTATCAGAGCGTTAGGTTTTAACCTTCGGAGCGTAGGATGACCCTTGGTTGATGGAATTGGTGACTAAAGTAGAGTGACGTACCGTTGGTATGTTCCGCGGCATATTTACGACACGCCACTCCACTTATGAAGCCTTAGGATGTACATTTCCTTGTTCAGTATTATATTCATTCCGATCTAGCCTCATCGGTATCAGGTTGGTTTTGCTGCTACGGTTACGACAGGGAGAGCTACGGCTAGAGTTACGGTCAGCACAAGCTCGTCACGAACTAGGACTGACCAGGGCGAAATTCCGGCGACACACGATTGCAGAGATGTGACTTTTTACTGTGTTTCCGCGCCACGAGCGTTTGGCGAATCGCCTTTATGAGGTTACTCGGATGTGCTGATCGACACTAGAGGATTGAGCCACTGACAGAGGCCAGCCAGATTTTGATGACCGTTGGTGTGTTGCTTACTCCTGATGATTGAGGCACTGTTCAGCGTGCAGACGAGCGAGCCAGTTGTTGCTACGAGCGACGAGATATCGCCCCATATGTTGGAACTATGGCGGGACGAGTTGTACGAATAGATGATAGAAGGTCGCCAGTCACCCGATGATGAATGATTAGGAAAGGTGGTTAGTTCGCTTACCCCGATGCGAAGTCATCAGATAGATTGATTCCAGCTAGAGACGACTTCACGCGGAGACGTTGGGAGTCGATAGAGACGATCGAATGTCAGAATCCTAATTATGCAAGTTTAAAGTAGTCGGAAAGACATGCAGGCAATTCTATGGTTCCTCTAGAAGAATGAAACCCTAACTCGACGTAATGACCGTGTGAAAGCCTTTGAACCTTCGGGTTTGCGGCAGTTTTACGGCGCCATTAGTGAGGCTTGGGTTTGCCCTTCTACGGCTGGACCACCGATGCTGTGGTATGTAATCGATACTATTAAACTGTACCCAAGATGTTGAGCCCTTGGGGGATTATGAGGTTTTGACAATCGATTGGTTGGTTCGACTTAATTCGGATGCTAGGTGGTGAGATGCATTTCTTGGGAGACTCCAGATTCGAGGATAGTCATTGGAGCTCAGTCCATGCAGCAGCGACGAGACGAGTCCAAAGCAGACGACATTAGAGAAAAGTGGAGTAAGAGGTTCGCACCAGATCTAGATGAGATGATGTTCCACTCCGCCGACATCAGAGAGGCGATGCGCATGCCGAGGCATGGTACTTGGACTTACCTTCCAGAGGAGTCGCGATGAGTATGCAGTCGTTCCAGAGCAAGATGCAGATATAGGAAAGGACAACGACTTCCGGACAGTTGGCAGAGACGAGACATGGAAGAGACCGTGAGCAGGATTCCTTCCAGGACACTGCTGCAATGATACTTGCACCCAGGATCAGATGTGTCACGTACATTCAGAGAGCCAGAGGCCGACGCCAGTAATATGCTGTCTTACGAGTGGTCGCGATGATTGACCAAGAGGTGACCAGAGAAGTGCCAGAACGGAATCGTCCCCGTTAGCACACCCGACAGGGCCGATGAGCCGATGGACCGAAAGATTGGTAATTCACAGTGAAGACCTTGACCCAGGAGTGGTTATGGTTACGCACACCAGCAGGACAGAGTTCATGATCATCGACGAGACGTCCCACTAGTGACCGCGACAGTTGGCCGAGATTCTTAGAGAATGCACTTGAGCGGTACTGTTCCGCCATTATTGATTACGATGTTTTGGGTGATTTATTCGTATGATTTGATTTTGATGATTGAGGATTTACGATCTTTGCACAGTGTTGCACTTGATATCGTTTTCGTGCTTTAGTTTCACATGTTTGTGATTTTACGGTTTTAAACAGTTGAGTTGGTTTTGTGCGTATGCATGCACACGATTTGGTTCCTGCACTCTGTATAGTTATTATATGCTTGCAGTGCAGTGATACGCCTTTTGTGCACTTAGATGCACTGGACTTCAATTTCGATTGTGATACTCGATATTTGTTTTGTGCACTTTATGCACCTGATTGGATTTTGCGCATGTTCGACGCTTGATATTGGATTTCATGATTTCGTGCACGATGGATGCACCTGATTTGGGTTTTCGCGCATGTTGGGCACATGTTTTGAAGGGTGATTTTGGTGCGTACCAGATGCACTAAATCGAGATTTTTTTTCGTGCATGTCAGATGCACCTGATTTTGCTGTCAGGCACACATGTTGCCTACGACAGATGTTTCGTGCACACCCAATGCACTTAGATGTTGTTTCTGTGCGCATGTATGGCACATTCATGGATTTTGATTTCCGTGCGCACCAGACGCACGTAGTATTCATGTGCATATTTTGGGATTGATTTCTTATAGAGCAGTACGTTTTTATGATATTGCTATGTGTTTTCGTACTGAGCAGGACTAGTCAGAGGACAGTACCTGAATATATTTTGCATGCATTGATAGTTATTGAAGGGATTTCCAAAAAGCGAGCTATAGCCTCAGTATTTACCTACGTGTCTGATATGACACGAAATGTTTAAAACAAGGAGACCCTTCTAAATTGTTTCCAAAACGGCGGAACGTACATTTCAAACAAAGATATATATGTATATAGTTATTTTCTTATGATAGACGTCCGCCACTGTGCAGTGTTATACGCGTTGCACAGCGACTTAAAGAGATTTGGCATGCATTTCCTTCAGATACTTACAGATATAGATTCGATGTTTACATGTATAGTTTCGAGTTATATCATATTGGTTTGAATTAGATTTCGCATTGATGTCTTCTCCATGACTCCGATGATTGCGGGATGCTTGATGGAGTTTTGATTTGAGTTATATACTCATTTTTCAAGCGCATGCACTGCGCTATGATTTGTTTTATGTATTTACAATTTCGGAGCCCCGACGACTTGATGGGTTTTCTTAGATGTTTTAGTATTTGGGGGAGTTTGAATTTAAATTCGGGGACCTAATTTCTTTAAGGGGGAAGATTGTAACGCTTTGAAAATCGTTTCGGTGAAATTTCGAAAAAATCGGTAAAATAAGGGGGTTTTCTGTAAAAAGTCAAAATGCAAATATCTTATTATAAAAATTAAATATACATATTCTATCTATGTAATTGCTATTATTTGGTGTTTATTGAGTCGCTGGTGAAATTTCAAATTTTCTGAAAAAAAAATATTATTTTATTATTATTTTAAGCCATCACTAATACATTTAATTAGGGAAAATTACAAATTGGAATGAGTTGAAACAAATTTTGTGCATCATAAAACATTAAATAAAAAATTATCATGTGGTTTTTGGAACGAAATCATTTGCCAAAACGGTTTAGAAATTATTGAAGAAAAAAGGCTTTTTTTTAGCGTAAATGGATGCCTGGGGTATTGTATTTATCATTTTTCATCACCCCACACCCGTACCCACACCCACACACCCCCACTTATTCCTCCCCATGGCTGAGTTCAGCAGACACCATTTTATTTCCCACTTGAATTTTCAAAGGAAAAGAAATGAAAGAAAAGAAAAGAATTGGGTAAATAAGTTAGACTTTGAC
This sequence comes from Agapanthus africanus, assembly GCA_030015575.1. NCBI lineage: Eukaryota > Viridiplantae > Streptophyta > Magnoliopsida > Asparagales > Amaryllidaceae > Agapanthus > Agapanthus africanus. Next base: position 384,378,361 of record JASDDO010000014.1, read on the forward strand.
TTTGCTTTGACCTTGACTTTGCCCCACTTTCTCTACCTCCCTCTCTCTCCTCCCCCACTCCCATTTTCTGGCCGAAATCCCTTCTCCCTACAGCAGCAGCCCCCCCTCCATTTTCCCCTCTCTTTTCCCTTCAAAACTTCATGAAAAATTGCATCAAAATCTACCAAAAATCCCACAAAATCAAAATCAAAGTCCTACCCATTTTAGCTTAGCCCGTTTAGCATGGATCCTTGTGAAAAGAGAGAATTTTGGGAGGCCATGGAGTCTTGTGGACCTTGATATATTTTTGGGTATAATTCTAAACTTTTTTTTGCTTAATTTGTTACTTGTTTCTTAAAGTTAATTTAATTAAGTGTTAATGTGGTTTATGCGAGTTTAATTGCATGATTAAGATTTCAAGTTAGGGTTTGTTGTGGAAATGAGTTGTGTTTAATTGTGCATGGTTTAGTGATGTGGATTAACACATTTAGTTTTGTAGAAAACTAATCTAGTTGTTAATTACAAGTTGTTACTTGAAAAATGTCCAAATTAAGCTTTTTGTTGCAAACTAGGTTTTTTTGATTAATTCGAAATATGAGATTAAAATTATGGTTAGGGTTTTTATCATATTATTAACTTTATTAAGTGTAGTTTAACACTTTAGTTCATGCGAATCTAAGCTAGATTGTAGTTTTTGCATTTTTGCTTTGAAATTGTTAAAATTTAAGTATTTTGTAAACTAGAATATTAGGATTTTTGGAATTTAATGAGATTAAATTCCGGAAATTGTTTATACGACTTATTTAAGATATTTAATAAATATATTGGCCGCTACATTCATTTAAACATCCTTTTTTGTACAAAAACGGCGAATTGTGCTTGCTAGATTTTCGGAAAAGTGACTTTTTAAGTAAAGTTGGGGTTTTTGTGAGTTTTAACCTAGTTTATATTAAAATTAGTGTTCGTGGATGTGCAAATGAGTGTGATTGGATTTTCCTCGATGGTTTGACGTTTGTACATCGACAACGAGGGTTGGTTTGACTATTCTTGCATGCGTAGGCGATAGGTTTGGACCTATGCGTGATACGCGTGCCGATTTGGTTTTCTTATGACGTTTCGATTCCGAATTGGGTTTTTATGCGATACGGTGCGTTATGATATGTAGGTACCCCAGGCGGACTTCGAGACGACAAGCAAGCGCGTGGCGACGTCGGCACAGGCGAGCGAGGTTCAGGTGAGTAGATTTATATCTACGGGGAGAAGTCGGGTGGATGGCGTATAGCACCCCCGCAGTCCGTGGTGGTGTATACGGATGCGTATACACACTAACATTTATTATATGTTATTTGGGGTTAATAACGTTGCTTAGGATGGATATTGGTGTGTTGGATTACTTTAGTGTTGCGAACACTAGGGTAGTATTACACACACATACACATATACATACTTGCATACATTCCTATTGATATGTGCTCATGGGATTCTTTATAGTTATGTGTTCACATGGGTATGGGACTATGTGTTCACATACGGATTGAGGATGATACTTGGGGTTGAGCTGAGTCGATGAGATTGGATCGAGGCCCTGAGATCGGTGATATAGCAGGGTTCGTATCTTAGATACGACATGACGTTGTAGCGGGTCCTGGACGTAGTGTTTCACACACGTCCATGCTTACGTAGGCGGTATCAGTATGGTACTAGACGTAGATCAGTACCCCGATCATGATATTTGATAAAGAGATACCAGGTGAATAGTATGATGAATGTGATATTGACCCGTACCCAGATTTGGGATGCCGTACGACGGATTTACGTACGAGCTATATTTTGATGTTTGATCCGCACTCTTGACTTAGGATGTCTGATTATAGATATGGTATCGGATATGATATTATTGAGGCGGGATCACCAACTATACATATACAGATAGGTATATGTATCGACTCAGATAATAAGCGGTTTCCTTACCTGTAGTTCAGCTTGTTAGTTCAGCCGTATAGTTTAGTGTAGTTGTTAGATTAGATTAGACTTCTTACCTATTTCAAAAACTAACGAATCGTGGGCATTTTTAAAGACAGCTCAAGAGAATCTACGGATATTTCAAAAACGACGTATCGTTTCATTAAAACACCGTAGCCCCTATTTTCAAAACCCCATGATTCGTGTTATTTCAAAAGGCACCATTCATAGGACTTATATTAGATTATTGTAGATTAGTTATCATTGTGTCTAGTATTCAGCTCCCGCACATTATTGTTGTTCGCTCTGCCTCGCATACTTATTGTGCTGCATATTCCATTATTGATATCATGTTGTTAGGACACCAGCACCATTACCGATGATGCGTATGTACCACGTACACCTACTTGCCGGCTCACACACATCTTCATCGGTAATTGCCATGTCACGTACACTTTAGAGAATATATTTGCTTGACTTAGCTTGTTAGCTAGTAGTTTTGACATGATATTAGTGTACTTTCCTTATATGCCATATTAGACATTTCAGTTATTACTTGCTACTTTATGCATATTGTTATTCATTGTTATACCGCACGCATGGATTCTCATGCCTTTATTCACTAGTTTATGTGCTATTGAGGTTTTGGACTCGGATTTCCTTGATATTTCTGGATTTGGGAACCGTGGAGATTTCAAAAGAGAATATGTAATTGTTTTAAAAACCCGGTTACCCTGGATATGATATTTAAGTGCGTCCACCATGTGTTTTCTCGGTGCTGAGAGCGACATGTGAGACCCGGGTTCGAGGAGTGGAGGAACCGTTTCGGGTACATGGTGGACCCGGTAAGGTACCCCGGGGCAAGAAGCTCGTGGTGATGACGATGAGCCTGGCAGGGGGAGACTACCTACCGGTGATATTACCCGACGCGTCGGATATCCGGAGGATACCATCGTGGTCTTGAGATGGATGGTAGGGGCCGGTCTGGACTGGCGGCGCCCTAGATTTTGTGATTTAGATATTGAGATTTTGAGACATTGAGATTTATGTTTTGTGTCGATGCTAGACACCGTTGGTGTTGATTTCAGTTATGATACCTCATTTGAAAAAAATACAAAGGAAATCTCACTAATTTATGAAAACAGTTTCTTCATTTATATGTATGCTGTTTTCATGCATTCATACCTCACTCATATGATATATTGCTACCAGAGGCACTGACACTGTCACATGAAATTACACTCGGGTTAGATATTACCCTAGACATTGTCATAGGCTGCCTGTTATACATATATTTGAGGATATATTATGATCATTGACCTAGGTTGCGTTATTTATGCGATTTCTGTGCGTAGATGTTTTCTATTCACGAGTTGACAACTCACCCCCGTTGTGCCCCAGTTTATTGCTGGTTTGCCGTACAGGTTTCATTACGGCTTTGCTGGCACTATTTCCATTACGGGTGGCTTGCTAGTAGGTGGGTTATTTGTATCTCACCCATCCTTATATCTTGTATATTATTATTCAGTTGTATCTAGAAGTTCCATCAACCAAACATGTTTTTATTGAGATAGAGACCAGTGTTGTTTATTCTTTCGACCTTAGAGTCGCTCGTTATATTTCTGGTGGTTTTGAGTTCCTATTGAGTTTTGATCCTCGCCGTTGGCGTTGTATATTATATTGCTTGTGTGGTTGTGACCGTCGATTGACGAAGAGCTAGCTCCCGCTTAGGGATGCCTTTTTTCTTGATTTCGTATACTATTCATGTTGTATCCCGTTAGGGGGCCAGTATTTACAAAGGAGACTCTGCCGAAATTTTCAGTAAATTTTTGATGCTTTTAAAAACCGCATAATTCGGCTTATGCCATGGAAACTACTTGCTTTGATTTGGTTTTTCCTCCACTCTACTACTTTTCTTGGTTTGGATTTCTGGGTTTTCGGTTTACTTAGATTACGTACGCCTCGAGACGTTCGTAGTTTAAGTGCCGGTCATGTTCCGTACTTTCGGGTCGTGACAGAAGATCAACGAGCAAGCCCGCTCACACTCCTGTGAATCCAACCAGCAACACTTACCGTACGGTCCGGTCTGTTCGTCTGATATGTCGCATATCTCGCCTAAGTGTGGTAAACGTCAGACCCCGGTAGCTCGATAAGTCATGCCGATGTAAGGTCCATAACATAGCATGAAACTACAGATAACACTTACCAGTAGATCACAGCAACCCTGGCCAGGGATTTCCAGTTATGGCCAGTCGAGCATAGTGCAACATCAACCCCCAATACCGGGAGAGACGAATTCCCTCCTATCGCTCATTGCCTCCATGTGAATCGGGACTGTACCCAAAAACCACCTGTTTGCACGTCTCAATAGAGCCGTGGTAGGGTGGAAATCAAAGTACAGTGGAAGACACACAAGTCTCTATGACGATCTCGGGTCAACAGACTAAGCTGTGCCGTGTCACCAGAGAACTGCCATCTGACGTGAGGTATAATACCATCTGGGAGTTCTCGGCGAGTCCGTTCAGTGTACCCAGTCTCCACTGAGCACCCGCATACCATCTCCGATGTCAAACACCAATGGATATGGGATCATCCATCACCCATCACATGGGTCGAGAAGATATACGCTAGTCTACTCTGGAATATCGATGCCCCGTCTCGATATTCCCACGACTAGGAACATTGAAGGATGTACTCATTGACTACCCAGGCCCAACTACTATGATCTACATCATAGTCCAGGAAGTCGAGTACACATCCTAAGGGCTTTATCAATATGTAATAGGGAGACAACAAGTATACATGTTAAGATAAACAGCAACCAAATAGCGTACTATCATGTCGAGCAAGAAAGTCCTACCTATATATGTCCCAGCATCCACTACAATATACATCCTATGTACAGTAATGGCCGCTAGGGCATACATATATCTAACAATAACAACATCCACAAACCAAATTTGCATGCTTGCAAATAAGCCCTCCTCCACCAATTTCCGTCCAAGGAAAGATACAAATGAAAATGGCCGAAACGGAAAACAAACTGGCAACTTCAGAAAACTGATCCCGTAATAAATTACAGGAAAACCCCGCTACTGTATATGCATACCCGCATTTGTATTCCGACCGAATACAAATGCAATGAGACAAATCTACACTGTACAATACTAGGATCCGGCTTAAACCAAAGCCCGCTAGTACTATCCGTCCGATCATGATCCGTGCAATACCGTACGTATCTGATCGAACCCTGCCATATCTCCATACGGCCTCTACAGCATTACGCCCGAAACTTGAGCAACTGTCTGTGGGGGACTCTAAAGACTCGTCAATACTATGGCTGTGGATTTAACCACTAGCACGTCAGAGGTATTAGCCATACGTGACGGGCTACCAGCTATTGACCAAAAGGGACGTCGATGAGCGAACTCATCCTGACACCCTACTGAGCCTGTCAGTGACAATATCCGTACAGTCCGGTCCGTTCGTCTATGAGCAACGCATGGCGGGCCTAGGGGGTTGGTAAAAGTCAGACCCCCAAAAGCGGTACAAGTCGTGTCAGAGTGTAGCCCAGAACACCCTGAGATACTACTGGAATACCTACCAGTAAATCTCCTGCCTTGAACAAGTACTTCATGTAATGGCTCTCCTATACACAGCGCGACCTCACCCCCAATACCGGGAGAGACGAACCCCTGCAGATCCACTCACTGCCTCCATGTGGCTCGGGACTGTACCCAACTAAAACCTGTTTGCACGTCTCCTTTGAGCGTGGTAGGGTAGTAATCAAAGTACAGTGGGAACTCACACGAGACAAATGACGATCTCAGGTCGATGAACTAACCTGTACACATGTCACCAGGGAACTGCTATCTGACGTCAGGTATAAGACCAACTAGCATGTTCCCGGCGAGTCCTGTCCGGTGTACTCATAACCCAATGAGCACCTGCATACATGTTAGGTGAACCAACTGACACCAGTGGCCTGTGAGACCGCCCACCGCCCCTCGTCGGGGTCTCGACTGTATACACTAGTCTACTCTGGAGTATCGATGCCCTGTCTCGAAACTCCCACGACTAGGGACCTTTTGAGGATGTGCTTATAGACTACCAACTCCCACGTATATGATCGCCCTCATACTGCTGGCTGTCAACCAAGAATCCTAGGGGCTCTATCAACGCGCAATAGTGACCTGTAAGGTCACCTAAATCAGTACACGATGATAAAGATAAACCAGATAGCTTACTATCATCTTGAGTAAGACTGTCCTACCGGGATAGGTCCTCCTTCAATCATTGCAATCACGTGCCTATGATCCAATAATTGACTCTGAGGGCACTATCTCCAACAATCTCCTACTTGCACTCAAGGATAATTATTGCGATGTCGCATACTCACAGCCCGTGTGATACCGAACACCCAACTCCTCTACTAGTCAGTCTCACAAAGATCGTTTGCGAAACTATTGCGTTCGAGGAATAGCCTCAGTGAGTGGATCCTCTTTGATGTTTCTTTCTATATCTCTCTATATCTCAAGTTCGCGAAGAAAGCCATCTCCCGAAATGAGCAATACCTGTCTTAAAATGTGTCTGGATGTCTGATGGGACCTAGCTCATAAATGAACTCCAAATCCAAACATCTTAAACTGTATCGTCAACTGAACTTAATCAGTATCCTACGCCATGTCTCCCTCAGTATCGCCTTGGACCACCTGTCCAAAATACTGCCCCTTATCAGAAGGAAAACTATAACTCTGACAACCTCCTTGTCGTCCAGGTCACCTTGGAAGCTTGGAATGATAACTGTCTCCCGAATGAGGCGGTCGTTATCATATCCCTAGAACATCCACTTATGTTCTAAAACTGCTTCCGACTGTTTCTCCAGGATTGGATCAATATCAACTTATTGCTTCTACTGCAAAAACAACATCTGGTGTGGTACTTGACATCTCATGATTGACTCAATTGCCTAAGCAAGTGATCTGCCAATCATGCACATCCCTCTCCCCTTTAGTCTGTAAGACACCTTTAGAGTGGGTGACTCCATCACTTGCAGGTACACTACCGTACCAGGAGTCATCCATTCTAAATACTCTTAGAATACTGTCTAAGTACACTTAATTGGGAAACCACCCAAATCTAGATCTAAAACCATAGATCTAGTAACCAGTATGCCTGATATAATGTCCAAGTCCCATGTGGAGAAACCACTATGTGACGACCAAAGTATAACCGATCGTAGTATAGGAATATCACTTCCTACTCTGTGTATGTCATTTAAATACCACGACATCACACCCTACTACCTTCTTAACAGATCCAACCCCTATTCCGATGAAGTCAAACCTATGACTGTCACGTCAGAAATAGATGATCTATCTCCGCTACATCTGCTTTAGTCTATAAATAGACATAAGCCACTTGTCCACCAATGCTTCCGCTGCTCCCACTGACTACGACAATCCTCTGGCAGAGCCATATAGACATACACTTCCAATGCCAGTTTAGAACGACGCTATACTCATCCTCCCGCCGGGTCTCGCAGCCTGGAACAACAACAATGGCATGTGTGGGTAAACAAGAACCTCCCTGTCACCATCCTTGAGGCTACCGGAGTACCTCTCGGGTGCCTGAGGTTACCCACCTTATCTGCGGAGTGGCCAATGGAATGTCAAACCAGATTGAATCTTTAGGTTCCTTTCAAATCTTCAGTAATCATTTGTGGTTCTGGAATCACTTCCAGTTCTACCATACTCCCACTACTGTTTTCTGAAAAAATCCATTTTTATTAAAACTGTGGCGAGTCTAGAACAATATCTCCATTTATCTTCCAAATGGTAGAATGCCAACCCTCGTCATAGCCAGGGTCAACACACAAACGGCCATTACAGAAACGTGCCTTGAGTTATCCAGAGCCTGGTTTTAAGCATAAGCCGGACAACTCCCCGTACCTTAAAATCGTTAAGATATGAACTGTTCTTTATCCAATATAGAACCAGAGGCACTGATTTAATTGAACCAGATTCAAATCATGCAGCTGTCTCCAGTGCATGTCATCTAAATGGAAAGAGGCCGATCAGCATTACTCAACTTAGAAGTGCTTCCAATTATGAGTAATCTGAAAGAGAAGCAAGCTCTCTTAAACATTACTATCAACTGAATACCCTACACAAGTATCTACATCTCCGATCACTTTGAAGAATCCCAATACTTGCAACACCTGGTTCTCTACTTTATTCATATACCTATAACTTCTCAAAACTCAGACCTTGTGTTTCTACGAAACACTTGTCTAAGAACTAGAGAAGTCATAAGTAAACCGAATGTAGTACGAGGACCAACCCCTCTGTCCTAATGGACACTGGACAACATGCAATACTCTGTATAAGTCATTTGAGTCTAATAACTCAAACCCTGTGTGTCTTAGGTTGAAAACTGTACTTATGGTTATGAAGAATTACACCACTGTTCAATGCTCCTTACCTAATCATCCACTGATATAGGTAAATGTCATGGACATAATTTCAAAAAGGTAAATCTCACTCTATAAAAATAGACGTACAGATATATCAATTTGAAATTGGTGCATAACAGCGGATATTCAAAACCAAATATTTGCCGACCGGCAAACAACCCAGGCGATTTCCTCAAATATCACCAATTACAACGAATTCCGATATAATGAGGAAGATCACCTAATTCCCACTTGTAAGTCCACGGTAGCATCCCGGCCGTCTAACAGACGCCAAATGCGGAACAAAAACTTTTAATGAAACTGGCGCTATCGTGTACCGTAACCCGGATCTGCCATTAAAGCTAAACTAACAAACTACAAAGGGGTAGAAACGTTATGCCGAATGATCCGAGTCCTTCAGTCTTTAACCATCATCCCACGCTTTTTGCGGCTACTCCGATCTCCTGAATCTCCGTTCTTCTCGTCTGGGTGGCACCACGTCGACGGATCTTTAAACGGGCTCCCGCCTCTGAACCGAGGCAACTCGATCGTCAAGTTTGCTAAAAGAGACGACCAAGATGAAGTAGAGAATGAGTAGAACACTTTGTCTCGTTACGTCCAAGGCTATGGACGAACAGTTAATGAATTTGCCTTTTGGATCGGGTGGAAATGTGAAAATGAATCATATCTAATTTCTATGAACCCAAAACTTATATCTTTTTCCCAATCAAAACCCTATTCTCATCAAAGAATGGCCAGCCACTTTTATAGAAAGAGGAGGGTGAGTGTAGGAGCAAGGGGGGTGAGAGTAAGCAAAAGATCTAGATCAAAATATCATAGCATAAACAAAATGCATTAATGTAAAGTGATGAATCATAACCCTTGTCATCAAAAGCAATAAATGACCATTAATGCACTAATCCACCTCATCATCCTAGTCACCATTCTAGAACCTTCTAGAAGCATGACTCACCCTCATCAAGAAAAGATAAATCCGCATTTAACCGAATATCAAAATACGGCTGATAAAAAAATGGAAACTGACAACTTCCAAAAGTGATCCTGAAATGAATTTCAGGATAACCCCGTATCAGTATAAACATACCCGCATTTGTATTATGACCGAATACAAATGCTACTGAGACAAAGATATTATATCTACACGGTGTAAAACTGGGTTCCGGCTTAAACCAAAGCCTACCAGTATTATCTGCCCGAAAAACGACACGTGCGAAAACGCACGTGCTTTTTCCGAGCCTTGCCATATCACCATACGACCTCTACAACGTTTCGCCCGAACTTTGGAAAGTGTCTGTGGGGGAATCTAATGACTCATCAACACACTGGCACTGGGTATAACCACTAGCACGTCAGAGGTACGAGCTGTACATAACGTTTTCCTGTGTATTGATTGGAAGGGAAGCTGATGAGCTAACTCATCCATAAACCCTACTGAGCCTGACAGTGACAATGTATATACAATCCGGTCTATTCGTCTAAAGAGTATCGCATATCGAGTCTAGGGGGTGGATAAAGTCAGACCCCTAACAACGCGATAAATCGTGTCGGCAAGAAGCCCATCACCACCTGAGAAACTACTGATCCAAATCAGTAATTCTCCACTACCTCGGCCGAGGGTTTCTAGTGATGGCTACCCGTGCACTGCGCGACATCAACCCCCAATACCGGGAGAGACGAATCCCCGAGATCCGCTCACTTGCCTCCAATGTGGCTCGGGACTGTACCCAACTAAAACCTGTTTGCACAACTCCTTTGAGCGTGGTAGGTGTAGGGTTCCTAGGCACACTAATGAAGTCTCGCAACAGATCAAACATGGCCAATTAAAATTTTACAAGTACCGAGAAACCCTAATACGGATCGTTAACTAGATATATAGGTGATGCGATGCAAGTAAACAACTTTAACTTAAATGAAAGAAGCTACAACCTTTGTAGATCCAGTCCTCCACCTCCTAGGCTCCGTGATGACGTCCCTCCGCTGTCCAAATCGAATCCATGACTCTAGGATCGGCTTCATCGGAGAAATGGGCAGGCTAGGTCGTCGACTTCGATGCCGAAGATGATCTACATCGAGGCAACACAAGATCAAGCTCCAACTTCACCAAGCAATGAAACTTGTGAAGAAAACACCCTATACTACTTGGCAAGAGGTAGAGGATGAAGAAAATAAGAGGTGGGTTCACTTTAGAATTGGATTTCTCACTCTTTTACTCATGATGCCATTAATGGAGTCAAGCTTTCTTCTTGATCAAAAGGAAGAAGAAAAAGATAGAATATTATAAGAGTTACTTTTAAAATGAAAATAATATGAATACTTATCATATACTAACTATGGTCAAGTGTAGAGAGTAAACTAGGGTTAGGTGAATGGTTAGGTTAAGAGAAGAAAACAAAAATGGTCAAGGTTTCAACTCTTCATGAAGCTTCATGAAAGAAACAAAGAAAGCCACCATTTCCATTTTCTTTTCCAAAATAAATAATCAAAATCAATAAATGAATAAGTAAACAAAACTCCAACCATTCATATAACCATGGTTTAATCTTTACACATGCACAAGTTAACATGTATCATCAAACATGATACAATCAAGTGCACACAAAAATATATCACATATACAATGTGCACATCAAGTGAGAAAATCCTTTTAAAGTGAACCAATACTAGTTAATGCAAAGTAATATATCAAATATATAATTATACATTAAATCATTAAATCAACACCTGATTCAATGATCCGGTCATGTCGCATATAACCGACTAGTATCCAATGTATCGACTTATAGAATCAATCTTCGATTCGATAACTAGGTTATATCGCATACAACCAATCGAAACATTCATCGCGAGAATGAAATACGATATCACATACACGCATTATTCTCGGTCCCGCACATATCTCATATGCGCTCCTATTTCATTTTGCTTGAGCCAGGAAACCTCTGTGTAGGACTCTAAAGACTCGTCAATACGCCGGCAGCAGATGATGATCATATCAAGCACCCACAAGCCGCAAGCGGTCTGCTAAACGTAACGACCACCCGGGTATTGAGCGATCAGAAGATCGACGAGCAAGCCCGCTCACACTCCTGTGAATCCAACCAGTAACACTTACCGTATAGTCCTGTCTGTTCGTCTGATATGTCGCATATCTCGCCTAGGGGTGGTAAACGTCAGACCCCAATAGCTCGATAAGTCATGCCGACGTAAGGTCCACAACATTCGAGAAACTACTGATCACTCTTACCAGTATATCACTATAACCCTGGCAAGGGATTTCCTGTTATGGCCAGTCGAGCATAGCGCAACATCAACCCCCAATACCGTGAGAAACGAATCCCCTCCTATCGCTCATTGCCTCCATGTGAATCGGGACTGTACCTAAAAACCACCTGTTTGCACGGCTCAGTAGAGCCGTGGTAGGATGGAAATCAAAGCACAGTGGGAGACACACAAGACTCTATGACGATCTCAGGTCAACAGACTAAGCTGTACCAGTGTCACCAGAGAACTGCCATCTGACGTGAGGTGTAATACCGTCTGGGAGTTCTCGGCGAGTCCGTTCCGTGAACCTAGTCTCCACTAAGCACCCGCATACCATCTCCGATGTCAAACACCAATGGATATGGGATCATCCATCGCCCATCACATGGGTCGAGAAGATATACGCTAGTCTACTCTGGAATATCGATGCCCCGTCTCGATATTCCCACGACTAGGAACATTAAAGGATGTACTCATTGACTACCCAGGCCCCACTAGTATGATCTGCATCATAGTCCTGGAAGTCGAGTACACATCCTAAGGGCTTTATCAACATGTAACAGAGAGACAGTAAATATACATGTTAAGATAAAAAGCAACCAGATAGCATACTATCATGTCGAGCAAGAAAGTCCTACCTGTATATGTCCCAGCATCCACTACTATATACATCCAATGTACAGTAATGGCCTCTAGGGCATACATATAACTAACAATCTCCCACTTGCACTAGGGCCATCTGTAGCAGTGGTTGCAGTATCTAATACTCAACCATCCCATATGAGTCTCTCTCTGGGAAAAGGCCTTCGTGAGTGGATCCGCTGTGTTGTCCTCTGAGTCTACTCTCCTTACCTCGATCACCCTGGAGATCAACTATCTCCATGATCAGGTGATGCTACTTCAGAATATGTCTGGGTCACTGATGGGATCATGGTTCCTTGGCCAAAGCCACACTTCTATTGTCACACAATGGTGGGAACCTAGTTCATCTTATGGACCAATATACATCCAAACTGCCTCTTTGGTAGCATCTTTAATAGCGATGTTACCAGCCTTTATCGTCTAGTTTGCCACGGTATCTAGCTTGGAACTCTTCTAACATACTGTCCCTTCACTGAGGGTAAAGACAATGCCTGCGACTGACATTCAGTTGTCCTTATCACCCTGGAATCTTTCCAGTGATTTTCCCCAGGATCAACTGATACCATCTCACTTCAATTAGTGAGAATCCTAACATCCATTTAGATCTCTCTCATAGACCCAAATCTCAGGATTAAGGAGGTATCACTTTGATCCTATATGGAGAATCTATGTGATAAGAGGAGATCGACCGATCGTAGCATAGGAAACTATTTTCCTATCAAGAGTGTGTTGTCCACGTACTCTACGAGGATCATTACCATACTCCATACTACCCTTTTGTACATACAAGGTTCATCTACCATTTTGATGAAGTCAAACTCTTTGACTACCACATCAAAACAGATGTTCCAACTCCGCGATGCCTGCTTTATCCTGTAAAGCAACTTGCACACGTTTCCGCTGCTCCCACTGTTTGCGAAGCCCTCTGGCTGTGTTCTTATTGACGTCCTCTTCTAAATCATTATTTAGAAAAGTAGTCATGGCACCCAACCACCAGATATCGCAGTTATGGTATGTAGCAGTGGCAAATAGGATCTGGATGGACTTAAGCATAGTCCCTAGAAAAGGTTTCATCATTATCCACACCTGGTTGATGACTAAAACCTTTAACAAGTCTACCTTTGAAAGTCTCAACTTTTCCATGTACACCAAGTAATCTTCTTAAGATATACTTGCTACTGATGGGGATTTAACCCTTCAGATATAGCAAACAAAGTCCATACTTTGTTGGTGTATATGGATTCCATCTCAGATCGCTAAGCATCCAGCCATTCTTACAGAGTCCCTACTCTTGATGGCCTGCTCGAAACTAGTTGGGTCATCATCCCATGATGCATTCCTCGCTCCCACTGTCATCGAGAAACCGAGGTATCTCTCAGGCGGATGAGGAACCCTACTAGATCGGCGGAGAGGCTGAGGTTCGTCGTGGACTATTGAATCCTTTGGTTCTGTCAAATCATCAGCTGCAGTTTTGTATAGCTGGAACCTTTCCAGTTCTACAGAACTGACTTTACCTCGATCTTGTCCGGATTTTGCTTTTGACATAGGCCAGACAATCCCAAATCTTAACTTACTTAAGAGAGAGGTTCTTCCCATACCATATCTCATATGGAATGGTAGGCAGTGAACTGATTCGAACCTAATTCAATAGGTATGCAGCTTCTCAAGTGCATAATTCCCAAAAGGAAATAGGAAACTCAGTAGTACTCATCATAGAGCACACCATATCTAATATTGTGCGATTGCTCCACCCCGATACACCGTTGTGCTGTGGTGTATTCAGAGGAGTAACACTGAGAAAGAATCTCATTCTCCTTTAGAATAGTCCAGAAATTCTATGCACAAGTACTCTCCTCCCTGATCTTATCATAGGACATAATATTTATACCCTTATTGATTCCCTACTTCTAGCTTATATTCTGTGAATATCTCAAAAGGTTCAGACTCATGTTTCAACAGGAACATATGACTGAATCTTGAGAGATCATCAGAGAATGTAGTGAAGTACAAAGAATCGGTCCTGGCATATGTAGACAGGAGACCTTACATACATCATCATGTATCAGTCCCAAGAGTTTACTAACTCTTTCTCTGTTTCCAATAAACAGAGCTATGGTCATCTAATCTTTGTGACATGACTGGCAAGTTTAACAAGATGTAAATTCAAAATGATTTAAATAAGCATCTAAAATGTAACTTCAGCCGGTCGGGTCGCATTGATGTGACCTAGTCTATAATGCCTCAAGAAGGATTCATTCATTTCTGAACTCTTCCTTTTGTGTGTGTTCTGTATACTAGGAACTGTGGTTTGATTTAGAACGTCAATGCTTTTAGATAACGTGCCTGAACCGATCAACTTTTGATATAGGAAATGTTCAAAACATTATCCAACAATACAAAATTATATCCTTCTTTACTAATAAATAGACCGATATGATTTTGTATATCAGGTTCGGTATCTAATAACATTTGTTCAGAATCAATGTACTGGTAATACAGGGTGACAGTGACGAACAGACTTGGCTGCAACACTTGCCCCGTTTTCTGTCTCATGAAACTTATCACCCGTTCTCATTTTTTCTACCTTTCGGCAGCCCTATGTAACAGATTACATATCTGGGATCCTGATCCGGTATCAAATACCCAGGATGCAGAGGATACTGAGAAATAGTTCTTTATAACGAACACACCCGAAGAAGATGCATCATATGCACTTTCTTCGTTTGGGCGGCATAGAAATTCTGGTATTCCCCTATTTCCTGCTCTGTCTTATAACAATTATAAGTTAGAGCAGGACCAACGTTCCCCAGCTCAGTATAACAAGCGGGTTCGGTCAATACATCCATATTATTATCTTGATTAAGGCGTGATATGGTCTCTACCTGGAAAGAGAGAGAAGAAAACACTCTGCGTGCGCTCTTGCAAGATTAGATTGGTTATTTATTTTATCTAATTAGGATGGCTCCCACTGTTTTTATCAAATCTTCCTTCAAACCCTAAAAGGAAAGACTAGCCGGGATTAATTACACTCAACAAGTTCGCCAATCTTTCAGCCAGGCCAATGTCGGTACTTTGAGGGAGGTTCCCCGTGCTTTCGCACGGACCTAATTACAGTAAACCTCGTTTTCCCAGAGGCGTAACCTCGTTGACACCTTTCTAGACACCTACTTGATCGGCTAATTGCAAAGTGCAAAACTCTCCCAGGAATAACAATTACTCGCAGTGGGTATCGGGATCCAACTATCATATAGAAGGTATGCAATCTCATTGCAAGTTTCAACACTTGAAACTCCCGATAAATGTTTTTACCCCTAGCACCTATGACCTTAACTATGGTCAACAAATCATAAGTACTAGTCAAGTTCTACCCGTCATTTCGTGATTAATTAGACCCACTCACATGACCCTTAACTAAGGTCAACAAAGTCACGCGACTGTCCTAACTAATCGCATCATATGCGGTGTAGGAAGACATCACTTAGCTACCGTACACTGTGCCTTGACTATGGTCAACAAACACAGCACGAATACTAAGTACTCTACTTCCTAAAATGACGGAGGGTTGCGAATGGTTTTTGAGAAAACCTTTAAGGCTTTGAACTTGATCTCGTTGCGGAATCAAATGGTTTTTAAATGGAGTGTTTTTGAGTCTTTTCTAGTTTTGCTAAAGGGGTCACTCCCGGTGAAGGGATCGTCGGCCCTTTCCTCATCGAATAAGGTGCTGGATATATCATATATACCGCTGTGCAAAGCAGAAACTATAGAAGCAATTAAAAGACAAACCGAGAGTTGTAGCATCTGCCAGTTATTGCTAAAGGAGTCACTCCCGGTGAAGGGATCTCGGTCCTTTCCTCATCGAATAAGGTGCAGGATGTTCTATAAGGAACACCGTGATGCAAAGCAAGAACTGTGGCTACCTGTTTATTTTGAAATTTGATTCCACAACGTCTTTTAGGTTTATTTTCTTTCATTAATCTCATTAATGAATATCCCATCATTTAAGTCCACCTAATCATCACAGATAAATATAACGTACGCTTATGCCATCCGCATTCGCCTCGATGTCCCGTCTGCACCGTTAGGTTAGGTAACTAACGGCAGAGCGGGGCAGGGCTAGCGCGGGTGTAAAACATAAGCAACGTCTATATAATATATTATATATACTATATATTATATCTATCACAGAACATCACAAGATCACATCACAGATAACGCAGCAGAAAATATCATATGAAATATTGGATATACTAGGACGTCCGTGTTTTTAATACGAGCCAGTATAAACCACGGATTCCACGGTCGTGATGAATAGCCAATCCCACACGCCTAGACCCCTACGAGAGTGGCAAGCAACCCTACCAATTCTTGGGTTAGGAGACCCGAACTCGACTCCTCGAGATGGTCTCCCACTGGACCCTAGAACCCGGTTACTTGTGCTCCCCTCCTTGGGTCTATCCTTATGCGGAAAAGTAAATAATATACAAACGGTGACAACTTCCGCAACCTGGAAGTGCCCCAATAAAAGAATATTACATACAAGTTTTTACATGAATGAAAATGAAAAAACACTCATCTCACATAAAACCCCCCGGCTATTCGAACACGACGATCCAATATAACATATCCAGCAACACATAACATCACATGTCATCAACGTAAGTAAATATGCGCATCCCAATTGTCGTTGACATATAGCAACGAAACCGGCGATATCACATATTACACTTACGGTCACAGAAAAGAAAGTGTAAAACTACAACAGTAGGAATCCGCAACCTCTTTAGACATCGCATGCCTAATCAAATGAATTCCTTAGACATCAGATGCCTAACAATTATAAACCCCACATTTTAGTCTCATTATCGAAAACACTTTTCAATATCAAGTCGGGCAATTCAACAAGATTCCCGACATTCTGATCGAATACTCGTCGCAAACTTTATTAGGCGGCCGCACCCCCGATACCGTCGACGAAGTGCACCAAGGCGGAACACCGCTGCCGCGAGCACCCGAACGGATGCTTTCGGCGACGGGGTTCTCCTACAGTCACCCGAACAGTTTACTCGGCGAGTATCCGTGTACACTACGTGATCGCGACGGACTTTTGATCGCATCAAAATTCCGTGGCAACCGATCAAGTGAGACTAAACTGCTAGATTTATAACATTCATTGAGTTATCTCATAACTACTTGTGAATTCCAATTATTGTATCACATTCCAGATAAATAGAAAAATGTTAAACTTTCCGATCGAACAATCGAACACCCAAGTTTTCCCGATACAGCTCAACACATGAAACAAGTTTAGAAACATCCAGTTCATGCCTCAGTACCAACGTTCCAGCCGTAGAAGGGTCAAGCAAACGACTCACATATGGCACGCCGTACTGCCCCAAACCCGAAGGTTCAAAGGGCAGTTCAAGACGGTCACATAATCGAGTTAAGGTTTGTTGTCTTCTAGAGGGACCATCACATTACTTGCACTACTTAGAACGTGATTAAACTACGGAAAAGTCCAACAATTGGAAATTTCCCGGCAGGGGAAAAAGTGGGTATTTATATCCAGTCGAACATTTTAACATATTCAACAAATTATCCGGAAAACACATAGACAAAGTTTGATAATCCGATCGAATCTACGAAGCTCCAAAACACCCCAGAAAACTCAACTCTTGAGTTCAGATTAAAATATCCCAGAAAACTCAGCACCACAAGAAACAAATTACTGTGCAAAATTGGAAGGCTTACGTCATCACGTTGCCACAGAAGCCAGGCTTCTGCCGCGGTTCCGCCGCGCATTGGACGTATCACTTGGTCAAATTTGCACCGTAATTCTTAGAATTTCCTGCTGAATTTTTTAAGCACTTTTAATCTGGAAAAAAGCCAGTTTTTGAAAAAAGTCTAGAGAGCATGGAAAAATTGGGGTTTCGGGTTCGATCGAGTTTCTAACATCGTCTACGCATCGCCTAAGGCTCTAGCTAGGCTCTGATACTACTGTAGGGTTCCTAGGCACACTAATGAAGTCTCACAACAGATCAAACATGGCCAATTAAAATTTTACAAGTGCCGAGAAACCCTAATACGGATCGTTAACTAGATATATAGGTGATGTGATGCAAGTAAACAACTTTAACTTAAATGAACGAAGCTACAACCTTTGTAGATCCGGTCCTCCACCTCCTAGGCTCCGTGATGACGTCCCTCCGCTGTCCAAATCGAATCCATGACTCTAGCATCGGCTTCATCGGAGAAATGGGTGGGCTAGGTCGTCGACTTCGATGCCGAAGATGATCTACGTCGAGGCAACACAAAATCAAGCTCCAACTTCACCAAGCAATGAAACTTGTGAAGAAAACACCCTATACTACTTGGCAAGAGGTAGAGGATGAAGAAATAGGAGGTGGGTTCACTTTAGAATTGGATTTCTCACTCTTTTACTCAAGATGCCATTAATGGAGTCAAGCTTTCTTCTTGATCAAAAGGAAGAAGAAGAAGATAGAATATGATAAGTGTTACTTTTAAAATGAAAATAATATGAATAGTTATCATATACTAACTATGGTCAAGTGTAGAGAGTAAACTAGGGTTAGGTGAATGGTTAGATTAAGAGAAGAAAACAAAAATTGTCAAGGTTTCAACTCTTCATGAAGCTTCATGAAAGAAACAAAGAAAGCCACCATTTCCATTTTCTTTTCCAAGATAAATAATCAAAATCAATAAATGAGTAAGTAAACAAAACCCCAACCATTCATATAACCATGGTTTAATCTTTACACATGCACAAGTTAACATGTATCATCAAACATGATACAATCAAGTGCACACAAAAATATATCACATATACAATGTGCACATCAAGTGAGAAAATCCTTTTAAAGTGAACCAATACTAGTTAATGCAAAGTAATATATCAAATATATAATTATACATTAAATCATTAAATCAACACTTGATTCAATGATCCGGTCATGTCGCACATAACCGACTAGTATCCAATGTATCAACTTATCGAATCAATCTTCGATTCGATAACTAGGTTATATAGCATACAACCAATCGAAACATTCATCGCGACAATGAAATACGGTATCACATAAACGCATTATTCTCGGTCCCGCACATATCTCATATGCGCTCCTATTTCGTTTTGCTTGAGCCAGGAAACCTCTGTGTAGGACTCTAAAGACTCGTCAATACGCCGGCAGCAGATGATGATCATATCAAGCACCCACAAGCCGCAAGCGGTCTGCTAAACGTAACGGCCACCCGGGTATTGAGCGATCAGAAGATCGACGAGCAAGCCCGCTCACACTCCTGTGAATCCAACCAGTAACACTTACCGTATAGTCCGGTCTGTTCGTCTGATATGTCACATATCTCGCCTAGGGGTGGTAAACGTCAGACCCCAATAGCTCGATAAGTCATGCCGACGTAAGGTCCACAACATTCGTGAAACTACTGATAACTCTTATCAGTATATCACTACAACCCTGGCCAGGGATTTCCTGTTATGGCCAGTCGAGCATAGCGCAACATCAACCCCCAATACCGGGAGAGACGAATCCCCTCCTATCGCTCATTGACTCCATGTGAATCGGGACTGTACCTAAAAACCACCTGTTTGCACGACTCAGTAGAGCCGTGGTAGGGTGGAAATCAAAGCACAGTGGGAGACACACAAGACTCTATGACGATCTCGGGTCAACAGACTAAGCTGTACCAGTGTCACCAGAGAACTGCCATCTGACGTGAGGTATAATACCATCTGGGAGTTCTCGGCGAGTCCGTTCAGTGTAACCAGTCTCTACTGAGCACCCGCATACCATCTCCGATGTCAAACACCAATGGATATGGGATCATCCATCGCCCATCACATGGGTCGAGAAGATATACGCTAGTCTACTCTGGAATATCGATGCCCCGTCTCGATATTCCCACGACTAGGAACATTGAAGGATGTACTCATTGACTACCCAGGCCCCACTAGTATGATCTGCATCATAGTCCTGGAAGTCGAGTACACATCCTAAGGTCTTTATCAACAAGTAACAGAGAGACAGTAAGTATACATGTTAAGATAAAAAGCAACCAGATAGCATACTATCATGTCGAGCAAGAAAGTCCTACCTGTATATGTCCCAGCATCCACTACTATATACATCCAATGTACAGTAATGGCCTCTAGGGCATACATATAACTAACAGTAGGGTAGTAATCTAAGCACAGTGGGAACTCACATGAGACAAACGACGATCTCAGGTCGATGAACTAACCTGTACACATGTCACCAGGGAACTGCTATGTGACGATATGTATAATACCAACTAGCAGGTTCCCGGCGAGTCCTGTCCGGTGTACTCATAACTCAATGAGCACCTGTATACATCTTAGGTGATCCTACCAACACCAGTGGCTTATGAGACCGGCCATCGCCCCTCGTCGGGGTCTCGACTGTATACACTAGTCTACTCTGGAGTATCGATGCCCTGTCTCGAAACTCCCACGACTAGGGACACTTTAAGGATGTGCTTACAGACCCCAGCTCCCACGTATATGATCACCATCATACTGCTGGCTGTCAAGAAGAATCCTATGGGCTCTATCAACATGCAATAGCGAACTAAAGCATGTAAACGATGATAAAGACAAACCGGATAGCATACTATCATCTCGAGCACGACTGTCATATCGGTATAGGTCCTGCCTCAATCATTGTAATCACGTACCTGCGATCCAATAATTGACTTTGAGGGCACTATCTCCAACAATCTCCCACTTGCACTTAAGGCTAATTATTGCGATTTCGCATAATCACAGCCCGTGTGATATCGAACATCCAACTCCTCTACTAATCAGTTTCACAAAGGTAGTTTGTAAAACTCTTGTGTTCGAGAAATAGCCTCAGTGAGTGGATCCGTCCTGATGTTTCTTTCTATATCTCTCTAAATCTCAAATTCGCGGAGAAAGCCATCTCCCGAATCGAGTAATCCCTGTCTTAGAATATGTCTGGATATCTGA
This sequence comes from Agapanthus africanus, assembly GCA_030015575.1. Classification (NCBI taxonomy): domain Eukaryota; kingdom Viridiplantae; phylum Streptophyta; class Magnoliopsida; order Asparagales; family Amaryllidaceae; genus Agapanthus; species Agapanthus africanus. The sequence goes on from JASDDO010000014.1 coordinate 384,399,699, forward strand.
TGGGATCTAGTTCATAAATGAACTCCAAATCCAAACTTCTTAGACTGTATCGATAACTGAACCTAATCAGTATCCAGCACCATACCTCCCATAGTATCCTCTTGGACCACCTGTCCATAATACTGTCCCTCGTCAGAGGGAAAATTATAACTGTTACAATCACTCTGTCATCCATGTCACCTTGGAAGCCTGGAATGATAACCGTCTCTCGAAGGAGGCTGCCGTCATCAAATCTGTAGAACAAGCACTTATGTTCTAAAACTGCTTCCTTATGTTTCTTCAGGTTTGGATTAATATAAACTTATCACATCTAGTGCAAAAACAACATCTGGTGTGGTACTTTGACATCACATGATTGACTCAATTGCCTAAGCAAGTGATCTGCCAATCATGCACTTCCCTCTCTTCTTTAGTCCGTAAGACACCTTTAAAGAGGGTGACTCCATCACCTGCAGGTACACCACCATGCCAGGAGTCATTTATTCTAAAATACTATCAGAATATTGTCAAAGTACCCATATTGGGAAACTACCCAAATCTAGATCTAAAACCGTAGATCTAGTAACCAGAATGTCAGATATTATATCAATATCCTTTGTGGAGAAACAACTGTGTGATGACCAAAGTACAACCGATCGTAGTATAGGAATTTTACTTCCTACTCTGTGTATGTCATCCAAATACCAGGACATCACACCCTACTACCTTCTCAAAAGATCCATCCCTTATTCTGATGAAGTCAAAGCTATGACTGTCTCATCAAAATTAGATGATCTAATCTCCACTATATCTGCTCAAGCCTATAAATAGACATAAGCTACTTGTCCACTATGCTTCCGCTGTTCCCACTGACTATGACAACCCTCTGGCAGAATAATATATACGTGCACTTCTAAAGCCAGTTTAGAAAGACGTTATACTTATCCACTTGCTAGGTCTCATTGTCTGGAACAACAGTAGTGTCAAGTCTGGGTAAACAAGAACCTCCCTGTCACCGTTCTTGAGGCTACCTGAGTACCTCTCGGGTGTCTAAGGTTACCCACTATATCTGCGGAGTGGCTAATGGAATGTCAAACCAGATTGAATAGATAGGTCCTATTAAATTTTCCGTAATCGTTTGCGGTTCTGGAATCACTTCCAGTTCTACCATACTCCCACTACTGTTTTTCTGAAAAAATCCATTTTCACTAAAACTGTGGCGAGTCAAGAACAATATCACTATTGATCTTCCAGATGGTCGAAAAATCAACCCTCGTCGAAGCCAGGGTCAACCCACAAACTGTCATTACAGAAACGTGCCTTGAGTTATCCAGTGTCTGGTTTTAAGCATAAGTTGGACAACTCCCCGTACCTTAACATCGTTAAGATATGAACCATTCTATATACAATATAGAAATAGAGGCACTAATTTAATTGGAACCATATTCAAATTATGCAGCTGTCTCCAGTGCATAACAACTTAATGGAGAGAGGCTACTCAGCATTACTCAACTTAGGAATCCATCCAATTATGAGTAACCTGAAAGAGAAACAAGTTTCTCAAAACCATTACTATCAACTGAATACCAATCACAAGAATCTACATCTTCGATCACTTTGAAGAATCCCGATACTTGCGATACCTGGTTCTCTACTTTATTCTTATACCCATAACTCTCAAAACTTAGACATTGTATTTCTAAGAAACACTTGTCTAAAAAATAGAGAAGTGATAAGTAAACAGAACATAGTACGAGGACCTACCCCTTCGTCCTGACGGACACTGGACAACATACAATTCTCTGTATAAGTCCGCTGAGTTTGAATAACTCAAAACCTGTGCATCGTAGGTTGAAAACTGTACCCACGTGATTTCCTCAAATATCACCAATTTCAACGAATTCCGATATAATGAGGATGATCACATAATTCCTAATAACTTACTCCCACTCATCATCTGTAAAACCATACAGATATGAAACCAGGTAAATACATACCCTGGAGTAACTATGTTATCGGGAAATCAGTTTGCAATTAACATTGCGCAGTGAAACTGAAACATGAAAATGTTTCGTAGGGGTATTTTGGTATTCTTAGTAATGCCTCTTCCATAATCTTATTCATGACTATAACCGTATATTTCTTTGCCATCACTCTAAATCCCTTTATTTGTCTTTATTCGTTACCTTCTGTACACCTCTTTAGGCTAAGCGGTTTTCTTCCTTCCCTACCGTTCGGCACCAGCCTATGGTTTGGAAGAAGATTATCCAGTAAGCATAATAGGTGTACCCTCATAGGAGTACTCGTATCTTGAGAGAAGGTGATGATAAAATACAACTGAATAATACCTTATTCTATTTCTCCCAAACTGGGAAAAAGGCAAAGGTGAAATAGGAGTGGCGATGAAGTACGCGGTTTTAGTCGTGAATGATAACAGTCGCAATTTACTCAGCCCTCTTTCTAATCCCTTTATTTTGTCTTTACATATTACCTTCTGCACACCCTACTTAGGCTAATTGGTTTTCTTTATTCCCTACCTTTCGGCACCTGCCTATGGTTTGAAATAAGACTATCCAATAAGCGTAATAGGTGTACTCTCCTAAACTAAGGAGCCCTCGTAACCTGAGAGAAGGTGATAATAAAAGACAACTGAATAAATTAATTCTATTTCTCCTGAACCTGGATCCATCCTCGAAGAAGTACATTCGAGTTCGTATATAACCATACGATGGATCTATCCAATGGAAGTGGATGTCCGTAGTAATACGGGGTGTTCTGAGAAACAAAAGGGGTAAACGAAGGAGTGGCAATGACTTATGCAACTATAGACATTTCAAAAGCCAGTATTTTAAGAAAGTTCGGTCAACTTGGTCACTGAGTTATAGTCTAGGGTCGGTTAAAGGTCGCTGCCAAAGAGAGAGAGAAAAGAAACACTCTGCGTGCACTCTAACCTATATCAGAATGGTTATCACTTTATCTAATCAGGAAACCTCCCACTGTAATCTCAAATTCTCCTCCAAACCTGAAAGAAGAATTAGTCGGGATCACCCGAGGAGTAAACCAACTCATCAGTGAGAATCGGGATCCAACTATCATCGCATGATAAGTTGATGGAAGCCACTCAAGTTATCACACTCCAGATGTTATGCGCATGCCTGGCAAGTTTCCTGTATATTTGAAACTCCCGATAAGAATTTTTGCCTCATGCTCTTATGACCTTGACGAAGGCCAACAAATCATAAGTCACATGTCAAGTTCTACCCGTCATTGTCCAGGTCAATTTGAACCCACCCGTACAAGCCCATGACGAAGGCCGACAAGGCTATACGACTGTCCCAAACCAACACATCTATCTATGCAACAAATGAATACCCAGCAACTACCAAACACCATGCCTTGACGAAGGCCAACAAACATAGCTTGAATACTACTGAATATCCATAAGAAATGACGGAGGGCTACAGCTGGTTTTTGGCAAATAACCATTAACGTAATGAACTTGATCTCGTTGAAGGAAACTGATAGCTTTTTATAAAAATATAGTGGCGAAAACTTTTTGCTAAAGAGGTCACTCCCGGTGAAGGGATCTCGGCTCTTTCCTCGTGGAATGAGGTGCAGGATATTCCAACTGAATACCGTGATGCAAAGCAACTTGTAATCGACTATATTAAAGTTACTACCCTGACGTAAACTTCTGCCCAAGGGGTCTCTCCCGGTGAAGGGATCTCGTCCCTTGCCTCGTCGAATGAGGTGCAGGATATTCCAACTGAATATCACTATGCAAAACAAAAGGAAACATCTTTGTAATAACACTTTAAAATTTGTTCCAACAACATCAAATAGGTTTGTTTTACTTCGCATTGATAAGAATCAACGCAGTCCCATCAATCAATCACACCAGAAAAGAGCGAAAATAAAATGTACGTATATGCCATCCTCATTCGTCATTGGGTCCCGTCATCACCCGTTAGGTTACTTAACTAACGACAGAGCGGGGACGGGACTAGCGCGGGTGTAAAACATATACAACATCTAATAGTATATATACCAATATACAGTAATCGTTCCAGGCATGATAATATGCAACATTACAGAAAAGTAATAAGCATCACAGAACAATACAGATAATCTGGGATCCCCGGGTTTCACAGAGCCGCTGCTGAAACCTGACGTTCCCCTGGCGTGTGGATAGCCTGTGCAATGAAACCTAGACCCCTACGGGTGCGGCAAGTTACCTGCCAAAACCTGAAGCGAGGTAGTCCCCACAGCATAGTGAATGGAACACCCGGCACATCACGGAATCCGGTAAATTGAGCACCCCTCCTTGGGTCAACCTGTACCCCCTACGAGTGTGGCGAATAGTCTGCCAATTCTAAAATAAGGCCCATTTGGCTCTTAAACCCAAGAGATACGGACCCGTTGCCCTCCAGAACCCGGCTATCCATGCACTCCTTCACGGGATAAACCTAGTACAGAAATAAAATATGTGCAACGGGTACATCGACCTCAACCTGGTCGTGCCCCAAAAGAATATTATACAAACAGGCAGTAACGGCAGTCCACATGTTGGACGCTCGCCCCGCAATATCAAATGTACAAATAAATCCAAACTGCACTATCATTGCACCCTACTATCCACCACGACATATCCGCAAAATCACAGCACAATAAAGAACATCAACGCGAATGTCACGTTCGCAAACCCGTCTAAAAGAACTATATCAATCAGACACGGTTTACCGATCAAATGACATTCCCGGTCAGAGATATAATGTAAATACTGTAAACTAACAAGTTTAAAATTTCGATCGACTAAATATCATGAAGTGGGCCCCACGTACATCTGGTGTACAATAACAAAATTTGGGCCCAAAAAACATATACCAAAAACCACACTTTCCCATGTAGAACTCACTGTAGAAATTTGGAGTGCCAATCTCACAATACTGCGGCGGATCCGCGGCCAAACCCATGTTTGGGCCGCGGATCCACGGCGGTTCTGTGGAATTGGGCCACCAAATTTCACCAGTTTTCTAATAAAAGCCTGCTCTGTTTTCTGAGATATGTAGAATTATTTTTAGAACCCTTTAAAAATCGACAGAAACTAGTGGCCTAAAAAATGTAGTTTTTGCGAAATCCGTTGGATCGATATTTTAAACGTGTTAACGCAAGTTAGTATAACTTAATGGTGAGGCTCTGATACCACTGTAAGTCAACGGTAGTGCCCCGGCCGTCTAACAGACGCCAAATGCGGAACAAAACTTTTAATGAAACTGGCGCTATCGTGTACCGTAACCCGGATCTGCCATTAAAGCTAAACTAACAAACTACAAAGGGTAGAAACGTTATACCGGATGATCCGAGTCCTTCGGTCTTTAACTATCATCCCACGCTTTTTGCGGCTACTCCGATCTCCTGAATCTCCGTTCTTCTCGTCTGGGTGGCAACACGTCGACGGATCTTTAAAGGAGCTCCTGCTTCTGAACCGAGGCAACTCGATCGTCAAGTTTTCTAAAAGAGACGACCAAGATGAAGTAGAGAATGAGTAGAACACTTTGTCTCGTTACGTCCAAGGCTATGGACGAACGGTTAATGAAGTTGCCTTTTGGATCGGGTGGAAATGTGAAAATGAATCATATCTAATTTCTATGCACCCAAAACTTATATCTTTTTCCCAATCACAACCCTATTCTTATCAAAGAATGGCCGGCCACTTTTATAGAAAGAGGAGGGTATGTGTAGGAGCAAGGGGGGGTGAGAGTAGGCGAAAGATCTAGATCAAAATATCATAGCATAAACAAAATGCATTAATGTAAAGTGATGAATCATAACCCTTGTCATCAAAAGCAATAAATGACCATTAATGCACTAATCCACCTCATCATCCTAGTCACCATTCTAGAACCTTCTAGAAGCATGACTCACCCTCATCAAGAAAAGTTAAATCCGCATTTAACAGAATGTCAAAATACGGCTGATAGAAAACTGGAAACTGGCAACTTCCAAAAGTGATCCTGAAACGAATTTCAGGATAACCCCGTATCAGCATAAACATACCCGCATTTGTATTACGACCGAATACAAATGTAACTGAGACAAAGATATTATATCTACACAGTATAATACTGGTTCCGGCTTAAACCAAAGCCTACCAGTATTATCTGCCCGAAAAACGACACGTGCGAAAACGCACGTGCTTTTTCCGAACCTTGCCATATCACCATACGGCCTCTACAACGTTTTGCCCGAACTTGGGAAAGTGTCTGTGGGGGACTCTAATGACTCATCAACACACTGGCACTGGGTATAACCGCCAGCACGTCAGAGGTACGAGCTGTACATAACGTTTTCCTGTGTATTGATTGGAAGGGAAGCTGATGAGCTAACTCATCCAAAAACCTTACTGAGCCAGACAGTGACAATGTATATACAGTCCGGTCCATTCGTCTAAAGAGTATCGCATATCGAGTCTAAGGGGGTGGATAAAGTCAGACCCCTAACAACGCGATAAATCGTGTCGGCATGAAGCCCATCACCACCTGAGAAACTACTGATCCAAATCAGTAATTCTACACTACCTCGGCTGAGGGCTTCTAGTGATGGCCACCCGTGCACTGCGCCACATCAACCCCCAATACCGGGAGAGACGAATCCCCGAGATCCGCTCACTTGCCTCCAATGTGGCTCGGGACTGTACCCAACTAAAACCTGTTTGCACAACTCCTTTGAGCGTGGTAGGGTAGTAATCTAAGCACAGTGGGAACTCACATGAGACAAACGACGATCTCAGGTCGATGAATTAACCTGTACACATGTCACCAGGGAGCTGCTATCTGATGATATGTATAATACCAACTAGAAGGTTCCCGGCGAGTCCTGTCCGGTGTACTCATAACTCAATGAGCACCTGTATACATCTTAGGTGATCCTACTGACACCAGTGGCTTGTGAGACTGGCCACCGCCCCTCGTCGGGGTCTCGACTGTATACACTAGTCTACTCTGGAGTATCGATGCCCTGTCTCGAAACTCCCACGACTAGGGACACTTTAAGGATGTGCTTACAGACCCCAGCTCCCACGTATATGATCACCATCATACTGCTGGCTGTCAACCAGAATCTTATGGGCTCTATCAACATGCAATAGCGAACTAAAGCATGTAAACGATGATAAAGACAAACCGGATAGCATACTATCATCTCGAGCAAGACTGTCATATCGGTATAGGTCCTGCCTCAATCATTGTAATCACGTACCTGCGATCCAATAATTGACTTTGAGGTCACTATCTCCAACACCAATAACTTACTCCCACTCTTCATCTGTAAAACCATACAGATGTGAGAATCATACCTGGTAAATACATACCCTTGAGTAAGTATCTAATCGGGAAATCAGTTTTCCTTTAACAGTACACAGTGAAACTGAAACATTGTAAATGTTTCGTAGGGGTATCCTGGTATTCCTAGTAATGCCTATTCCATTATCCAGATTCATAACTACAACCGTGTAATTCTTTGCTATCTTTCCAAATCCCTTTATATGTCTTTAGTCATTACCTTCTGTACACCCCTTTAGGACAAATGGTTTTCCTCCTTCCCTACCGTTCGGCACCAGCCTATGGTTTGGAAGAAAACTATCCAATAAGCATAATGGGTGTACTGTCCTAATCCTAGGAGCACTCGCAATGCGAGAGAAGGTGAAGATAAAAGACAACCGAATAAACCTTATTCCTATTTCTCCTGAACCAGAATCCATCCCCGAACTGGAACAAGATCCTTTCGAGTTCGTATATAACCATACGATGGAGTATCCAATAAACTGTGGATCTTCGTAGTGATACGGAGTGTTCTGGAGAAATACAAAGGTGATTTAGGATTGGCGAAGAAATACTTGGTTTGGTCATGAATAGCAGTCGCATTTTACTTTGCCCTCTTACTAATCCCTTTATATGTCTTTACTTAATACCTTCTGTAGACCATCGTTAGGCTAATTGGTTTTCTTCATTCCCTACCGGTCGGCACATGCCTATGGTTTGGAAGAAGACTATCCAATTTGCGTAATAGGTGTACTGTCTCCTAAACCAAGGAGTACTCGCAACCTGAGAGAAGGTAAAATGAAAAGAAAACTGAATAGTCCTATCCGTTTTCTCCAGGACCGGAAACCATCCTCGAATAAATCCCTTCGAGTTCGTATATAACCATACGATGGTTTTGTCCAATGGAAGTGGACGTTCGTAGTAATACGGGGTGTCCTGGAGAAAATGGTAAAAGTAGGAGTGGCAATGAGGTTTGCAACTCTGACAATCCAAAAGCCAGTGTTTAAGAAGGTTCGGTCAATTTTGGTCACTGAGTCATAGTCTTAGGGTCGGGTCAGTGGTCCCTACCAAAGAGAGAGAGAAAAGAATGAGTCATGGATAGGACTATTCAGTTGTCTTATCCATGCCAGGAACGGTTCTTCTTACTTCATTACATTCACTGACGATCTCTCATGATTTGGACATATGTTCCTGATGAAACACAAGTCTGAAGCTTTTGAGAAATTCAGGGAATATAAGCACGAAGTAGATAACCAAATGGCCAAAAGTATTAAGATTCTTCGATCTGATCGTGGATGAGAATACTTAAGCAATGAGTTCCTAGATTATCTAAAAGAGAATGGGATTCTCTCTCAGCTTACTCCTCCTTATACACCACAACACAACGGTGTATCGGAACGAAGGAATCACACCCTATTAGATATGGTGCGCTCGATGATGAGCAATGCTGAGTTACCTATTTTCTTCTGGGGTTATGCGCTTGAGACAGCAGCATACCTATTGAATCAAGTTCTGTCTAAATCTGTACCTACCACACCATATGAGATATGGAGTAGGAAGAGACCATATTTTAAACGAGTTAAGATATGGGGTTGTCCGGCCTATGTCAAAAGGCAAAATCCGGACAAACTCGAGGCACGATTAGTTCTTTGCAAGTTTGTGGGATATCCTAAGAATTCCCAAGGATATTTTTTCTACCGTGCTGAAGAACCAAAAGTGTTTGTTTCTCAATATGCCACCTTTTTGGAAAAGGAATTTCTTGCAAAAGAATTTAGTGGCAAAGAGGTAGAGCTGGAAGAGGTTCCAGTAACACAAACTGTAACTGAAGATTTAGTGGAACCAGAGGATTCGGTAGTACCCGACGAACCCCAGCCTCTCCGCTAATCTAGACGGGTTTCTCATCCACCTGAGAGATACTACGGTTTTCTCATTGATGGTGGAAGCGAGGATTGCATCATGGAAGATGATGACCTGACTAGTTTCGAGCAGGCCATCTCAAGTGGTGACTCTGTGAAATGGCTAGGTGCAATGCGATCTGAGATGGAATCCATGTACACCAACAAAGTATGAACTTTGGAAAATGCTCCTGAAGGGGTAAAACCCATTGGGAGCAAGTGGATCTTTAAAAAGAAATTTGGTGTAGATGGAAAAGTTGAGACTTTCAAAGCTAGACTTGTTGCAAAGGGTTTTCGTCAAAGACCAGGTGTGGATTATGACGAAACCTTTTCTCCAGTGGCTATTCTTAAGTCCATCCGGATCTTACTTGCCATTGCTGCATACCATGACTACGAAATCTGGAATATGGATGTTAAGACCGCCTTTCTAAACGGTGATTTAGAAGAGTGCGTATACATGACTCAGCCAGAGGGCTTCGTAGATAGTGGGAGCAACGGAAAGGTGTGCAAGCTGCTTAAATCCATTTATGGCTTAAAGCAAGCATCGCGGAGTTGGAACATCTGTTTTGATGTTGTAGTCAAACAGTTTGACTTCATCAAAAATATAGATGAACCTTGTATCTATAAGAAGGTAGCAGAGAGTAAAGTTGTCTTCCTCGTATTGTACGTGGATGACATACTCTTGATAGGAAATGATATTCCTATGCTGCAATCAGTCAAGCTCTTCATATCACAAAGATTCTCAATGTAAGATCTAGGTGATGCCTCCTGCATATTGGGAATCATGATCAATAGAGATAGATCTAAACGGATACTGGGATTGTCCCAATCCAGGTACATTGACACCATACTAAAGAGGTTTAGTATGGAAGAATCCAAGCGTGGGAACCAACCCACGATCTCTGGACTCACTCTCTCCAAAGAGATGTCTCTCAAGGCTAATTTGGAGAGAGCTCGCATGCAAGGGATACCCTATGCATCGGCAGTAGGCTCTATCATGTATGCGATGCTATATACCAGACCCGATGTAGCATACTCACTAAGTGTAGTGTGTCGGTATCAAGCAGATCCTGGAGAGAATCACTGGACAACGGTGAAGAACATTCTCAAGTACTTACGAAGGACTAAGGAGATGTTCTTGGTGTATGGTAATAGAGAACTCCAGGTGGAGTCCTTTACCGATTTGAGCTTCCAAAGTTATAAGGACGACTCTAAGTCGCATTCGGGATTTATCTTTGTAAGTTATATGTATGCCCTAGAGGCCATTACTGTACATACGATGTATATTGTAGTGGATGCTAGGACATATATAGGGAGGACTTTCTTGCTCGACATGATAGTATGCTATCTTGTTGTACTTTATCTTAACATGTACTCTGATTGTCTCTATGTTACATGTTGATAAAGCCCTTAGGATGAGTACACGACTACTGGGACTATGATGAGATCATACTAGTGGGGCCACGGTAGTCGACGAGTGAATCCTATAACTGTTCCTAGTCGAGGGTGTATCGAGACAGGGCATCGATGCACCAGAGTAGACTAGCGTATACGCATCTTGACCCATATGATAGGCGATGGATGATCCTATATCCATCGGTGTTTGGACATCAAGGATGGTGTACGGGTGCTCAGTAGAGACTGGGTACACTGGACGGACTCGCTGAGAACTCCCATATGGTATTACACCTCACGTCAGATGGCAGTTCTCCGGTGACACTGGTACAGAGTAGTCTGTTGACCCGAGATCTTCATAGAGTATTGTGTGATTGCCACTGTGCTTTGATTTCCATCATACCACGTCCAAGAGGGCGAGCAAAAAGGTGGCTTTTGGGTACAGTCCCGAATCACATGGAGGCAATGAGCGATAGGAGGGGATTCGTCTCTCCCAGTATAGGGAGTTGATGTTGTGCTGTGTTCGATTGGCTATAACCGGAAATCCCTGGCCAGGGTTGCTGAGATTTACTGGAAAGTGTTATCAGTAGTTTCTCGAACTGTTATAGACCTCATATCGACACGACTTATCGAGCTACTGGGGTTTGACGTTTACCACCCCTAGGCGAGATATGCGACATATCAGACGACGAGACCGAACTGTACGAGAGTGTTACTGTTTGGATTCACAGGAGAATGTGCAGGCTTGCTTGTTGATCTTCTGAGCACTCAAGACCTGGGTGGCTGTTACGTTTAGCTGACCGCTTGCAGCTTGTGGGTGTTTGATATGATCATCACCTACTGCCGGCGTATTGACGATTCTTTAGAGTCCTACACAGAGGTTTCTTGGCTCAGGCAAAACGGAGTAGGACCACATATGTGATATGTGCGGGACCGAGGATAATGCGATATGTGATACCTTATTATATTCTCGCGATATTTGATATCAGCCGGGTCATCGGATCAAGTGTTGATTCGATGAATCGGTAAATGAGATATTATTCGGTTATATGCGATATAGCCGGATTGTCGGATCAAGTGTTGATTAGATAATTTAATGTATAATAATATATATGATATATTAAATTACATTAACTAATATTAGCTCACAAAAAGATTCTTTTTTTCTCACTCGGGTAATACATTGATATATATGCGATATATGTTAATTGTATTATTTTATTTTGTTATAATAAATATTATATATGTGAAATATAATATTGTAACATGATATGGTTATTAATGCAACATGTTTAGTGGAGATTAAACATGGTTAGGGTTTGATTTGGGTTAATCATTTCTAGAAGTTCCTAAAAGGTTTTCTTTTTTGTTTTGGAAAAGATATTTTGCAAGACATTTCTTTAACTTAACCCTAACCCTTAACCCTAGTAAAATCTCTACAATGGTTACTTGAACCATGGTTGCATTTCTAACCTTATCAAGACTATCATTATTCATCACAAAAAGTTTTTTAATTCATATTATTATTCATCTTCTTCTTCCTTCTTCTTTCTTTCATGAAAAAAGCTTGCTTGATATTTCTAAGTGATGATTATGAGTGAGAATAAGAAAACAAATGAGAGCAAAAATCCAACTTCATCATCCTCATCTATCCTTGCCATTTAGATGAGGGTGTTCACCTTTTTAGCGAGTGAGAGCTCGTGTTAATGAAACATCATGTTAGATCATCATTGTTATCGAAGATCGGAAGAAAGATTGCATCATTCTCTTCGTGGAGCCTCTCGAGAGTCCGGATGCACGATGATCGCAGCGAAGGGACCTCAAAACGGAGCTTAATAAGTGAATGACTGGATCTACAAAGGTTGTAATCCCTCTCACTTAGTGTTAAAGAGTTTAACATGCTTGTTTTCGCCTAATCTCTAGTTTAAAGATTCGGCTTTGGGTTGTTCGGCACGGCTAAATTTTAAATCGGGCATGGTTGATACCTTGTAGACCCTTGTGGCAGTGCCTAGTAACCCTACAGTGGTATCAGAGATAAGCTAGAGTTTTAGGCGAAGTCTAGGCGAGGTTTAAAGTCCAATCGAACCCGGAAAACCCGATATACCCTAGTTTCTGGAAATTTTTCAAAACTGCTGATTTTTTAATATTAAAAATACTCAGAAAAACAAGCAGGAAAAAATGAGAATTACTGTGATGTACGGTCCATTAATGCGCTCACGTGACCGCGGAACCGCGGCCAAACCAAGGGTTTGGCGGCGGTTCCGCGGCCAAAATTTTGAATTAGTCCCTGGAACTTCATATATTTATTCTTAGGTCCTTTCTTGCCATTTTTTCTGGGAATTTTTTAATTTCACTCAAGTGTTGAGTTTTCTAGGGTTGTATTGGTGACTTGTTGATTCGATCGGATAATTTAACTTTGTTTAGTTTTTCCGGATAATTTTAGAAATTGTTAAAAAGTTCGAACGGATATCAATAACTCACTTTTTCCCCAGTCGGAAATTTTTTCAAAAGTTGGAATTTTCCTCGAGTTTGAAACTTTTTAAGTCATGCAAGTAACGCGGTGGACCCTCTAGAAGACAACAAACCTTAACTCGATTATGTGACCGTCTTGAACTGCCTCTGAACCTTAGGGTTTGGGGCAGTACGGCGTGCCACATGTGAGGCGTTGGCTTGACCCTTCTACGGCTGGACCATTGGTATTGTGGCATGTGATGGAGGTTTTTAAACTGATTTCAAGTGTTGAGATATATTGGGGAAATTTTGGGTGTTTGATTATTCGATCGGAAAGTTTAACATTATCAATTTATCTGGAATGTGATACAATATTTGGAATCCACATGTAGTTATGAGATAACTAATTTGAATGTTATAAACATAGCAGTTTAGTCTCAGATGATCGGTTGTCACGGGATTTTTATGCGATCAAAAGTCCGTCGCAATCACGTAGCGTACGCGGATACTCGCCGGGTAAACTTAACAGACAGCCACGCCCCAAAGCCCCGACCTAGTGACTGTAGGAGAACCCCGTCGCCAAAAGCTTCCGTTCGGGTGCTCGTGGCAGCGGTGTTCCGCCTTAGTGCACTTCGTTGACGATATCTGGGGGTGCGGCCGTCTACTAAAGTTTGAGACGAGCATTCGATCATAATGTCGGGAATCTTGTTGAATTGCCCGACTTGATATTGAAAAGAGTTTTCGATAATGAGACTAAAATGCGGGGTTTATAATTATTAGGAATGCGATGTTTAAGGAATTCATCTGGTTAGGCACGCGATGTCTAAGGAGGTTGCGGATTCCAACTGTTGTAGTTTTACACTTTCTTTTTTGTGACCGTAAGCGTAGTATGTGGTGTATCGCCGGCTTCGTTGCTATACATCAACGAAAATCGGGATACTCATACTTGCTTACGTTTATGATATGAGATATTATGTGTTGCTATGATATGTTGTATTGGATCGTCGCGTTTGAATAGCCGGGGGTTTTATGTGAGATGAGAGTTTTTCTTTTTTCATTCATGTAAAATTCATTTGTATATAATATTTTTTATTGGGGCACTTCCGGGCTGAGGATGATGTCACCATTGTATATTATTTACTTTTCCGCATTAGGTAGACCCAAGGCGGGGAGCACAAGTAACCGGGTTCTAGGGTCCAGTGGGAGACCATCTCGAGGAGTCGAGACCGGGTCTCCTAACCCTAGAATTGGTAGCGTTGCTTGCCGCTCTCATAGGGGTCTAGGGATGTGGGTTTGGCTATTCATCGCGATCGTGGAATCCGTGTTTTATACAAGCTCGTATTAAAACATGAACGTCCTAGTATATCCAATATTCCATATATGTTCTTCTGCTGCAATGTTCTGTGATGAGATCATATTACTGCCTGAGACGAATGATTATATTATAGATATGAGAAATATGTTATATTGCAGATTTCGTTTCAAAAGTGATGCTTGTGAAGCATATTAAAATGGTACTTCATTAATGAGATTAATGAAATAAAAGAAACCTAAGATGTTGTAGAAACTTGTTTAAAAAAACTGGTAGCTCTAGTTCTTGCTTTGCATAGCGGTGTTCCTTGTAGAACATCCAGCACCTTATTCGATAAGGAAAGAGCCGAGATCCCTTCACCGGGAGTGACCTCTTGTAAGTCCACGTTACCTCTCCCGGTACTTACGGGCTTGCGGAAATGATGAAAAACGATTTTTCTTGAGGTGGTAACATGGACTCAAAAACGGATCTTTGTTAAACAACTACCTAACAACCTAACTAGGAGTTTTACCTACTCGGCTAGGGGGCTATACCTTTCTTGAACTCCTTCATCTTCAACTCTTTGCGGTGTACGGATCGGCCTCACCTCGTCGTCTCCTTGCACCGAAGATGGATCCACCTGAAAGCTTCTACCTTTGGCTTCTTCTTCGAACTTGAAGAAACAAGAACACTTGGTTTGCTAAACATTGTGAACTAGGATGAGTAGAGAAGTGATATGGGTTTTCTTTTATCTCTAAGGCAATGTTTCTCAACTCATGAGAGGGAGTTGCCTTGACCTAGAGAGAGAGCAAGAGGAAGAGCAAGAGGGAGAGCTCAAGCAAGAGAGAGAAAGCAAATGAGAGAATGAGTAAGTCTTTTGTCATCCAAGCTCTCATAATCCAAAATCATCATAACAAATAATAGTAATCAAGTATTATGTGATGGTTCAAGTCAAAATGGCCATATCATTTCATGCACTCATTTTGCAAGAAGAAACAAGCAAGCAAAAGTCTTTGTCATGAAATGATAGCCATTGTAATGATGATGGTCAACTAGTCCAACCTAGTCAATCGGTTAACAAAGTCAACAAGTCAACAAAGTCAACCCCTCAACAACCATGTCACTATAATACTTAATTAATATTATTATTAATTATATTTCTTAATCTCATTAGGGTTTAGCAAAAAGTCAATAGTCAACAGTCAATAATCAACAACCCCAATGAGAATTCTCTGCCTCTGTCTCTCTGTCAACAGTGCATACACACCCGCATCCGTGTTCCTAGGAACACGAATACAAACGAGATAAAACCAATCCCAAATCTCACACTAGGATCTGGCTTAAACCAAAGTCCGCTAGTGTTAACTGTCCAGACACTAAACGTGCACAAGTGCACGGATGTGACTGAACCCTGTCGCAAAACCATGCGACCTCTACTCTTTTGCCTAAAGGCGAATAGCTTTCTGTGTGGGACTCTAAAGACTCGACACTACGCTAGCAGTGGGTTTAACCACAGACCGCAAGCGGCACTAGCTGTGCGTAACGTTCTCCACGTAGATGCCGACAAGAAGACTAACGAGGTGAAACCCATCTAAACTCCTACTGAGCCTGGATGTGACAATCTCCGTACAGTCCGGTCTGTTCGTCTGATAACATCGCATGGCGGTCCTAGGGGGCGGTAAACGTCAGTCCCCTAATAGAGGTACAAGTCGTGTCTGAGTGTAGCCCAGAACACACTGAGATAATACTGGAAACCTACCAGTATATCTCGCTTGCCCTGGCCAGGGACGACTTGTGTAATGGCTCTCCTAGACACAGCGCGATGTCAACCCCCAATACCGAGAGAGACGAATCCTGTCTAACCGTCGCTGCCTCCAAGTGCTTCGGGACTGCACCCAACTACTACCTGTTTGCACGACTTCTTTGAGCCGTGGTAGGGTAGTAATCAAAGTACAGTGGGAACACACTCGAGGCGAAGTGACAGTGTCAAGTCAGCGGACTAAGCTGTACTCATGTCACCTGGGAACTAATAACTGACGATAGGTATAGTACCAACCAACAGTTCCAGACGAGTCCTGTCCATTGTACTCGTAACCTAACGAGCACGCGCATACTATCTCAAGGACGACGTACTGACGGCTGTGGGACAGACCGTCTCCCACACTGGGATGAGAAGCGCATACGCTAGTCTACTCCGGAGTATCGATGCCCTGTCTCGATAGTCCTACGACTAGGGACCTGCATAAGGATGTGCTTTTGGATTCCCCAGCCCCCGCTAGTGTGACTGCCATCACAACACTGGTAATCAAGCAAAGATCCTAAGGGCTCCACTAATGTGTATAGGTGATATACTAAAATAAACACATGTACACATTAAAGCAGAAACAAACCAAGTAGCATACTGCTATATTGAGCAAGATTGTCTATACAAGGTGAATATCCCAAGCTTCCATTAAGTAATATACAAACTAGTATGATACAGTAATGGCCTCTAGGGCATATACACAAACAATCTCCCACTTGCACTAAGGCCATGTACTGGCGTATCGAAGAACTATCATCTCGATCAACCGCTCGAACTGAGTCTGGGGTAAGGCCTTTGTGAGTGGATCAACAGTGTTATCTTCCGTAGAAACTTTCCGAACCTCGATCTCCTGGCGACCCACGATCTCCCTGATTAGGTGATACCGCCTCAAGATGTGTCTGGACTTCTGATGGGACCTGGGTTCCTTCGCTAAAGCTATAGCACCGTTGTTGTCGCAATACAGAGGTATTGGATCAACAATGGACGGAACCACCTGAAGTTCTGTTAAGAACTTCCTTATCCAGACGGCTTCTTTTGCGGCATCTGCAACAGCGATATATTCTGCTTCCATCGTCGAGTCAGCAACGGTTTCCTGTTTGGAACTCTTCCAACACACAGCCCTCCATTGAGGGTAAAGACATAACCCGACATGGACTTGGAATCATCCTTGTCACTCTGGAAGCTGTAGTCAGCAAAGGCCTCGATCTAGAGGTCCTTTCCGCTATACACCAAGAACATCTCCTTAGTCCATCTCAGGTACTTGAGAATGTTCTTTACCGCTATCCAGTGTTTCTCCCCAGGGTTTGACTGATACCGGCTTACCACACTCAGTGCATAATCTACATCTGGTCTTGTACACAACATCGCATACATTATAGAGCCTACCGCAGATGCGTAGGGTATAATAGACATGCGATCCCTTTCCAAATCAGTCTTGGGAGACATCTCTTTGGTGAGGGTGATCCCGTGACAAGCCGGTAGATTACCGCGCTTGGAATCTTCCATACTGAATCTTTTCAGTATCGTGTCGATGTACCTGGACTGTGAAAGTCCTAATATCCTCTTGGATTAGTCACGATAGATCCGGATCCCTAGAATGTACGGGGCATCACCCAGGTCTTTCATGGAGAACCTGTGTGACAAGAATCCCTTGACAGATTGTAGCATAGGAATGTCATTTCCTATCAAAAGAATGTCATCCACGTATAATACGAGGAATACGACAGTTCTTGCTACAAATCTACGATAGATGCATGGTTCATCTGGATTTCTGATAAAGCCAAAATCTTTGACCGTCTCATCAAAACAGATGTTCCAACTCCGCGATGCGTGCTTTAGTCCATAGATGGAATTAAGAAACTTGCACACCTTTCCGCTGCTCCTACTCTGAATGAAACCCTCTGGCTGGTCCATATAAACACATTCCTCTAAATTTCCATTTAGAAAAGCGGTCTTTACGTCTATCTGCCAAATCTCATAATCATGGAAGGCAGCAATGGTAAGAAGGATCCGAATGGATTTCAGCATAGCTACTGGAGAAAAGGTCTCCTCATAGTCCAAACCAGGTCTTTGACGAAAACCCTTTGCAACCAGTCTAGCTTTATAGGTTTCAACCTGTCCATCTACACCAATCTTCCTTTTGAAGAACCACTTGCATCCTACGGGTTTTACCCCATCTGGAGCAACGTCCAACGTCCATACCTTGTTGGTGTACATGGACTCCATTCCGGTCCGCATTGCATCCAGCCATTTTACCGAGTCAACGCTCTGAATGGCCTGCTGGAAGCTAGTCGGCTCATCACTATCAATGATGCAATCCTCTCTATCCTCGTCTATGAGAAAACCGTAGTATCTCTCGAGTGGATGAGACTGCCTACTACTCCTGTGGAGCGGCGCAGGAATGTCATAATCTTTCGAACCCTCTGGTTCTTCTAAGCTTTCAGTAATAGCTCGTGGTTCTGGAATTTCTTCCAGTTCTATTGCGCTCCCACTTATCTGATTTTCCAAAAACTCAGTTTCCAAGAAGTGGGCTGGACGAGAAACAAAAATCTTTTGTTCCTCTTCGCAATAGAAGAAATATCCCTCGGAGTTCTTTGGATATCCCACAAACTTGCACTGTACTGAGCATGCCTCGAGTTTGTCCGCATGCTGCTTTTTGACAAAAGCTGGACATCCCCATGTCTTAATGTGCTTAAGATAGGGTTTCTTCCCACACCACATCTGATATGGTGTGGTAGGCACAGTCTTAGTTGGAACTCGGTTCAAAAGGTATGCAGCTGATTCTAGTGCATATCCCCAGAATGATCGCGGTAACTCAGCGTTACTCATCATGGACCGTACCATATCTAATAGGGTTCGGTTCCGTCTCTCCGATACACCGTTATGCTGCGGAGTGTATGGAGGAGTAAGCTGAGAGAGAATTCCATTCTCATTTAAGTAATCCAGGAACTCGGCACTTAAGTATTCACCACCTCGATCAGATCTCAGTGTCTTGATACTTTTGCCTGTTTGTTTTTCTACTTCATTCTTATATTCCTGCAATTTTCCAAAGGCTTCAGATTTATGTTTCATTAAGAAGACATATCTGTACCTTGAAAAGTCATCCGTAAAAGTAATGAAGTAAGAATAACCGCTTCGCGCATGTGTAGACATTGGACTGCACACGTCGCTGTGTACGAGTCCCAAGAGCTCGCTCGCTCTTACTCCGTGTCCAGTGAACGGAGTTTTTGTCATCTTTCCTTTGAGACAGGATTGACAAGTGGCATACGATTGATATTCGAACGGATCCAAATATCTTTCTCTATGTAACTTCGTCAACCTTCTCTCATTGATGTGACCAAGTCTACAATGCCATAAGAAAGCCCGATTTGTTTCCGGAGACTTTCTTTTGTGTGTATTCTGGACATTGAAAATATGTGGTTGGTTTAATACGTATATACCATTGCTTAATGTACCTGACCCAATCAGAACTTGATTAAGGTGAATGTTTACAAAATTACTTACAAACGCAAATTCATAATCTTCTTTAGATATTAAAGATACAGAAATGATATTACAAGTTGCGTTGGGTAAAAAAAAAGCAATTGCGTAAAACTAAAACATGTCCATCTGACATTCCCAGGTGATAGTCCCCCACGGCCTTAGCATCCATGCTAGCTCCGTTTGCAACTTTGAGGGTCATGTCCCCTGCCTTCAAAAACCTACGCTTTCTCAACGCCTGCAAAGAATTACAGATATGAGATCCTGATCCGGTATCCAATACCAAGGAAGTAGAGTTTATTGATAAACAGTTTTCAATAACATACACACCGGAAGCTGAAGCTGCAACTTGCTTCAGATCCTGTGTTCTGGCCTTCCAAGCCCTGCAATCTTTCTTCCTGTGTCCACTCTTATGACAGTAAAAGCACTCTTCCTTCCCCACAAGCTTTCCCGCTACCTTTGTTTCTTTTGCCTTTCCCTTCGTATCCACTTTACTAACACCGCCCCTTGGTTTGGCGGGGGCTTTCTTCTTCTTTCCCTTGGCTTTCGCTTTGGACCTAGAAGTGGAAGATCCTTCTACAAACAAAGTGGATGTTTCCCTACCTTTCTGTAGGGTTCCGTCTGCACTCCTCAGCATGTTGAAGAGTTCTGAAAGTTCAACTTCCTTTTCTTGCAAGTTGAAGTTCAGGATAAACTGGGCGTAAGTGGAAGGAAGGGACTGGAAAATCAAGTCCGTATAGAGCTCGTTCTCCAACGTGGTCCGAAGGTCCGCGAGCTCCTCAATGAAGCCAATCATCTTAAGCATGTGTTCCGCTACCGATGATCCGACGGCCATCCTTGCCGAAAACAGCTTTTTCGACACTTCGTATCTGGCGATACGAGATTGCTCTCCATACAGTTCTTTTGTATGGAGAAATATTGATTCAAGGTCCATATTCTCGTACCTCATCTGATGTTCATTGTCCATAGAGGCAAGCACGAGGCACTTAGCCTTCGCGCAATCGATTTCCCACGTCTTACGGATTTCCCTATCCGCGACGCTTGTTTTGGGACCTGGGACAGGGGGAGCTTTGGTGGTAAGAAGATACCCCAACTTTTCAAAAGTGATTGCCATTTTGATATTCCTTAGCCAATCTTTGTAGTTTGGCCCTGTCAGTATGTTTTTATCTAGTAGTAACTTAAGTCCGGTCATGATGTTTGGTCACTGCAATTAGGAGAGAGAGAAGAAACACTTTAGCATGATTCTCTTGCAAGTTTAGAATGGTTTTTAATTTGTCTAAACAGGATGGCTCCTACTGTCTCTCGAATCCCTCCTCAAACCAAAAAGAAAGAATTGGTCAGGATCAATCTCACCGTACAATACTTGCTTAACCGTTCGGCCAGGCTGGTGTCGGTACTTCGAGGGAGGTTTTCCAACGCTTTCGCGAAGTTCCTTAATTAAATAACCTCTTTTCCCTATGGGCGTAGCCCCGCTAACACCTTTCTAAACACCGACTTGGTTTATAGCATTGATCGTTAAGTGAGAAATTTCCCGAGGAGTAGCATATACTCACAGTAGGATCGGGATCCAAATATCATCGCGTGACGAAACTGAAGGAATCCTACCAGAATCATCACACTCCAAACGGTATGCAGAGCTAGCAAGTTTCAGTTCTTTTGAAACTCCCGATGTGGATTTTTGCCCCATGCTCTTATGACCTTGACTTTGGCCAACTAATCTTAAGTCACATGTCATGTTCTACCCGTCATTCTCCAGGTTAATTTGAGCCCACCCGCACATACCCTTGACTTTGGCTAACAAGGTAGAACGATTGCCCCAAACCAACACATCTATCTATGCTGCACATGTATACCCAATAGCTACCAATCACTATGTCTTGACTTTGGCCTACAAACATAGCTTGAATACTTATTGACCATTCATGTGAAACGACGGAGGGCTACGAATGGTTTTGGAGAAACCGTAAACGTAGTGAACTTGATATAATCGAAGGAACGAGATAGCTTTTAAAAGGAGTGGCTTAAGCTCCACATTTAAAAGTTATTTTTGAAAAGAAACCGAGTGGTTTTTGAAAGTGTTCCAACGACTTTTACTTGTTTTATTTTTCTTGCATTAATTTTAATGCGTCCCATCATTTAATCCTACCTTTGCAGAAAACAACCAAAATATGACGTACGCTTATGCCATCCGCATTAGCCACGGGGCCCCGTCATTACCCGTTAGGTTACTTAACTAACGACAGAGCTGTGGCTGGACTAGGGCGGATGCAAACCATAAGCAACGCCTAAATAATATCATATATAGATATATTGCAATGATAGCCATTTCAGATCACAGATGAACACATTGGATATACTAGGAATCCGCAATTCGTACGAGCCTGTAACGAAAAGCGGATTACACGGTCGCGATGAATAGCCAATACCCCACCCTAAACCCCTACGGGTGCGCCAAACTACCCGCCAAATATCCGAAGCGGAGCAACCTCCCTCAACGACGTGAGTAGGCCACTCGGCACTTTGAGATACCCGGTAGTTTGTGCACCCCACCTTGGGTCTATCCTAGGAGCAAAAACAGTAAAAGAAATTATACAATGACGGCTACAACCTCACCCCGGTTGTGCGGCCAAAAATAATATTACATCAATTACAAATTTACATGAATTGAAAGATAAAAGGAAAAAATCTCATCTCACAACCCCCCGGCTATTCATCCGTGACAATCCAATGAATTCATATACACATACCATCAACATTACAGATCACAGATATGTATAATCCCCACTAATCGACGTATAGCGAATAACGGACGTCAATACATATAACACATCACCGATATATACCCGTCAGCTTAAGTCTTTTAGAAGTTCGATCATCGTACGGATTTTTAGGCCCCAAAAACAAATTTTTCTCTCTGGAAAATCTGGGCAGAAAAATCATATTTTAAAAATCCCAAAACAACCCCAGAACCACACTGCAGGAAATTTGTGCCACGGCCGAGTCAACTCGGCCGCGGATCCACGGCGGGAGCATGCTCCCGCCGCGGTTCCGCGGCGCTTTGACCGAGCCAGTGGACCGAATTTCTTGCGTGTCTTTTAAAAAGCCTGAGTCGATTTTTGGTGCAAGATTTATTAATTTTTGAACAGAATACAGAATCGACAGAAACTTGATTTTTCGGTTTCGTTTCGCGACTTTTTCTCCGATCGAACTTCTAGTTACTTTGCTAACCTGTTAGATAGTGTTTAACTAGGATCTGATACCACTGTAAGTCCACGTTACCTCTCCCGGTACTTACGGGCTTGCGGAAATAATGAAAAACGATTTTTCTAGTGCTGGTAACATGGACTCAAAAACGGATCTTTGCTAAACAACTAACTAACAACCTAACTAGGACTTTTGCCTACTCGGTTAGGGGGATATACCTTTCTTGAACTCCTTCGTCTTCAACTCTTTGCGGTGTACGGATTGGCCTCACCTCGTCGTCTCCTTGCGCCGAAGATGGATCCACCTGAAAGCTTCTACCTTTGGCTTCTTCTTCGAACTTGAAGAAACTAGAACACATGGTTTGCTAATCCTTGTGATCTAGGATGAGTAGAGAAGTGATATGGGTTTTCTTTTATCTCTAAGGCAATGTTTCTCAACTCATGAGAGGGAGTTGCCTTGAGCTAGAGAGAGAGCAAGAGGAAGAGCAAGAAGGAGAGCTCAAGCAAGAGAGAGAAAGTAAATGAGAGAATGAGCAAGTCTTTTGCCATCCAAGCTCTCATAATCCAAAATCATCATAACAAATAATAGTAATCAAGTATTATGTGATGGTTCAAGTCAAAATGTCCATATCATTTCATTCACTCATTTTGCAAGAAGAAACAAGCAGGCCAAAGTCTTTGCCATAAAATGATAGCCATTGTAATGATGATGGTCAACTAGTCCAACCTAGTCAATCGGTCAACAAAGTTAACAAGTCAACAAAGTCAACCGCTCAACAACCAGTCACTATAATACTTAATTAATATTATTGTTAATTATATTTCTTATTCTAATTGGGGTTTAGCAAAAAGTCAATAGTCAACAGTCAACAGTCAACAACCCCAATGAGAATCCTCTGCCTCTGTCTCTCTGTCAACTGTGCATACACACCCGCATCCGCGTTCCGAGGAACACGAATACAAACGAGATAAAACCAATCCCAAATCTCACACTAGGATCTGGCTTAAACCAAAGCCCGCTAGTGTTAAATGTCCGGACACTAAACGTGCACAAAGGCACGGATGTGACCGAACCCAGTCGCAAAACCATGCGTCCTGTCGCAAAACCATGCGACCTCTACTCTTTTGCCTAAAGGCGAATAGCTTTCTGTTTGGGACTCTAAAGACTCGACACTACGCTGGCAGTGGGTTTAACCACAGACCGCAAGCGGCACTAGCTGTGCGTAACGGTCCCAGGTAGATGCCGACAAGAAGATTGACGAGGTGAAACCCATCTGAACTCCTACTGAGCCTGGATGTGACAATCTGCGTACAGTCCGGTCTGTTCGTCTGATAACATCGTATGGCGGGCCTAAAGGGCGGTAAACGTCAGTCCCATAATACCGGTACAAGTCGTGTCTGAGTGTAGCCCTGAACACACTGAGATAACACTGGAAACCTACCAGTATATCTCGCTTGCCCTGGCCAGGGACGACTTGTGTAATGGCTCTCCTAGACACAGCGCGATGTCAACCCCCAATACCGGGAGAGACGAATCCTGTCTAACCGTCACTGCCTCCAAGTGTTTCGGGACTGCACCCAACTACTACCTGTTTGCACGACTCCTTTGAGCCGTGGTAGGGTAGTAATCAAAGTACAGTGGGAACACACTCGAGGCGAAGTGACAGTGTCAAGTCAGCGGACTAAGCTGTACTCATGTCACCTGGGAACTGATAACTGACGATAGGTATAGTACCAACCAACAGTTGCCGATGAGTCCTGTCCAGTGTACTCGTAACCTAACGAGCACCCGCATACTATCTCAAGTACGACGTACTGACGGCTGTGGGACAGACCATCTCCCACACTGGGATGAGAAGCGCATATGCTAGTCTACTCCGGAGTATCGATGCCCTATCTCGATAATCCTATGACTAGGGACCTGCATAAGGATGTGCTTGTGGATTACCCAGCCCCCACTAGTGTGACTGCCATCACAACGCTGGTAATCAAGCAAAGATCCTAAAGGCTCCACTAATGTGTATAGGTGATATACTAAAATAAACACATGTACACATTAAAGCAGAAACAAACCAAGTAGCATACTACTATATTGAGCAAGATTGTCTATACAAGGTGAATATCCCAAGCTTCCATTAAGTAATATACAAACTAGTATGATACAGTAATGGCTTCTAGGGCATATACACTAACACCTCTTTAGTGAAACTAGCAGATGCTACAAACTCGGTCTGTCTTTTGATTGCTTCTATAGTTTTTGCTTTGCATAGTGATATTTGTGAAATATCCTGCACCTTATTCGATGAGAAAAGAGCCGACGATCCCTTCACCGGGAGTGACCTCTTTAGCGAAACTAGAAAAGCCTCAAAATCATTCCATTTAAAATCACTCGATTCTACAATGATATCAAGTTCATTACGCAAAGGGTTTTCTTAAAAACCTGTCGTAGCCCTCCGTCATTTTAGGAAGTAGAGTACTTAGTATTCGTTCTGCGTATGTCAACTTTAGTTGAGGAGTGGTGTATGGTAGCTAAGTGATGTCTTCCTACAAAGCATATGATGCGATTAGTTAGGACATTCATATGATTATGTCGACCATAGTTGAGGGTCATGTAGGGTGGGTCTGATTAATCATGAAATGACGGGTAGAACTTGACTAGTACTTATGATATGTTGACCTTAGTTAAGGTCATAAGTGCTAGGGGTAAAATTTTATTGGGAATTTCAAGTGTTGAAATTTGCAATGAGATTGCATACCTTCTATGAGATAGTTGGATCACGATACCCGCTGCGAGTAAGAGTTACTCCTGGGAGAGTTCTACACATTACAATT
The DNA here is from genome assembly GCA_030015575.1 of Agapanthus africanus. NCBI lineage: Eukaryota > Viridiplantae > Streptophyta > Magnoliopsida > Asparagales > Amaryllidaceae > Agapanthus > Agapanthus africanus. The sequence goes on from JASDDO010000014.1 coordinate 384,425,348, forward strand.
AGCCGATCAAGTAGGTGTCTAGAAAGGTGTAAACGGGGTTACGCCACTGGGAAAACGAGATTTACTTTAATTAGGTTCGTGCGAAAACACGGGGGACCTCCCTCAAAGTACCGACACCAGCCTGGCAGAAAGATTGGCGAACTTGTAGTGTGTAATTAATCCCGGCTAGTCTTTCCTTTTAGGGTTTGAAGGAAGATTTGACTAAAACAGTGGGAGCCATCCTGATTAGATAAATTAATAACCAATCTAATCTTGCAAGAGCATACGCTGTGTGTTTTCTTCTCCCTCTCTCTCCAGCTAGCGACCATATCACGCCTTAATCAAAATAATAATACGGATATATTGACCGAACCCGCTTGTTATACTGAGCTGGGGAACGTTGGTCCCGCTCCAACTTATAATTGTTATAAGATAGAGCAAGATATAAGGGATTACCAGAATTCCCGTGCCGCCCAAACGAAGAAAGTGCATGCTGATGCATCATCTTCGGGTGTGATCATTATGGAGAACTGTTTCTCAGTAACCTTTATGTCCTGGGTATGTGATACTTGATCAGGATCCCACATATGTAATTTGTTACATGGGCTACAGATAAGTAGAGAACTGAGAACGGGTGATAAGTTTCATGAGATAGAAACGGTGCAAGTGTTGCAGCCAACTCTGTTGGTCATTATCACCCTGTATTACCAGAATACATTGATTCTAAACGAATGCTATTAGATACCGAACCTGATATACAACATCATATCAGTCTCTTTATTAGTAAAGAAGGATATAATTTTGTATTGTTGGATAATGTTTCGAACATTTCCTATATCAAGAGTTGATCAGTTCAGGTACGTTATCTAAAAGCATAGACGTTCTAAATCAAACTACGGTTCTTAGTATAAGGAACACACACAAGAGGAAGAGTTCAGAAATGAACGGATCCTTCTTGAGGCATTGTAGACTAGGTCATATCAATGCGACCCGGCTAGCTAAGTTACATTTAGATGCATATTTAAATTTGTTTGAATTTACATCTTGTGAAACTTGCCGGTCATGTCACAAAGATAAGATGACCATAGCTCTGTTTATTGGAAACAGAGAAAGAGTTAGTGAACTTTTGGGATTGATACATGCTGATGTATGAAGGTCCCCTGTCTACACATGCCAAGACCGGTTCTTTGTACTTCATTACATTCTCTGATGATCTCTCAAGATTCAGACATATGTTCCTGTTGAAACACAAGTCCGAAACTTTTGAGATATTAACAGAATATAAGTTAGAAGTAGAGAACCAAAATACGGGTATAAGTATTATATCCTTTGATGAGATCAGGGAAGAGAATACTTGAGCACGGAATTCCTGTACTATTCTAAAGGAGAATCAGATTCTTTCTCGGCATTACTCCTCCGTATACACCATAGCACGATGGTATATCGGGGTGGAGCAATAGCACCTTATGTGATATTGTGTTCTCTATGATGAGTACTACTGAGTTTCCTATTTCCTTTTGGGAGTTATGCACTTGAGAAGCTGCATACCTATTGAATGTGGATTCAATAGTTTCCAACGAACCTCAGCCTCTCCGCCGATCTAGTAGGGTTCCTCATCCACCTGAGAGATACTTCGGTTTCTCTATGACAGTGGGAGCGAGGATTGCATCATGAGATGATGACCCAACAAGTTTCGAGCTGGCCATAAGGAGTAAGACTCTGTAATGGCTGGATGCTTAGCAATCTGAGATGGAATCCTTATACACCAACAAAGTATGGACTTTGGTTGCTTTATGTGAAGGGTTAAATCCCCATCAGGAACAAGTATATCTTGAGAAGATTACTTGGTGTACATGGAAAAGTTGAGATTTTCAAAGCTATGCTTAAGTCCATCCAGATCCTACTTACCACAGCTACATTCCATGACTACGATATCTGGTGGTTGGGTGTCATGACTACTTTTCTAAATGATGTTTTAGAAGAGAGCGTCTATAAGTACACAGCCAGAGGGCTTCATAGACAGTGGGAGCGGAGGAAACGTGTGCAAGATGTTTTATGTGATAAAGCAGGCATCGCGGAGTTGGAATGTATGTTTTGATGTTGAAGTCATAGAGTTTGACTTCATCAAAATGGTAGATGAACCTTGTATATACAAAAAGGTAGTAGGGAGTATGGTGGTGATCCTCGTAGAGTACGTGGATGACATACTCTTGATAGGGAAGGAGTTTCCTATGCTACGCTCGGTCAATCTCCGCTTATCACAAGGATTCTCCATATAGGATCAAAGTGATACCTCCTAAATCCTGGGTTTTGGATCTATGAGATAGATCTAATTGGATGTTAGGATACTCACTAGTTGTAGTGAGATGGTATCAATCGATCCTGGGGAGAATCACTGGAAAGGTTCCATGGTGATTAGGACGACTGAATGTCAGTCGCAGGCATTGTCTTTACCCTCAGTGGAGGGACGGTATGTTGGAAGAGTTCCAAGCTAGATACCGTGACATACTAGACGATTAAAGGCAAGATACATCGTTACCAAGGATGCTACCAAAGAGGCAGTCTGGATATATAAGTTCATGAGATGAACTTCGTTCCTACCATTGTGTGACAACGGAGTTATGGCTTATGCCAAGGAACCCCCGTCCCATCAGGAATCCGGATATAATTCTTAGGCAGTATCACCTGATCATGAAGATGGTTGATCTCCAGGGAGATCGAGGTTAGGAGAGTAGACACAGAGGACAACAGCGCGGATCCACTCACAAAGGCCTTTTTCCCAGTAGAGACTCTTACGGGATGGTTGAGTATGAGATACTTCAACCGCAGCTAATTGTTTGGTATGCGATACCACAACAGATGTCCCTAGTGCAAGTGGGAGATTGTTAGTTATATGTATGCCTTAGAGGCCATTACTGTACATACGATGTATATTGTAGTGGATGCTAGGACATATATAGGGAGGACTTTCTTGCTCGGCATGATAGTATGCTATCTGGTTGTACATTATCTTAACATGTACTCTGATTGTCTCTTTGTTACATGTTGATAAAGCCCTTAGGATGAGTACTCGACTACTGGGACTACGATGAGATCATACTAGTGGGGCCACGGTAGTCGACGAGTACATCATATAACTGTTCCTAGTCGAGGGTGTATCGAGACAGGGCATCGATGCACCAGAGTAGACTAGCGTATACGCATCTTAACCAATATGATGGGCGATGGATGATCCCATATCCATCGGTGTTTTGACATCAAGGATGGTGTACCGGTGCTCAGTAGAGACTGGGTACACTGGACGGACTCGCCGAGAACTCCCAGATGGTATTATACCTTACGTCAGATGGCAGTTCTCCGGTGACACTGGTACAGAGTAGTCTGTTGAACCAAGATCGTCATAGAGTCTTGTGTGATTCCCATTGTGCTTTGATTTACATCATACCACATCCAAGAGGGCGTGCAAAAAGGTGGCTTTTGGGTACAGTCCCGAATCACATGGAGGCAATGAGCGATAGGAAGGGATTCGTCTCTCCCGGTATAGGGAGTTGATGTTGTGCTGTATTCGATTGGCTATAACCGGAAATCCCTGGCCAGGGTTGCTGAGATTTACTGGAAAGAGTTATCAGTAGTTTCTCGAACTGTTATAGATCTCATATCGACACGAATTATAGAGCTACTGGGGTCTGACGTTTACCACCCCTAGGCGAGATATGCGACATATCAGACGACGAGACCGGACTGTACGGGAGTGTTACTGTTTGGATTCACAGGAGAATGTGCAGGCTTTCTTGTTGATCTTCTGAGAGCTCAATACTTGGGTGGCTGTTACGTTTAGCTGACCGCTTGCAGCTTGTGGGTGTTTGATATGATCATCACCTACTGCTGGAGTATTGACGATTCTTTAGAGTCCTATACAGAGGTTTCTTGGCTCAGGAAAAATGGAGTAAGAGCACATATGTAATATGTGCGGGACCGGGGATAATGCGATATGTGATACCATATTCTATTCTCGCGATATTTGATATCAGCCGGGTTATCGGATCAAGTGTTGATTCGATGAATCGTTAAATGAGATATTTGTCGGTTATATGCGATATAGCCGGATTGTCGGATCAAGTGTTGATTAGATAATTTAATGTATAATAATATATATGATATATTAAATTACATTAACTAATATTAACTCACTAAAAGTGTAACGTTTTGAAAATCGTTTCGGTGAAATTTCGAAAAAATCGGTAAAATAAGGGGGTTTTCTGTAAAAAGTCAAAATACAAATATCTTATTATAAAAATTAAATATACATATTCTAGCTATGTAATTGCTATTATTTGGAGTTTATTGAGCCGCTGGTGAAATTTAAAATTTTCTGAAAAAAAATATTATTTTATTATTATTTAAGCCGTCACTAATACATTTAATTAGGGAAAATTACAAATTGGAATGAGTTGAAACAAATTTTGTGCAACATAAAACATTAAATAAAATTTTATCATGTGGTTTTTGGAACGAAATCATTTGCCAAAACGGTTTAGAAATTATTGAAGAAAAAAGGCTTTTTTTTAGCGTAAGTGGATGTTTGGGGTACTGTATTTATCATTTTTCATCACCCCACACCCGTACCCACACCCACACACACCCATTTCCTCTACCCCTTGCTGAATTCAGCAGCCCCCCCCCCACTCATCCCCCCCCGCTTAAAAGTCAAAACAAACAAAGAAAAGAAAAGGAAAAGAATGTATAAGAATGGGCTTTTGACTTTTCTTTGACTTTGAAACCAACACTCTCTCTCTCTCACTCTGCCACTCACCTCACCCTCCCAATTTTCGGCCAGAACCAGCCCCCCCCATTTTCTCCAAGTATCCATCTTCCTTCACCTCCATTTCCTTCAAAAAAAAATCAACAAAAATCAACACAAACCCTCACAAAATCAAAATCCGACTCCTACCCATTTCTCTATAGCCAAAATTGCATGGATCTAGGGAACAAGATTCCAATTTGGGAGGCTATGTGTGTGCTTGTGGATCTTCAATTCATTGGGTATAAATTCTAACCATTTTTGCTTAATTAGTTAGTTAATTTCTTAAGGCTAAGTTGTTAAAATGTTAATTTTGCTCTTGTTGCTAATTTGATAATTCAAGAGTATGGTTTGAAGCTAATTTGGGTTTAACCATCACTAATAGGATAATCAAGTGTAGATTATCATCTTGTGGAAATGTAAAACCTAATCTAGTTGCTAGTTGCAATTTGTTAATTTAAAATTTGCAATAAATAAGCTTTTATGTAAACTAGATTTTTATGAAATGCATATATATGTGAGATTTAAATCTAGTTAGGGTTTTATATCATTTGAACATGGTTTAAGTGTGTAATTTATCATATTAAGGCATGTTAAATCAAACCTAGTAACTAGTTTGCAAATTGTATTTAGAATTTTACTATTTAAGCTAAATTGCAAACTAGAATTTTGGGATTTATGGAAATGAGTAAGTTTAAAATCTAGTAATGGTTTGGGTGGCTTAGTTAAGATATTTAGTGAGCATTGTAGCCACTAAAATCATTAAAACATTTAGTTTTGTACTAAAATGGAAATGTTTGCTTACTAGGTTTTCGGAAAAATCGCTTTTAAAGTGAGTTTGAGGTTTTTGTGAATTCTAACCTATTTCATATTATAATTAGTGTTTGTGAATGCGCAAATGGTGCGTTTGGGTTTTTTCTCGATGGTTTGACGTTTGGACATCGACATCGAGTGTTGGTTTGGCTATTTTTTTGCATTCGTAGGTGATAGGTTTAGACCTATGTGTGTTACGCGTGCCGATTTGGTTTTCGTATGCCGTTTCGATTTCGAATTGGGTTTTTAATGCGATGCGATGTGTCATGATACGTAGGTACCCTCACGAGAACTTCGAGAAGACAAGCAAGCGCGTGGCGACATCGATTTCGGCAAGTGAGGACCAGGTGAGTAGATTTATATCTACGGGGAGAAGTCGGGTGGATGGCGTATAGCACCCCCGCAGTCCGTGGTGGTGTATACGGATGCGTATACACACCAACAATTATTATATGTTATTTAGGATTAATAACGATGCTTAGGATGGATATTGGTGTGTTGGACTATTTTAGTGTTGCGAACCCTAGGGTAGTGTTGCACTACACATACACACATGCATACTTGCATACATTCCTATTGATATGTACTCATGGGATTCTTTATATTTATATGTTCATATGGGTATGGGACTATGTGTTCACATACGGATTTGAGGAGGATACTTGGGATTGAGCTGAGTCGATGAGATTTGATTTGAGGCCGTGAGATCGGTGATATAACAGGGTTCGTATCTTAGATACGACATGACGTTGTAGCGGGTCCTTGACGTAGTGTTTCACACACGTTCATGCATGCGTAGGCGGTATCAGTAGGGTACTAGACGTAGATCAGTACCCCGATCATGATAATTTGTAAAGAGGATACCAGGTGAATAATATGATGAATGTGATATTGACTCGTACCCAGATTTGGGATGCCGTACGACGGATTTACGTACGAGCTATATTGATGATTGAACCGCACTCTTGACTTGGGATGCATGATTATAGATATGGTATCAGCTATGATATTATTGAGGCGGGATCACCGACTATACATATACAGGTAGGTTTATGTATCGACTCAGATGTTAGGCGGTTTCCTTACCTGTAGTTCAGCTTGTTAGTTCAGCCGTATAGTTTAGTGTAGTTGTTAGATTAGATTAGACTTCTTACCTATTTCAAAAACTAACGAATCGTGGGCATTTTTAAAGACAGCTCAAGGGAATCTACGGATATTTCAAAAACGACGTATCTTTTCATAAAAACACCGTAGCCCCTATTTTCAAAACCCCATGATTCGTGTTATTTCAAAAGGCACCATTTGTAGGACTTATATTAGATTATTGTAGATTAGTTATCGTTGTGTCTAGTATTCAGCTCCCGCACATTATTGTTGTTCGCTCTGCCTCGCATATTGATTTTGCTGCATATTCCATTATTGACATCATGCTGTTAGGACACCAGCATCATTACCGATGATGCGTATGTACCACGTACACCTACTTGCCGGCTCACACACATCTTCATCGGTAATTGCCATGTCACGTACACTTTAGAGAATATAATTGCTTGACTTAGATTGTTAGCTAGTAGTGTTGACATGATATTAGTGTACTTCCCTTATATGCCATATTAGACATTGTAGTTATTACCTACCACTTCATGCATACTGTTATTCAGTTGTTCATGCCTAGTTCATTATCATTGACATATGCACTTGTGATGATTTCTTGAGATTTATGATATTTCTGGATTTGGGGAAAACCGCAAAACATATACAAACTTCTTCTTTCTCTTTCTAAATAAAAAGAGCGGTTTTTCCCATGATGTATGAGTCATCCACCATGAGTTTGCTGATAGATTTGGAGACCCGATTCGAGGAGTTGGATGAACCGTTTCGGGTACATGGTGGACCCGGTAAGGTACCTCGGGGCAAGAAGCTCGTGGTGATGATGATGAGCCTGGCAGGGGGAGACTACCTACCGGTGATTTTTCCCGACGTGTCAGATATCCGGAGGATACCGTCGTGGTCTTGAGATGGATGGTAGGGGCCGGTCTGGACTGACGGTGCCCTAGATATTGAGATTGAGACATTGAGATTCATGTTTTGTGTCGATGCTTGACACCGTTGATGCTGATTTCATTTATGATACCTCATTTTAAAAATACAAAGGAAATCTCACTAATTTATGAAAACAGTTTCTTCATTTACATGTATTCTGTTTTCATGCATTCATACCTCATTCATATAATATATTGCTACCTGAGGCACTGACACGGGCACATGAAATTATACTCGGGTTAGATTTTACCCTAGACATTGTCATAGGCTGCCTGTTATACATATATTTGAGGATATATTATGATCATTGACCTAGGTTGCGTTATTTATGCGATTTCTGTGCGTAGATATTTTTCTATTCATGAGTTGGCAACTCACCCCCGTTGTGCCCCAGTTTCTTGCAGGTTTGCCGTACAGGTTTCATTACGGCTTTGCGGGCTCAGTTTCATTCGGGTGACTTGCTAGTAGGTGGGTTTTTCTTGTATCGTACCCATCATATTACCATGTATAATATTATTCCGTTGTATCTAGTAAATTCCATCAGCCAAACATGTTTTTTTTTAGATAGAGACCAGTGTTGTTTATTCTTTCGACCTTAGAGTCGCTCGTTATATTTCTGGTGGTTTTGAGTTTCCTTTTGAGTTTTGATCCTCGCCGTTGGCGTTGTATATTTTATTGTTTGTGTGGTTGTGACCGTCGATTGACGAAGAGCTAGCTCCCGCTTGGGGATGCCTTTTTCTTGATTTCGTATACTATTCATGTTGTATCCCGTTTGGGGGCAGTATTTACAAAGGTGACTCTGCCGAAATTTTCAGTAAATTTTTGATGTTTTAAAAACCGCATAATTCGGCTTATGCTATTGAAATTACTTGCATTAAGTTGGTTTTTCCTACTCTCTACTACTCTTCTTGGTTTGGATTTCTGGGTTTTCGGTTTACTTAGATTACGTACGCCTCGAGACGTTCGTAGTTTAAGTGCCGGTCATGTTCCGTACTTTCGGGTCGTGACAAAGTTGGTATCAGAGCGTTAGGTTTTACCTTCGGAGCGTAGGATGACCCTTGGTTGATGGAATAGGTGACTAAAGTAGAGTGACATACCGTTGGTATGTTCCGCGGCATATTTACGACACGCCACTCCAATTATGAAGCCTTAGGATGTACATTTCCTTGTTCAGTATTATATTCCTTCCTGATCTAGCCTCGTCGGTACCAGTTTGGTTTTGCTGCTACGGTTACCGGCAGGGAGAGCTACGGCTAGAGTTGCGGTCAGCACAAGCTCGTCACGAACGAGGACAGACCAGGGCGAAATTCCGGCGACACACGATTGCAGAGATGTGTCATTTTACTGTGTTTCCGCGCCACGAGCGTTTGGAGGATCGCCTTTATGAGGTTACTCGGAGGTGCTGATCGACACTAGAGAATTGAGCCAATGATGGAGGCCAGCCAGATTTTGATGACCGTTGGTGTGTTGCTTACTCCTGATGATTGAGGCACGGTTCAGCATGCAGACGAGTGAGCCAGTTATTGCTGCGAACGACGAGATATCGCCCCAGATGTTGGAGCTATTGCAGTATAAGTTGTACTAAGAGATGATAGAAGGTCGCTAGTCATCGAGGATGAATGACTAGGACATGTGGATCGTTCGCCTACCCCGATGCGAGGTCATCAGATAGATTGATTCCAGCTAGAGACGACTTCACGCGGAGACGTTGGGGGTCGACAGAGACGATCGAATGTCAGAAACCTATTATTCCAAGTTTAAAGTAGTCGGAAAGACATACAGACAATTCTATGGTCCCTCTAGAAGAATGAAACCCTAACTCGACTTAATGACCGCGTGAAAGCCTTTGAACCTTCGGGTTTGCGGCAGTTCTACGGCGCCATTAGTGAGGCTTGGGTTTGCCCTTCTACGGCTGGACCACCGATGCTGTGGTATGTACTCGATACTATTAAACTGTGCCCAAGATGTTGAGCTTTTGGGGGATTATGAGGTTTTGACGACTCGATCGGATGGCTCGACTTAATTCGGATGCTAGGTGGTAAGATGCATTTCTTGGGAGACTCCAGATACGAGGATAGCCGTTGGAGCTCTGTCCATGCAGCCACGACGAGACGAGTCCGAAGCGGTCGACATTAGAGAAAATGGAGTAAGAGGTTCGTATAAGATCCAGATATGATGACGTTCCCCTCCACCGACATCAGAGATGCGATGCGCATGCCGAGGCAGAGTACTGGATATACCTTCCAGAAGGAGTCGCGATGAGTATGCAGTCGTTCCAGAGCAAGATGCAGATATAGGAAAGGACGATGACTTCCGGACAGTTGGCAGAGACGAGACATGGAATAGACCGTGAGCAGGATTCCTTCCAGGACACTGCTGCAATGATACTTGCACCCAGGATCAGATGTGTCACGTACATTCAGAGAGCCAGAGGCCGACTCCAGTGACATGTTGCTTTACGAGTGGTCGTGCGGATTGACCGAGAGATGACCAGAGAAGTGCCAGAACGGAATCGTCCCCGTTAGCACACCTGACAAGGCCGATGAGCCGATGGACCGAAAGATTGGTAATTCACAGTGAATACCTTGACCCAGGAGTGGTCATGGTTACGCACACCAGCAGGACAGAGTTCATGATCATCGACGAGACGTCCCACTAGTGACCGCGACAGTTGGCCGAGATTCTTAGAAGATGCGCTGGAGCAGTACTATTCCGCCATTACTGATTTCGATGTTTTGGGTGATTTATTCGCATGATTTGATTTTGATGATTGAGAATTTACCATTCTTGCACAGTGTTGCACTTGATATCGTTTTCGTGCTTGGGTTTCACATGTTTGTGATTTTACGGTTTCAGACATTTGAGTTGATTTTGTGCGTATGCACGCACACGATTTCGTTCCTGCACTCTGTATAGTATATATATGCTTGCAGTGCAGTGATACGCCTTTTGTGCACTTAGATGCACTGGACTTCGATTTCGAATGTGATACTCGATATTTGTTTTGTGCACCTTGTGCACCTGATTGATGTTGCGCACGTTCGGCGCTTGATATTGGATTTTATGATTTCATGCACGATGGATGCACCTGATTTGAATTTTCGTGCATGTCTTGAGATGCGATTTTGGTGCACACCAGATGCACTAAATCGAGATTTTTCGTGCATGTCAGATGCACCTGATTTTGCTGTCAGGCACACATGTTGCCTACGACAGATGTTTCGTGCACACCCGATGCACTTAGATGTTGTTTCTGTGCGCATGTATGGCACATTCACGGATTTTGATTCCCGTGCGCACCAGACGCACGTAGTATTCATGTGCGTATTTTGGGATTGATTTTTTTTTAGAGCAGTACGTTTTTATGATATGGCTATATGTTTTCGTACAGAGCAGGACTAGTCAGAGGACAGTACCTGAATATATTTTGCATGCATTGATAGTTATTGAGGGGATTTCCAAAAAGCGAGCTATAGCCTCAGTATTTACCTACGTGTCTGATATGACACGAAATGTTTAAAACAAGGAGACCCTTCTAAATTGTTTCCAAAACGGCGGAACGTACATTTCAAACAAAAGTATATATGTATATAGTTATTTTCTTATGGTAGACGTCCGCCACTGTGCAGTGTTATACGCGTGCACAGCGACTTAAAGTGATTTGGCATGCATTTCCTTCAAATACTTACATATATAGATTCGATATTTACATGTATAGTTTCGAGTTATGGCATATTGGTTTTGATTTGGATTTGGCATTGATGTCTTTTCCATGACTCCGATGATTGCGGGATGCTTGACGGAGTTTCGATTTGAGTTATATGCTCATTTTTCAAGCGCATGCGCTGCGCTACGATTTGTTTTATGTAGTTACAATTTCGGAGCCATGACGACTTGATGGTTTTTCTTAGATGTTTTTGTGTTTGGGGGAGTTTGAATTTAAATTCGGGGAACGAATTTCTTTAAGGGGGAAAGATTGTAACGTTTTGAAAATCGTTTCGGTGAAATTTCGAAAAAATCGGTAATATAAGTGGGTTTTCTGTAAAAAGTCAAAATAGAAATATCTTATTATAAAAATTAAATATACATATTCTAGCTATGTAATTGCTATTATTTGGTGTTTATTGAGCCGCTGGTGAAATTTCAAATTTTCTGAAAAAAATATTATTTTATTATTATTTAAGCCGTCACTAATACATTTAATTAGGGAAAATTACAAATTGGAATGAGTTGAAACAAATTTTGTGCATCATAAAACATTAAATAAAATTTTATCATGTGGTTTTTGGAACGAAATCATTTGCCGAAACGGTTTAGAAATTATTGAAGAAAAAAGGCTTTTTTTTAGCGTAAATGGATGTTTGGGGTACTGTATTTATCATTTTTCATCACCCCACACCCGTACCCACACCCACACACACCCATTTCCTCTAACCCTTGCTGAATTCAGCAGCCCTCCCCCCCCCACTCATTCCCCCCCCCACTTAAAAGTCAAAACAAACAAAGAAAAGAAAAGGAAAAGAATGTATAAGAATGGGCTTTTGACTTTACTTTGACTTTGAAACCAACACTCTCGCTCTCTCACTCTCCCACTCACCTCACCCACCCCATTTTCGGCCAGAACCAGCCCCCCCCATTTTCTCCAAGTATCCATCTTCCTTCACCTCCATTTCCTTCAAAAAAAATCAACAAAAATCAACACAAACCCTCACAAAATCAAAATCCGACTCCTACCCATTTCTCTATAGCCAAAATTGCATGGATCTAGGGAACAAGATTCCAATTTGGGAGGCTATGTGTGTGCTTGTGGATCTTCAATTCATTGGGTATAAATTCTAACCATTTTTGCTTAATTAGTTAGTTAATTTCTTAAGGCTAAGTTGTTAAAATGTTAATTTTGCTCTTGTTGCTAATTTGATAATTCAAGAGTATGGTTTGAAGCTAATTTGGGTTTAACCATCACTAATAGGATAATCAAGTGTAGATTATCATCTTGTGGAAATGTAAAACCTAATCTAGTTGCTAGTTGCAATTTGTTAATTTAAAATTTGCAATAAATAAGCTTTTATGTAAACTAGATTTTTATGAAATGCATATATATGTGAGATTTAAATCTAGTTAGGGTTTTATATCATTTGAACATGGTTTTAGTGTGTAATTTATCATATTAAGGCATGTTAAATCAAACCTAGTAACTAGTTTGCAAATTGTATTTAGAATTTTACTATTTAAGCTAAATTGCAAACTAGAATTTTGGGATTTATGGAAATGAGTAAGTTTAAAATCTAGTAATGGTTTGGGTGGCTTAGTTAAGATATTTAGTGAGCATTGTAGCCACTAAAATCATTAAAACATTTAGTTTTGTACTAAAATGGAAAAGTTTGCTTACTAGGTTTTCGGAAAAATCGCTTTTAAAGTGAGTTTGAGGTTTTTGTGAATTCTAACATATTTCATATTATAATTAGTGTTTGTGAATGCGCAAATGGTGCGTTTGGGTTTTTTCTCGATGGTTTGACATTTGGACATCGACATCGAGTGTTGGTTTGTCTATTTTTTTGCATGCGTAGGTGATAGGTTTAGACCTATGTGTGATACGCGTGCCGATTTGGTTTTCGTATGCCGTTTCGATTTCGAATTGGGTTTTTAATGCGATGCGATGTGTCATGATACGTAGGTACCCTCACGAGGACTTCGAGAAGACAAGAAAGCGCGTGGCGACATCGATTTCGGCAAGCGAGGACCAGGTGAGTAGATTTATATCTACGGGGAGAAGTCGGGTGGATGGCGTATAGCACCCCCGCAGTCCGTGGTGGTGTATACGGATGCGTATACACACCAACAATTATTATATGTTATTTAGGATTAATAACGATGCTTAGGATGGATATTGGTGTGTTGGACTTTTTTAGTGTTGCGAACCCTAGGGTAGTGTTGCACTACACATACACACATGCATACTTGCATACATTCCTATTGATATGTACTCATGGGATTCTTTATATTTATATGTTCACATGGGTATGGGACTATGTGTTCACATACGGATTTGAGGAGGATACTTGGGATTGAGCTGAGTCGATGAGATTTGATTTGAGGCCGTGAGATCGGTGATATAGCAGGGTTCGTATCTTAGATACGACATGACGTTGTAGCGGGTCCTTGACGTAGTGTTTCACACACGTCCATGCATGCGTAGGCGGTATCAGTAGGGTACTAGACGTAGATCAGTACCCCGATCATGATAATTGGTAAAGAGGATACCAGGTGAATAGTATGATGAATGTGATATTGACCCGTACCCAGATTTGGGATGCCGTACGACGGATTTACGTACGAGCTATATTGATGATTGAACCGCACTCTTGACTTGGGATGCCTGATTATAGATATGGTATCAGCTATGATATTATTGAGGCGGGATCACCGACTATACATATACAGGTAGGTTTATGTATCGACTCAGATGTTAGGCGGTTTCCTTACCTGTAGTTCAGCTTGTTAGTTCAGCCGTATAGTTTAGTGTAGTTGTTAGATTAGATTAGACTTCTTACCTATTTCAAAAACTAACGAATCGTGGGCATTTTTAAAGACAGCTCAAGGGAATCTACGGATATTTCAAAAACGACGTATCTTTTCATAAAAACACCGTAGCCCCTATTTTCAAAACCCCATGATTCGTGTTATTTCAAAAGGCACCATTTGTAGGACTTATATTAGATTATTGTAGATTAGTTATCGTTGTGTCTAGTATTCAGCTCCCGCACATTATTGTTGTTCGCTCTGCCTCGCATATTGATTTTGCTGCATATTCCATTATTGACATCATGCTGTTAGGACACCAGCATCATTACCGATGATGCGTATGTACCACGTACACCTACTTGCCGGCTCACACACATCTTCATCGGTAATTGCCATGTCACGTACACTTTAGAGAATATAATTGCTTGACTTAGATTGTTAGCTAGTAGTGTTGACATGATATTAGTGTACTTCCCTTATATGCCATATTAGACATTATAGTTATTACCTACCACTTCATGCATACTGTTATTCAGTTGTTCATGCCTAGTTCATTATCATTGACATATGCACTTGTGATGATTTCTTGAGATTTATGATATTTCTGGATTTGGGGAAAACCGCAAAACATATACAAACTTCTTCTTTCTCTTTCTAAATAAAAAGCGCGGTTTTTCCCATGATGTATGAGTCGTCCACCATGAGTTTGCTGATAGATTTGGAGACCCGATTCGAGAAGTTGGATGAACCGTTTCGGGTACATGGTGGACCCGGTAAGGTACCTCGGGGCAAGAAGCTCGTGGTGATGATGATGAGCCTGGCAGGGGGAGACTACCTACCGGTGATTTTACCCGACGCGTCGGATATCCGGAGGATACCGTCGTGGTCTTGAGATGGATGGTAGGGGCCGGTCTGGACTGACGGCGCCCTAGATATTGAGATTGAGACATTGAGATTCATGTTTTGTGTCGATGCTAGACACCGTTGATGCTGATTTCATTTATGATACCTCATTTTAAAAATACAAAGGAAATCTCACTAATTTATGAAAACAGTTTCTTCATTTACATGTATTCTGTTTTGATGCATTCATACCTCATTCATATGATATATTGCTACCTGAGGCACTGACACGGGCACATGAAATTATACTCGGGTTAGATTTTACCCTAGACATTGTCATAGGCTGCCTGTTATACATATATTTGAGGATATATTATGATCATTGACCTAGGTTGCGTTATTTATGCGATTTCTGTGCGTAGATATTTTTCTATTCACGAGTTGGCAACTCACCCCCGTTGTGCTCCAGTTTCTTGCAGGTTTGCCGTACAGGTTTCATTACGGCTTTGCGGGCTCAGTTTCATTCGGGTGACTTGCTAGTAGGTGGGTTTTTCTTGTATCGTACCCATCATATTACCTTGTATAATATTATTCCGTTGTATCTAGTAAATTCCATCAACCAAACATGTTTTTTTTTAGATAGAGACCAGTGTTGTTTATTCTTTCGACCTTAGAGTCGCTCGTTATATTTCTGGTGGTTTTGAGTTTCCTTTTGAGTTTTGATCCTCGCCGTTGGCGTTGTATATTTTATTGTTTGTGTGGTTGTGACCGTCGATTGACGAAGAGCTAGCTCCCGCTTGGGGATGCCTTTTTCTTGATTTCGTATACTATTCATGTTGTATCCCGTTTGGGGGCCAGTATTTACAAAGGAGACTCTGCCGAAATTTTCAGTAAATTTTTGATGTTTTAAAAACCGCATAATTCGGCTTATTCTATTGAAATTACTTGCTTTAAGTTGGTTTTTCCTACTCTCTACTACTCTTCTTGGTTTGGATTTCTGGGTTTTCGGTTTACTTAGATTACGTACCCCTCGAGACGTTCGTAGTTTAAGTGCCGGTCATGTTCCGTACTTTCGGGTCGTGACAAAGTTGGTATCAGAGCGTTAGGTTTTACCTTCGGAGCGTAGGATGACCCTTGGTTGATGGAATAGGTGACTAAAGTAGAGTGACGTACCGTTGGTATGTTCCGCGGCATATTTACGACACGCCACTCCACTTATGAAGCCTTAGGATGTACATTTCCTTATTCAGTATTATATTCCTTCCTGATCTAGCCTCGTCGGTACCAGTTTGGTTTTGCTGCTACGGTTACCGGCAGGGAGAGCTACGGCTAGAGTTGCGGTCAGCACAAGCTCGTCACGAACGAGGACAGACCAGGACGAAATTCCGGCGACACACGATTGCAGAGATGTGTCATTTTACTGTGATTCCGCGCCACGAGCGTTTGGAGGATCGCCCTTATGAGGTTACTCGGAGGTGCTGATCGACACAAGAGAATTGAGCCAATGATGGAGGCCAGCCAGATTTTGATGACCGTTGGTGTGTTGCTTACTCCTGATGATTGAGGCACGGTTCAGCATGCAGACGAGTGAGCCAGTTATTGCTGCGAACGACGAGATATCGCCCCAGATGTTGGAGCTATTGTAGTATAAGTTGTACTAAGAGATGATAGAAGGTCGCTAGTCATCGAGGATGAATGACTAGGACATGTGGATCGTTCGCCTACCCCGATGCGAGGTCATCAGATAGATTGATTCCAGCTAGAGACGACTTCACGCGGAGACGTTGGGAGTCGACAGAGATGATCGAATGTCAGAAACCTATTATTCCAAGTTTAAAGTAGTCGGAAAGACATACAGGCAATTCTATGGTCCCTCTAGAAGAATGAAACCCTAACTCGACTTAATGACCGCGTGAAAGCCTTTGAACCTTCGGGTTTGCGGCAGTTCTACGGTGCCATTAGTGAGGCTTGGGTTTGCCCTTCTACGGCTGGACCACCGATGCTGTGGTATGTACTCGATACTATTAAACTGTGCCCAAGATGTTGAGCTCTTGGGGGATTATGAGGTTTTGACGACTCGATCGGATGGCTCGACTTAATTCGGATGCTAGGTGGTAAGATGCTTTTCTTGGGAGACTCCAGATACGAGGATAGCCGTTGGAGCTCATTCCATGCAGCCACGACGAGACGAGTCCGAAGCTGTCGACATTAGAGAAAATGGAGTAAGAGGTTCGTATAAGATCCAGATATGATGACGTTCCCCTCCGCCGACATCAGAGATGCGATGCGCATGCCGAGGCAGAGTACTGGATATACCTTCCAGAAGGAGTCGCGATGAGTATGTAGTCGTTCCAGAGCAAGATGCAGATATAGGAAAGGACGATGACTTCCGGACAGTTGGCAGAGACGAGACATGGAATAGACCGTGAGCAGGATTCCTTCCAGGACACTGCTGCAATGATACTTGCACCTAGGATCAGATGTGTCACGTACATTCAGAGAGCCAGAGGCCGACTCCAGTGACATGTTGCTTTACGAGTGGTCGTGCGGATTGACCGAGAGATGACCAGAGAAGTGCCAGAACGGAATCGTCCCCGTTAGCACACCTGACAAGGCCGATGAGCCGATGGACCGAAAGATTGGTAATTCACAGTGAAGACCTTGACCCAGGAGTGGTCATGGTTACGCACACCAGCAGGACATAGTTCATGATCATCGACGAGACGTCCCACTAGTGACCGCGACAGTTGGCCGAGATTCTTAGATGATGCGCTGGAGCAGTACTATTCCGCCATTACTGATTTCGATGTTTTGGGTGATTTATTCGCATGATTTGATTTTGATGATTGAGAATTTACGATTCTTGCACAGTGTTGCACTTGATATCGTTTTCGTGCTTGGGTTTCACATGTTTGTGATTTTACGGTTTCAGACATTTGAGTTGATTTTGTGCGTATGCACGCACACGATTTCGTTCCTGCACTCTGTATAGTATATATATGCTTGCAGTGCAGTGATACGCCTTTTGTGCACTTAGATGCACTAGACTTCGATTTCGAATGTGATACTCGATATTTGTTTTGTGCACCTTGTGCACCTTATTGATGTTGTGCACGTTCGGCGCTTGATATTGGATTTCATGATTTCATGCACGATGGATGCACCTGATTTGAATTTTCGTGCATGTCTTGAGATGCGATTTTGGTGCACACCAGATGCACTAAATCGAGATTTTTCGTGCATGTCAGATGCACCTGATTTTTCTGTCAGGCACACATGTTGCCTACGACAGATGTTTCGTGCACACCCGATGCACTTAGATGTTGTTTCTGTGCGCATGTATGGCACATTCACGGATTTTGATTTCCGTGCGCACCAGACGCACGTAGTATTCATGTGCGTATTTTGGGATTGATTTTTTTTAGAGCAGTACGTTTTTATGATATGGCTATATGTTTTCGTACTGAGCAGGACTAGTCAGAGGACAATACCTGAATATATTTTGCATGCATTGATAGTTATTGAGGGGATTTCCAAAAAGCAAGCTATAGCCTCAGTATTTACCTACGTGTCTGATATGACACGAAATGTTTAAAACAAGGAGACCCTTCTAAATTGTTTCCAAAACGGCGGAACGTACATTTCAAACAAAAGTATATATGTATATAGTTATTTTCTTATGGTAGACGTCCGCCACTGTGCAGTGTTATACGCGTGCACAGCGACTTAAAGAGATTTGGCATGCATTTCCTTCAAATACTTACATATATAGATTCAATATTTACATGTATAGTTTCGAGTTATGGCATATTGGTTTTGATTTGGATTTGGCATTGATGTCTTTTCCATGACTCCGATGATTGCGGGATGCTTGACGGAGTTTCGATTTGAGTTATATGCTCATTTTTCAAGCGCATGCGCTGCGCTACGATTTGTTTTATGTAGTTACAATTTCGGAGCCCCGACGACTTGATGGTTTTTCTTAGAAGTTTTAGTATTTGGGGGAGTTTGAATTTAAATTCGGGGACCGAATTTCTTTAAAGGGGGAAGATTATAACGTTTTGAAAATTGTTTCGGTGAAATTTCGAAAAAATCGGTAAAATAAGGAGGTTTTCTGTAAAAAGTCAAAATACAAATATCTTATTATAAAAATTAAATATACATATTCTAGCTATGTAATTGCTATTAGTTGGTGTTTATTGAGCCGCTGGTGAAATTTCAAATTTTCTGAAAAAAATATTATTTTATTATTATTTAAGCCGTCACTAATACATTTAATTAGGGAAAATTACAAATTGGAATGAGTTGAAACAAATTTTGTGCATCATAAAACATTAAATAAAATTTTATCATGTGGTTTTTGGAACGAAATCATTTGCCAAAACGGTTTAGAAATTATTGAAGAAAAAAGGCTTTTTTTAGCGTAAATGGATGTTTGGGGTACTGTATTTATCATTTTTCATCACCCCACACCCGTACCCACACCCACACACCCATTTCCTCTACCCCTTGCTGAATTCAGCAGCCCCCCCCCACTCATCCCCCCCCCACTTAAAAGTCAAAACAAACAAAGAAAAGAAAAGGAAAAGAATGTATAAGAATGGGCTTTTGACTTTTCTTTGACTTTGAAACCAACACTCTCTCTCTCTCACTCTCCCACTCACCTCACCCTCCCCATTTTCGGCCAGAACCAGCCCCCCCCCCCAATTTCTCCAAGTATCCATCTTCCTTCACCTCCATTTCCTTCAAAAAAAATCAACAAAAATCAACACAAACCCTCACAAAATCAAAATCCGACTCCTACCCATTTCTCTATAGCCAAAATTGCATGGATCTAGGGAACAAGATTCCAATTTGGGAGGCTATGTGTGTTCTTGTGGATCTTCAATTCATTGGGTATAAATTCTAACCATTTTTGCTTAATTAGTTAGTTAATTTCTTAAGGCTAAGTTGTTAAAATGTTAATTTTGCTCTTGTTGCTAATTTGATAATTCAAGAGTATGGTTTGAAGCTAATTTGGGTTTAACCATCACTAATAGGATAATCAAGTGTAGATTATCATCTTGTGGAAATGTAAAACCTAATCTAGTTGCTAGTTGCAATTTGTTAATTTAAAATTTGCAATAAATAAGCTTTTATGTAAACTAGATTTTTATGAAATGCATATATATGTGAGATTTAAATCTAGTTAGGGTTTTATATCATTTGAACATGGTTTAAGTGTATAATTTATCATATTAAGGCATGTTAAATCAAACCTAGTAACTAGTTTGCAAATTGTATTTAGAATTTTACTATTTAAGCTAAATTGCAAACTAGAATTTTGGGATTTATGGAAATGAGTAAGTTTAAAATCTAGTAATGGTTTGGGTGGCTTAGTTAAGATATTTAG
Organism: Agapanthus africanus; assembly: GCA_030015575.1. NCBI lineage: Eukaryota > Viridiplantae > Streptophyta > Magnoliopsida > Asparagales > Amaryllidaceae > Agapanthus > Agapanthus africanus. The sequence goes on from JASDDO010000014.1 coordinate 384,445,741, forward strand.
TGAGCATTGTAGCCACTAAAATCATTAAAACATTTAGTTTTGTACTAAAATGGAAAAGTTTGCTTACTAGGTTTTCGGAAAAATCGCTTTTAAAGTGAGTTTGAGGTTTTTGTGAATTCTAACCTATTTCATATTATAATTAGTGTTTGTGAATGCTCAAATGGTGCGTTTGGGTTTTTTCTCGATGGTTTGACGTTTGGACATCGACATCGAGTGTTGGTTTGGCTATTTTTTTGCATGCGTAGGTGATAGGTTTAGACCTATGTGTGATACGCGTGCCGATTTGGTTTTCGTATGCCGTTTCGATTTCGAATTGGGTTTTTAATGCGATGCGATGTGTCATGATACGTAGGTACCCTCACGAGGACTTCGAGAAGACAAGCAAGCGCGTGGCGACATCGATTTCGGCAAGCGAGGACCAGGTGAGTAGATTTATATCTACGGGGAGAAGTCGGGTGGATGGCGTATAGCACCCCCGCAGTCCGTGGTGGTGTATACGGATGCGTATACACACCAACAATTATTATATGTTATTTAGGATTAATAACGATGCTTAGGATGGATATTGGTGTGTTGGACTATTTTAGTGTTGCGAACCCTAGGGTAGTGTTGCACTACACATACACACATGCATACTTGCATACATTCCTATTGATATGTACTCATGGGATTCTTTATATTTATATGTTCACATGGGTATGGGACTATGTGTTCACATACGGATTTGAGGAGGATACTTGGGATTGAGCTGAGTCGATGAGATTTGATTTGAGGCCGTGAGATCGGTGATATAGCAGGGTTCGTATCTTAGATAAGACATGACGTTGTAGCGGGTCCTTGACGTAGTGTTTCACACACGTCCATGCATGCGTAGGCGGTATCAGTAGGGTACTAGACGTAGATCAGTACCCCGATCATGATAATTGGTAAAGAGGATACCAGGTGAATAGTATGATGAATGTGATATTGACCCGTACCCAGATTTGGGATGCCGTACGACGGATTTACGTACGAGCTATATTGATGATTGAACCGCACTCTTGACTTGGGATGCCTGATTATAGATATGGTATCAGCTATGATATTATTGAGGCGGGATCACCGACTAAACATATACAGGTAGGTTTATGTATCGACTCAGATGTTAGGCGGTTTGCTTACCTGTAGTTCAGCTTGTTAGTTCAGCCGTATAGTTTAGTGTAGTTGTTAGATTAGATTAGACTTCTTACCTATTTCAAAAACTAACGAATCGTGGGCATTTTTAAAGACAGCTCAAGGGAATCTACAGATATTTCAAAAACGACGTATCTTTTCATAAAAACACCGTAGCCCCTATTTTCAAAACCCCATGATTCGTGTTATTTCAAAAGGCACCATTTGTAGGACTTATATTAGATTATTGTAGATTAGTTATCGTTGTATCTAGTATTCAGCTCCCGCACATTATTGTTGTTCGCTCTGCCTCGCATATTGATTTTGCTGCATATTCCATTATTGGCATCATGCTGTTAGGACACCAGCATCATTACCGATGATGCGTATGTACCACGTACACCTACTTGCCGGCTCACACACATCTTCATCGGTAATTGCCATGTCACGTACACTTTAGAGAATATAATTGCTTGACTTAGATTGTTAGCTAGTAGTGTTGACATGATATTAGTGTACTTCCCTTATATGCCATATTAGACATTGTAGTTATTACCTACCACTTCATGCATACTGTTATTCAGTTGTTCATGCCTAGTTCATTATCATTGACATATGCACTTGTGATGATTTCTTGAGATTTATGATATTTCTGGATTTGGGGAAAACCGCAAAACATATACAAACTTCTTCTTTCTCTTTCTAAATAAAAAGCGCGGTTTTTCCCATGATGTATGAGTCGTCCACCATGAGTTTGCTGATAGATTTGGAGACCCGATTCGAGGAGTTGGATGAACCGTTTCGGGTACATGGTGGACCCGGTAAGGTATCTCGGGGCAAGAAGCTCGTGGTGATGACGATGAGCCAGGCAGGGGGAGACTACCTACCGGTGATTTTACCCGACGTCAGATATCCGGAGGATACCGTCGTGGTCTTGAGATGGATGGTAGGGTCCGGTCTGGACTGACGGCGCCCTAGATATTGAGATTGAGACATTGAGATTCATGTTTTGTGTCGATGCTAGACACCGTTGATGCTGATTTCATTTATGATACCTCATTTTAAAAATACAAAGGAAATCTCACTAATCTATGAAAACAGTTTCTTCATTTACATGTATTCTGTTTTCATGCATTCATTCCTCATTCATATGATATATTGCTACCTGAGGCACTGACACGGGCACATGAAATTATACTCGGGTTAGATTTTACCCTAGACATTGTCATAGGCTGCCTGTTATACATATATTTGAGGATATATTATGATCATTGACCTAGGTTGCGTTATTTATGCGATTTCTGTGCGTAGATATTTTTCTATTCACGAGTTGGCAACTCACCCCCATTGTGCCCCAGTTTCTTGCAGGTTTGCCGTACAGGTTTCATTACGGCTTTGCGGGCTCAGTTTCATTCGGGTGACTTGCTAGTAGGTGGGTTTTTCTTGTATCGTACCCATCATATTACCTTGTATAATATTATTCCGTTGTATCTAGTAAATTCCATCAACCAAACATGTTTTTTTTAGATAGAGACCAGTGTTGTTTATTCTTTCGACCTTAGAGTCGCTCGTTATATTTCTGGTGGTTTTGAGTTTCCTTTTGAGTTTTGATCCTCGCCGTTGGCGTTGTATATTTTATTGTTTGTGTGGTTGTGACCGTCGATTGACGAAGAGCTAGCTCCCGCTTGGGGATGCCTTTTTCTTGATTTCGTATACTATTCATGTTGTATCCCGTTTGGGGGCCAGTATTTACAAAGGAGACTCTGCCGAAATTTTCAGTAAATTTTTGATGTTTTAAAAACCGCATAATTCGGCTTATGCTATTGAAATTACTTGCTTTAAGTTGGTTTTTCCTACTCTCTACTACTCTTCTTGGTTTGGATTTCTGGGTTTTCGGTTTACTTAGATTACGTACGCCTCGAGACGTTCGTAGTTTAAGTGCCGGTCATGTTCCGTACTTTCGGGTCGTGACAAAAAGATTCTTTTTTTCTCACTCGGGTAATACATTGGCATCTATGCGATATATGTTAATTGTATTATTTTATTTTGTTACAATAAATATTATATATGTGATATATAATATTGTAACATGATATGGTTATTAATGCAACTTGTTTAGTGGAGATTAAAATTGGTTAGGGTTTGATTTTGGTTAATCATTTCTAGAAGTTTCTAGAAGGTTTTCTTTTTTGTTTTGGAAAAGATACTTTGCAAGATATTTCTTTAACATAACCCTAACCCTTAATCCTAGTAAAATCTCTGCAATGGTTACTTGAACCATGGTTGCATTTCTAACCTTATCAAGACTATCATTTTTAATCATAAAAAGTTTTTTAATTCATATTATTATTCATCTTCTTCTTCCTTCTTCTTTCTTTCATGAAAAAGGCTTTCTTGATATTTCTAAGTGATGATTATGAGTGAGAATAAGAAAAAAAATGATAGCAAAAATCCTACTTCATCATCCTCATCTATCCTTGCCATTTAGATGAGGGTGTTCACCTCTTTAGTGAGTGATAGCTTGTGTTAATGAAACTTCAAGGTAGATCATCTTTGTTATCGAAGATAGGAAGAAAGGTTGCATCATTCTTTTCGTGGAGCCTCTAGAGAGTCCGGATGCACGATGATTGCAGCGAATGGACATCAACACGTTGCTTAAGAAGTGAAGGACCGGATCTATAGAGGTTGTAATCCCTCTCACTTAGTGTTAAAGAGTTTAACATGCTTGTTTTCGCCTAATCTCTAGTTTAAAGATCCGGCTTTGGGTTGTTCGGCACGGCTAAATTTTAAATCGGATATGGTTGATGCCTTGTAGACCCTTATGGCAGTGCCTAGTAACCCTACAGTCTTTACCCTCAATGGAGGGGCGGTATTTTGGAAGAGTTCCAAACAGGATACCGTTGCAGACTCGACGATGGAGGCTGAATACATCGTTGTCAACGATGCTGCCAAAGAGGCAGTCTGGATAAATAAGTTCATTAGTGAATTTGGTGTGGTTCCATCCATTGAGCATCCAATACCTCTATATTGCGATAACAATGGAGCTGTGTCTTTGGCCAAGGAACCCAGGTCCCATCAAAAGTCGAGACATATTCTGAGGCAGTATCACCTGATCATGGAGATAGTTGATTGTCGGGAGATCGAGGTCAGGAGAGTAGATACGAAGGACAACACTGCAGATCCACTCACGAAGGCCATTCCCCAGATACAGTTTGAGAGATTATTCGGGATGCTAGGTATGAGATACTACAACAGTTGACCTGAGTGCAAGTGGGAGATTGTTAGTTATGTATATGCCCTAGAGGCCATTGTTGTACATATGATGTATATTATAATGGATGCTTGGATATATATAGAGAGGACTTTCTTTCTCGTCATGATAGTATGCTATTTGGTTTCACTTTATCTTAACATGTTGACTAGTACTGGTTTACTGTCTTACTCTCACATGTTTATAAAGCCCTTAGGATCTGTACTCGACTACTGGGACTATGATGAGATCATACTAGTGGGGCCATGGTAGTCGATGAGTACATCCTATAACTGTTCCTAGTCGAGGGTATATCGAGACAGGGCATCGATACACCAGAGTAGACTAGCGTATACGCATCTTGACCCATATGATGAGCGATGGATGATCCCATATCCATCGGTGTTTGACATCAGAGATGGTATACGGGTGCTCAGTGGAGACTGGGTACACTGGACGGACTCGCCAAGAACTCCCAGATGGTGATATACCACACGTCAGATAGCAGTTCTACGGTGACACTGGTACAGGGTAGTCTGTAGACCCGAGATCGTCATAGAGTCTTGTGTGATTCCCACTGTGCTTTGATTTCCACCTTACCACGTCCAAGAGGGTGTGCAAAACGGTGGCTTTTGGGTACAGTCCCGAATCACATGCAGGCAATGAGCGAAAGGAAGGGATTCATCTCTCCCGGTATAGGGAGTTGATGTTGTGCTGTGTTCGATTGGCTATAACTGGAAGTCCCTGGCCAGGGCGGATACAGAGATTTACTGGTAAGTGTTACCAGTAGTTTCTCGACCCGTTATGAGCCTCACATCGACATGACTTACCGGTTACTGGGGTCTGACGTATACCACCCCTAGACTTGATATGCGACATATCGGACGAATAGACCGGACTGTGCGGGAGTGTTACTGATTGGATTCATAGGAGAACGTATAGGCTAGCTTGTTGATCTTTTGATCGCTCAATACCTGGGTGGCTGTTACGTTTAGCTGACCGCTTGCAGCTTGTGGGTGTTTGATATGATCATCACCTGCTACCGGCGTATTGACGATTCTTTAGAGTCTTACACAGAGGTTTCTTGGCTCAGGCAAAACGGAGTAGAGGCACATATGTGATATGTGCAGGACCGAGGATAATGCGATATGAGATACCATATTATATTCTCGCGATATTGAGATATGAACCGGGTCATCGGATCAAGTGTTGATTCGATGAATCAGTACATGATATATTAATCGGTAATATTCAATATAGCCGGATTGTCGAATCAAGTATTGATTCAATGATTTAATGTATAATAATATATATGATATATTGTATTACATTATCTAATATTGGCTCACTTTATTATTTCATTTTCTCACAGGGTAATACATTGATATATATGCGATATATGTTAATTGTATAATTTTCTTTTGTTGCAAATATATAATATATATATATATATATGTGATATATATTATTGCAACATGATATGATTAATAATGGAACATGTTTAGTAGAGTTTAAATAAGGTTAGGGTTTGATTAGGGTTAGCTCCTTCTTGATCCTTCTAGAAGGAATTCCTTTTGTCATGGTTAAGATATTATGGTTGATATTTATCCATGATTCATTCTTTAACCTAACAAAACCCTAGCCCTAGTTAATTCTCTACAAGGGTTATCCTTGTCATCCCTTGACCATGGTTCCATGATTATTCATATATTCATTTCTATTATTCATCATAAAAGGATTAATTCTTTTTCATCATCTTCTTCTCTCTTGAGCTTTGAGAAAGTTTACTAGTTATTCATTTTGTGATGATTTCTTGTGAGAAATTGATATAAAAAGATAGCGTAAATACTACTCCATCATCCTCATCTAATCTAGCCTATTAGATTTGAGTGTTCACCTCATTAGTGTGAGAGAGCTTGAGTTATTGCAACTTTGACGTAGATCATCGGAGAAAAGGAATACTACAAGCTAGCATGGATCGTTCGAGTCGTGGAGCCTCTCTTGAGTCCGGGAGATCGTGGATCGCGGTGAAGGGACTTCTACCCGGAGCTTATGAAGCGAAGGAGCGGACTACAAAGGTTGTAATCCCTCACACTTATTAGTAAAGATGTTTACTTGCATGTTAAACCCTAATAATCTAGCAAAGATCCCGGCTTTGGGTTGTTCGGCACGTCTAAAATTTTATTCGGGCATGGTTGATGCCTTATGAACCCTCACAAAAGTGCCTAGGAACCCTACACTATATCAGGTTCGGTATCTAAAACATTGGTTCAGAATCAATGTATTTGGTAATACAGGTGATATCTGCCAACATACTTGGCTGCAACAATTGCACCGTTTCTAACTCTTAAAACTATCGCCCATTCTCTGTTCTCTAGCTATCTGTAGCCCATGTAACTGATTACATATGCGGGATCCTGATCCGGTATCACATACCCAGGACGTAATGGATACTGAGAAAAAGTTCTCTGTAATGAACACACCGAAGAAGATGCATCAGCGTGCACTTTCTTCGTTTGGGCGGCACGGGAATCCTGGTAAACCCCAATTTTCTCCTCGGACTTATAACAATTATAAGTTGGAGCGGGACCAACGTTCCCCAGCTCAGTATAAAAAGTGGGTTCGGTCAATACATCCGTATTATTATCTTGATTAAGGCGTGACATGGTCGCTACCTGGAGAGAGAGAAGAAAACACTCAGCGTATGCTCTTGCAAGATTATATTGGTTATTAATTTATCTAATCAGGATGGCTCCCACTGTTTTAGTCAAATCTTCCTTCAAACCCTAAAAGGAAAGATTAGCCGGGATTAATTACACCTTACAAGTTCGCCAATCTTTCGGCCAGGCCAGTGCCGGTACTTTGAGGGAGGTTCCCCGTGCTTTCGCACGGACCTAATTAAAATAAACCTCGTTTTCCCATAGGGGTAACCCCGTTGGCACCTTTCTGGACACCTACTTGATCGGCTAATTGTAATGTGTAAAACTCTCCTAGGAGTAACTCTTACTCGCAGTGGGTATCGGTATCCAACTATCTCATAAAAGGTATGCAATCTCATTGCAAATTTCAACACTTGAAATTCCCAATAATATTTTGCCCCGAGCGATCTATGACCTTGACAAGGTCAACAAACCATAGACCGCAAGTCAAGTTCAACCCGTCATTTCCTTATTGAATTAAACCCACCTGCACGACCCTTGACAAGGTCAACAAAGTCGCACGACTACCCTTATCCATTCACATCATATGCTTATGCAGATAAGCACTAATCAGCTACCGCACACTACGCCTTGACAAGGTCAACAAACGCAGCACGAATACTAACTATTAATTATCTGAAATGACGGAGGGCTACGGCAGGTTTTTAAGAAAACATTTTGCGTAATGAACTTGATATCGTTGTAGAATCGAGTGATTTTGAAATGGAGTGTTTTTTAGGCTTTTACTAGTTTTGCTAAAGAGGTCACTCCCAATGAAAGGATCTCGGCTCTTTCCTTATCGAATAAGGTACAGAATATTCACAATACCACTATGCAAAGCAAGAACTAGAAAAGTAATCAAAAGACAAAACCGAGGGTTATAGCATCTGCCAGTTATTGCTAAAGAGGTCACTCCCGGTGAAGGGATCTCGGCTCTTTCCTTATCGAATAAGGTGCTGGATATTCCACAAGAAATACCGCTATGCAAAGCAACAACTAGAGCTACCTGTTTTGAAAATTCGATTCCACAACATCTTTAGGTTTATTTTCTTTCATTAATCTTATTCATGAAGTCTCATCATTTTAAGTTACCTAAACATCACAGATAAATACAACGTACGCTTATGCCATCCGCATTCGCCTCGATGTCCCCTAGTGCACCGTTAGGTTAGGTAACTAACGGCAGAGCGAGGCAGTGCTAGCACGGGTGTAAAACATAAGTAACATCTATATAATATATCACATATACTATATCCAGTATCCATCTCATCAATATATCAAATGATCACATCATAGATATCGCGACAGAAAACAACATATGAAATATTGGATATACTAGGATTTCCGGGTTTTATTTAAGCCTGTATAAAACACGGATTCCACGGTCATGATGAATAGCCAATCCCACACCCCTAGACCCCTACGAGAGCGGCAAGCAACCCTGCCAATTCTAGAGTTAGGAGACCCGGTCTTGACTCCTCGAGATGGTCTCCCACTGGACCCTAGAACCCGGTTACTTGTTCTCCCTGCCTTGGGTCTATCCTAATGCGGAAAAGTAAATAATATACAATGGTGACATCATCCTCAACCCAGAAGTGCCCCAATAAAAGAATATTATATACAATGAATTTACATGAATGAAAATGTAAAAACTCTCATCTCACATAAAACCCCCAGCTATTCAAACACGACGATCCAATATAATATCTCACAGCAACACATAACATCACATGTCATCGACGTAAGTAAATATGCGTATCCCAATTGTCGTTGACATATAGCACCGAAACCGGTGATACACCACATATTACACTTACGGTCGCAGAAAAGAAAGTGAAAAACTACAACGGTTGGAATCCGCAACCTCCTTAGACATCGCATGCCTAACCAAATGAATTCCTTAGACATCGCATGCATAACAATTATAAACCCTGCATTTTAGTCTCGATCTAGAAAACACTTTTCAATATCTAGTCGGGCAATTCAACAAGTTTCACGACATCCTGATCGAATGCTCGTCGGAAACTTTAGTAGACGGCCGAACCCCCCGATACCGTCGACGAAGTGCACTAAGGTGGAACACCGCTGCCGCGAGCACCCGAACAAATGCTTTTGGCGACGGGGTTCTCCTACAGTCACTTGGTCGGGGCTATAGGGCGTGGCTATCTAATAATGTTACCCGGCAAGTATCCGCGTACTCTACGTGATTGCGACAGACTTTTGATCTCATCAAAATCCCGTGGCAACCGATTATCTGAGACTAAACTGCTAGATTTATAACATTCAAATTAGTTATCCCATAACTACTTGTGGATTCCAAATATTGTATCCCATCACAAGATACCCGGACGACGTTAAATTTTCGATCGATTCATCAAAGTCCCACAATTTCCCGATAGCTCAACACTTGAGCACAGTTCAATAATACCCAGAATATGCCACAGTACCTATGCACCAGCCGTAGAAGGGCAAACCCAAGCCCCACTCATGTTTCCATGGAACTACGGTAAACCCTAGGGTTTGACCGCGGTTCCACGATTCAAAAAGTCGAGTTAGGGTTTCATTCGTCAAGAGGGTTCATAGACTTAGTTGCATGTTTTTCCGAATATGTTAAACTTGGAAAAATGGGTTTTTGATATTCGATCGAACTTTTTAACTTCGTCTAGACAACATGCGAATAACCCGAAAAAGTGTCAAAACTACGAATACGAAACAATCCAAATTGTTTATAGTGTAAGATTACATCACATGCAAAATTAGCAAAAACAAACAACACCTAAAACATCAAAACAAAGTCACTGGAACACACAAAAATTATCAGGGGAGGGGGCTCAGATTTGGCAGAGTTTGTACATATGGTGGCCGACTAAAATTTCTTTCAACTCCCTAAAATTTTCACAGTGTTCATAATATATCTCATACATCACTCTGTACTTGTTTAAAAATGTTTTTGACAAACTTTTAAAAACGACAGGAACTTCAATTTTCCGTTTCAAGTTACGGAGTTTTTTCGGTTTCGTGATCTTAACAAAATCCGTATAAATTTCGAGCATGGCTCTGATACCACTGCAGGGTTACCTAAGACGGCAGCAAGGTTTCGGGAGGCATCGTCCATGCCAAATTCAAAAATTTGTCATTATAGCTAACCCTAAACAAGAATCGTATACTAGAAATCGACGGAATAACAAATGCAAACACTTTGCAATAAGAAGTGAGCAAGGAATACAACCTTTGTAGACCGGTCCTTCACTTCAATAGCTCAGTGTAGTAGTCCCTTCTTTGCGATCATGAACTCCGGACTCTAGAGAGGCTCCCATGAAAAAACGAACAAGCTTGCTTCGATGTCTTCGAGGCCGAAGGTGATCTACGTCGAGGAGACACTAACCCAAGCTATTTCTACACTAGGTCAAGAACTTTTTGAAGAGGACACCCTATACTAAATGGAAAGTAGTTGAAAATGATGAAGTAGGAAGTAGGCTCACTTTAGAATTTATTTTCTCACATTATTTCTCATACCTCCATTGAAGCTAGAAAGCTTTTTGGAAGAAGAAGATGAAGAAGAAGATGAACTCATCCTAAGAGTTAATCCTCATCCAAATGATTTATTGCAACCATGGGTGAGTTAAGCCCTCATTCTTAACTCTTGTAGCGAGTTAACTATGGTTATGATAATTGGTTGGATTAATAAATATCAATGGTAAAACAAAATGGAGGACTTGGTCAATGATGACTACAAGCTTCTACAAGCTTATCATCCATGACAAAATCCCACCATTTTGTATTTACCAAAAAGAATAAAAACCCTAATAATTATCACATTCATATGTGTGTGTCTCATACACCCATCTTTCATGTATCATCAAACATGACACAAAATAATGTACACTTGTATATATCACACATATCCACATGCACAAACTAGTGAGAAATGAAATTATATGTGAGCTAATACTAGTTAATGTAATGTAATATATCTAATATATAATTATACATTAGATTATTAAATCAACTCTTGATTTAATAATCTGGCTATATCATATATAACCGACTAATATCATAATGTAACATCTTATCGAATCAACACTTGATCCGATAACCCGGCTATATCACATATAACCTTTCATGTCACACATCGCGAGAATAGAATGCGGTATCACATATCGCATTAATCTCGGTCCTGCACATATCACATATGTGCTCCTACTCAGTTTCGCTTGAGCCAGGAAACCTCTGTGTAGGACTCTAAAGACTTGTCAATACGCCGGCAGTAGGTGATGATCATATCAAACACCCACAAGCCGCAAGCGTTCTGCTAAACGTAACGGCCACCCGAGTATTGAGCGATCAGAAGATCAACGAGCAAGCCCGCTCACACTCCTGTGAATCCAACCAGTAACACTACCGTACAGTCCGGTCTATTCGTCTAATATGTCGCATATCTCGTCTAGGGGTGGTAAACGTCAGACCCCAATAACTCGATAAGTCGTGTCGATATGAGGCTCGTAACGGGTTGAGAAACTACTGGTAACACTCACCAGTAAATCCCTAAAGCAGCCTTGGCCAAGGACTTCATGTTATAGCCAATCGAGCACAGCGCAGCATCAACTCCCTATACCGGGAGAGACGAAATCCCTCCTATCGCTCATTGCCTCCATGTGATTCGGGACTGTACCAAAAAACCACCGTTTTGCACGCCCTCTTGGATGTGGTAAGGTGGAAATCAAAGCACAGTGGGAATCACACAAGACTCTATGACGATCTCGGGTCTACAGACTAACCTGCACCAGTGTCACCAGAGAACTGCCATCTGACGTAAGGTATAATACCAGCTGGGAGTTCTCGGCGAGTCCGTCCAGTGTTCCCAGTCTCCACTGAGCACCCGTATATCATCTCTGATGTCAAACACCAATGGATATGTGATCATCCATCGCCCATCTATATGGGTCGAGAAGCTACACGCTAGTCTACTCTGGTATATCGATGCCCCGTCTCGATACACCCACGACTAGGGACCTTGAAGGATGTACTTATGGACTACCATGTCCCCAATAGTATGATCCGCATCATAGTCCAGGTAGTCAAGTACATCCTAAGGGCTTTACCTACATGTAACAGAGAGACAATCAGTGTGCACGTTAAGGTAAAGAGTAACCAGATAGCATACTATCATATCGAGCAAGAAAATCATCCCTATATATGTCTAAGCATCCACTACAATATACATCCTATTTATAGTAATGGCCTCTAGGGAATACATATAACTAACAATCTCCCACTTGCACTAGGGCCATCTGATAGCAGTGGTTGTAGTATCTCATACTCAACCATCCCATAAAAGTCTCTCTCTGGGAAAAGGCCTTTATGAGTGGATCCGCCGTGTTTTCTTCTGAGTCTTCTCTATGAACCTCGATCCCCTTGGAGATCAACTATCTCCATGATCAGGTGATGCTGCCTCAGAATATGTCTCAATCACTGCTGGGACAGGCGTTCCTAGGCATAAGCCACAACCCCATTGTCTCACAATGGTAGGAACGAAGTTCATCTCTTGAACTAATATACACCCAGACTTCCTCTTTGGTAGCATCTTTGGTAACGATGTATCTTGCTTTTAATCGTCTAGTATGTCACGGTATCTAGCTTGGAACTCTTCCAACATACCGTCCCTCCACTGAGGGTAAATACAATGCCTGCGACTGACATTCAGTCGACCTTATCACCCTGGAACCTTTCCAGTGATTCTCCCTAAGATCGATTGATACCAACTCACTACAACTAGTGAGTATCCTAACATCCAATTAGATCTATCTCAAAGATGCAAAACCCAGGATTTAGTAGGTATCACATTGATCCTATATGGAGAATTCTTGTGATAAGCGGAGATTGACTGAGCGTAGCATAGGAAACTTCTTCCCTATCATGAGTATGTCATCCACGTACTCTATGAGGATCACCACCATACTCCCTACTTCCTTTTTGTATATACAAGGTTCATCTACCATTTTGATGAAGTCAAACACTTCGACTACCACATCAAAATAGATGTTCTAACTCCGCGATGCCTGCTTTATCACATAAAACATCTTGCACACGTTTCCGCTGCTCCCACGTCTACGAAGCCCTCTGACTGTGTACTTACAGACTCTCTCTTCTAAAACATCATTTAGAAAAGCAGTCATGACACCCAACCGCCAGATATCGTAGTCATGGTATGTAGCCGTGGCAAGTAGGATCTGGATGGACTTAAGCATATGTACTTAGAAAATGTTTCATCGCAATCCATAGCTGGTCAATGATGCAAACCTTTAACAAGTCTAGCTTTGAAAGTCTCAACTTTTCCATGTACATCAAGAAATCTTTTCAAGATATACTTGCTCCTGATGGGGATTTAACCCTTCAGATAAAGCAAACAAAGTCCATACTTTGTTGGTGTAAAAGGATTCCATCTCAGATTGATTAACATCCAGCCATTCTTACAGAGTCCCACTCCTGATGGCCAGCTCGAAACTAGTTAGGTCATCATCCCATGATGCAGTCCTCGCTCCCACTGTCATAGAGAAACCAGAGTATCTCTCAGGTGGGTGAGTAAACCTAATAGATCGGCGGAGAGGCTGAGGTTCGTTGGTTGCTATTGAATCCTTTGGTTCTACCAAATCATCAGTTGCAGTTTGTATAGCTGGAACCGTTTCCAGTTCTACCTTATGACCAATAATTTCTTCAAAAGAAATTCCCTTTCACAAAGGTGGCATGCTGAGTAACAAAACATCTTTTGTTCCTCGGTTAGGTAGAAGATATTCCCTTGCGTATGCTTGGGATATCCAACATACTTCCACAGAACTGACTTTGCCTCGATCTTGTCGTGATTATGTTTTTAGACATAGGCTGGACAACCCCAAATCTTAACAAACTTAAGATATGGGCTCTCCTTTTTCCATATCTCATATGAAATGGTAGGCATCTGATTTGATCGGAACCCTATTCAATAGGTATGCATCTTCTCAAGTGCATAACTCCTAAAAGGAAATAGGAAACTCAGTAGTACTCATCATAGAGCATACCATATCACATAGGGTGTTATGGCTCCGCCCCGATATACCATCGTGCTATGGTGTATACGGAGGAGTAATGCTGAGAGAGAATCTCATTCTCCTTTAGAATAATCCAGGAATTCCGTGCTGAAGTATTCTCCTCCTTGATCACATCAAAGGACATAATAATTATACCCGTATTTTGGTTCTCTACTTCTAACTTATATTCTGTGAATATCTCAAAAATTTCGGACTTGTGTTTTAACAGGAACATATGTCTGAATCTCGAGAGATCATCATAGAATTTAATGAAGTACAAAGAACCGGTCTTGGCATTTGTAGACAGGGGACCTTCATACATCAATATGTATCATCCCAAGAGTTCACTAACTCTTTCTCTGTTTCCAATAAACAGAGCTATGGTCATCTTATCTCTGTGACATGACTGGCTAGTTTCACAAGATGTAAATTCCAACTAATTTAAATATGCATCTTAATATAACTTCAGCTAGTCGGGTCGCATTGATATGACCTAGTCTACAATGCCTCAAGAAGGATTCGTTCATTTCTGAACTCTTCCTCTTGTGTGTGTTCTGTATACTAAGAACTGTAGTTTGATTTAGAACATTAATGCTTTTAGATAACGTGCCTGAACCGATCAACTCTTGATATAGGAAATGTTCAAAACATTATCCAACAATACAAAATTATATCCTTTCTTTACTAATAAAGAGACTGATATGATTTTGTATATCAGGTTCGGTATCTAATAACATTTGTTCAGAATCAATGTATTCTGGTAATACATGGTGACAGTGACCAACAGACTTGGCTCCAACACTTGCACCGTTTTCTGTCTCATGAAACAGATCACCCGTTCTCAGTTCTCTACCTTTCTGTAGCCCTATGTAACAGATTACATATCTGGGATCCTGATTCGGTATCAAATAACCAGGACGTAGAGGATATTTGAGAAACCGTTCTCTGTAATGAACACACCTGAAGATGATGCATCGGTATGCACTTTCTTCGTTTGGGCAGCACCAGAATTCTGGAAATCCCCAATTTCCTGCTCTGTCTTATAACAATTATAAGTTGGAGCGGGACCAACGTTCCCCAGCACAGTAAAACAAATGGGTTCGGTCAATATATCCGTTTTATTATCTTGATTAAGGCGTGACAAGGTCGCTACCTGGAGAGAGAGAGAAGAAAACACTCTGTATGCGCTCTTGCAAGATCAGATTGGTTATTATTTTATCTAATCAGGATGGCTCCTACTGTTTTTATCAAATCTGCCTTCAAACCCTAAAAGGAAAGACTAGCCGGGATTAATTACACGCTAAAAGTTCACCAATCTTTCAGCCAGGCCAGTGTCGGTACTTTGAGGAAGGTTCCCCGTGCTTTCGCACGGACCTAATTAAAGTAAACCTCGTTTTCCTAGAGGCGTAACCCCGTTGACACCTTTTTAGACACCAACTTGATCGGCTAATTGTAATGTGTAAAACACTCCCAGGAGTAACAATTACTCGCAGTGGGTATCGGGATCCAACTATCTTATAGAAGGTATGCAATCTCATTGCAAATTTCAACACTTGAAATTCCCGATAATTTTTCCCCTAACCTCCTATGACCTTGACAAAGGCCAACAAACCATAGGATGCTAGTCAAGTCAACCCGTCATTTCCTGATTGAATTAAACCCACCCGCACGACCCTTGACAAAGGCCAACAAGGTCGCACGACTACCCTAACCCAATCTGCATCATATGCATAAGCAGATAAGCACCAGTCAGCTACCGCACACTACGCCTTGACAAAGGCCAACAAACGCAGCACGAATACTAACTACTACTTATCTGAAATGACGGAGGGCTACGACAGGTTTTTCTGAAAACCTATTGCGTAATGAACTTGATATCGTTGTAGAATCAAATAATTTTAAAATGGAGTGTTTTGAGGCATTTCTAGTTTTGCTAAAGGGGTCACTCCCGGTGAAGAGATCGTCGGCCCTTTCCTCATCGAATAAGGTGCAGGATATATCATATATACCGCTGTGCAAAGCAAGAACTATAGGAGCAATCAAACGACAAACCGAGGGGTGTAGCATCTGCTAGTCATTGCTAAAGGGGTCACTCCCGTTGAAGGGATCTCGGCCCTTTCCTTATCGAATAAGGTGCAGGATGTTCTATAAGGAACACCACGATGCAAAGCAAGAACTGTAGCTATCTATTTTTGAAAATTCGATTCCATAACATCTTTTAGGTTTCTTTTATTTCATTAATCATATTAATGAAGTCCCATCATTTAAATCACCTAAACATCACAGATAAATACGACGTACACTTATGCCATCCTCATTCGCCTTGATGTCCCCTCGTGCACCGTTAGGTTAGGTAACTAACGGCAGTGCGGGACAGGGCTAGCGCGTGCGTAAAATATAAGTAACGTCTATATAATATATCGTATATACTATATACAGTATCTATCATAATATATCAAATGATCACATCACAGATATCGCAGCAGAAGAAACATATGAAACATTGGCTATACTAGGACGCCCGTGTTTTCAATACGAGCCTGTATAAAACACGGATTCCACGGTCGCGATGAATAGCCAAACCCACACCCCTAGACCCCTAAGAGAGCGGCAAGCAACCCTACCAATTCTAGAGTTAGGAGACCCGGACTCGACTCCTCGTGTTGGTCTCCCTCTGGACTCTAGAACACGGTTACTTGTGCTCTTCTTCTTGGGTCTATCCTAGTGCAGAAAATTAAATAATATACAAATGGTGACAGCAAGCCCAACCCGGAAGTGTCCCAATAAAAGAATATTACATACAATAAATTTTACATGAATGAAAATAAAAACTCTCATCTCACATAAAACCCCCGGCTATTCAAAACGCGACGATCCAATATAACATATCCAGCAACACATAACATCACATGTCATCAACGTAAGTAAATGTCCGCATCCCAATTGTCGTTGACATATAACAACGAAACCGGCGATATCACATATTACACTTACGGTCACAGAAAAGAAAGTGTAAAACTACAACAGTTGGAATCCGCAACCCCTTTAGACATCGCATGCCTAACCAAATGAATTCCTTAGACATTGCATGCCTAACAATTAGTCTTATTATCGAAAAGTCTTTTCAATATCAAGTCGGGCAATTCAGCAAGATTCCCGACATCCTGATCGAATGCTCGTCGCAAACTTTAGTAGACGGCCGCACCCCCGGTTGCCGTCGACGAAGTGCACCAAGGCTGAATACCGCTGCCGCGAGCACCCGAACGGATGCTTTCGGCGACGGGGTTCTCCTACAGTCACTTGGTCGGGGCTATGGGGCGTGGCTGTCTATTAAGTTTACCCGGCGAGTATCCGCGTACGCAACATGATTGCGACGGACTTTTGATCACATCAAAATTCCGTGGCAACCTATCAAGTGAGACTAAAGTGCTAGATTTATAACATTCATTCAGTTATCTCATAACTACTTGTGGATTCCAAATATTGTATCACATTCCAGATAAATAGACAATGTTAAACTTTCCGATCGAATAATCAAACACCCAAGTTTTCCCGAAAAGCTCAACACATGAAATAAGTTTGAAAACATCCACTTCATGCCACAGTACCAACGGTCCAGCCGTAGAAGGGTCAAGCCAACGCCTCACATGTAGCACGCCGTACTGCCCCAAACCCTAAGGTTCATAGGGCAGTTCAAGACGGTCACATAATCGAGTTAAGGTTTGTTGTCTTCTAGAGGGTCCATCACGTTACTTGCACTACTTAGAACGTTCTTAAACTACGTAAAAATCCAACACATGGAAATTTTCCGGCAGGGGAAAAAATGGGTATTTATATCCGGTCGAACCTTTTAACAGTTTCTAAAATATCCGGAAAAAAATAAACGAAGTTAAATTATCCGATCGAATTAACGAGTCCCCAATAAAACTGTAGAAAACTCAACACTTGAGTGGAATTAAAAAATTCCCAGAACAAACTGACAAGAAAGGACCTAAGAATAAATATGTGAAGTTTGAGGGACTAATTCACAATATGGGCCGCGGAACCGCCGCCAAACCCTTGGTTTGGCCGCGGTTCCGCGGCCAAATTTTTGAGTTAGGTGTCCGTACTTCACAGTAATTCTTATATTTTCCTGCTTAATTTTCTGAGCATTTTTATTTCACCAAAATCAACAGTTTGAAAAAATGTACAGAGAAGGGTTTTGATCGGGGTTTCGGGGTTTGATCGGATCTCTAACTTCATCCACACTTCTCCTAAAGCTCTAGCTAGGCTCTGATACCACTGTAGGGTTACTATGCAGACTCAAGAGGTTCCACAAGGCATCAACCATGCCAAATTCAAATTTTCCGGTGTCGAGAAACCCTAAACTAGATCGATTACTAGAGGGAAGGCGAAAAAGAGAAGCAAGCAAACTACTTTGCTAACAAGTGAATGGAAATACAACCTTTGTAGATCCGGTCCTCCACTTCTTTAGCTCCGTGATGACGTCCCTTCGCTGCGATCACCGGGATCCCGGACTCTTGCGATGGTTTCGTCGGAGAAATGAGCGGGTTAGGTCGTTGACTTCGATGCCGAAGATGATCTACGTCGAGGCAACTCTAACACAAGCTCCATCTTCACTTGGTCATGAAACTTGTGAAGATAACACACTCTACTACATGGCAAGTGGTAGAGGATGAAGAAATAAGAAGTGGGTTCACTTTGGATTTGGATTTCTCACTTGGATTCATCACTTGGAATTTTCTAGCAATGGTTTTCTTCTCTTCATGAAGAAGATGAAGAAGAAGAAAGAAAATAATGAAAAATGAATAATCAATGATAGAAAATCAAGTGATGCTTATCATTTAACAACCATGGGTGAGTGTAACTCATGTAGAGAATAAACTAAGGTTTAGTTAAATGGTTAGGTTAAGCATAAAACAAAATGGTTGAAGCTTCATGGATCTTCAAGAATAAAACAAAGAAAGCCACCACCATTTTGTTTCTTGCCAAAAATAAATAAATAAGGCCAATGAAATCCTAACCATTAACTAAACATGGTGTATAGCATACACACACCCAAGTTTGCATGTATCATCAATCATGATACAATCAAGTGCACAAAAATATATCACATATACTACTCATGCACATCAAGTGAGAAAATCAATCTTAAGTGAACAAATACTAGTTAATGTAAAGTAATATATCAAATATATAATTATACATTAAACCATTAAATCAACACTTGATTTAATGATCCGGTCATACTGCATATAACCGACTAATATCAATAATAACAACTTATCGAATCAACACTTAATCCGATAACCCGGCTATATCGCATACAACCGATTAATGTCACAAATCGCGAGAATAGAATACAGTATCACATACTGGTATTATTCTCGGTCCAGCACATATCTCATATGAGCTCCTATTTCGTTTCGCTTGAGCCAGGATACCCCTGTGTAAGACTCTAAAGACTCGTCAATACGCCGGCAGTAGGTGATGATCATATCAAACACCCACAAGCTGCAAGCGGTCTGCTAAACGTAACGTCCACCTGGGTATTGAGCAATCAGAAGATCAACGAGCAAGCCCGCTCACACTCCTGTGAATCCAACCAGTAACACTACCGTACAGTCCGGTCTGTTCGTCTGATATGTCGCATATCTCGTCTAGGGGTGGTAAACGTCAGACACAAATAACTCGATAAGTCGTGTCGATATGAGGCTCATAACGGGTCGAGAAACTACTGGTAACACTTACCAGTAAATCCCTAAAGCAGCCATGGCCAAGGACTTCCTGTTATAGCCAATCGAGTACAGCGCAACATCAACTCCTTATACCGGGAGAGACGAAACCCCTCCTATCGCTCATTGCCTCCATGTGATTCGGGACTGTACCCAAAAACCACCATTTTGCACATCCTCTTGGACGTGGTAAGGTGGAAATCAAAGCACAGTGGGAATCACACAAGACTCTGTGACGATCTCGGGTCTACATACTAACCTGCACCAGTGTCACCAGAGAACTGCCATCTGACGTAAGGTATAATACCATCTGGGAGTTCTCGGCGAGTCCGTCCAGTGTACCCAGTCTCCACTGAGCACCCATATATCATCTCTGATGTCAAACACCAATGGATATGGGATCATCCATCGCCCATCTATATGGGTCGAGAAGCTACACGCTAGTCTACTTTGGTATATCGATGCCCCGTCTCGATACACCCACGACTAGGGACCTTGAAGGATGTACTTATGGACTACCATGTCCCCACTAGTATGATCAGCATCATAGTCCAGGTAGTCAAGTACACATCCTAAGGGCTTTACAAACATGTAACAGAGAGACAATCAGTGTGCACGTTAAGGTAAAGAGTAACCAGATAGCATACTATCATATCGAGCAAGAAAGTCATCCCTATATATGTCCAAGCATCCACTACAATATACATCCTATGTATAGTAATAGCCTCTAGGGCATACATATAACTAACAGTATCGAGACGGGGCATCGATATTCCAGAGTAGACTGGCGTATACGGTTCTTGTCCCATATAATGGGCGATGGATGATCCTATATCCTTTGGTTCGGTGACACCAAAGATTTTATACGGGTTCTCAGTAGACACTGGGTACACTGAACGGACTCGCCGAGAACTCATATGTGGTATTATATCTATCATCGGATAGCAGTTCTCAGGTGACACTGGTACATGTTAGTATGTAGACCCGAGATCGTTATTGAGTCTTGTGTGTCCTCCCACTGTATGTAGGGTTGCTAGGCACACGCACATTGGTCTACGAGGCATCAACCATGCCCGATTAAAATTTTCGCTGTGCCGAACAACTCTAATACGGATCTTTAAACTAGGGTTTAGGCGAAAACTTGCATGTTAACAACTTTAACACTAAGTGAAAGAGATTACAACCTTTGTAGATCCGGTCCACCACTTCATTTGCTCCTTGTAGATGTCCCCATTGCTGCGATCGTGAACACCGGACTCTAGAGAAGCTCCACGAGAAGAACGAACGTGCTTGCTACGTTGACTTCGAGGCCGAAGATGATCTACGTCGGGGAGACACAAACTCAACCTATTCCTTCACCAGGTCATAAACTTTGTGAAGAGAACACACTCTACTACATGGCAAGTGGTAGAGGATGAAGAAGTAGGAAGTGGGCTCACTTTAGAATTGATTTTCTCACTCTTTTTCTCATAGCACCATTGGAGCTAGTAAGCTTTTGGATGGAGCTAGATGATGAAGAAGAAGAAAGAATTTTATCAAATTCACCATCCAAATGAAAAATTATCCAAGAAATAATGGCACCATGGTTGAGTTAAGCCCTCATGCTTAACTTATGTAGAGAATTAACCAAGGCTTTAGGTTAAAGGTTAGGTTAAAGAATATCAAAAGAAATGACAAAAGAGTGGACTTTGTCAAAGCTTCTCCAAGCTTCTTCAAGCTTGATTACTTTGACTAAGTTAAACCCTTTTGTTAAATCTTAAGATAAAACAATAACCCTAATCTTTACCCTAATCTTGGTATGAGTCTCATACACCCAACTTTGATGTATCATCAAGCATGATACAAACTTGTACACTTGCATATATCATATATAAACAATATGCAAAAACTAGTTAGAAAATAAATCATAAGTGATCTAATACTAGTTAATGCAATGTAATATATCAAATATATAATTATGCATTAAATTGTTAAATCAACACTTGATTTAATAATCCGGATATAACCGACTAATATCAAAAGTAACAACTTATCGAATCAACACTTGATCCGATAACCCGGCTATATCGCATACAACCGATCAATGTCACGAATCGCGAGAATAGAATACGGTATATCATATCGTATTAATCTCGGTCCTGCACATATCACATATGTGCTCCTACTTCGTTTCGCATGAGCCAAGAAACCCAGTGTAGGACTTTAAAGACTTGTCAATACGCCGACAGTAGGTGATGATCATATCAAACACCCACAAGCCGCAAGCGGTGTGCTAAACGTAATGGCCACCCGTGTATTGAGCGATCAGAAGATCAACAAGCAAGCCCGCTAGTTCTCCTGCGAATCCAATCAGTAACACTCCCGTACAGTCCGGTCTCGTCATCTGATATGTCGCATATCTCGCCTAGGGGTGGTAAACGTCAGACCCCAGTAGCTCGAAAAGTCGTGTCGATATGAGGTCTATAACAATTCGAGAAACTACTGGTAACACTTACCAGTATATCTCAGCAACCCTGGCCAGAGATTTCCGGTTATAGCCAATCGAACACAGCGCAACATCAACTCGCTATACCGGGAGAGACGAATCCCCTCCTATCGCTCATTGCCTCCATGTGATTCGGGACAGTACCCAAAAACCACCATTTTTCACGCCCTCTTGGACATGGTAAGGTGGAAATCAATGCACAGTGGGAATCACACAAGACTCTATGACGATCTCGGGTCAACAGACTACTCTGTACCAGTGTCACCGGAGAACTGCCATCTGACGTGAGGTATAATACCATCTGGGAGTTCTCGGCGAGTCCGTCCAGTGTACCCAGTCTCCACTGAGCACCCGTACACCATCCTTGATGTCAAACCCCGATGGATATGGGATCATCCATCGCCCATCATATGGGTCAAGATGTGTATACGCTAGTCTACTCTTGTGTATCAATGCCCTGTCTCGATACACCCTCGACTAGGAACAGTTATACGATGTACTCGTCGACTACCGTGGCCCCACTAGTATGATCTCATCATAGTCCTAGTAGTCGAGTACATATCCTAAGGGCTTTACCAACATGTATCAGAGAGACAATCAGTGTACACGTTAAGGTAAAGAGTAACCAGATAGCATACTATCATGTCGAGCAAGAAAGTCCTCCTTACATACGTCCAAGCATCCACTACAATATACATCTCATGTATAGTAATGGACTCTAGGGCATACATATAACTAACAATCTCCCACTTGCACTAGGGCTATCTGATAACAGTGGTTGTAGCATCTCATACTCAACCATCCCATAAAAGTCTCTACTGGGAAAAAGGCTTTTGTGAGTGGATCCGCGCTGTTGTCCTCTGTATCTACTCTCATAACCTCGATCTCCCTGGAGATCAACCATCTCCATGATCAGGTGATACTGCCTAAGAATTATATTTGGATTTCTGATGGGACGGTAGTTCCTTGGCTGAACCCACAACTCCATTGTCACACAATGGTAGGAACGAAGTTCATCTCATGAACTTATATATATCCAGACTGCTTCTTTGGTAGCATCCTTGGTAATGATGTTTCTTGCCTTTAATCGTCTAGTATGTCATGGTATCTATCTTGGAACTCTTCTAACATACGGTCCCTCCACTGAGGGTAAAAGACAATGCCTGCGACTGACACTCAGTCGTCCTTATCACCCTGGAACCTTTCCACTGATTCTCCCCAGGATCGATTGATACCATCTCACTACAATTAGTGAGTATCCTAACATCCAATTAGATCTATCGAATAGATCCAAAACCCATAATTTAGGAGGTATCACTTTGATCCTATATGGAGAATCCTTGTGATAAGTGGAGATTAACCGAGCGTAGCATAGGAAACTCCTTCCCTATCAAGAGTATGTCATCCACGTACTTTACGAGGATCACCACCATACTCCCTACTATCTTTTTGTATATACAAGGTTCATTTACCATTTTGAT
The DNA here is from genome assembly GCA_030015575.1 of Agapanthus africanus. NCBI lineage: Eukaryota > Viridiplantae > Streptophyta > Magnoliopsida > Asparagales > Amaryllidaceae > Agapanthus > Agapanthus africanus. Next base: position 384,469,607 of record JASDDO010000014.1, read on the forward strand.
GAAGTCAATACTCTTTGACTAACACATCAAAACAGACGTTCCAACTCCGCGATGCCTGCTTTATCACATAAAATATCTTGCACACGTTTCCGCTGCTCCCACTGTCAACGAAGCCCTCTGACTGTGTACTTATAGACGCTCTCTTTTAAATAATCATTTAGAAAAGAATTCATGACACCTAACTACCAAATATCATAGTCATGGAATGTAGCCGTGGCAAGTAGGATCTGGAAGGACTTAAGCATAGCTACTTAGAAAAGGTTTCATCATAATCCATACCTGGTTAATGATGCAAAGCTTTAACAAGTCTAGCTTTGAAAATCTCAACTTTTCCATGTACACCAAGTAATCTTCTCAAGATATACTTGCTCCTGATGGGGATTTAACCCTTCAGATAAAGCAACCAAAGTCCATACTTTGTTGGTGTATAAGGATTCCATCTCAGATCGATAAGCATCCAGCCATTCTCACAGTGTCTCACTCCTGATGGCCAGCTTGAAACTAGTTGGGTCATCATCTCATGATGCAATCTTTGCTCCCACTGTCATAGAGAAACCGAAGTATCTCTTAGGTGGGTGAGGAACCCTACTAGATCAGCGGAGAGGCTGAGGTTCGTTGGTTACTATTGAATCCTTTGGTTCTACCAAATCATCTGTTGCAGTTTGTATAGCTGGAACCTTTCCAGTTCTACATAACAGACCTTGCCTCGAGCTTGTCCGGATTTTGCCTTTAGACATAGGACGGACAACCCCAAATCTTAACATACTTAAGATATGGGCTCTTCCCATTCCATATCACATATGAAGTGGTAGGCAACTGATTTGATTTGAACCCTATTCAATAGGTATGCAGCTTCTCAAGTGCATAACTCCCAAAAGGAAATAGGAAACTTAGTAGTACTCATCATAGAGCACACCATATCACATAGGGTGCTATTGCTCCGCCCCGATACACCGACGTGTTGTGGTGTATACGGAGGAGTAATGCTGAGAGAGAATCTCATTCTCCTTTAGAATAGTCCAGGAATTCCGTGCTCAAGTATTCTCCTCCTTGATCACATCAAAGGACATAATACTTATACCCGTTTTGGTTCTCAACTTCTAACTTATATTCTGTGAATATCTCAAAAGGCTCGGACTTGTATTTCAACAGGAATATATGTCTGAATCTTAGGAGATCATCAGAGAATGTAATGAAGTATAAAGAACCGGTCTTGGCATATGTAGACAGGAGACTTTCATACATCAGCATGTATCAATCCCAAGAGTTTACTAACTCTTTCTCTGTTTCCAATAAACAGAGCTATGGTCATCTTAGCTTTGTGACATGACCGGCCAGTTTCGCAAGATGTAAATTCAAACAAGTTTAAATATGCATCTGAATGTAACTTTAGCTAGTCGGGTCGCATTGATGTGACCTAGTCTACAATACCTCAAGAAGGATTCGTTCATTTCTGAACTCTTCCTCTTGTGTGTGTTCTGCATACTAAGAACTGTAGTTTGATTTAGAACGTCAATGTTTTTAGATAACATGCCAGAACCGATCAACTCTTGATATAGGAAATGTTCAAAACATTATCCAACAATACAAAATTATTTCCTTTCTTTACTAATAAAGTGACTGATATGATGTTGTATATCAGTTTCGGTATCTAATAACATTTGTTCAGAATCAATGTATTCTGGTAATACAGGGTGATAGTGACCAACAGACTTAGCTGCAACACTTGCACCGTTTTCTGTCTCATTAAACTTTTCACCTGTTCTCAGTTCTTTTCCTTTCTGTAGCCCATGTAACAGATTACATATGCGGGATCCTGATCCGGTATCTCATACCCTGGACGTAAAGGATACTGAGAAACAGTTCTCCGTAATGAACACACCCGAAGATGATGCATCAACATGCACTTTCTTCGTTTGGGCGGCACGGGAAATCTGATATTCCCCAATTTCCTGCTCTGTCTTATAACAATTATAAGTTGGAGCGGGACCAACGTTCCCCAGCTCAGTATAACAAGCGGGTTCGGTCAATATATCCGTTTTATTATCTTGATTAAGGCGTGATATGGTCGCTACCTGGAGAGAGTGAGAAGAAAACACTCAGCGAATGCTCTTGCAAGATCAGATTGGTTATTATTTTATCTAATCAGGATGGCTCCCACTGTTTTAATCAAATATTCCATCAAACCCTAAAAGGAAAGACTAGCCGGGATTAATTACACGCTACAAGTTCGCCAATCTTTCAGCCAGGCCAGTGTCGCTACTTTGAGGGAGGTTCCCAGTGCTTTCGCACAGACCTAATTAAAGTAAACTTCGTTTTCCCAGAGGCGTAACCCCGTTAACACCTTTCTAGACACCTACTTGATCGGCTAATTGTAATGTGTAGAACTCTCCCAGGAGTAACTTTTACTCGCAGTGGGTATCGGGATCCAACTATCTCATAGAAGGTATGCAATCTCATTGCAAATTTCAAAACTTGAAATTCCCGATAATTTTTCCCCTAGCGTCCCATGACCTTGACGCAGGCCAACAAACCACAGTGTGCTAGTCAAGTTCAACCCGTCATTTCTTGATTGAATTAAACCCACCCGCACGACCCTTGACGCAGGCCAACAAAGTCGCACGACTACCCTAATCCAATCTGCATCATATGCATAAGCAGATAAATACTAGTTAGCTAGCGCACACTACGCCTTGACGCAGGCCAACAAACGTAGCACGAATACTAAGTAGGACTTATCTGAAATGACGGAGGGCTACGACAGGTTTTTCTGAAAACCTATTGCGTAATGAACATGATATCGTTGTAGAATCAAATGATTTTTAAATGGAGTGTTTTTTAGGCTTTTCTAGTTTTGCTAAAGGGGTCACTCCCGGTGAAGGGATCGTCGGCCCTTTCCCCATCGAATAAGGTGCAGGATATTTCACAAATATCACTATGCAAAGCAAAAACTCCAAAAGCAATCAAATGACAAACTGAGGGGTGTAGCATCTGCCAGTTATTGCTAAAGGGGTCACTCCCGGTGAAGGGATCTCGGCCCTTTCCTTATAGAATGAGGTGCAGGATGTTCTACAAGGAACACCGCGATGCAAAGCAAGAACCGTAGCTACCTGTTTTTGAAAATTCGATTCCACAACATCTTTTAGGTTTCTTTTCATTCATTAATCATATTAATGAAGTCCCATCATTTAAGTCACCTAAACATCACAGATAAATAGGACGTACACTTATGCCATCCGCATTCGCCTCGATGTCCCCTCGTGCACCGTTAGGTTAGGTAACTAACGGCAGAGCGGGGCAGGGCTAGCGCGGGTGTAAATCATAAGTAACGTCTATATAATATATCATATATACTATATACAGTATCTATCATAACATATCAAATGATCACATCACAGATATCGCAGCAGAAGAAACATATATGAAATATTGGATATACTAGGACATCCGTGTTTTCAATACGAGCGAGTATAAAACACAGATTCCACGGTCGCGATGAATAGCCAAACCCACATCCCTAGACCCCTATGAGAGCGGCAAGTAACACTGCCAATTCTAGGGTTAGGAGACATGATCTCGACTCCTCGAGATGGTCTCCCACTGGACCCTAGAACCCGGTTACTTGTGCTCCCCGCTTTGGGTCTACCTAATGCGGAAAAGAAAATAATATACAAGTTGTGACATCAACCTCATCCCAGAAGTGCCCCAATAAAAGAATATTACATACATTTAATTTTACATGAATGAAAATGAAAAACTCTCATCTCACATAAAAAACCCCCGGCTATTCGAACGCGAAGATCCAATATAACATATCCAGCAACACATAACATCACATGTCATCAACGTAAGTAAATATGCGCATCCCAATTGTCGTTGACATATAGCAACGAAACCGGCGATATCACATATTACGCTTACGGTCACAGAAAAGAAAGTGTAAAACTACAACAGTTGGAATCCGTAACCTTCTTAGACATCGCATGCCTAACCAAATGAATTCCTTAGACATCGCATGCCTAACAATTATAAACCCCGCATTTTAGTCTCATTATCGAAAAATCTTTTCAATATTAAGTCGGGCAATTCAACAAAATTCCCGACATTCTGATCGCATGCTCGTCGCAAACTTTAGTAGACGGCCGCACCCCCGGATGCCGTCGACGAAGTGCACTAAGGCGGAACACCGCTGCCGCGAGCACCCGAAAGGTTGCTTTCGGGGACGGGGTTCTCCTACAGTCACTTGGTCGGGGCTATGGGGCGTGGCTGTCTATTAAGTTTATCCGGCGAGTATCCTCGTACGCTATGTGATTGCGACGGACTTTTGATCGCATCAAAATTCCGTGGCAACCGATCAATTGAGACTAAACCGCTAGATTTATAACATTCAAATTAGTTATCTCATAACTACTTATGGATTCTAAATATTGTATCACATTCCAGATAAATAGACAATGTTAAACTTTCCGATCGAATAATCAAACACCCAAGTTTTCCCAAATAGCTCAACACTTGAGGGGAGTTTAAAAACATCCATTTCATGCCACAGTACCAACGGTCCAGCCGTAGAAGGGTCAAGCCAACGCCTCACATGTGAAACGCCGTACTGCCCTAAATCCTAAGGTTCAAAAGGCAGTTCAAGACGGTCACATAATCGAGTTAAGGTTTGTTGTCTTCAAGAGGGTCCATCGCGTTACTTGCACTACTTAGAACATTCTTTAACTTCGGAAAAAATTCAACATATGGAAATTTTCCGACAGGGTAAAATGTGAGATATTGTTATCTGGTCGAACATTTTAACACGTTCTAAATTACCCGGAAAAACACATAGACGAAGTTAAACTTTCCGATCGAATCTATGAACTCCCAATACAACCCAGAAAACTCAACTCTTGAGTATAAATTAAAATTACCCAGAAAACACAGGAATCAGTATAGGACATTACTGTGCAAACCATAGACAAAGAAGCTACAGTGTGGCCGTGGAACCGCCGTGCGACCTAGGATACGGCAGCAGTTCCGCGGCGGCTTGATGGAGTTGGGCCCACGTGTTGCACAGTAATTCCTAGAAAACCCTGCTGAATTTTTTGAGTTTTTTTAATTTGGAAAAATCCACAGTTTCAGAAAATGTATAGAGAAGGGTTTGAATTAGGGTTTCGGGGTTCGATCGGATTTTTAACATCGTCTACACTCCGCCTAAAGCTCTAGCTAGGCTCTGATACCACTGTAGGGTTGCTAGGCACGCGCACAATGGTCTACGAGGCATCAACCATGCTCGATCAAAATTTTAGCCGTGCCGAACAACTCTAATACGGATCTTTAAACTAGGGTTTAGGCGAAAACTTGCATGTTAACAATTTTAACACTAAGTGAAAGAGATTACAACCTTTGTAGATCCAGTCCTCCACTTCATTAGCTCCGTGTAGACGTCCACATCACTGCGATCGTGAACTCCGGACTCTAGAGAAGCTCCAGGAGAAGAACGAACGTGCTTGCTACGTTGCTTCGAGGCCAAAGATGATCTACGTCGGGGAGACACAAACTCAAGCTATTCCTTCACTAGGTCATAAACTTTGTGAAGAGAACACACTCTACTACATGGCAAGTTGTAGAGGATGAAGAAGTAGGAAGTGGGCTCACTTTAGAATTGATTTTCTCACTCTTTTTCTCATAGCACCATTGGAGCTAATAAGCTTTTGGATGGAGCTAGATGATGAAGAAGAAGAAAGAATTTTATCAAATTCACCATCCAAATGAAAACTTATCCAATAAATAATGGCACCATGGTTGAGTTAAGCCATCATGCTTAACTTATGTAGAGAATTAACCAAGGCTTTAGGTTAAAGGTTAGGTTAAAGAACATCAAAAGAAATGACAAAAGAGTGGACTTTGTCAAAGCTTCTCCAAGCTTCTTCATGCTTGATTACTTTGACTAAGTTAAACCCTTTTGTTAAATCTTAAGATAAAACAATAACCCAAATCTTTACCCTAATCTTGATATGAGTCTCATACACCCAACTTTGATGTATCATCAAGCATGATACAAACATGTACACTTGCATATATCATATATAAACAATGTGCACAAACTAGTGAGAAAATAAATCATAAGTGATCTAATACTAGTTAATGCAATGTAATATATCAAATATATAATTATGCATTAAATTGTTAAATCAACTCTTGATTTAATAATCCGGCTATAACCGACTAATATCAAAAGTAACAACTTATCGAATCAACACTTGATCCGATAACCCGGCTATATCGCATACAACTAATCAATGTCACGAATCGCGAGAATAGAATACGGTATCTCATATCGCATTAATCTCGGTCCCGCACATATCACATATGTGATCCTACTTCGTTTCGCTTGAGCCAGGAAACCCCTGTGTAGGACTCTAAAGACTCGTCAATACGCCGGCAGTAGGTGATGATCATATCAAACACCCACAAGCCGCAAGCGGTGTGCTAAACGTAACGGCCACCCGGGTATTGAGCGATCAGAAGATCAACAATAAATCCCGCTAGTTCTCCTGCGAATCCAATCAGTAACACTCCCGTACTGTCCGGTCTCGTCGTTTGATATGTCGCATATCTCTCCTAGGGGTGGTAAACATCAGACCCCAGTAGCTCGATAAGTCGTGTCGATATGAGGTCTATAACAATTCGAGAAACTACTGGTAACACTTACCAGTATATCTCAGCAACCCTGGCCAGGGATTTTCGGTTATAGCCAATCGAACACAGCGCAACATCAACTCCCTATATCGGGAGAGACAAATCCCCTCCTATCGCTCATTGCCTCCATATGATTCGGGACTGTACCCGAAAACCACCATTTTGCACGCCCTCTTGGACGTGGTAAAGTGGAAATCAAAGCACAGTGGGAATCACACAAGACTCTATGACGATCTCGGTCAACAGACTACTCTATACCAGTGTCACCGGAGAACTGCCATCTGACGTGAGATATAATACCATCTAGGAGTTCTCGGCGAGTCCGTCCAGTGTACCCTGTCTCCACTGAGCACCCGTACACCATCCTTGATGTCAAACACCGATGGATATGGGATCATCCATCGCCCATCATATGGGTCAAGATGCGTATACGCTAGTCTACTCTGGTGTATCGATGCCCTGTCTCCATACACCCTCGACTAGGAACAGTTATAGGATGTACTCGTCGACTACCGTGGCCCCACTAGTATGATCTCATCATAGTCCCAGTAGTCGAGTACATATTGTTCATATCATATTTTTGCATTTTCATACCGCCCAATTTTTATCACAATGCATATCGGTAGGTACTCTTGAGCTGTGTTTGCTAGTCAATTACAGGATACAGGTTCTCGGCTCTAAACGGTGAGATTCATGGAAAAACACGACAAAACCCGGGTTCCTACCAACCACAGATAAAACACGGGTCTCCGCTCTCTATCCGTATGTTGCCGCACACCAGTTTAAAAGACAAAATGACAAATCAATGTCATTTTCATGCACAAGGCTCAATAGCAACACAAGATCCAAGAAATCTACGCGGAGCTCGAGGAAATCATGACAAAAAGATCCATATCCAATCACCTTTTTGATCTACTAGGATTCTGGAAGAGATGAGAAAAGATTATCAGAAAAAACATAGGCCAAACTACAGAGAAAAGAGGACCAGGGAAGCACAAAAAACCGGAGGGCCCAACTCCCCTGTACGGCCGCGGAACCGCGGCTAATAGGGGGTCTAGGCCGCGGTTGCGCGGCCGTACAGGCGCCGCAGTTGAAGATTTTTTAGGGTCTGTTTGGTCTTTTCGTTTTAGTTCTGAATGTTGCCCTAGGTTTTCATTTTCCATCCTATAAATAGCCCAGAACCTTGTGAAGCCAAGGGTGCATAATCTTGTATTTAGATTTTAGGTTTTAGTTGTTGTTCTTCTTCCTCCTCTCATCTCTTCTCCATTAAAAAACTTGTAGTGTGCTTTTGTGAGTGAAGAATGAATAAAGGAGTTCTTTTTACTTATCATGCTTGTCTTGTTCTTTAGTTAAATTATTATTGTTTGTAATTTTCATTTGTTAACTTAGTTGTTGTTATTTGTGTTTGTTTCTTTCTTGTTCTCTTTTCCTTTATCCTTAAACAACCATGATGCTTACGTTTGATCCTTGCCAAGGTGAGGTCGCAAATAGCTAGTTGTTATCTTCTAATCTCCTTCTTTCTATCTTCCTCCTTTGTTTTATTTTTCGTTCTTCTTGTAATGGGTGAGTAGTTTCCATACTTGTTAGGGTAGGAAAAGGGATGTTTGAGAGAAGGAAATCTCTCTCACTCTTTCCTTCCCCAACATCTTAAATCGAACTCCCGTTAATTGAACCACAATCCGCTCCCTACGGCACCCTATCCTACATGATAGCGGTGATTCCGTAGTGAGACCGGTTGTGGTTGAATTAACCGGAGGTTAAGGCTAAGAGCCAAGAACGGACGGACAAGCACCAAAAGGAAGAACTTATGCGTTGGAAAGCCTAGCTTATACTCGCAAGTTCCTTCCTAGTCGTGCTAATCCCCGTTGTTGCCGATTACCGTAACACCGATATTAAGAGTGGCAACGAAAGAAGTGAGCGACTCCTAACTCAAACTAACCTAATCCTAACCTTAACAAGCTCTCTTTACATATCATTTTAACACTTAGTTAATCACAAACAAATCTGGAAAATTGGACTTAACTCGTTAAAGCACATAGAAAAAGATTCCCATCTCCCTACGGACGACCCGTACTCAACCGGCTAGCTACAAGCGAAACCGTCTTGATTGCAGTAATTAACTAAACTTGAACACGCAAAAACACTACCAATCAAATGGCGCCATTGCCGGGGAGACGGTAGTTTATTTCTTTGTGTAATTTCGGGTTAATTTGTGAATATAAATATAACCGAAAAACAAAACAAAAAAATATACATTGTAAAAAAATCATCTTGTTATTTTTGATTAGTTTTTGTGCAAGTGTGCAGGATAATACGAAGTTCGAGTTCAGTGCCAAAGAGGTGGGAAGATAGACCCATATCTCGCGGCTACACCGCGACAGATTCGAGACGGATAAAACGGTCTACTGAAAGATTCTGGAGCAGTTCCAGTGAGCAAATCCAAATTCAGGAGCTCCAGAAGAGAAGAGTACATCCAATACAGCAAACCCAAGAAATCCAGAGGCCCAATTCCATTATATTGCCGCGGAACCGCGGCATAAGAAAGCTTAGGCCGCGGAACCACGGCCGTTTGGGTCCTTCAGGGTGCAAAAATCTCTGTAAGTCCTCATTTTCTCTCCCCCACTCCTCTGGACTCCACTAAATTGTGTTTTCTGCAGCATTCTTTGCGCAAACTCTCTTCCCCCTTCCAATAAACTGTTTTTGTGCAGGATTCTTTGCGCCGCGCTAAAATAAAAATTGTTTGCAGTTGATTTGTTACTGCTTTGCATTTATTAATACGGACTTTAAGGGGCTTGAAACCAATTCAGATTGGGTGGGGATTTCATCACCCTTCCCAGGACCCCAGAAATCACAAAAAGCATATGCATTGACCATTGTTAATTAAAAAATACTAGACTCAGCCCTAATGACTTCGCGCTCAATAGGACAGAGGACTAGTTACAGGCATCGGCCGTTTATCCTATCCTGACTTTTGCGGTGTCTAAGCAAGTGTGTCGAAGGCAAGTGGTTACTTAATTAGGACCACTACTTACGTAGTGGGGAGCCTCCCACTTACGTGGCACTTACCTGGCCGCAATTGTTAGAGAAGAGGCGGTTTGAGGTCCTGTTTCTAGCCCTTTGGAACAGTTAGGAGCTGTCTAGCTGACCTAGAGGACCCCAGATCTAGGTGTGATTGTGCATATCTTGTTTGTGATTGCTTGAAGCCGTAAATACGTACATATTTCTGTAAAGCTCTTTCTAAAAAAAAATCAAAAACTTTTATAAAAACTTGCCCTTTGTCGCCAGAATCCAATTTTTCACCCACCACCCATCGTATTTCTCCATTGACGTTTTCTTACCCTCATCTTCTCCGCTTTGACTATACTAAACTCGTTTAGTGTATGTCCGCTTGGACTCGGGACTCTAGCGCCCGCCTAGTCCGCGTTACGTTAGTCGCTACCGACTACGCGATCGACTCAGACGTCGAAACTCCGTCCATGCCTCATTCACCCTTACCTTTGCCGGCCAACTCCGACGTTGACCGGAATTCTGTTCATACATCTTCACCTTCATGTTCACCAACCTCTTCTTCCGCGATGTCAGGATTTAATCCAAACATCTCTTTGACTATCCCTGGATTGACTCCACCTCCTATGGAGGCAAATAACCCACCACCACCGCCTGTTGTAGCGCCGCAGCGAATCGCGCTCCAGGATCGTTCTATCCCACCCGTTCTGCACTTCCCACCTGTCTTTCTCTTCTACAGGCCAATGGGGATAACTTTGAAATTAAGCCCCACTTCATCAACATACTTCCGCGATTTCATGGGCTTGAATCTGAAGATGCCTATATCTTCATCAACAAGTTTCAAAATGTTTGTGCCATGATGAAAACCACCCAGCTGTCGGACGATGCTATACGGCTACGGGTCATTCCGTTCACTTTATGCGATCTTGCTGAAAAATGGCTCTATAGCACCGCTTCCCACTCCATAACCAGTTGGGACGAGTTTGTGAAAGCGTTTCTCAAGAAATTTTATCCGAATCATAAAACCGCAAGGATCCGCAACGAAATCAACCAATTCTCTCAGCTTCCTTCTGAACCCTTCTGGAAGTGCTTAGACCGGTATAAAGACCTTCTTGTTCAGTGTCCTCACCATGGTATCGAGAGATGGCAACTTTGCCAAACCTTATACGAGGGCCTGAACCCAGCAACCAAGCAGATGTTAAAAACCATTTGTCAGGGCCACTTCCTATCGAAATCTGACGAGGAAGCGTGGCAATTCTTCGACGACCTTGCGGAGCAAACGCTACAATGGGAGAGCACCAGACCGACTTCTTCTTCTTCTACCTCCACTTCTACCGGTCAGTCTAGTGTAGGAATTCACCAACTTGATGTCTCTATTGCGATGAAAGCTGAAATAGCTACAATAACGAGAAAGCTTGAAGTGATAGAGAGCAAATTTTCTTCTCCTGCTCCTACCCCTGTTCTTCCCCTTCGTACCATTTGCGCTTGTTGTTCCGATCCTTCTCACTTAACCGAAGAGTGTCCTTACAATCCACCATCTCAAGGAAAGGATCTGGTTAATGCTGCATTTCAGCAAAGACCGAGGAATGATCCATACTCTTCCACCTACAATCCCGGTTGGAGGAGCCACCCTAATTTTTCCTGGAATCAGAATCAGAATCAATTCCAAGGCAACAATTTTCAGAGGTCACCTCCTCCGCAACAATAAGCGCAACAACAAACTCAACATCAGTTTCAGCAGCCCTTCCAACCCCAACCTTTTCAAAATCAGACGAACAACTTTGCACCCAACAATTCTTTTCGACCAAACAACTTTGTTCCGTCAAACAACGATAAGGTTTCCTCGCTCGAACGAAGTCTGGAGGCGTTCGTTAAACAATCAACTCAGTCCACCGCCAACATCCAGTCTTCCATTCAGTCCTTAGTGCAACACACTGCCGCTCACGGGCAAAGCATCAAGACCATCGAGGCCCAGATTGCACAGCTGAATGCGGCCTTAAGCGAGCGAGAGAAGGGGAAGCTCCCGTCCCTGCCACTCCCTAATCCCGGTCACCCACATAATGTACATGTTGCTCTTGAACAACAAAACCATAATGTGAGTGCCGTGACCACATTGAGATCGAGAAGGATGCTGCAAAACAACATTGGCACACGGATCAACGATGACACCCCGGCCACTTCTTCTTCTTCGTCTTCGTCTTCTGAGCCTATTCTCCATTCTTCAAAAGGCTCTTCCTCTTCTTCTGCTTTGAACGGACCCACTTCTCACTCCGCGAAAATACCTGCTCTGGGATCCGTTTCAACTCCACAATCTCCTCCACAAGCATTAGACTCAACCAATTTTAAAAACTTCCCATTTCCAAACCGGTTGAGGTCTAATAAACAAAATCCACAAATGGAGAAGATTCTGGAGTTGTTTAAGCAGGTCAACATTAACATTCCCCTTTTAGATGCTGTCCAACAAGTCCCGTCCTACGCGAAAATCTTAAAGGTCTTGTGCACAAAAAAGAGGAAGTCTCAGGTACCCAAGAAAGTTTTCTTGGCTAGTGCTGTGAGTGATGCTCTTACCCAATCTTTACCACAAAAACGGAAGGACCCTGGCTGTCCTACGATTTCTATTACAATTGGGGATAAGAATATCAACCGCGCACTATTAGATCTTGGTGCCAGTGTTAACCTGCTTCCATACTCAGTATACGAGCAATTAGGCGTAGGAGAGCTGAAACCCACACACTGTACTCTCCAAATGGCCGACCGATCGATCACCCATCCTAGGAGTGAGCTAGAGGATGAGTTAATCAAAGTCAGGGACTTCATATTCCCCGTTGACTTCATTGTATTCGACACACAGCCTGTAGCTAACCCCCGGAATCAAATTCCGGTGATACTCGTTTGCCCATTCCTTGCAACCTCAAATGCTGTGATCAATTGTCGCAATGGTTCGATGAACCTCTCTTTTGGAAACATGACAATTGAACATAACATTTTTAGGTTGGGGAATCAGCCCTCCGAACCTAATGCTCATATACTGGACGTTTGCTCGATCCAGGAGATCACTCCAGAAGAGTGTGAATTCGAGGAGTTTCTGTTCGATTACGATAACCTTAACGCCACTAGTGCGTTCCTCCTCGAACCTGCTGCTGTTTCTGCGCCCGACAATGACTACGAGTGTTTCACTTTCTCGAACGATCTTAGCCACTCACCACCCGAGTTTGAATCCTTCGAATTTCTGGATGAGTTACCTGAACCATCCAACTCGGTCGCTTACACTCGTTTTGAACCTTTGCTGGAGTCCTTTGAGTTCGAGACCTCTTCACCAATCTTGCCTTCCATCGTTTCACCTCCAACGCTCGAACTCAAGCCTTTGCCGTCTCACCTTAAGTACGATTACTTGGGTGAGAACGAGACCCTCCCGGTTATCATCTCGGCTTCTCTAGCTCCCGAGCAAGAGAAAGCCCTTCTTGCGGTCTTGCACAACAATAGGCAATCTTTTGGCTGGTCCATGGCGGACATCAAAGGGATTAGTCCCCTGATCGTTGAACATCACATTCATCTGATGGATGATGCCAAACCAGCCAGGGATCCACAAAGACGTCTTAACCCAGTCATGAAAGAGGCTGTGAAGAAGGAGATCGTAAAATGTCTAGATAGTGGTATCATTTACCCTATCTCTGATAGCCAGTGGGTTAGCCCCATTCATGTTGTCCCCAAGAAATCAGGTATAACGGTCATAACCAACGAGGCGAACGAGTTAATCCCTACTCGCACCCAAACTGGGTGGCGAGTATGCATCGATTACAGAAAACTCAACGCCGCAACGCCGAAGGACCACTTTCCGCTACCTTTCATTGACCAAATACTTGAACGATTGGCCGGACATGAGTACTACTGCTTTCTTGATGGCTACTCCGGCTATAATCAGATTCCCATCGCCGAAAAAGACCAGGACAAGAACACATTCACTTGTCCTTTCGGCACGTTTGCATATCGTCGCATGCCCTTTGGGTTATGCAATGCGCCCGCTACCTTCCAGCGGTGTATGATGGGAATCTTCTCAGACATGGTGGAAAAATTTCTGGAGATCTTCATGGATGATTTCTCCATCTTCGGCGATTCCTTCAACGAGTGTTTGCTGCATCTTGACTCTGTCCTTACCCGATGTAAGGAAAAGAACCTCACTTTGAATTGGGAGAAGTGCCACTTCATGGTGCAAGAAGGTATTGTCTTAGGACATATCATTTCGCAAAATGCCATAGAGGTTGACAAAGCGAAGATTGAGGTCATTTCCAATCTCCCTCCTCCCAGATGCGTCAGAGACATCCGAGCCTTTCTTGGCCATGCCGGTTTCTATAGACGGTTCATCAAGGACTTTAGCAAGATTGCTAGGCCCTTGACTCTTTTTCTGGCTAAGGACACGCCATTCGACTTCAACTCGAGCTGTGTGACTGCGTTCGAGTCATTGAAAAGCTCACTCACTTCTGCTCCCGTTCTTTCTTCACCTGACTGGACGCACCTATTTGAGATTATATGCGATGCATCCGACTTTGCCATTGGTGTTGTCCTTGGACAACACATCAACAAGATGCCGCACGTACTCTATTATGCGAGCCGAACCCTGAACGATGCCCAACTTAATCATACAACAACTGAGAAGGAATTCTTGGCTGTTGTATTTGCTTTAGAAAAGTTCAGGCCCTACCTCATCGGCTCTCCAGTCATTGTCTACACAGACCATTCTGCTCTACGCCATCTTTTTGCGAAGAAAGATGCAAAATCTCGGCTAATACGTTGGATCCTCTTGCTTCAAGAGTTTGACCTTGTCATTAAGGACAAACGAGGATGTGAAAACGTAGTTGCCGACCATCTCTCACGACTTCCTTCTTCGCCGTCGCTTCAAATCCCGATCAATGACGTTTTCCCGGATGAACAGCTCTTGACAGTATCTTGCGAACCCTGGTTCGTAGATATTATGAACTATTTGGCCACTGGGTTACTACCGACTGAATGGTCAAGTCAGGACAGACTTCGATTCTTATCCCAAGTAAAACACTTTTACTGGGACGAACCCTTTCTGTTCAAGTACTGTCCCGACCAGATTATTCGTCGGTGTGTCCCTGACGAGGAATTCAAGAGTGTGCTGTCATTTTGCCACGATCAAGCATGTGGCGGGCATTTTGGCCCCAGAAAGACAGCTCAGAAGATCTTGCAATGTGGTTTCTACTAGCCACAACTCTTCAAAGACGCTCATGACTATTGCAAGACTTGCTCCCGGTGCCAACACTTGGGCCGGATATCCCGGAGGAACGAGATGCCGCTCCAACCAATCTTGGTTGTGGAGATTTTCGATGTTTGGGGGATAGATTTCATGGGGCCGTTTCCCAGCTCTTTCGGGAACTTGTACATCCTTCTCGCTGTTGATTACGTCTCTAAGTTGGTCGAGGCTGTGCCCAGCCGGACTAACGACAACAAGGTTGTCTTTAGGTTTCTTAAAGAAAACATTTTCTCCCGTTTTGGGCACCCCCGAGCGATCATTAGCGACAATGGAACTCAATTCTGTAATAAGACTTTCGAGGCCTTGATGCGGAAATACTCCATTAATCATAAGCTATCCACGCCCTACCACCCCCAAACCTGTGGGCAGGCCGAAGTTTCAAATCGGAAAATCAAGCAGATACTGGAGAAGACGGTTTCCAAGAACCGAAAAGATTGGTCGCTGAAACTCACTGATTCCCTTTGGGCATTTCGAACCGCTTATAAGACCGATCTTGGCATGTCTCCCTATCGGCTTGTGTACGGAAAGGCTTGCCACCTACCTGTCGAAATAGAGCATCGCGCATTTTGGACGATAAAAGAGCTGAATCTGTCTCTCGAAGATGCGGGCAGTCATCGGAAGCTGCAGTTGAACGAATTGAGCGAGCTTAGGGATAAGGCTTACTATAACGCGGTTGTCGTTAAGAATCGAACGAAGGTGTTTCACGATAAACACCTTTTGTGCAAAACTTTCGTACCTGGTCACAAGGTACTGCTTTACGACACCCGGCTACACTTCCATCCAGGAAAGCTCAGATCTCGCTGGAAAGGGCCGTATTTTGTGCGGAATGTATATCCGCATGGCGCTGTGAATTTGGAGAATCCAAAGGACGGTTCATTTTTCAAAGTGAACGGACACCGACTAAAACCGTACCTTAGCGCCGAACCAACAGAGGAGCTCCTAGTCTTACAGGAGCCGGTTTACCTTGCATAATCTTCCTCTGCCTACCACCAAACTTCGGTTATCCAGCCAAGAACAGTGGACACTGTTCCAAATAAGTTTGGGGGTATGTATATACCATTTTGTACATTTTTGTGGATACTCTTTTCCATTTTTGCTATTTTTCTTTTCTTTAAAAACCAAAAAAAAATATTTGTGTATAGCTAACCGACAATTTTGACCCTTCAAATGATCTCTTCATGCGATGACAGTGAGGACACTGTCCAGTTTAAGTTTGGGGGTACGCTCGGTACGCATTTCTAACCTTCGCATCCATATATATATTTTGCATCTGCATATTAAAATCCATAAAATCCATAAAAATCTGAAAATTTTCTAAAAAAATAAAAACTTTTCTGTCAAGTTAGCTAGTGGAAGAACTCTGATTCAACATTTCGATGGTTTTGTTTGATAAGATAAGAATAACTAAATCTTATGTTTAGATTTTGAAAACCTGAAAGATAACTCTCCTTTGAAGTTAACTATAGCTGATATACGTCTTTACATCACACTACACGTATCGTGAGTTTTCGAAATTAGATGACAACTCTTTTATGTCTAAAAACATTTAAATGTATCAATGATTTTCTGAGGATCAAATAGGTTTGTTCTGAAATAAGTAATATCAAGAATAGTTTATGAAGTGGGTGAATATAAAGAAATGTTATCGATGCCTTAATTGGAACTAAGTCTGAAAAATAACCCATCTGGAACTTGATTGGAATTATTACACACCGAACCCACTAAACACGTCTTTTATCCAAAAAAATAATTGAACTGCCGGTTATATCTCCGTTCGTATTAAATCATCATGATTTTCACGCCAAAATGTCTTTTGTTTTTGGACCTAGGTAACTTGAGTAATTAAGTCCGCTGGGGTGTTTCTACACCTAATGCCCTAAAACCAACTGGTTTGGGTGCATTGGCCTAAAGCTCGCTAAGAAGCTTAGAAAGTCCAGATTAAAACAAAGTTAAGCAAGTGTTCTCTCCGAGATAAAATTCCTAACGGTTCTTTGTGTGAGAATAATCTTGACAAAAGACAGGCTTTTATAAAAAATATTTCTAGCGGAGATATGAAGGTTTTATTCTATGATAAAGACTATTGCACGTTCATAGAGGTGTGTATGAAATGAAAACAAGAAAAAGGTGGAGTGAAAAATAAGACCTAGTTTCCTGTTAAGGAAGATAGAAATTCTGAAGTTAAAACCTTACTGGAAAACGAAACTTGAAAAATACTTAACTCTTTATAAAGCTTATGTGATCCTTTCAAAATTCTTATCTAGGCTTTATTGTGTGACATGATGACTTTATTCGACCCTTCTGGAACTTAACTACACTATTTGCACTACACGTAAAGACATATAGAATCTTAAGTTAAATAAGAAGCGAGATGTGAAAAATAAAGGTTCGATAGTCTAGACTTAGGATAATAGAATTGTTATTTTTTGAAACAAAACTTTAGGGTTTGAATCATAGTTATTTTGCAAAACTAGCTTGACCGGATTTTGTGGGTAGTATCCGCTGAAAACCCTCAGGAGACAACACTCCACCTACTAGGGACACCTAGAGGTTTAACGGCTTGTTGCACATGCCCAGTGCAATCGCGTTCCCTGCGAAAGTGAGGTTAGAAAATTTTTTGTGAATAAATTGGCTTTGCTCGGGACGAGCAAATGATAAGTTTGGGGGTATTTATTCATATCAAATTTTTGCATTTTCATACCGCCCAATTTTTATCACATTGCATATCGGTAGGTACTTTTGAGCCGTGTTTGCTAGTCAATTGCAGGATACAGGTTCTCGGCTCTAAACGGTGAAATTCATAGAAAAACACGACAAAAGCCGGGTTCCTACCAACCACAGATAAAACACGGGTCTCCGCTCTCTATCCGTATGTTGCCGCACACCAATTTAAAAGACAAAATGGCAAATCAATGTCATTTTCATGCACAAGGCTCAATGGCAACACAAGATCCAAGAAATCTATGCGGAGCTCGAGGAAATCATGACAAAAAGATCCATATCCAATCACCTTTTTGATCTACTAGGATTCTGGAAGAGATGAGAAAAGATTATCATAAAAAACATTGGCCAAACTACAGAGAAAAGAGGACCAGGGAAGCACAAAAAACCGGAGGGCCCAACTCACCTGTACGGCCGCGGAACCGCGGCCAATAGGGGGTTTAGCCGCGGTTTCGCGGCCGTACAGGCGCCGCAGTTGAAGATTTTTTAGGGTCTGTTTGGTCTTTTCATTTTAGTTCTGAATGTTGCCCTAGGTTTTCATTTTCCAGCCTATAAATAGCCCAGAACCTTGTGAAGCCAAGGGTGCATAATCTTGTATTTATATTTTAGGTTTTAGTTGTTGTTCTTCTTCCTCCTCTCATCTCTTCTCCATTAAAAAATTTGTAGTGAGCTTTTGTGAGTGAAGAATGAATAAAGGAGTTCTTTTTACTTATCATGCTTGTCTTGTTCTTTAGTTAAATTATTATTGTTTGTAATTTTCATTTGTTAACTTAGTTGTTGTTCTTTGTGTTTGTTTCTTTCTTTCTCTCTTTTCCTTTATCGTTAAACAACCATGATGCTTACGTTTGATCCTTGCCAAGGTGAGGTCGCAAATAGCTAGTTGTTATCTTCTAATCTCCTTCTTTCTATTTTCCTCCTTTGTTTTATTTTTCGTTCCTCTTGTAATGGGTGAGTAGTTTCCATACTTGTTAGGGTAGGATAAGGGAAGTTTGAGAGAAGGAAATCTCTCTCACTCTTTCCTTGCCCAACATCTTAAATCGAACTCCAGTTAATTGAACCACAATCCGCTCCCTACGGCACCCTATCCTATATGATAGCGGTGATTCCGTAGTGAGACCGGTTGTGGTTGAATTAACCGGAGGTTAAGGCTAAGAGACAAGAACGGACGGACAAGCACCAAAAGGAAGAACTTATGCGTTGGAAAGCCTAGCTTATACTCGCAAGTTCCTTCCTAGTCGTGCTAATCCCCGTTGTTGCCGATTACCGTAACACCGATATTAAGAGTGAAAACGAAAGAAGTGAGCGACTCCTAACTCAAACTAACCTAATCCTAACCCTAACAAGCTCTCTTTACATATCATTTTAACACTTAGTTAATCACAAACAAATCCGGAAAATTGGACTTAACTCGTTAAAGCACATAGAAAAAGATTCCCATCTCCCTGCGGACGACCCGTACTCAACCGGCTAGCTACAAGCGAAACCGTCTTGATTACGGTAATTAACTAAACTTGAACACGCAAAAACACTACCAATCACATATCGTAAGGGCTTTACCAACATGTATCAGAGAGACAATCAGTGTACACGTTAAGGTAAAGAGTAACCAGATAGCATACTATCATGTCGAGTAAGAAAGTGCTCCCTATATACGTCCAAGCATCCACTACAATATACATCTCATGTATAGTAATGGCCTCTAGGGCATACATATAACTAACACTGTACTTTGATCTCCACCCTACCACGCCTCTACTGAGTCGTGCAAATAAGTGGATTTTGGGTACAGTCCCGAGGCACATGGAGGTAATGAGCGATAGGAGGGGTTTCTTCTCTCCCAGTATTAGGGGTTGATGTTGTGCTATGCTCGATTGGCTATAACTGGAAGTCCCTGGCCATGGCTGATGAGATTTACTAATAAGTGTTATCTATAATTTCTCGATATGTTATAGGCCATATACCGGCATGACTTATTGAGTTATTGGGTTCGACGAAACCATCCCTAAACTCGATATGCAGCATATCTGACGAAGAGACCGGACTGTACGGTAAGTTTTGCCAGTTGGCTCGACGGGAGTTTTTACAGGTTCGCTTGTTTTTCTTTTGATCGCTCAATACGTAGGAGCCGTTACGTACAGCTATTGCCGCTGACGGTTTGTGGGTACGTGGTATGATCGCTACCTACTGCTAGCTTATTGACGAATCTTAGAGTCCCACAGAGGGGTTTCCTAGATCAGGCGAAATGATGTGGGGTGCATATAGGATATGCGCGGGAGCTCGATTAAATACGAGTATATGATACCGTATTTTAAATTGGGCATTTTCTATTGGTCGGGTCGTATGAGATATGACCGGGTTATTAAATCAAGTGTTGGTTTAATATTGACTTTTAGCTCATTTATTCAAAACCTTTTCTTTTTGGATGTATCCATGAATGGGTGTATGTATATATGTGGATATGAATGCACACATACATGCATACATGTGTCATAGTTGTTGATACATTAGAGATGGCAATGCAAGACTCACATGGTATATATATATATATATATATATATATATATATATATATATATATATATATATATATATATATTACTGAGAAAAAGAAAAAGAATTAAATCATGGTTATATTTATTCTACACTCTTCTGCACTTGACCTAATTAAGACCATGGATTGATTTTCCATTTGGCTTTTGACTCAATACAAAATATCTAGAAAATTATTAAGCATGGTTCTATGTGAGTGTGACTCTCATTTATATTTTCTTTTCTCATTTTATTTAAGAATTATCACAATCAAAAGAGCTCATGCTTAGCCATCTCCTTCATCTTCCTCCTTCATGCTCTCTACCCTTTTCAAGTGAGTGAAGGAAACAAAAAGGAAAGGTTAATAAGTGAGATCCAAACCCACAACACCAATCTATATTAGTCTAGCCCACTTGTGTAGATTGTTTGCTCCACTTCTTCAAAGATCAAGTGAAGTTAGGAGCTTGAGCAAAGGGACTTCGTGGTGGATCGTCGTGGACTTGGAAGGATTCAAGATAACCGTTTCAAACCCTAGTTGATCCTAGGAGTCAAGGAGAGAGGTCTACAAAGGTTGTATTACTCACCTCTTAGTGTTAAAATACTTCTAGTATGTGATATTAGTTGCTTGTTACCCTAGATTTCTAGTTCGATTCATGGATGGTATTACTTAGCACCCCCTAAATATTTAATATAGCATGTGTGATGCGACCCAAACCCTAGGCATGGTGCTAAGGAATCCTTACAGTGGTATCATAGCTACTAGGAATTAGATGTCGACCTATAGGGGGTTCTCACTGTGTGACAGTATGGCGAAGCATAAGCTCTTACCCCCAGGGTGTCTCTTGACCGGAAGGTATTCCGGCGGGTTGTAGTCCTCGCGAGAGGGCATGCGTAAAAAGTAGTTGCTGAGAGACCCGTTGGTGTCACGGCGACCCTATTGGATGGGTTGGGTGACTGACCAAAAGTGGTATCAGAGCAAAGCTAGAAACTTAGACGATGTTATAAATATTATGAAACCAAAACAACTCCGAAAAATACGATATTCTGAAACCCTAGAATGTGCTCTCTGTCGATTTTAAAATGGTCTCATAAATTTTTTTAGCAACTGCAGAAGCTAGCATGTGATGCACTGAGAACACTGGAGAAAAACGATGCCCATACACCGGTTTTGAACCCGCCACATTACCATAAATTCCGGCCTGGCTGGCCATTTTGCATCCATGTTGGCTCATTTTCCTCTGGTGCTCTAGTCTGTTCGTTTTGGGGTTTCAGGTATTGTTTGTTTAGCCCAAAATTTCATGTGATGTTTATTTTGTTTGGGGGATAATTCGGAGTATTTCGTAGTCGTAATTTTAACATTGTTTTGGTAACTTGGAGGACGTTTAACAGTTCGAACGAATATCACACACCACCTCATTACTCTCGCGGGAAATTTTCTAAGTTTTGGAATTTTCCAAGTTGAACATATTTGGAAGATCGTGCAAGTATCCCTATGGACCCTCTAGAAGAACGTAACCCTAACTCGATCCTATGACCATGGAACCGCGACCAAACCTTAGGGTTTGCAGTAGTTACCTGGCGCCATAGGTGAGCAAGGGCTGACCCTTCTACGGTTGGTCCATAGGTACTGTGGCCAGTTTTGGGTATTTTAACTTTGCTCAAGTGTTGAGCTCTCGGGGTAATTTATGGGTGTTTGTTGATTCAATCGAAACGTTTAACAACGTCTGGATATTTGTGAAAGTGATGATTCCAATTGTTGTTGTTTTTCACATTCTTTTCTTCGACTGTAAGTGTAGTATGTGGTGTATCGCCGGTTTCGTTGCTATAAATCAACGACAATTGGGGTAGGCATACTTACTTACGTTGATGACATGTGATGTTATGTGTTGCTGAGATATGATATACAAGATTGTCGTGAATGAATGGTCGAGGGTTTTTATATGAGATGAGAGTTTTATTTTCATTCATGTAAAATTCATTGTATATAATATTCTTGTATTTGGGGCACTTCTGGGTTGAGAATGATGTCACCATTGTTGTATATTATTTACTTTTCCGCATTAGGATAGACCCAAGGAGGGGAGCATAAGTGACCGGGTTCTTGGGTTCATTGGGAGGCTATCTCGAGGAGTTGAGACCGGGTCTCTTAAACTCTAGAATTGGTAGGGTCACTTGCCGTTCTCGTATGGGTATAGAGGTGTGGGCTTGGCTATTCATCACGGCCGTAGAATCCGTATTTTCTATTGTTGGCTAAATACAAAATACGGATCTCCTAGTATATCCTATATTTTCATATATATTCTTCTGCTGTTGATATTCTGTGATGTGATCACTTTATATACTGAGTCGAATGGTGTATTATATATAAGATATATAATAAACGTTGCTTATGTTTTGCATCCGCGCTAGTCCCGCCCCGCTATGCCGTTAGTTAAGTAACCTAACGGTACATAACGGGACATTATGGCGAAAGCGGATGACATAAGCGTATGTTCTATTTTCGTTTCTTTTCTGTGATGGCTTAAGGACTTAAATGATGGGACTACATTAATGAGATTAATGTAAAGAAAAATGAACCTAAAAGATGTTGTAGAATCGGATTTGAAACCTACTTTGCTTTTTATGAAAAAGCAAGTTTCCAAAGTGCGGAGCTTAAGACACTCCTTTTAAAACTATTAAATTCTACAACGATATCAAGTTCAAAGCGTTAAAGGTTTTCTTAAAAACTATTCGCAGCCCTCCGTCATTTTAGGAAGTAGAGTACATATGTCACGACCCGAAATAGCACGTGACTGGCACTTGAATCATAAGAAGTCTATAGGACCCCATCTAATTCAAGTAAGCCAAAAGCCCAGAAATCTAAACCATTTTAAAGAAAGTGTTTTTATTAAAATCAGCCGAATATGCATTTTTAAAACATCAAGTCCTTTCTGAAAATTTCGGCAAAGTTTCCTTTATAAATACTGTCCCCAAACGGGTACAACATGCATGATATATATATATATATATAAAGGCATCCCCAAGCGGGAGCTAGCTCTTCGTCAATTGATGGTCACAACCACGCAAGCAATACTATATACAACGCTAAGGGCGAGGATCAAAACTCAAAAGGAAACTCAAAATCATCACGAAAACCATAATAATACAAGCGCGACTCTAAGGTCGAAATAATATACATTGGTCTCTAAGTCGAATAAATAATACAATCTGGTTGATGGAGTTTACTAGATACAACTGAAATAAATAGATATACAATGGTGGTCACGATGCAAGTGAGTCCACCTACCAAGGCAATCACCCGGAAAGAAGCAATGTGCCAGCAAAGCCGCTAAGAAAACCTTGACGGCAAAACCTGCAAGAAACTGTGGCACAACGGGGGTGAGTTGCCAACTCGTGAGTTGAATGTTAGGTTTACCTAGCACCTCAAGAAGGGGTTGGAAGCATCACATGTGCCAAAGATTAAATTTTTACGGTGCTAAGTGAACATACAAAGAATCATTCCTAGAAAAATTAGGGTTTCAAGAACAACACATCATCACCAGTAGGTAAAGCTAGGGTTTTGAGAGTATAACCTTTGTAGCTCCCTGCGCTAGACTCCTCGGCTACTTGGGGTTTGGAAAAGGTCCGCTTGAACTCCTCTAGGTCCACGATGATCCACCCGGAGTCCTCTTTATCCAAGCTTGCAACTTCACAAGATCAAGAATGAAAATAGAAGCTTACACTCTCCACTAATGGGCAAGACTAGTGTAGAATGGTGTTGTGGTTCTTTTTCTAACATCAAAATCCTATCTTGTTGAGTATTTTGCTTACTAGAGAGAGCAAAAGAGCAAGGAAGAAGAAGATGATAGCTTTTGGAGAAGAAGAGAAAAAAAAATATTCTCTTGAAAAAAAATAGAAAATATATGTATATATATTTTCCACTTCTCATCTCAAACCATGGTTAAATAATAAAGATATTATTGAATTTGAGTTAAAACACAAAAGGAATGTTAATCCATGGTTAAATGGTGGGTGAGCATGGTTAGGTCAAAGAAGAGTGTAGAAAGTAAACCATGAATTATCCTTTTATTTTCTTTTGTTTTTAACACAAATACAATATATATCCATATATATAAAACCATGGTGTGAGTCTTATATTGCAACCATTTTCTATGTATATACAACCATGAAGGATGATGTATGTATGTATGTGTGCATGCACATCCATATGTGCATGAATCAAGAAGGATTGCATACATGCATGCATACATCCAAACTATACAAGAAAGGATTTCTAGTAAGAAACTAATGGTTAAATGATAAATCAACACTTGATTTATCAATCCGGCCATATCACATACGACCCAACCGAAAGCAAGCCACCCGATTAATATACGGTATCTTATACGCACATTTTAACCGGGTCCATGCGCATATCGCATACGCGCACCACAACGTTTCGCCTGGACTAGGTAACTCCTTTGTCGGACTCAAAGACTTGTCAATACGCCGGCAGTGGGTGATGATCATATCAAGCACCACCAAGCCGTAAGTGGTCAGCTAAACGTAACGGCCATCCGGGTATTGAGCGATCAGAAGAAAACAAGCGAACCTGCTACAACTCCCGTCGAGCCAACCGGCAACACTACCATACAGTCCGGTCTCTTCGTCAGTTATGCTGCATATCGAGCCTAGGGATGGTAAACGTTAGACCCCAATAACCGATATGTCGTGCCGATGTGAAGCCCATAATGGGTCGAGAAACTACTGGTAACACTTACCAGTAAATCTCTAAAACAGCCCTGGCCAGGGACTTCCCTGTTACGGCCAATCGAGCAGAGCGCAACATCAAACCCCAATACCGGGAGAGACAAAACCCCTCCTATAGCTCATTGCATCCATGTGACTCGGGACTGTACCCAAAAACCACCGTTTTGCACGCCCTCATGGACGTGGTAAGGTGGAAATCAAAGCACAGTGGGAATCACACAAGACTCTATGACGATCTCGGGTCTACAGACTAACCTGCACAAGTGTCACCAGAGAACTGCCATCTGACGTGAGGTATAATACCATCTGGGAGTTCTCGGCGAGTTCGTCCAGTGTACCCAGTCTCCACTGAGCACCCGTATACCATCTCTGATGTCAAACACCAATGGATATGTGATCATCCATCGCCCATCTCATGGGTCGAGAAGCGTATACGCTATTCTACACTGGTATATCGATGCCCCGTCTCGATACACCCACGACTTGGGACCTTGAAGGATGTACTTATGGACTACCATGTCCCCACTAGTATGATCCGCATCATATTCCAGGTAGTCAAGTACACATCCTAAGGGCTTTGCCAACATGTAACTATAAGACAGTATAAAGAGACAAGTATACATGTTAAGATAAAGAGCAACCAGATAGCATACTATCATATCGAGCAAGAAAGTCATCTCTATATATGTCCAAGCATCCAATATAATATACATCATCTGTACAATACTGGCCTCTAGGGCATACATACAACTAACATTGAAAACATCACAGAGTATAAATCTTATGTATGACTCAATCCAAGCTCAATACGATCAGTAAAATATATCCTCAATATGACAAAGTCAGAAGCATGATAAGGTGGAAAGGGTAAACATCTATACATAAGTGTAACACCAAGTGCTCATGTCAGTGACTCAGGTAGCAACATATCATAAGTATGTGGTATGAGTGCAATATAATGAAAACAGAATGCATCATGTATGTGAAACTGTTTTCTTAGTTTAGTGAGATTTCTGTATGTATAAAACGAGGTATCATCAATGAAATCAACAGGAAATCAGTGTCTAGCATCGACACAAAACATATATATATCCAAATCCCAATAAATCAATATCTCAGGCTCCGGCAACCCGGACTGGCCTGTATCCTCAAATCTCAATATCCAGGGCTCCGGTTATTCGGACTGGCCGATATCATCAAATCTCAAAACCTCAGGCTCCGGCTATCCGGACTGGCCTGTACTCTGATCGGTATCCTCCGGATATCCGTCGAGTCATAATAAAATCATCGGTCAGTAGTGCTCCCCTGTCACAGGCTCAACGCCATCATCTACGACCTTCTCACCCCGGGGTACCATACCGGGTCCACCATGCACCCACGTACAATACGAGGAAGACAACCTTACTCTCTGCCACCTTCTTGTAAATACAAGGTTCATCTACGTTTTTGACGAAATAAAACTCTTTGATAACGACGTCAAAGCAGATATTCCAACTCCGCGATGCTTGTTTTAATCAATAAATGGATTTAAGTAGCTTGCACACCTTCCCGCTGCTCCCACTATCTACGAAGCCCTCTGGCTGAGTCATGTACACGCTCTCTTCTAAATCACCGTTTAAAATGGAGGTCTTAACATCCATTTGCAAGATTTCGTAGTCATGATATGCAGCGATGGCAAGCACGATCCGGATGGATTTAAGTATAGCCACTGGAGAAAAGGTTTCGCCATAGTCCACACCTGGTCTTTGACGAAAACCCTTTGCAACAAGTCTAGTTTTGAAAGTCTACACTTTCCCATCTACACCAAGTTTTTTCTTGAAGATCCACTTGCTCCCAATAGGTTTTACCCCTTCAGGAGCAACTTCCAAAGTCCATACTTTGTTGGTGTACATGGATTCCATCTCGGACCGCATTGCATCCAGCCATTTCACTGAGTCACCACTCGTGATGGCCTGCTCGAAGCTAGTTGGGTCATCATCCTCCATGATGCAATCCTCGCTCCCACCATCCATGAGAAAACCATAGTATCTCTCAGGTGGGTGATGAAGTAGGATTTTTGCTCTCTTTATTTATCTTTTTCTCATATTTATTCATCACTTGGAAAAAGCTAGTAAGCTTTTTCCATGAAGAAAGAAGAAGGAAGAAGATGATGAATAATAGAATTATGATAGAATTCTTTTTGTGATGAATAATGCAAAGAAGATAATGATCAATAATGCAACCATGGTTGTCTAAACCATTGTAGAGAATTAACCAAGGCTAGGGTTTGGGTTAGGTTAAGAAATGAGTAACTTGAAAATATCTTTTCCAAAACAAAAAGAAAAGCTTCTAGAATCTACTAGAAGTCATTAACCCAAATCAAACCCTAATCTTGATTAATCTTTACTAAACATGTTGCATTAGTTATCATATCATGTTACAATATTATATATAACATATTTAATATTTATTGTAACCAAATAAAATAATACAATTAACATATATCGCATATATATCAATGTATTACCCGAGTGAGAAAAATAATCTTCTAGTGAGCTAATATTAGATAATGTAATTTAATATATCATATATATTATTATACATTAAATTATCGAATCAACCCTTCATCCGACAATCCGGCTATATCGCATATAACCGACTAATATTTATCCGTACTGATTCATCGAATCAACACTTGATCCGATGACCCGGCTGATATCAAATATCGCGAGAATAGAATACGGTATCTCATATCGCATTATCCTCGGTCCCGCACATATCACATATGTGCTCCTACTCCGTTTTGCCTGAGCCAAGAAACCTCTGTGTAGGACTCTAAAGAATCGTCAATACGCCGGCAGTAGGTGATGATCATATCAAACACCCACAAGCTGCAAGCGGTCAGCTAAACGTAACAGCTACCCAGGTATTGAGCGCTCAGAAGAACAACAAGCAAGCCTTTACACTCTCCTGTGAATCCAAACAGTAACACTCCCATACAGTCCGGTCACGTCGTCTGATATGTCGCATATCTCAACTAGGGGTGGTAAACGTCAGACCCCAGTAGCTTGATAAGTCGTGTTGATATGAGGTCTATAACTGTTCGAGAAACTACTGATAACACTTACCAGTAAATCTCAGCAACCCTGGCCAGGGATTTCCGGTTATAGGCAATCGAACAAAGCACAACATCAACTCCCTATACCGGGAGAGACGAATCCCCTCCTATCGCTCATTGCCTCCATGTGATTCGGGACTGTACCTAAAAGCCACCTTTTTGCACGCCCTCTTGGACGTGGTATGATGGAAATCAAAGCACAGTGGGAATCACACAAGACTCTATGACGATCTCGGGTCAACAGACTACTCTGTACCAGTGTCACTGGAGAACTGCCATCTGACGTGAGGTATAATACCATCTGGGAGTTCTCGGCGAGTCCGTCCAGTGTACTCAGTCTCCACTGAGCACCCGTACACCATCCTTGATGTCAAACACCGATGGATATGGGATCATCCATCGCCCATCATATAGGTCAAGATGCGTATACGCTTGTCTACTCTGGTGTATCGACGCCCTGTCCTTATACACCCTCGACTAAGAACAGTTATAGGATGTACTCGTCGACTACCGTGGCCCCACTAGTATGATCTCATCATAGTCCCAGTAGTCGAGTACATATCTAAGGGCTTTATCAACATGTAATATAGAGACAATCAGAGTACATGTTAAGATAAAGTACAACTAGATAGCATACTATCATGTCGAGCAAGAAAGTCCTCCCTATATATGTCCTAGCATCCACTACAATATACATCGTATGTACAGTAATGGCCATTAGTATGATCTCATCATAGTCCCAGTTGTCGAGTACATATCCTAAGACTGTTCCTAGCCAAGGGTATCAGAGCTACTAGGCATTGGATGTCGGCCTATGGGGGGTTCTCACTGTGTGACAGTGTGGCGAAGCATAGTCTCTTACCCCCAGTGTGTCCCGAGACCGGAAGGTGTTCCAGCGGGTTGTAGTCCTCGCGAGGGGGCATGCGTAAAAAGTAGCGGCTGAGGGACCCGTTGGTGACACGGCGACCCCATTGGATGGAGTGGCTGACCGACCTACAGTGGTATCAGAGCCAAGCTAGAGCTTTTGGCGAAGTCTAGACAAAGTTTAAAGTCCGATCGAACGACGAAACCCCGACACAGAACCCTCTCTGTACATTTTTCAAAAATGTGGTTTGTTCTGAATTAAAAATTCTCAAAAAATTAAGCAGGAAAAACTAAGAATTACTGTGAAGTACGGACCTCTAACTCGAAAATTTGACCACGGAACCGCGGCGAAACCATGGGTTTTGCGGCGGTTCAGCGGACAAAATTTGGACTTAGTCCCTGAAATTTCATGTAATTATTTTTAGGCCCTTTCTTGTTAATTTTTTCTGGGAATATTTTAATTCCACTCAAGTGTTGATTTTACAAGGGTTGTATTGTGGAATCGTTGATTCGATCGGATAAGTTAACTTTGTTTAGTTTGTCCGGATAATTTTAGAAACTGTTAAAAAGTTCGAACGGATATCAATAACTCACTTTTTCCCCTGTCGGAAATTTTTTCAAAAGTTGGATTTTTTCTCGAGTTTAAGAACGTTCTAAGTCATGCAAGTAACGCGGTGGACCCTCTAGAAGACAACAAACCTTAACTCGATTATGTGACCGTCTTGAACTGCTTCTGAACCTTAGGATTTGTGGCAGTACGGCGTGCCACATGTGAGGCGTTGGCTTGACCCTTCTACGGCTGGACCATTGGTACTGTGGCATGTGATGGATGTTTTTAAACTGATTTCAAGAGTTGAGATATATTGGGGAAATCTTGGGTGTTTGATTATTAGATCGGAAAATTTAACATTGTCTATTTATCTGGAATGTGATACAATATTTGGAATCCACAGGTAGTTATGAGATAACTAATTTAAATATTATAGACATAGCAGTTTAGTCTCAATTGATCGGTTGCCACGGAATTTTGATGTGATCAAAAGTCCGTCGCAATCACGTAGCGTACGCGGATACTCGCCGGGTAAACTTAACAGACAACCATGTCCCATAGCCCCGACCAAGTGACTGTAGGAGAACCCCGTCGCCGAAAGCATCCGTCCGGGTGCTCGCGGTAGCGGTGTTCCGCCTTGGTGCACTTCGTCGACGGTATCGGGGGTGCGGCCGCCTACTAAAGTTTGCGACGAGCATTCGATCTGTATATCGGGAATCTTATTGAATTGCCCGACTTGATATTGAAAAGAGTTTTCGATAATGAGACTAAAATGTGGGGTTTATAATTGTTAGGCATATGATGTATAAGGAATTCATTTGGTTAGGCATGTGATGTCTAAGGAGGTTGCGGATTCCAACTGTTGTAGTTTTACACTTTCTTTTCTGTGACCGTAAGCGTAGTATGTGGTGTATCGCCGGCTTCGTTGCTATACATCAACGACAATCGGGATACGCATACTTGCTTACGTTGATGATATGAGATATTATGTGTTGCTGTGATATGTTCTATTGGATCGTCGCATTTTGAATAGCCTGGGGTTTTATGTGAGATGGGAGTTTTTCTTTTTCATTCATGTAAATTCATTTGTATGTAATATTCTTTTATTGGGGCACTTCCAGGTTGCGGAAGATGTCACCGTTGTATATTATTTACTTTTCCGCATTAGGTAGACCCAAGGCGGGGAGCACAAGTAACCGGGTTGTAGGGTCCAGTAGGAGACCATCTCGAGGAGTCGAGACCGGGTCTCCTAACCCTAGGATTGGCATTGTTACTTGCCGCTCTCGTAGGGGTCTAGGGATGTGGGTTTGGCTATTCATCGCGACCGTGGAATCCGTGTTTTATACAAGCTCGTATTGAAAACACGGACGTCCTAGTATATCCAATATTTCATATATGTTCTTCTGCTGCAATGTTCGGTGATGAGATTATATTACTGCCTGAGACGAATGTTTATATTATATATATGAGATATATGTTATATTGCAGATTTCGTTTCAAATGAGATGCTTATGAAGCATAATAAAATGGGACTTCACTAATGAGATTAATGAAATAAAAGAAACCTAAGATGTTGTGGAATCGAATTTTCAAAAACAGGTAGCTACAGTTCTTGCTTTGCATCACGGTGTTCCTTGTAGAACATCCTGCACCTTATTCGATAAGGAAAGGGCCGAGATCCCTTCACCGGGAGTGACCCCTTTAGCAATGACTGGCAGATGCTACACCCCTCGGTTTGTCTTTTGATTGCTTTTAGAGTTTTTCTTTGCACAGCGGTATATATGATATATCCTGCACCTTATTCGATGAGGAAAGGGCCGACGATCCCTTCACCGGGAGTGACCCTTTTAGCAAAACTAGAAAAGCCTCAAAAACACTCCATTTAAAATCACTCGATTCTACAACGATATCAAGTTCATTACGCAAAGGGTTTTCATAAAAACCTATCGTAGCCCTTCGTCATTTCAGATAAGTCCTACTTAGTATTCGTGCTACGTTTGTTGGCCTGCGTCAAGGCGTAGTGTACGGTAGCTAACTAGTATTTATCTGTTTATGCATATGATGCAGATTGGATTAGGGTAGTCGTGCGACTTTGTTGGCCTGCGTCAAAGGTCGTGCGGGTGGGTTTAATTCAACCAAGAAATGATGGGTTGAACTTGACTAGCGCACTGTGGTTTGTTGGCCTGCGTCAAAGTCATGGGACGCTAGGGGTAAAATATTATTGGGAATTTCAAGTGTTGAAATTTGCAATGAGATTTCATACCTTCTATGAGATAGTTGGATCCCGATACCCACTGCGAGTAAAAGATACTCCTGGGAGAGTTTTACACATTACAATTAGCCGATCAAGTAGGTGTCTAGAAAGGTGTCAACGGGGTTACGCCCCTGGGAAAACGAGGTTTACATTAATTAGGTTCGTGCGAAAGCATGGGGGACCTCCCTCAAAGTACCGACACTAGCCTGGCTGAAAGATTGGCGAACTTGTAGCGTGTAATTAATCCCGGCTAGTCTTTCCTTTTAGGGTTTGAAGGAAAATTTGACAAAAACAGTGGGAGACATCCTGATTAGATATATTATATAACCAATCTAATCTTGCAAGAGCATACGCTGAGTGTTTTCTTTTCTCTTTCTCTCCAGGTAGCGACCATATCACGCCTTAATCAAGATAATAATACGGATATATTGACCGAACCCGCTTGTTATACTGAGCTGGGTAACGTTGGTCCCGCTGCAACTTGTAATTGTTATAAGGCAGAGCAGGAAATTGGGGAATACCAGATTTCCCGTGCCTCCCAAACGAAGAAAGTGCATGTTGATGGATCATCTTCGGGTGTGTTCATTACAGAGAACTGTTTCTCAGTATCCTTTAAGTCCTGGGTATGTGATACCGGATCAGGATCCCGCATATGTAATTTGTTACATGGGCTACAGAAAGGTAGAGAACTGAGAACGAGTGATAAGTTTCATGAGACAGAAAACGGTGCAAGTGTTGCGGCCAAGTCTGTTGGTCACTGCCACCCTGTATTACCAGAATACATTGATTCTGAACAAATGTTATTAGATACCGAACCTGATATACAACATCATATCATTCTCTTTTTTAGCAAAGAAAGGATATAATTTTGTATTGATGGATAATGTTTTGAACATTTCCTATATCAAGAGTTGATCGGTTTAGGAACGTTATCTAAAAGCATTGATGTTCTAAATCAAACTACAGTTCTTAGTATACGGAACACACACAAGAGGAAGAGTTCAGAAATGAACGAATCCTTCTTGAGGCATTGTAGACTAGGTCATATCAATGCGACCCGACTGGCTGAAGTTACATTTTGATGCATATTTAAATTAGTTTGAATTTACATCTTGTGAAACTTGTCGGTCATGTCACAAAGATAAGATGACCATAGCTCTGTTTATTGGAAACAGAGAAAGAGTTAGTGAGCTCTTGGGATTGATATATGCTGATGTATGAAAGTCCCATGTCTACACATGCCAAGACCGGTTCTTTTTACTTCATTACGTTCTCTGATAATATCCCAAGATTCAAACATGTGTTTCTGTTGAAACACAAGTCCGAACCTTTTGAGATATTCACAGAATATAAGTTAGAAGTAGAGAACCAAAAACGGGTATAAGTATTATGTCCTTTGATGAGATCAAGGAAGAGAATACTAAAGCACGGTGATTCCTGGACTATTCTAAAGGAGAATGAGATTCTCTCTCAGCATTACTCCTTCGTATACACCACAGCACGTCGGTGTATCGGGGCGGAGCAACACCACCCTATTTGATATGGTGTGCTCTATGATGAGTACTACTGAGTTTCCTATTTCCTTTTGGGAGTTATGCACTTGTGAAGCTGCATACCTATTGAATAAGGGTTCAAATCAAATCAGTTGCCTACCGCTCCATATGTGATATGGAAAGGGAAGAGCCCATATCTTAAGTTTGTTAAGATTTGGGGTTGTCCGGCCTATGTCTAAAAGCAAAATCCGGACAAGCTCGAGGCAAGGTCTGTTATGTAGAACTGGAATTGTTCCAGCTATACAAACTGCAGCTGATGATTTGGTAGAACCAAAGGACTCAATAGTTTCCAACGAACCTCAGCCTCTCCACCAATCTAGTAGGGTTCCTCACCCAACTGAGAGATACTTTGGTTTCTCTATGACAGTGGGAGCGAGGATTGCATCATGAGATAATGACCTAACTAGTTTCGAGCTGGCCATCAGGAGTGGGACTCTGTAAGAATGGCTGGATGCTTATCGATCTGAGATGGAATCCTTATACACCAACAAAGTATGGACTTTGGTTGCTTTATCTGAAGGGTTAAATCCCCATCAGGAGCGAGTATATCTTGAGAAGATTAGTTGGTGTACATGGAAAAGTTGAGACTTTCAAAGCTATGCTTAAGTCCATCCAGATCCTACTTGCCACGGCTACATACCATGACTACGATATCTGGTGGTTGGGTGTCATCACAGCTTTTCTAAATGATGTTTTAGAAAAGAACGTCTATAAGTACACAGCCAGAGGGCTTCGTAGACAGTGGGAGCAGCGGAAACATGTGCAAGATACTTTATAAGATAAAGCAGGCATCACGGAGTTGGAACATCTGTTTTGATGTGGTAGTCAAAGAGTTTGACTTCATCGAAATGGTAGATGAACCTTGTATATACAAAAAGATAGTAGAGAGTATCGTGGTGATCCTCGTAGAGTACGTGGATGACATACTCTTGATAGGGAAGAAGTTTCCTATGCTACACTCGGTCAATCTCCGCTTATCACAATGATTCTCCATATAGGATCAAAGCGATACCTCCTAAATCCTGGTTTTGGATCTATGAGATAGATCTATTTGGATGTTAGGATACTCACTAGTTGTAGTGAGATGATATCAATCGATCCTGGGGTGAATCACTGGAAAGGTTCCAGGGTGATAAGGACGACTGAATGTCAGTCGCAGGCATTGTCTTTACCCTCAGTGGAGGGACGGTATGTTGGAAGAGTTCCAAACTAGATACCGTGACTTATTAGACGATTAAAGGCAAGATACATCGTTACCAAGGATGCTACCAAAGAGGCAGTCTGGATATATATAAGTTCATAAGATGAGCTTCGTTCCTACCATTGTGTGACAATGGAGTTGTGGTTTTAGCCAAGGAACTACCGTCCCATCAGAAATCCAGATATAATTCTTAGGCAGTATCACCTGATCATGGAGATAGTTGATCTCCAGGGAGATCGAGGTTAGGGGAGTAGACACAGAGGACAATAGCGCGGATCCACTCACAAAGGCCTTTTTCCCAGTAGAGACTTTTTACGGGATGGTTGAGTATGAGATACTTCAACCGCGGCTAATTGTTGGGTATGTGATACCACAACAGATGGCCCTAGTGCAAGTGGGAGATTGTTAGTTATATGTATGCCCTAGAGGCCATTACTGTACATACGATGTATATTGTAGTGGATGCTGGGACATATATAGGGAGGACTTTCTTGCTCGACATGATAGTATGCTATCTGGTTGTACTTTATCTTAACATGTACTCTGATTGTCTCTATATTACATGTTGATAAAGCCCTTAAGATATTGTAACGTTTAGAAAATCGTTTCGGTGAAATTTCGAAAAACGGTAAAATAAGGGGGTTTTCTGTAAAAAGTCAAAATGCAAATATCTTTAATATAAAATTAAATATACATATTCTAGCTATGTAATTGCTAGTATTTGGTGTTTATTGAGCTACTGGTGAAATTTCAAATTTTCTGAAAAAAAAATTATTTTATTATTATTTTAAGCCGTCACTAATACATTTAATTAGGGAAAATTACAAATTGGAATGAGTTGAAACAAATTTTGTGCATCATAAAACATTAAATAAAATTTTATCATGTGGTTTTTGGAACGAAATCATTTGCCAAAACGGTTTAGAAATTATTGAAGAAAAAAGGCTTTTTTTTAGCGTAAATGGATGTTTGGGGTATTGTATTTATCATTTTTCATCACCCCACACCCGTACCCACACCCACACACCCCCATTCACTTCTCCCCTTGGCTGAATTCAGTAGCCCCCATCTTTTTCCCCACTTGAATTTCAAAGGAAAGAAATGAAAGAAAAGAAAAGAAAATGGATAAATCAGGTGGACTTTTGACTTTGGTTTGACCTTGACTTTCTCCCCCCACTTTCTCTACCTCCCTCTCTCTCCTCTCCCCCTCCCATTCCAGCTAACCCCGCTCTCCTACAGCTGCAGCAGCCCCCCCCCCATTTCCCTTCTCTTTTCTCTTCAAAACTTCATCAAAAATTGCCCCAAAATCCATCAAAAAAATCCCAAAACCCAAATCCGACTCCTACCCATTTTAGCTTAGCCCGTATAGTATGGATCTTTGTGAAAAGAGAGCATTTTGGAGGGCCATGGATGCTTGTGGATCTTCAAATATTTTTGGGTATAATTCTAAACCTTT
Source organism: Agapanthus africanus (assembly GCA_030015575.1). NCBI lineage: Eukaryota > Viridiplantae > Streptophyta > Magnoliopsida > Asparagales > Amaryllidaceae > Agapanthus > Agapanthus africanus. The sequence continues at coordinate 384,505,540 of JASDDO010000014.1, forward strand.
TTGCTTAGTTTGTGACTTAATTTCTTAAAGCTAATTTAATTAAGTGTTAATTTGGTTTATGTGAGTTTAATTGCATGATTAAAGATTTCAAGTTAGGGTTTGTTGTGGAAATGAGTTGTGTTTGATTGTGCATGGTTTAGTGATGTGGATTAACATATTTAGTTCTGGAGAAAACTAATCTAGTTGTTAATTACAAGTTGTTAGTTGAAAAATGTCCAAATTAAGCTTTTTGTTGCAAACTAGGTTTTTTGATTTAATTCGAAATATGAGATTAAAAATTTGGTTAGGGTTTTTATCATATTATTAACTCTATTAAGTGTAGTTTAACACTTTAGTTCATGGAAATCCAACATAAATTGTAGTTTGTGCTTTTTGCTATGAAATTGTTAAAAAGGGTATTTTGTAAACTAGAATATTAGGGTTTTTGGAATTTAATGAGATTAAATTCCGGAAATTGTTTCTATGACTTATTTAAGATATTTAATAAGTATATTGGCCGCTACATTCATTTAAACATCATGTTTTGTACAAAAACGGCGAATTGTGCTTGCTAGATTTACGGAAAAATGACTTTTTAAGTGAAATTGGGGTTTTTGTGAGTTTTAACCTAGTTTATATTAAAATTATTGTTCGTGAATGTGCAAATGAGTGTGATTGGGTTTTTCTCGATGGTTTGACGTTTGTACATCGACATCGAGGGTTGGTTTGACTATTCTTGCATGCGTAGGCGATAGGTTTGGACCTATGCGTGATACGCGTGCCGATTTGATTTTCGTATGCCGTTTCGATTTCGAATTTAGTTTTAATGCGATACGGTGAGTTATGATATGTAGGTACCCCATGTGGACTTCGAGACGACAAGAAAGCGCGTGGCGACGTCGGCACCGGCTAGCGAGGACCAGGTGAGTAGATTTATATCTACGGAGAGAAGTCGGGTGGATGGCGTATAGCACCCCCGCAGTCCGTGGTGGTGTATACGGATGCATATACACACCAACAATTATTATATGTTATTTGTGATTAATAACGATGCTTAGGATGGATATTGGTGTGTTGGATTATTTTAGCGTTGCGAACCCTAGGGTAGTGTTGCACTACACATACACACATACCTACTTGCATACTTTCCTATTGATATATGCTCATGGGATTCTTTATAGTTATGTGTTCACATGGGTATGGGACTATGTGTTCACATACGGATTGAGGATGATACTTGGGATTGAGCTGAGTCGATGAGTTTTGATTTGAGGCCGTGAGATCGGTGATATAGCAGGGTTCGTATCTTAGATACGACATGACGTTGTAGCGGGTCCTTGACGTAGTGTTTCACACACGTCCATGCATACTTAGGCGGTATCAGTATGGTACTAGACGTAGATCAGTACCCCGATCATGATAATTGATAAAGAGGATACCATGTGAATAGTTTGATGAATGTGATATTGACCCGTACCCAGATTTGGGATGCCGTACGACGGATTTACGTACGAGCTATATTGATGATTGATCCGCACTCTTGACTTGGGATGCCTGATTATAGATATGGTATCGGCTATGATATTATTGAGGCGGGATCACCGACTATACATATACAGGTAGGTATATGTCACGACTCATATGTTAGGCGGTTTCCTTACCTGTAGTCTAGCTTGTTAGCTTAGCCCTTTAGTTTAGTTTAGTTGTTAGATTAGATTCGATTCTTACCTATTTCAAAACTAAGGAATCGTGGGTATTTTAAAAGACTGCCCAAGGGATCTTACGGATATTTCAAAAGACGTATCTTTTCATAAAAACACCGTAGCCCCTATTTTCAAAACCCCATGACTCGTGTTATTTCAAAAGGCACCATTTGTAGGACTTATATTAGATTAATGCAGATTAGTTATAGTTGCGTCTAGTTTTCAGCTCCCGCTCTTTTTGTGGTCCACTTCGCATCGCATGCTTATTTTATGTTTCATACTCCATTATTGATATCATGCTGTTAGGACACCAGCACCATTACCGATGATGCGTATGTACCACGTACTCTTATTTTCCGGCTCACACATATCTTCATCGGTAATTGCCATGTCACGTACACCTTAGAAAATATTATTGCTTGACATAGCCTGTTAGCTATTAGTTAGACATGATATTAGTGTACTTGCCTTATATGCTAGTTTAGACATTGTAGTTATTACCTGCTACTTCATGCATACTGTTATTCATTGTTATGCCGCATTCATGGATTCTCATGCATATACTCACTATTTTACGTGTTATTGAGGTTTTGGATTCGGATTTCCATGAGATTTTCTGGATTTGGAGGAAAGCCGCAAAGACATAAATAAACCTTTTTCCTCTTTTAAATAAAAAGTGCGGTTTTCCCATGATGTATGAGTCGTCCACCATGAGTTTGCTGATGGATTTCGAGACCCGATTCGAGGAGACGGATGAACCGTTTCGGGTACATGGTGGACCCGTTAAGGTACCCCGGGGCAAGAAGCGCGTGATGATGACGATGTGAGCCTGGCAGGGGAGCACTACCTACCGGTGATTTTACCCGACGCGTCGGATATCCGGAGGATACCGTCGTGGTCTTGAGATGGATGGTAGGGGCCGGTCTGGACTGACGGCGCCCTAGATATTGTGATTGAGTCATTGAGATTTCGAGATATTGAGGTACAGAGACTGTGATACAGAGATATCGAGATATTGGGATTTCGTTTTGTGTCGATGCTAGACACTGTTGATACTGATTTAATTTATGATACCTCAGTTTAAAAATACGAAGGAAATCTCACTAATTTATGAAAACAGTTTCTTCATTTACATGTATTCTGTTTCATGCATTCATACCTCATTCATATGATATATTGCTACCTGAGGCACTGACACGGGCATATGAGTTTACACTCGGGTTAGATATTTACCCTAGCCATTGTCATAGGTTGCATGTTATATACATTTTTGAGGATATATTATGATCATTGACCTAGGATTGCGTTATTTATGCGATTTCTGTGCGTCGATGTTTTTCTACTCACGAGTTGGCAACTCACCCCCGTTGTGCCACAGTTCTTGCAGGTTTCGCCGTACAGGTTTTATTACGGCTTTGCTGGCACTAATTCCATTTCCGGGTGGCTTGCTAGTAGGTGGGTTATTTGTATCTTAACCATCATTATATATTGTATATTATTATTCAGTTGTATCTAGAAGTTCCATCAACCAAACATTTATTTATTGAGATAGAGACCAGTGTTGTATATTCTTTCGACCTTAGAGTCGCGCATTATATTTCTGGTGGTTTTGAGTTTCCTTTTGAGTTGTGATCCTCGCCGTTGGCGTTGTATATTATATTGCTTGTGTGGTTGTGACCGTCGATTGACGAAGAGCTAGCTCCCGCTTGGGGATGCCTTTTTCTGATTTCGTATACTATTCATGTTGTATCCTGTTTGGGGGCCAGTATTTACAAAGGAGACTCTGCCGAAATTTTCAGTAAATTTTTGATGTTTTAAAAACCGCATAATTCGGCTTATGCTATTGAAATTACTTGCTTTAAGTTGGTTTTTCCTGCACTCTACTACTTTTCTTGGTTTAGATTTCTGGGTTTTCGGTTTACTTAGATTACGTACGCCTCGAGACGTTCGTAGTTTAAGTGCCGGTCATGTTCCGTACTTTCGGGTCATGACAAAGTTGGTATCAGAGCGTTAGGTTTTACCTTAGGAGCGTAGGATGACACTTGGTTGATGGAATAGGTGACTAAAGTAGAGTGACGTACCGTAGGTATGTTCCGCGGCATATTTACGATACGCTACTCTACTTAAGGAGCCTTAGGATGTACATTTCTTTGCTATTATATTCATTCCGATCTAGCCTCATCAGTACCAGTTATGGTTTTGCTGCCACGATTACGGGAATGGAGAGCTACAGCTAGAGTTGCGGTCAGCACGAGCTCGTCACGAACGAGGACTGACCAGGGCGAGATTCCGGCGACACACGATTGCAGAGATGTGTCTTTTTACTGTGTTTCCGCGCCACGAGCGTTTGGCGGATCTCCTTTATGAGGTTACTCGGACGTGTCGATTTGCATCAGAGGATTGGGCCACTGACAGAGACCAGCCAGATGTTGATGACCGTTGGTGTGTTGCTTATTCTTGATGGTCGAGGCACTGTTCAGCGTGCAGACGAGCGAGCCAGTTATTGCTGCGAACGATGAGATATTGCCCCAGATGCTGGTGTTAGTGCAGATTGAGTTGTACTAAGAGATGATAGAAGGTCGCTAGTCATCGAGGATGAATGACTAGGACATGTGGATCGTTCGCCTATCCCGATGCGAGGTCATCAGGTAGATTGATTCCAGCTAGAGACGACTTCACGCGGAGACGTTGGGAGTCGACAGAGACGATCGAATGTCAGAAACCTATTATTCCAAGTTTAAAGTTGTCGGAAAGACATGCAGGCAATTCTATGGTCCCTCTAGAAGAATGAAACCCTAACTCGACTTAATGACCGTGTGAAAGCCTTTGAACCTTCGGGTTTGCGGCAGTTCTACGGTGCCATTAGTGAGGCTTGGGTTTGCCCTTCTACGGCTGGACCACCGATGCTGTGGTATGTACTCGATATTATTAAACCGTGCCCAAGATGTTGAGCTCTTGGGGGATTATGAGGTTTTGACGACTCGATCGGATGGCTCGACTTAATTCGGATGCTAGGTGGTAGGATGCATTTCTTGGGAGACTCCCGATACGAGGATAGCCGTTGGAGCTCAGTCCATGCAACCGCGACGAGACGAGTCCAAGCAGACGACATTAGAGAAAAGTGAAGTAAGATGTTCGTACCAGATCTAGAAAAGATGACGTTCCATTCCGCCGACATCAAAGATACGATGCGCATGCCGAGCCATAGTACTTGGATTTACCTTCCAGAAGGAGTCGCTATGGGTATGCAGTCGTTCCAGAGCAAGATGCAGATATAGGAAAGGACGATGACTTCCGGACAGTTGGCAGAGATGAGGCATGGAAGAGACCGTGAGCAGGATTCCTTCCAGGACACTGCTGCAATGATACTTGCACCCTGGATCAGTTGTGTCACGTACATTCAGAAAGCCAGAGGCCGACGCCAGTGATATGCTGTCTTACGAGTGGTCGTGATGATTGACCGAGAGATGACCAGAGAAGTGCCAGAATGGGATCATCCCCGTTAGCACACCTGACAGGGCCGATGAGCCGATGGACCGAGAGATTGGTAATTCACACTGAAGACCTTGACCCAGGAGTGGTCATGGTTACGCACATCAGCAGGACAGAGTTCATGATCATCGACGAGACGTCCCACTAGTGACCGTGACAGTTGGCCGAGATTCTTAGAGGATGCGCTTAAGCGGTACTGTTCCACCATTATTGATTTTGATGTTTTGGGTGATTTATTCGTATGATTTGATTTTGATGATTGAGGATTTACGATCTTTGCACAGTGTTGCACTTGATATCGTTTTCGTGCTTTAGTTTCACATGTTTGTGATTTTACAGTTTTAAACAGTTGAGTTGGTTTTGTGCGTATGCATGCACACGAATTGGTTCATGTACTCTGTATAGTTATTATATGCTTGCAGTGCAGTGATACGCCTTTTGTGCACTTAGATGTACTGGACTTCGATTTCGATTGTGATACTCGATATTTGTTTTGTGCACCTTGTGCACATGATTGATTTTGCGCACGTTCGGCGCTTGATATTGGATTGCATGATTTCGTGCACGATGGATGCACCTGATTTGGATTTTCGCGCATGTTGGGCGCATGTTTTGAAGGGTGATTTTGGTGCACACCAGAGGCACTAAATTGAGAATTTTTCGTGCATGTCAGATGCACCTGATTTTGTTGTCAGGCACACATGTTGCCTACGACAGTTGTTTCTTGCACACCCGATGCACTTAGATGTTGTTTCTGTGCGCATGTATGGCACATTCATGGATTTTGATTTCCGTGCGCACCAGACGCACGTAGCATTCATGTGCATAATTTGGGATTGATTTCGTATAGAGCAGTACGTTTTTATGATATTGCTATGTGTTTTCGTACTGAGCAGGACTAGTCAGAGGACAGTACCTGAATATATTTTGCGTGCATTGATAGTTATTGAAGGGATTTCTAAAAAGCGAGCTATAGCCTCAGTATTTACCTACGTGTCTGATATGACACGAAATGTTTAAAACAAGGAGACCCTTCTAAATTGTTTCCAAAACGGCGGAACGTACATTTCAAACAAAGGTATATATGTATATAGTTATTTTCTTATAATAGACGTCCGCCACTGTGCAGTGTTATACGCGTTGCACAACGACTTAAAGAGATTGGCATGCATTTCCTTCAGATACTTACAGATATAGATTCGATGTTTACATGTATAGTTCGAGTTATATCATATTGGTTTGATTTGGATTTAGCATTGATGTCTTCTCCATGACTCCGATGATTGCGGGATGCTTGACGGAGTTTTGATTTGAGTTATATGCTCATTTTTCAAGCGCATGCGCTGCGCTACGATTTGTTTTATGTATTTACAATTTCGGAGCCCCGACGACTTGATGGTTTTGGCTTAAATGTTTTAGTATTTGGGGGGGAGTTTTAATTTAAATTCGGGGACTGAATTTCTTTAAGGGGGGAAGATTGTAACGTTTTGAAAATCGTTTCGGTGAAATTTCAAAAAAACGGTAAAATAATGGGGTTTTCTGTAAAAGTCAAAATGTAAATATCTTTATTATAAAATTAAATATACATACTCTAGCTATGTAATTGCTAGTATTTGGTGTTTATTGAGCCACTGGTGAAATTTTAAATTTTCTGAAAAAAAAAATATTTTATTATTATTTTAAGCCGTCACTAATACATTTAATTAGGGAAAATTACAAATTGGAATGAGTTGAAACAAATTTTATGCATCATAAAACATTAAATAAAATTTTATCATGTGGTTTTAGGAACGAAATCATTTGCCAAAACGGTTTAGAAATTATTGAAGAAAAAAAGCTTTTTTTAGCGTAAATGGATGTTTGGGGTATTGTATTTATCATTTTTCATCACCCCACACCCGTACCCACACCCACACACACCCATTCACTTCTCCCCTTGGCTGAATTCAGCAGCCCCCATCTTTTTCCCCACTTGAATTTCAAAGGAAAGAAATGAAAGAAAAGAAAAGAAAAGAAAATGGATAAATGAGGTGGACTTTTGACTTTTGTTTGACCTTGACATTCTCCCCCCACTTTCTCTACCTCCCTCTCTCTCCTCTCCCCTTCCCATTCCAGCCGACCCCCCTCTCCTACAGCAGCAGCAGCCCCCCCCAATTCCCTTCTCTTTTCTCTTCAAAACTTCATCAAAAATTGCCCCAAAATCCATCAAAAAAATCCCAAAACCCAAATCCGACTCCTACCCATTTTAGCTTAGCCCGTATAGCATGGATCTTTGTGAAAAGAGAGCATTTTGGAGGGCCATGGATGCTTGTGGATCTTCAAATGTTTTTGGGTATAATTCTAAACCTTTTTGCTTAGTTTGTTACTTAATTTCTTAAAGCTAATTTAATTAAGTGTTAATTTGGTTTATGTGAGTTTAATTGCATGATTAAAGATTTCAAGTTAGGGTTTGTTGTGGAAATGAGTTGTGTTTGATTGTGCATGGTTTAGTGATATGGATTAACATATTTAGTTTTGTAGAAAACTAATCTAGTTGTTAATTACAAGTTGTTACTTGAAAAATGTCTAAATAAAGCTTTTTGTTGCAAACTAGGTTTTCTGATTTAATTCGAATTATGAAATTAAAAATATGGTTAGGGTTTTTATCATATTATTAACTCTATTAAGTGTAGTTTAACACTTTAGTTCATGGAATTCCAAACTAAATTGTAGTTTGTGCATTTTGTTATGAAATTGTTAAAAAGGGTATTTTGTAAACAAGAATATTAGGGTTTTTGGAATTTAATGAGATTAAATTCCGGAAATTGTTTCTATGACTTATTTAAGATATTTAATAAGTATATTGGCCGCTACATTCATTTGAACATCATGTTTTGTACAAAAACGGCGAATTGTGCTTGCTAGATTTAAGGAAAAATGACTTTTTAAGTGAAATTGGGGTTTTTGTGAGTTTTAACCTAGTTTATATTAAAATTAGTGTTCGTGAATGTGCAAATGAGTGTGATTGGATTTTTCTCGATGGTTTGACGTTTGTACATCGACATCGAGGGTTGGTTTGTCTATTCTTGCATGCGTAGGCAATAGGTTTGGACCTATGCGTGATACGCGTGCCGATTTGATTTTCGTATGCCGTTTCGATTTCGAATTTAGTTTTAATGCGATACGGTGCGTTATGATATGTAGGTACCCCATGTGGACTTCGAGACGACAAGCAAGCGCGTGGCGACGTCGGCACCGGCTAGCGAGGACCAGGTGAGTAGATTTATATCTACGGGGAGAAGTCGGGTGGATGGCGTATAGCACCCCCGCAGTCCGTGGTGGTGTATACGGATGCGTATACACACCAACAATTATTATATGTTATTTGGGATTAATAACGATGCTTAGGATGGATATTGGTGTGTTGGATTATTTTAGCGTTGCGAACCCTAGGGTAGTGTTGCACTACACATACACACATACCTAATTGCATACTTTCCTATTGATATGTGCTCATGGGATTCTTTATAGTTATGTGTTCATATGGGTATGGGACTATGTGATCACATACGGATTGAGGATGATACTTGGGATTGAGCTGAGTCGATGAGTTCTGATTTGAGGCCGTGAGATCGGTGATATATCAGGGTTCGTATCTTAGATACGACATGACGTTGTAGCGGGTCCTTGACGTAGTGTTTCACACACGTCCATGCATACTTAGGCGGTATCAGTATGGTACTAGACGTAGATCAGTACCCCGATCATGATAATTGATAAAGAGGATACCATGTGAATAGTTTGATGAATGTGATATTGACTCGTACCCAGATTTGGGATGCCGTACGACGGATTTACGTACGAGCTATGATGATGATTGATCCACACTCTTGACTTGGGATGCCTAATTATAGATATGGTATCGGCTATGATATTATTGAGGCGGGATCACCGACTATACATATACAGGTAGGTATATGTATCGACTCAGATGTTAGGCGGTTTCCTTACCTGTAGTCTAGCTTGTTAGCTTAGCCCTTTAGTTTAGTTTAGTTGTTAGATTAGATTCGATTCTTAGCTATTTCAAAACTAACGAATCGTGGGTATTTTAAAAGACAGCCCAAGGGATCTTACGGATATTTCAAAAGACGTATCTTTTCATAAAAACACCGTAGCCCCTATTTTCAAAACCCCATGACTCGTGTTATTTCAAAAGGCACCATTTGTAGGACTTATATTAGATTAATGCAGATTAGTTATCGTTGCGTCTAGTTTTCAGCTCCCGCTCTTTTTGTGGTCCGCTTCGCATCGCATGCTTATTTTATGTTTCATACTCCATTATTGATATCATGCTGTTAGGACACCAGCACCATTACCGATGATGCGTATGTACCACGTACACTTATTTGCCGGCTCACACACATCTTCATCGGTAATTGCCATGTCACGTACACCTTAGAAAATATTATTGCTTGACATAGCCTGTTAGCTAATAGATAGACATGATATTAGTGTACTTGCCTTATATGCTAGTTTAGACATTGTAGTTATTACCTGCTACTTCATGCATACTGTTATTCATTGTTATGCCGCATTCATGGATTCTCATGCATATATTCACTATTTTACGTGTTATTAAGGTTTTGGATTCGGATTTCCATTAGATTTTCTGGATTTGGAGGAAAACCGCAAAGACATAAATAAACCTTTTTCCTCTTTTAAATAAAAAGTGCGGTTTTCCCATGATGTATGAGTCATCCACCATGAGTTTGCTGATGGATTTCGAGACCCGATTCGAGGAGACAGATGAACCGTTTCAGGTACATGGTGGACCCGGTAAGGTACCCTGGGGCAAGAAGCGCGTGATGATGACGATGTGAGCCTGGCAGGGGAGCACTACCTACCGGTGATTTTACCCGACGCGTTGGATATCCAGAGGATACCGTCGTGGTCTTGAGATAGATGGTAGGGGCCGGTCTGGACTGACGGCGCCCTAGATATTGTGATTGAGTCATTGAGATTTCGAGATATTGAGGTACAGAGACTGTGATACAGAGATATCGAGATATTGGGATTTCGTTTTGTGTCGATGCTAGACACTGTTGATACTGATTTAATTTATGATACCTCAGTTTAAAAATACGAAGGAAATCTCACTAATTTATGAAAACAGTTTCTTCATTTACATGTATTCTGTTTTCATGCATTCATACCTCATTCATATGATATATTGCTACCTGAGGCACTGACACGGGCACATGAGTTTACACTCGGGTTAGATATTTACCCTAGCCATTGTTATAGGCTGCATGTTATATACATTTTTTAGGATATATTATGATCATTGACCTAGGATTGCGTTATTTATGCGATTTCTGTGCGTAGATGTTTTTCTACTCACGAGTTGGCAACTCACCCCCGTTGTGCCACAGTTCTTGCAGGTTTCGCCGTACATGTTTCATTACGGCTTTGCTGGCACTATTTCCATTTCCGGGTGGCTTGCTAGTAGGTGGGTTATTTGTATCTTAACCATCATTATATCTTGTATATTATTATTCAGTTGTATCTAGAAGTTCCATCAACCAAACATTTATTTATTGAGATAGAGACCAGTGTTGTATATTCTTTCGACCTTAGAGTCGCGCATTATATTTCTGGTGGTTTTGAGTTTCCTTTTGAGTTTTGATCCTCGCCGTTGGCGTTGTATATTATATTGCTTGTGTGGTTGTGACCGTCGATTGACGAAGAGCTAGCTCCCGCTTGGGGATGCCTTTTTCTGATTTCGTATACTATTCATGTTGTATCCCGTTTGGGGGCCAGTATTTACAAAGCAGACTCTGCCGAAATTTTCAGAAAATTTTTGATGTTTTCAGAACCGCATAATTCGGCTTATGCTATTGAAATTACTTGCTTTAAGTTGGTTTTTCCTGCACTCTACTACTTTTCTTGGTTTGGATTTCTGGGTTTTCGGTTTACTAAGATTACGTACGCCTCGAGACGTTCGTAGTTTAAGTGCCGGTCATGTTCCGTACTTTCGGATCGTGACAGATATGTACTCGACTACTGGGACTATGATGAGATCATACTAGTAGTCGACGAGTACATCCTATAACTGTTCCTAGTTTAGGGTGTATCGAGACAGGGCATCGATACACCAGAGTAGACTAGCGTATACACATCTTGACCCATATGATGGGCGATGGATGATCCCATATCCATCGGTGTTTGACATCAAGGATGGTGTACGGGTGCTCAGTGGTGACTGGGTACACTGGACGGACTCGCCGAGAACTCCCAGATGGTATTATACCTCACGTCAGATAGTAGTTCTCCGGTGACACTGGTACAGAGTAGTCTGTTGACCCGAGATCGTCATGGAGTCTTGTGTGATTCCCACTGTGCTTTGATTTCCATCATACCACGTCCAAGAGGGCGTGCAAAAAGGTGGCTTTTGGGTACAGTCCCGAATCACATGGAGGCAATGAGCGATAGGAGGGGATTCGTCTCTCCCGGTATAGAGAGTTGATGTTGTGCTGTGTTCGATTGGCTATAACTGGAAATCCCTGGCCAGGGTTGTTGAGATTTACTGGTAAGTGTTATCAGTAGTTTCTCGAACTGTTATAGACCTCATATCGACACGACTTATCAAGCTACTGGGGTCTGACGTTTACCACCCCTAGGTGAGATATGCGACATATCAGACGACGAGACCGGACTGTACGGGAGTGTTACTGTTTGGATTCACAGGAGAGTGTACAGGCTTGCTGTTGATCTTCTGAGCGCTCAATACCTGGGTGGCTGTTACGTTTAGCTGACCGCTTGCAGCTTGTGGATGTTTGATATGATCATCACCTACTGCCAGCGTATTGACGATTCTTTACAGTCCTACACAGAGGTTTCTTGGCTCAGGCAAAACGGAGTAGGAGCACATATGTGATGTTGGAGATAATGCCCTCAGAATCAATTATTGGATCACAGGTACGTGATTGCAATGATTGATGGAGGACCTATCCCGGTAGGACAGTCTTACTCGAGATGATAGTATGCTATCTGGTTTACCTTTATCATCGTGTACTGTTTTAGGTTACCTGATACGTCGCTATTACACGTTGATAGAGCCCCTGGGATTCTATGCTTGACCACCAGCAGTATGGGGGCGATCATATAAGTGGGAGCTGGGAGTCTATAAGCATATCCTTAAATGTTCCCTAGTCGTGGGAGTTTCGAGACAGGGCATCGATACTCCATAGTAGACTAGTGTATACAGTCGAGACCCCGACGAGGGGCGGTGGCCGGTCTCACAAGCCACTGGTGTCAGTTGGATCACCTAAGATGTATACAGGTGCTCATTGGGTTATGAGTACACCGGACAGGACTCGCCGGGAACATGCTAGTTGGTCATATACCAGACGTCAGATGGCAGTTCCCTGGTGACATGTGTGCAGGTTAGTTCATCGACCTGGGGATCGTCATTTGTCTCGTGTGAGTTCCCACTGTACTTTGATTACTACCCTACCACGGCTCAAAGGAGTCGTGCAAACAGGTTTTAGTTGGGTACAGTCCCGAGCCACATGGAAGCAGTGAGCGTATCTTCAGGGGTTCGTCTCTCCCGGTATTGGGGGTGAGGTCGTGCTGTGTCTAGGAGAGCCATTACACGAAGCCCTCGGCCGAGGCAAGGAGATTTACTGGTAGGTTTTCCAGTAGTATCTCAGGGTGTTATGGGCTACACTCCGACACGACTTGTACCGCTTTTGGGGGTCTGACTTTTACCAACCCCCTAGGCCCGCCATGCGATGCTCATAGACGAACGGACCGGACTGCACGGATATTGTCACTGACAGGCTCAGTAGGGTTGTCAGGCTGAGTTCGCTCATAGACATCCTTTTTAGTCAATACCTGGTAGCCCGTTACGTATTGGCTTATACCTCTGACATGCTAGTGGTTAAATCCACAACCAAGGTGTTGACGAGTCTTTAGAGTCCCCCACATTCAGTTACTCAGCTTTCGGGCGAAAGGTTATAGAGGCCGTATGGAGATATGGCAAGGTCCGATCAGATACGTGCGGTATTGCACGAATCAGGATTGGACAGTTTGTATTATAGGCCGTATGGATATATGGCAGGGTTCGATCAGATACGTGCGGTATTGCACGAATCAGGATCGAACAGATATTACTAGCCGGTTTTTGGTATAAGCCGGATCCTAGTATAGTACAGTGTAGATTTTGTCTCATTGCATTTGTATTTCGGTCGAAATACAGATGCGGGTGTGTATGCACAGTATCGGGGTTTTCCTGTAATTTATTACGGGACCAGTTTTATGGAGTTGCCAGTATGCTTTCCGTTTCGGCCGATTTCTATTGTTCCGTTCATTGGCCGAAGATTGGTGGAGGAGGGTTTATTTGCATTGTTGCAAATAGGCATTTGTGCAGGGGGGTCTTTGCTTATTGTTGTGTCATGATACTTGTCCCATCATTTGACTTCACTTCTTCATGATGGCTTGACTTTTTGAAGTCATCATGCTTGATGATGGTTGAGGTGGAGTGTTGGTTTTAGCTTGTTATCATGCTTATGCATGATAGTCTTTTTCCCTCTCTCTCTTGCATTATGAGATGCATTATCTTTTGATACATACACTCCACTCTCATACACCTCCCTCATTCTCTCCTCCTCTAGTTATGGCCGGCCAAGCATGGAGGAGGGGTTGCCCATTTTGTAGTGGGGATTTTTGCTCTCTAGTTGATAGAAAAATCCCCAAGTTCCTCCACATAATTCTTGTATCATCCCTCCACTAAAATGGCACCTCCATGAACCCCAAATGAGACACAAGTTCTACTATACATTCTACAGCAAATCTTGGGCACGTCGAGTAGCCGGCTTCGTGCCCGAGTTGCCTCGGCATTGAGGTGGGAACCCGTAAACGATGTAGGCGATGTGGTGCACTTCCGGCGACGAGGAGGAGACGGGACATTCCGCAGGAGATCGGGACGACGAGGAGAAGACCGGAGGACTCGGATCTGTCGGTATACTTCTCTTCCCTTTCTTGTTAGTAGCTTAGACTTGTTAATGCTTACGATCTGGATGTTTAGTGCGCGGTGGTGCCGATTTGCTAAGTCCGCAAAATTAAAGTTTATCACCGCTTCCGCATTCCGGCGTCGGATTGACGGCCGGGGCGCCGCCGTGCACTTACAGTGGTATCAGAGCCTCGCCATTAACTTAGTCTAGCTTTGTGTAATGTGTTTGCATTTCCGATCGATCAAAAAGTTCCAAAACTGCATTTTACCTTCGCATCAGTTTCTGTTGAAAATTTTTGGTCTCTAAAAATTATTCAGGTTGTAAAATATTGATGTACTGGAAAATCTAAGAGCTCTGTAAAAATTCGATGAGGTGACTCCACAGTGGGAGCGCGGAACCGCCGCGAAAACCCCCTTCCCGCCGCCCTTCCGCCGCACACTGTGGGGATCACTGCACCAATTTTTTACAGAGGCTTTCTGGGCTTAAAATATGGGTTTTGGAATATTAAATTTGGGCCCAGGTTTCCTGTGAGTGCTACAGTTTTGATTGGGGGCCCACTTGTTAATTTTTGATCGATCGGATATTTTAAACACATTTTTCACAGTATTTACATTATATCTGCGACCGTGAATGTCACTTGATCGGTAAATCCGGTCTAACTGCTATAGCCCGGTTAGACGGATTTGCGAACGTGATTTTCACGTTGATGTTCTATGTTTATGCTGTGTTGTTGCGGATCGGTCGTGGGGGATAGCCTGGATGCAATGCTAGTACAGTTTTGTTGTATTATGTACATTTGATATTGCGGGGCGAGCGTCCGACATGTGGACTGCCGTCACTGCCTGATTGTATTATTATTTTTTTTGGGGCACGGCCAGGTTGCGGTCGTTGCACCCGTTGTATGTATATTTTACTTTCTGTACTAGGATTACCCCAGGAGGGGTGCACGGATAGCCGGGTTCTAGGGGGCAACAAGCCCGCATCTCATGGCATTGAGACAGAGGGGGCTTCACTCTGGAATTGGCGGGCTATTCGCCGCACTCGTAGGGGGTACAGGTTGACCCAGGAGGGGTGCCCAAGTTGCCGGATTCCGTGAAGTGCTGGGTGGTCCATTCACGGTACTGAAGGGGGCTGCCTCGCTTCAGGTTTTAGCGGGTGACTTGCCGCGCCCGTAGGGGTCTAGGATTTCATTGCACAGGCTATCCACACGACCAGGGGAACGTCGGGTTTCAGCAGTGGCTCTGTGAAACCCGGGGATCCCAGATATCTGTATTGTTTCTGTGATGCTGTTCATTCTCTGTGATGTTGCTTTTCTTTCACGTCTTGAGCGAAATATAATATATTAGTATATGTATTAGTAGATGTTGTATATGTTTTACATCCGCGCTAGTCCAGTCCCCGCTCTGTCGTTAGTTAGCTAACCTAACGGGTAATGACGGGACCCAGTGGCGAATGCGGATGGCATATACGTACATCAGTATATTTTCGTTCTTTTTGGTGTGATCAATTGATGGGACTGCATTGATTCGGATCAATACAAGTTAAAAACAAACCTAATCTGATGTTGTTGGAACACTTTTGAAAAAGCTGTTATTGCAAGGACGTTCACTTTTGTTTTGCATCGAGATATTCAGTTGGAATATCCTGCTCCTCAGTCGATGAGGCAAGGGCCGAGATCCCTTCACCGGGAGTGACCCCTTGGACAAAAAGTTTGCGTCAGGGCATTAACTTCACTATAGCCGATTACTTTTGCTTTGCATCGCGGTATTCATTTGGAATATCCTGCAACCCATTCTACGGGGAAAGAGCCGAGATCCCTTCACCGGGAGTGACCTATTTAGCAACGGTTTTTGTCACTATATTTTAAAAAGCTATCCGTTCCTTCGACGATATCAAGTTCTTTACGTTAAAGGTTTTCTCCAGAAACCATTCGTAGCCCTCCATCATTTCAGTTAAATATTCGGTAGTATTCAAGCTATGTATTTTGACCTCACGCCAAGGCATAGTGATTGGTAGCTGCCGGGTATTTATCTGTTGCATAGATAGATGCGTTGGTTTGGGACAGTCGTACTACTATTTTGGCCTACGTCAAGGGTATGTACGGGTGGATTCAAATTAACCTGGATAATGATGGGTAGAACTTGACATGTGACTTATGATATTTTGACCTCACGCCAAGGTCATAAGAGCATGGGGCAGAAATCTCATCGGGAGTTTCAAAAGAACTGAAACTTGCCAGATATGCGCATACCTTCTGGAGTGTGATACCGTGAGCGGATTCTGTCACGTTATCATGCGATGATAGTTGGATCCCGATTCCCACTGATGAGTTAGTTTACTCCTCGGATGACCCCGACTAATTCTTCTTTAAGGTTTGGAGGAGAATTTGAGATACAGTGGGAGGATTCCAGATTAGATAAATTGGTAACCATTCTGATCTAGGTTAGAGTGCACGCTGAGTGTTTCTTTTCTCTCTCTTTTTGGCAGCAACCATTGACCCGACCCTAAGATTTTGAATCAGAGACCAAGTTGACCGAACCTTCTTAAACACTGGCTTTTGGATTGTCAGAGTTGCAGACCTCATTGCCGCTCCTACTTTTACCCTTTTCTCCAGGACACCCCGTTTCACTACGAACGTCCACTTCCATTGGACAAAACCATCGTATGGTTAGATACGAACTCGAAAGAATTTATTCGAGGATGGTTTCTGGTTCTGGCGAAAACGGATAGGATTATTCAGTTGTCTTTTCCTTTTACCCTCTCTCAGGTTACGAGTACTCCTTGGTTTAGGGGTAGTACACCTATTACGCAAATTGGATTGTCTTCTTCCAAACCTTAGGCTGGTGCCGACCGGTAGGGAATGAAGAAAACCAATTAGCATAACGATGGTGTGCAGAAAGTATTAAGTTGAGACAAAGCAAGGGATTAGTAAGAGGGCATAGTAAATTGCAATAGATATTCACGACCAAACCAAGTATTCCTTCGCCAATCCTAAAATCACCTTTGTATTTCTCCAGGATACTCCGTATCACTACGAAGATCCACAGTTTATTGGATACTCCATCGTATGGTTATATACGAACTCGAAAGGAACTTGTTCCTGTTCGGGGATGGATTCTGGTTCAGGAGAAATAGGAATAAGAGTTATTCAGGTGTCTTTTATCTTCACCTTCTCTCGCATTGCGAGTGTTCCTAGGATTAGGATAGAACACTCATTATGCTTATTGGATAGTCTTCTTCCAAAACATAGGCTGGTGACGAACGGTAGGGAAGGAAGAAAACCATTTGGCCTAAAGGGGTGTGCAGAAGGTAATGACTAAAGACATATGAAGGGATTTGGAGAGGTGGCAAAGGATTATACGGTTACAGTCGTGAATCTGGAAGAGGCATTACTAGGAATACCAGGATACCCCATCGAAATATTTCATGTTTCAGTCTCACTGTGTACAGTTAAAAGAAAACTGATTTCCCGATTAGACACTTGCTCCAGGGTTCTCACATCTGTATGGTTTTACAGATGATGAGTGGGAGTAAGTTATTGGGAATTAGGTGACTATCCTCATTATATCGGGATTCGTTGCAATCGGTGATATTTGAGGAAATCACCTGGGCTGTTTGCCAGTCGGCAAATATTTGGTTTTGAATATCCGCTTTTATGCACCAATTTCAAATTGATATATCTGTACGTCTATTTTCATAGAGTGAGATATACCTTTCTGAAATTATGTCGATGACATTTACCTATACCAGTGGATGGTTAGGTAAGGAGCATTAAACGGCGGTGTAATTCTTCATAACCAAAGGTACAGTTTTCAACCTACGACACACAGTGAATGAGTCTTCAGACTCAAGGGACTTATACAGAGTATTGTATGTTGTCCAGGGTCCATCAGGACAGAGGGGTTGGTCCTCTTACTATATTCGGTTCACTTATGACTTCTCTAGTTTTTTAGACAGGTGTTTCGTGGAAACACATGGTCCGAATTTTGAGAAGTTATAGGTATTTGAATAGAGTAGAGAACCAGGTGTAGCAAGTATCGGGATTCTTCAAAGAGATCGAAGATGTAGATACTTGTGTATGGTATTCGGTTGGTAGTAGTGACTAAGAGAACTTGCTTCTCTTTCAGGTTACTCATAATTGGAAGCATTCCTAAGTTGAGTAACGCTGATCGGCCTCCTTCCATTTAGTTGACATGCACTGGAGACAGTTGCATGATTTGGATCTGGTTCAGTTAAATCAGTGCCTCTGGTTCTATATTGGATATAGAACAGTTCATATCTTAACGGTGTTAAGGTACGGGGAGTTGTCCGGCTTATGATTAAAACCAGACTCTGGATAACTCAAGGCACGTTTCTGTAATGGCTGTTTGTGGGTTGACCCAGGCTATGACGAGGGTTGACTTTCTACCATCTGGATGAACAATAGCAATATTGTTCCAGACTCGCCACAGTTTTATTAAAAATGGATTTTTTCAGAAAACAGTAGTGGGAGTATGGTAGAACTGGAAGTGATTCCAGAACCACAAACGATTACTGAAGATTTGATAAGGAACTTAAAGATTCAATCTGGATTGACATTCCATTGGCCACTCCGCAGATAAGGTGGGTAACTTCAGGCACCCGAGAGGTACTACGGTAGCCTCAAGGAAGGTGACAGGGAAGTTCTTGTTTACCCACAATTACCATTGCTATTGTTCCAGGCTGCGAGACCCGGCGGGAGGATGAGTATAGCGTCGTTCTAAACTAGTTTTAGAAGTGTACGTCTATATGACTCTGCCAGAGGGTTGTCGTATTCAGTGGGAGCAGCGGAAGCATTGGTGGACAGGTAGCTTATGTCTATTTATAGACTAAAGCAAGAATAGCGGAGATAGATCATCTATTTCTGACGTGACAGTCATGGGTTTTACTTCATCAGAATAAGGGATGGATCTGTTGAGAAGGTAGTAGGGTATGATATCCTGGTATTTGGATGACATACACAGAATAGGAAAGGAAACTCCTATACTACGATCGGTTATACTTTGGTCGTCACACAGTGTTTTCTCCACAAAAGAAATGGATTTTATATCAGACATACTGGTTACTGGATCCATGGTTTTAGATCTAGATTTGGGTGGTTTCCCAATCAGGGTACTTTGACAGCATTCTAAGGGTATTTAGAGTGGACGACTCCTGGCACGGTAGTGTACCTGCAGGTAATGGAGTCACCCTCTCTAAAGGTGTCCTACAGACTAAAGGGGAGAGGGATGTGCATGATTGGCAGATCACTTGCTCAGGCAATTGAGTCAATCATGAGATGTCAAGTACCACACCAGACATTGTTCTTGCACTAGATGCAATAAGTTGACTTTGATCCAATCCTGGAGAAACAGTCGGAAGCAGTTTTAGAACATAAGTGGATGTTCTAGGGATATGATAACGACAGCCTCATGAAGGAGACAGTTATCATTCCAGGCTTCCAAGGTGACATGGACGACAGGGAGGTTGTCAGAGTTATAGTTTTTCCTTCTGACGAGGGGCAGTATTTTGGACAGGTGGTCCAAGGCAATACTGAGGGAGGCATGGCGCAGGATACTGATTAAGTTCAGTTGACGATACAGTCTAAGAAGTTTGGATTTGGAGTTCATTTATGAGCTATGTCCCATCAGACATCCAGACACATTCTAAGACATGTATTGCTCATTTCGGGAGATGGGTTTCTCTGCGAACTTGAGATATAGAGAGACATAGAAAGAGACATCAAGGCGGATCCACTCACTGAGGCTATTCCTCGAACGCAATAGTTTCGCAAACGAGCTTTGTGAGACTGACTAGTAGAGGAGTTGGGTGTGCGGTATCACACGGGCTGTGAGTATGCGACATCGCAATAATTAACCTTGAGTGCAAGTGGGAGATTGTTGGAGATAATGCCCTCAGAGTCAATTATTGGATCACAGGTACGTGATTGCAATGATTGATGGAGGACCTATCCCGGTAGGACAGTCTTACTCGAGATGATAGTATGCTATCTGGTTTACCTTTATCATCGTGTACTGTTTTAGGTGACCTGACACGTCGCTATTACACGTTGATAGAGCCCCTGGGATTCTATGCTTGACCACCAGCAGTATGGGGGCGATCATATAAGTGGGAGCTGGGAGTCTATAAGCATATCCTTAAATGGTCCCTAGTCGTGGGAGTTTCGAGACAGGGCATCGATACTCCATAGTAGACTAGTGTATACAGTCGAGACCCCGACGAGGGGCGGTGGCCGGTCTCATAAGCCACTGGTGTCAGTTGGATCACCTAAGATGTATACAGGTGCTCATTGGGTTATGAGTACACCGGACAGGACTCGCCGGGAACATGCTAGTTGGTCATATACCAGACGTCAGATGGCAGTTCCCTGGTGACATGTGTGCAGGTTAGTTCATCGACCTGGGGATCGTCATTTGTCTCGTGTGAGTTCCCACTGTACTTTGATTACTACCCTACCACGGCTCAAAGGAGTCGTGCAAACAGGTTTTAGTTGGGTACAGTCCCGAGCCACATGGAAGCAGTGAGCGTATCTTCAGGGGTTCGTCTCTCCCGGTATTGGGGGTGAGGTCGTGCTGTGTCTAGGAGAGCCATTACACGAAGCCCTCGGCAGAGGCAAGGAGATTTACTAGTAGGTATTCCAGTAGTATCTCAGGGTGTTATGGGCTACACTCCGACACGACTTGTACCGCTTTTGGGGGTCTGACTTTTACCAACCCCCTAGGCCCGCCATGCGATGCTCATAGACGAACGGACCGGACTGCACGGATATTGTCACTGATAGGCTCAGTAGGGTTGTCAGGCTGAGTTCGCTCATAGACATCCTTTTTAGTCAATACCTGGTAGCCCGTTACGTATTGGCTTATACCTCTGACGTGCTAGTGGTTAAATCCACAACCAAGGTGTTGACGAGTCTTTAGAGTCCCCCACATTCAGTTACTCAGCTTTCGGGCGAAAGGTTGTAGAGGCCGTATGGAGATATGGCAAGGTCCGATCAGATACGTGCGGTATTGCACGAATCAGGATTGGACAGTTTGTACTATAGGCCGTATGGATATATGGCAGGGTTCGATCTGATACGTGCGGTATTGCACGGATCAGGATCGAACAGATATTACTAGCCGGTTTTTGGTATAAGCCGGATCCTAGTATAGTACAGTGTAGATTTTGTCTCATTGCATTTGTATTTCGGTCGAAATACAGATGCGGGTGTGTATGCACAGTATCGGGGTTTTCCTGTAATTTATTACGGGACCAGTTTTATGGAGTTGCCAGTATGCTTTCCGTTTCGGCCGATTTCCATTGTTCCGTTCATTGGCCGAAGATTGGTGGAGGAGGGTTTATTTGCATTGTTGCAAATAGGCATTTGTGGAGGGGGGTCTTTGCTTATTGTTGTGTCATGATACTTGTCCCATCATTTGACTTCACTTCTTCATGATGGCTTGACTTTTTGAAGTCATCATGCTTGATGATGGTTGAGGTGGAGTGTTGGTTTTAGCTTGTTATCATGCTTATGCATGATAGTCTTTTTCCCTCTCTCTCTTGCATTATGAGATGCATTATCTTTTGATACATACACTCCACTCTCATACACCTCTCTCATTCTCTCCTCCTCTAGTTATGGCCGGCCAAGCATGGAGGAGGGGTTGCCTATTTTGTAGTGGGGATTTTTGCTCTCTAGTTGATAGAAAAATCCCCAAGTTCCTCCACATAATTCTTGTATCATCCCTCCACTAAAATGGCACCTCCATGAACCCCAAATGAGACACAAGTTCTACTATACATTCTACAGCAAATCTTGGGCACGTCGAGTAGCCGGCTTCGTGCCCGAGTTGCCTCGGCATTGAGGTGGGAGCCCGTAAACGATGTAGGCGATGTGGTGCACTTCCGGCGACGAGGAGGAGACGGGACATTCCGCAGGAGATCGGGACGATGAGGAGAAGACCGGAGGACTCGGATCTGTCGGTATACTTCTCTTCCCTTTCTTGTTAGTAGCTTAGACTTGTTAATGGTTACGATCTGGATGTTTAGTGCGCGGTGGTGCCGATTTGCTAAGTCCGCAAAATTAAAGTTTATCACCGCTTCCGCATTCCGGCGTCGGATTGACGGCCGGGGCGCCGCCGTGCACTTACATGTGATATGTGCGGGACCGAGGATAATGCGATATGAGATACCGTATTCTATTCTCGCGATATTTGATATCAGCCGGGTCATCGGATCAAGTGTTGATTCGATGAATCGGTACGGATAAATATTAGTCGGTTATATGCGATATAGCCGGATTGTCGGATGAAGGGTTGATTCGATAATTTAATGTATAATAATATATATGATATATTTGTTAGTTGTATGTATGCCCTAGAGGCCAGTATTGTACAGATGTTGTATATTATATTGGATGCTTGGACATATATAGAGATGACTTTCTTGCTCGACATGATAGTATGCTATCTGGTTGCTCTTTATCTTAACATGTACACTTATCTCTTTATACTGTCTTATAGTTACATGTTGGTAAAGCCCTTAGGATGTGTACTTGACTACCTGGACTATGATGCAGATCATACTAGTGGGGACATGGTAGTCTATAAGTCCATCCTTCAAGGTCCCTAGTCGTGGGTGTATCGAGACGGGGCATCGATATACCAGAGTAGACTAGCGTATACGCTTCTCGACCCATGTGATGGGCGATGGATGATCCCATATCCATTGGTGTTTGACATCAGAGATGGTATACGGGTGCTCAGTGGAGACTGGGTACACTGGACGGACTCGCCGAGAACTCCCAGATGGTATTATACCTCATGTCAGATGGCAGTTCTCAGGTAACACTTGTACAGGTTAGTCTGTAGACCCGAGATCGTCATAGAGTCTTGTGTGATTCCCACTGTGCTTTGATCTCCACCTTACCACGTCCATGAGGGCGTGCAAAACGGTGGTCTTTGGGTACAGTCCCGAGTCACATGGAGGCAATGAGCGATAGGAGGGGTTTCGTCTCTCCCGGTATTGGGGGTTGATGTTGCGTTGTGCTCGATTGGCCGTAACAGGGAAGTCCCTGGCCAGGGCTGATCAGAGATTTGCTGGTAAGTGTTACCAGTAGTTTCTCGACCCGTTATGAGCCTCACATCGGCACGACTTGTCGAGTATTGGGGTCTGACGTTTACCACCCCTAGACTTGATATGCGACGTATCAGACGAAGAGACCGGACTGTATGGTAAGTGTTACTGGTCGGATTCGCAGGAGTGTGAGCGGGCTAGCTCCTCGATCTTCTGATCGCTCAATACCCGGGTGGCCGTTACGTTTAGCTGACCGCTTGCGGCTTGTGGGTGCTTGATATGATCATCATCTGCTACCGGCGTATTGACGAGTCTTTAGAGTCCTACACAGAGGTTTCCTAGCTGAAGCGAAACGAAATAGGAGTGCATATGAGATATGTGCGGGACCGAGAATAATGCGTGTATGTGATACCGCATTTGATTCTCGCGATTAATGTTTCGATTGGTTGTATGAGATATGACCTAGTTATCGAATCATTGATTCGATAAATCGATGCATTGAATACTAGTCGGTTATGTGCGACATGACCGGATCATTGAATCAAGTGTTGATTTAATGATTTAATGTATAATTATATATTTGATATATTACTTTGCATTAACTAGTATTGGTTCACTTTAAACGGATTTTTCTCACTTGATGTGCACGTTGTATATGTGATATGTTTTGTGTACACTTGAATGTATCATGTTTGATGATGCATGTTGTTTTGGCTTTGTGTATAGAATGCAACCATGGTTATGCAAGTGGTTAGGGTTTATATTTTATTCACTTATTATTTTATCCATTTATTATTTTTTTAAATGGATTTATCAAAACAAAATGGTTTCATCTTATCATGAAGAGTGGTGAAGCTTCATGAAGCTTTTACTAATGATGCCATTTTGTCTCCTTGCTTAACCCTAACCACTCCCACTAACCATGGTCTATTCTCTACACTTGACCATGGTTAGAAGATGATAAGAATTGATTTATTATTCATTTGACATACAACTTATGATAATAATTCTATCATCTTCTTCTTCTTCTTCTTCAAGTGAGAAACCTAGATGCCATTAATGGCAACTTGAAATCTAGTGAGAGAAATCCAAATCTAAAGTGAACCCACCTCCTATTTCTTCATCCTCTACCTCTTGCCAAGTGGTTTTGGGTGTTTTCTTCACAAGTTTTACTAAGTTGTGAAGTCGGAGCTTGAACTAGTGCCACCTCGACGTAGATCGTCTTTGACACGAAGCCGACGACCTAGCTCGCCCGTTTTCCCGATGAAGCCGACGAATGAGTCTAGGATTCATGATGTACAGCGAGAAGACTTCGTTGCGGAGCCGTGGAGGTGGATATCCGGATCTACAAAGGTTGTAATTTCCGTATCCTAGTAGTTAAGTGTTAACTAGTTTATCTTCTCGCCTAGATTTCTAGCAACGATCCGTCGTCTAGGGTTTCTCGGCACCATTTTTTTTTAAATTGGCATGTTCGATGCCTTATATGACCTCTTTAGGATTCCTAGGAACCTTTCACTGGTATCAGAGCTACTAGGCATTGGATGTCGACCTATTGGGGGTTCTCACTGTGTGACAGTGTGGCGAAGCATAGGCTCTTACCCCCAGGGTGTCCCGAGACCGGAAGGTGTTCCGGCGGGTTGTAGTCCTCGCGAGGGGGCATGCGTAAAAAGTAGCGGCTGAGGGACCCGTTGGTGCCACGGCGACCCCATTGGATGGGGTGGCTGCCTGACCTACACTGGTATTAGAGCCTAGCTAGAGCCTTAGGCGAAGTCCCGACGGAGTTTGAAATCCGAACGAACCCGAAACCCATATTCAAAAATGCTCTCTGTCCAGATTTTAAAAATGTGGATTTTTCAAGATTAAAAATATCCAGAAAATCAAGCAGGCTTTATTATGAATTACAGTGAAAGACGGAGTGCTAACGCCGTCATAACGCCGCGGAACCGCGGCCTATGCCTACGTGTCGCGGCGGTTCCGCGGCAGTAATGTTGACCCTTTGACTCCTCTTTCCAAAGTAATTGTTATATTAGACTCCTGTGTTTTCTGGATAATATTAATATTTTATTCTACAGTTGAGTATTTTGGGGTTATATTGGGGGTTCGATGATTCGATCGGATTATCAAATTTTGTCTGTGTGGCTTTCCGGATAATTTTTAGAATATGTTAAAAAAGTTCGACCAGATATAAATACCCAATTTTTCCCATGTCGGGAAATTTCCAAGTGTTGGATTTTTCCGTAGTTTAACGACGTTCTAAGTAGTGCAAGTAACGCGATGGACCCTCTAGAAGACAACAAACCTTAACTCGATTATGTGACCGTCTTGAACTGCCTTTTGAACCTTCGGGTTTGGGGCAGTACGGCGTGCCACATGTGAGGCGTTGGCTTGACCCTTCTACGGCTGGACCGTCGGTACTGAGGCACGAACTGAATGTTGTTAGACTTATTTCATGTGTTGAGCTGTATCGGGAAAACTTGGGTATTCGACTGTTCGATCGAAAAGTTTAACATTTTCTGTTTATCTGGAATGTGATACAATAATTGGAATTCACAAACAGTTATGAGATAACTGAATGAATGTTATAAATCTAGCAGTTTAGTCCCACATAATATTGAAAAGAGTTTTCTATAATGAGACTAAAATGCGGGATTTATATCTGTTAGGCATGTGATGTCTAAGTATTTCATTTGATTAGGCATGTGATGTCAAAAGAAGTTGGGGATTCCAATTGTTGTAGTTTTACACTTTCTTTTCTGTGACCGTAAGTGTAGTATGTTTATATCGCCGGTTTCATTGCTATATGTCAAAGACAATTGGGGTATGCATACTTACTTATGTTGATGACATGTGATGTTATGTGTTGCTGGATATGTTATATTGGATCGTCGTATTCGAATAGCCGGGGGTTTTTATGTGAGATGAGTGTTTTTCATTTTCATTCATGTAAAAACTTGTATGTAATATTCTTTTATTTGGGGCACTTCCAGGTAGTGGAAGATGTCACCTTTTGTATATTATTTACTTTTCCGCATTAGGGTAGACCCAAGGAGGGGAGCACAAGTAACCGGGTTCTGGGTCTCCTAACCCTAGAATTGGCAGGGTTGCTTGCCGCTCTCGTAGGGGTCTAGGGGTGTGGGATTGGCTATTCATCACGACCGTGGAATCCGTGTTTTATACTGGCTCGTATTGAAAACACGGACGTCCTAGTATATCCAATATTTCATATGTTTATTCTGCTGCGATATCTGTGTTGTGACTCTGTGATGGATATGGTATATAGTATATATATGATATATTATATAGACGTTACTTATGTTTTACACCCGCGCTAGCCCTGCCCTGCTCTGTCGTTAGTTACCTAACCTAACGGTGCACGAGGGGACATCGAGGCGAATGCGGATGGCATAAGTGTACGTCATATCTATCTGTGATGTTTAGGTATTTAAATGATGGGACTTCATTAATGTGATTAATGAAAGATAAGAAACCTAAGATGTTGTGGAATCGAATTTTAAAATAAAACAGGTAGCTACAGTTCTTGCTTTGCATAGCGGTATATATGATATACCCTGCACCTTATTCGATGAGGAAAGGACCGAGATCCCTTCACCGGGAGTGACTCCTTTAGCAGTAACTGGCAGATGCTACGCACTCGGTTTGCTTTTGACTGCTTTTGAGTTTTTGCTTTGCACGGCGATATATATGATATATCCCGCACCTCATTCGATGAGGAAAGGACCGAGATCCCTTCGCCGGGAGTGACTCCTTTAGCAGAACTAGAAAAGCCTCAAAATCACTCCATTTCAAAACTTCATTTGATTCTACAATGATATCAAGTTCATTGCGCTCATGGTTTTCAGAAAAACCTGGCGTAGCCTTCCGTCATTTCAGATAAATCCTGTATAGTATTCGTGCTGCGTTTGTTGACCTTGTCAAGGCGCAGTGTGCGGTAGCTAACCAGTATTTGTCTGCTTATTCATATGATGCAGATTGGGTTAGGGTAGTCGTACGGCCTTGTTGACCTTGTCAAGGGTCGTGCGGGTGGGTTTGATTCAATCAAGAAATGACGGGTTGAACTTGACTTGCAGTCTATGGCTTGTTGACCTTGTCAAGGTCTTAGATCGTTCAGGGCAAAAGCATTATCGGGATTTTCAAGTGTTGAAATTTGCAATGAGATTGCATACCTTCTATGAGATAGTTGGATCCCGATACCCACTGCGAGTAAGAGTTACTCCTGGGAGAGTTTTACACATTGCAATTAGCTGATCAAGTAGGTGCCTAGAAAGGTGTCAACGGGGTTACGCCTCTGGGAAAACGAGGTTTACATTAATTAGGTTCGTGCGAAAGCACGGGGGGCCTCCCTCAAAGTACCGACACTGGCCTGGCTGAAAGATTGGCGAACTTGTAGTGTGTAATTAATCCCGGCTAGTCTTTCCTTTTAGGGTTTGAAGGAAGATTTGATAAAAAGCAGTGGGAGCCATCCTGATTAGATAAGATAATAACCAATCTGATCTTGCACGAGCATACGCTAAAGTGTTTTCTTCTCTCTCTCTCCAGGTAGCGACCAGTTCATGCCTTAATCAAGATAATAATATGGATGTATTGACCGAACCCACATGTTATACTGTGCTGGGGAACGTTGGTTCCGTTCTTTCTTATAAGAGTTATAGGAATGAACAGAAAATAGGGGAATACCAGGATTCCCATGCCACCCGAATGAAGAAAGTACATGTTGATGCATTTTCTTCAGGTGTGTTCGTTACTGAGAACTGTTTCTCCATTTGCTCTACGTCCTGGGTATTGGATACCGGGTCGGGATCCCATATATGTAATCAGTTACATGGGCTAAGGAAAGGTAGAGAACTTGGAGAAGGTGATAAAGACATTAGAGTTGGAAATGGTGCAATTGTTACAACTAAGACTGTCGGGGAATATCACCTTGTATTACCAACTGGAAATACATTGGTTCTGAACGAATGCTATTACATGCCGAACCTGATATGCAACATTATATCGGTTTCTTTATTAAGTAAAGAGGGATATAATTTTGTATTACAGGACAATGTTATGAACATTTTCCATAACCAAAAGTTGGTTGGATCAGGCACGTTGTGCAATGGCATTTATGTTCTAAATCAATCAACAGTTCTGAGCATAACAAGCACACACAAGAGGAAGAGTTCAGAAATGAACGAATCCTTCTTGTGGCATTGTAGACTGGGTCACATCAATGTGACACTACTGGCTAAGTTGCATAAGGATGGATATTTGAAACCTTTCGAACTTTCATCTTATGACACTTGCCAGTCATGTCTCAAAGGCAAGATGACCAAAACTCCGTTTACGGGACACGGAGAAAGAGTTACCGAACTCTTGGGACTTATACATAGTGATGTATGCGGTCCCATGTCTACACATGCCAGGGATGGTTCTTCATACTTCATTACATTCACTGACGATCTCTCTAGGTTCGGGTATGTGTTCCTGATGAAACACAAATCAGAAGCTTTTGAGAAATTTAGGGAATATAAACAAGAAGTTGAGAACAAAACCGGAAAAAGTATTAAAATCCTACGATCTGATCGAGGAGGTGAATACTTGAGCAATGAATTCCTGGACTTCCTAAAAGAGAATGGGATTCTCTCTCAGCTGACTCCTCCATATACGCCACAGCACAACGGTGTATCTGAACGAAGGAATCGCACCCTATTAGATATGGTGCGCTCTATGATGAGCACAGCTGAGTTACCTATTTCCTTCTGGGGTTATGCGCTGGAAACATCAACATACCTATTGAATCAAGTTCCATCTAAATCTCTACCTACCACACCATATGAGATATGGAGTAGGAAGAGACCATATTTTAAACGAGTTAAGATATGGGGTTGTCCGGCCTATGTCAAAAGGCAAAATCCGAACAAGCTCGAGGCACGGTCAGTTCTCTGCAAGTTTGTGGGATATCCAAAGAATTCTTATGGGTATTTTTTCTACCACAGTGAGGAACAAAAAGTGTTTGTTGCTCAACATGCCACCTTTTTAGAAAAGGAATTCATTGAAAAAGAAATTAGTGGCAAAGTGGTAGAGCTGGAAGAGGTTCCAGATACACAAACCGTAACTGAAGATTTAGTGGAACCAAAAGATTCAGTAGCTCCCAATGAACCTCAGCCTCTCCGCCGATCTAGTAGGGTTCCTCGCCAACCTGAGAGATACTACGGTTTTCTCATGGATGGTGGGAGCGAGGATTGCATCATAGAGGATGATGACCCAACTAGCTTCGAGCAGGCCATCACGAGTGAGGACTCAGTGAAATGGCTGGATGCTATGCGGTCTGAGATGGATTCCATGTACCCCAACAAAGTATGGACTTTGGAAGTTGCTCCTGAAGGGGTAAAACCCATTGGGAGCAAGTGGATCTTCAAGAAGAAACTTGGTGTAGATGGGAAAGTGGAGACTTTCAAAGCTAGACTTGTAGCAAAGGGTTTTCATTAAAGACCAGGTGTGGACTATGCTTAAATCCATCCGAATCATGCTTGCCATCGCTGCTTATCATGATTACGAAATCTGGCAAATGGATGTTAAGACCGCCTTTCTAAATGGTGATTTAGAAGAGTGTGTGTACATGACTCAGCCAGAGGGCTTCATAGACAGTGGGAGCAGCGGAAAGGTGTGCAAGATGCTTAAATCCATTTACGGATTAAGTCAAGCATCGCGGAGTTGGAACATCTGCTTTGACGTCGTTATCAAAGAGTTTGATTTCGTCAAAAATCCAGATGAACCTTGTATCTACAAGATGGTGGCAGAGAGTAAGGTTGTCTTCCTCGTATTGTACGTGGACGACATACTCTTGATAGGAAATGATATTCCTATGCTGCAATCGGTCAAGCTCTTCTTATCATAAAGATTCTCAATGAAAGATCTTGGTGATGCCTCCTGCATATTGGGAATAAGGATCTATAGAGATAGATCCAAACGGATTTTGGGATTATCCCAATCCAGGTACATTGACACCATACTAAAGAGGTTTAGTATGGAAGAGTCCAAGCGTGGAAACTTGCCCACGATCTCTGGAGTCACTCTCTCCAAAGAGATGTCTCCCAATACTGATTTGGAGAGAGCTCGCATGTAAGGGATACCCTATGCTTCGGCAGTAGGCTCTATCATGTATGCGATGTTATGTACCAGACCCGATGTAGCATACTCACTAAGTATAGTGAGCAGGTATCAAGCTGATCCTGGAGAGAGTCACTGGACAGCTGTGAAGAGCATTCTCAAGTACTTGCGAAGGACTAGAGATATGTTCTTGGTGTATGGTAACGGGGAACTCCAAGTGGAGTCCTTTACCGATTCGAGCTTCCAGAGTGATAAGGACGACTCTAAGTCGCAGTCGGGCTTTGTCTTTACCCTTTACGGAGGGGCGGTTAGCTGGAAGAGTTCCAAGCAGGAAATCGTGGCAGACTCGACGATGGAGGCTGAATACATCGCTGCCAACGATGCTGCCAAAGAGGCTGTCTGGATCAAGAAGTTCATTACTGAACTTGGAGTGGTTCCATCCATTGAGCATCCAATACCTTTGTATTGCGATAACAATGGAGCGGTGTCTTTGGCCAAGGAACCTAGGTCCCATCAATGATCCAGGCATATTCTGAGGCGGTATCACCTGATCCGGGAGATAGTTGATCGCCGGGAGATCGAGGTCAGGAGAGTTGACACGAAGAACAACACGGCGGATCCACTCACGAAGGCCATTCCCCAGATACAGTTTGAGAGACTCTTCGGGATGCTCGGTATGCGATACTACAGCAGCTGGCCCTAGTGCAAGTAGGAGATTGTTAGTTGTATGTATGCCCTAGAGGCCAGTATTGTACAGATGTTGTATATTATATTGGATGCTTGGACATATATAGAGATGACTTTCTTGCTCGACATGATAGTATGCTATCTGGTTGCTCTTTATCTTAACATGTACACTTATCTCTTTATACTGTCTTATAGTTACATGTTGTTAAAGCCCTTAGGATGTGTACTTGACTACCTGGACTATGATGCAGATCATACTAGTGGGGACATGGTAGTCCATAAGTCCATCCTTCAAGGTCCCTAGTCGTGGGTGTATCGAGACGGGGCATCGATATACCAGAGTAGACTAGCGTATACGCTTCTCGACCCATGTGATGGGCGATGGATGATCCCATATCCATTGGTGTTTGACATCAGAGATGGTATACGGGTGCTCAATGGAGACTGGGTACACTGGACGAACTCGCCGAGAACTCCCAGATGGTATTATACCTCACGTCAGATGGCAGTTCTCAGGTAACACTTGTACAGGTTAGTCTGTAGACCCGAGATCGTCATAGAGACTTGTGTGATTCCCACTGTGCTTTGATCTCCACCTTACCACGTCCATGAGGGCGTGCAAAACGGTGGTCTTTTGGTATAGTCCCGAGTCACATGGAGGCAATGAGCGATAGGAGGGGTTTCGTCTCTCCCGGTATTGGGGGTTGATGTTGCGCTGTGCTCGATTAGCCGTAACAGGGAAGTCCTTGGTCAGGGCTGATCAGAGATTTGCTGGTAAGTGTTACCAGTAGTTTCTCGACCCGTTATGAGCCTCACATCGGCACGACTTGTCGAGTATTGGGGTCTGACGTTTACCACCCCTAGACTTGATATGCGACGTATCAGACGAAGAGACCGGACTGTATGGTAAGTGTTACTGGTCGGATTCGCAGGAGTGTGAGCGGGCTAGCTCGTCGATCTTCTGATCGCTCAATACCCGGGTGGCCGTTACGTTTAGCAGACCGCTTGCGGCTTGTGGGTGCTTGATATGATCATCATCTGCTACCGGCGTATTGACGAGTCTTTAGAGTCCTACACAGAGGTTTCCTAGCTCAAGCGAAACGAAATAGGAGTGCATATGAGATATGCGCGGCACCGAGAATAATGCGTGTATGTGATACCGTATTTGATTCTCGCGATTAATGTTTCGATTGGTTGTATGAGATATGACATATTTATCGAATCATTGATTCGATAAATCGATGCATTGAATACTAGTCGGTTATGTGCGACATGACCGGATCATTGAATTAAGTGTTGATTTAATGATTTAATGTATAATTATATATTTGATATATTACTTTGCATTAACTAGTATTGGTTCACTTTAAACGGATTTTTCTCACTTGATGTGCACATTGTATATGTGATATGTTTTGTGTACACTTGAATGTATCATGTTTGATGATGCATGTTGTTTTGGCTTTGTGTATAGAATGCAACCATGGTTATGCAAGTGGTTAGGGTTTATATTTTATTCACTTATTACTTTATCCATTTATTATTTTTTTAAATGGATTTATCAAAACAAAATGGTTTCATCTTATCATGAAGAGTGGTGAAGCTTCATGAAGCTTTTACTA
The DNA here is from genome assembly GCA_030015575.1 of Agapanthus africanus. Taxonomy (NCBI): domain Eukaryota; kingdom Viridiplantae; phylum Streptophyta; class Magnoliopsida; order Asparagales; family Amaryllidaceae; genus Agapanthus; species Agapanthus africanus. The sequence continues at coordinate 384,538,198 of JASDDO010000014.1, forward strand.
ATGATTCCATTTTGTCTCCTTGCTTAACCCTAACCACTCCCACTAACCATGGTCTATTCTCTACACTTGACCATGGTTAGAAGATGATAAGAATTGATTTATTATTCATTTAACATACAACTTATGATAATAATTCTATCATCTTCTTCTTCTTCTTCAAGTGAGAAACCTAGATGCCATTAATGGCAACTTGAAATCTAGTGAGAGAAATCCAAATCTAAAGTGAACCCACCTCCTATTTCTTCATCCTCTACCTCTTGCCAAGTGGTTTTGGGTGTTTTCTTCACAAGTTTTACTAAGTTGTGAAGTCGGAGCTTGAACTAGTGCCACCTCGACGTAGATCGTCTTTGACACGAAGCCGACGACCTAGCTCGCCCGTTTTCCCGATGAAGCCGACGAATGAGTCTAGGATTCATGATGTACAGCGAGAAGACTTCGTTGCGGAGCCGTGGAGGTGGATATCCGGATCTACAAAGGTTGTAATTTCCGTATCCTAGTAGTTAAGTGTTAACTAGTTTATCTTCTCGCCTAGATTTCTAGCAACGATCCGTAGTCTAGGGTTTCTCGGCACCATTTTTTTTTAAATTGGCATGTTCGATGCCTTGTGTGACCTCTTTAGGGTGCCTAGGAACCTTTCAATATTAAATTACATTTTCTAATATTAGCTCACTAAAAGATTCTTTTTATCACTCGGGTAATACATTGATATATATGCGATATATGTTAATTGTATTGTTTTATTTGGTTACAATAAATATTATATATGTTATATATAATATTGTAACATGATATGATAACTAATGCAACATGTTTAGTAAAGATTAATCAAGATTAGGGTTTGATTTGGGTTAATGACTTCTAGTAGATTCTAGAAGGTTTTCTTTTTGTTTTGGAAAAGATATTTTCAAGTGACTCATTTCTTAACCTAACCCAAATCCTAGCCTTGGTTAATTCTCTACAATGGTTGCCTTATTGATCATTATCTTCTTTGCATTATTCATCACAAAAGGAATTCTATTATAATTCTATTATTCATCATCTTCTTCCTTCTTCTTTCTTCATGGAAAAAGTTTACTAGCTTTTTCCAAGTGATGAATAAATATGAGAAAAAGATAAATAAAGAGAGAGAAAATCCTACTTTATCATCATCATCTTCCCTTGCCATTTAGATGAAGGTGTTCACATCATTTCATGAGTGTTAGCTTGTGTTAACAAAACTTCAAGGTAGATCATCTTTGTATCGAAGATCGGAAGCAAGAATGCATCTTTCTCTTCGTGGAACCTCTCGAGAGTCCGGAACCCGATGATCGCAGCGAAGGGGCCACAACACGGAGCTTATGAAGTGAAGGACCGGATCTACGAAGGTTGTAATCCCTCTCACTTAGTGTTAAAGTGTTTAGCATGTTAGTTTTCGCCTAATCTCTAGTTTAAAGATCCGCATTAGGGTTGTTCGGCACGGCTAATTTTTAAATCGGGCATGGTTGATGCCTCGTAGAACCTTGTGCGCGTGCATAGCAACCCTACAGAGGAACCCTACTAGATCGGCGGAGAGGCTGAGGTTCGATGGGAACTACCGAATCCTCCGGTTCAACCAAATCTTCTGTTGTAGTCTGTATTGTTGGAACCTCTTCCAGTTCTACCTCCTTGCCACTAATCTCTTTTTCAAGAAATTCCTTTTCTATAAAGGTGGCATGTCGAGAAACAAACACCTTTTGTTCCTCGGTGTGGTAGAAGATATACCCGCGCGAATGTTTAGGATATCCAATAAACTTACACAGAATGGACCTTGCCGCGAGTTTGTCCGGATTCTACGTTTTTACATATGCCGGACAACCCCATATCTTAACATAATTAAGACAAGGTCTCTTTCCTTTCTATATCTCATATGGAGTGGTTGGCACGGATTTTGTGGGAACCATATTCAATAGGTCTGCAGCTGTTTCCAGTGCATACCGCCAGAAGGAAATAGGTAACTCAGCTGTGCTCATCATAGAGTGCACCATATCTAATAGGGTGCGGTTCCTCCGTTCCGATACACCGTTGTGCTGTGGTGTATATGGAGGAGTCAGATGAGAGAGAATCTCATTCTGTTTTAGGAAGTCCAGGAATTCATTGCTCAAGTATTCACCTCCTCGATAAGATCGAAGGATTTTAATACTTTTTCCGGTTTGGTTCTCGAATTCTTGTTTATATTCTCTAAATTTCTCAAAAGCTTCTGATTTGTGTTTCATCAGGAACATATATCCGAATCTAGAGAGATCGTCAGTGAATGTAATGAAGTACGCAGAACCATTCCTGGCATGTGTAGACATTGGACCGCATACATCACTATGCTCCAGTCCCAAGAGTTCCGTAACTCTTTCTCCGTGTCCCGTAAACGGAGTTTTGGTCATCTTGCTTTTGAGAGATGACTGACAAGTGTCATAAGATGAAAATTCAAACGGATTCAAATATCCATCCTTATGCAACTTAGCTAGTCGCGTCGCATTGATGTGACCCAGTCTACAATGCCACAAGAAGGATTAGTTCAGTTCTGAACTCTTCCTCTTGTGTGTGTTTGTTATGCTCAGAACTGTTAATTGATTTTGAACATAAATGCCATTGCACAACGTGCCTGATCCAACCAACTTTTCGTTAAGGAAAATGTTCATAACATTATCCTGTAATACAAAATTATATCCTTCTTTACTTAACAAAGAAACCGATATAATGTTGCATATCAGGTGCGGCATGTAATAGCATTCATTCAGAATCAATGTATTACCAGTTGGCAATACAAGGTGATTTTCCCCGACGGTTTTATCCGCAAAAATTGCACCATTTCCAACCCTTATGTCTTTATCACCTTCTCCAAGTTCTCTACCTTTCTTAAGCCCATGTAACTGATTACATATATGGGATCCTGACCCGGTATCTAATACCCCGGACGTAGGGCAAATGGAGAAACAGTTCTCTGTAATGAACACACCCGGATTAAATGCATCATCATGTACTTTCTTCATTCGGGTGGCATGGGAATCCTGGTATTCCCTTATGTCCTGTTCAGTCCTATAACTCTTATAAGAAAGAACGGAACCAACGTTCCCCAGCACAGCATAACATGCGGGTTCGGTCAATACATCCATATTATTATCTTGATTAAGGCATGACATGGTTGCTACCTGGAGAGAGAGAAGAAAACACTTCAGCTTATGCTCTTGCAAGATCAGATTGGTTATTATCTTATCTAATCAGGATTGCTCCCACTGTTTTTATCAATTCTTCCTTGAAACCCAAAAAGGAAAGGCTAGCCGGGACTAATTACACTCTACAACTTCGCCGATCTTTCAGCCAAGCCAGTGTCGGTACTTTGAGGGAGGTTCCCCATGCTTTCGCACGGACCTAATTAAAGTAAACCTCGTTTTTCCAGAGGCGTAACCTCGTTGACACCTTTCTAGACACCTACTTGATCGGCTAATTGTCCTGTGTAAAACTCTCCCAGGAGTAACAATTACTCGCAGTGGGTATCGGGATCCAACTATCTCATAGAAGGAATGTAATCTCATTGCAAATTTCAACACTTGAAATTCCCGTTAATATTTTGCCCTTAGCGTCCCATGACCTTGATGCAGGCCAACAAACCATAGTGCGCTAGTCAAGTTCAACCCGTCATTTCTTGATTGAATTAAACCCACTCGTACGACCCTTGACGCAAGCTAACAAAGTCGCACGACTACCCTAATCCAATCTACATCATATGCATAAACAGATAAATACTAGTTAGCTACCGCACACTACGCCTTGACGCAGGCCAACAAACGTAGCGCGAATACTAAGTAGGACTTATCTGAAATGGCGGAGGGCTACGGCAGGTTTTTCTGAAAACCTATTGCGTAATGAACTTGATATCATTGTAGAATCGAGTGAATTTTGAAATGGAATGATTTTGAGGCTTTCATTAGTTTTGCTAAAGAGGTCACTCCCGGTGAAGGGATCTCGGCTCCTTCCTCATCGAATAAGGTGCAGGACATATCATATATATCACTATGCATAACAAAACTCCAAAAGCAATCAAAAGTCAAACTGTGTGTTGTAGCATCTGCCAGTTTTGCAAAAGAGATCACTCCTGGTGAAGGGATCTCGGCTTTTCCCCCATCGAATAAGGTGCAGGGTATATCATATATACCGCTATGAAAAGCAAAACTGTAGCTACCCTTTTTGAAAAAAATTGATTCTACAACATCTTTTAGGTTTCTTTTTCTTTCATTAATCACATTAATGAAGTCCCATCATTTAAGTCACCTAAATATCAAAGATAAATACGACGTACACTTATGCCATCCGCATTCGCCTCGATGTCCCCTCGTGTACCATTAGGTTAGGTAACTAACGACAGAGCAGGGCATGGCTAGTGCGGGTGTAAAACATAAGTAAAGTCTATATAATATATCATATATACAATATACAGTATCCATCATAACACATCAAATGATCACATCACAGATATCGCAGCAGAAACATAGATATAATGTGGGATATACTAGGACGTCCGTATTTAGTATTTAGCCAATAATAGAAAATACGGATTTCACAGTCACGATGAATAGCCAAGCCCACACCATGGACCCCTACAAGAGCGGCAAGCGACCCTACCAATTCTGGAGTTTAGGAGACCCGGTCTCGGCACCTCGAGATGGCCTCCCACTGAACCCCAGAACCCGGTCACCTCTGCTCCCCTCCTTGGGTCCATCCTAATGCGGAAAAGTAAATAATATACAACACTGGTGGCATCAACCTCTACCCGGAAGTGACCAAAATAAAAGAATATTACATTACATTTGAATTTACATGAATGAAAATTTAAAACTCTCATCTCACATAAAACCCCCGGCTATTCAATCGCGACAATCCTGCACACCATATCTCAGCAACACATAATATCTCATATTATCAACGTAAGTAAGTATGCATACACCGATTGTCGTCGATGTATAGCAACGACAATCGGCAATACCACTACATACTACACTTATGGTCACAGAAAAGAAAGTGTAAAACTGCAATATCTGGAATCCACATTCTCTTTAGACATCGTAAATGCGAAATATCACATACTTCGTATTTCATGTCTAGCTATATAAATTCCACACATTGCATCACATTCCAGATAAATAGACAGTATTAAAGTTTTCGAACGAATGATCAAATACCCAAAATTCTCTGAAGCTCAACACTTGAGCGGAGTTCAAAAACCCGGAGTGTGTCACAGTAGTAGCGGTCCAGCCGTAGAAGGGTCAAACCAACGCCTCACATGTGGCACGTCGTATTGCCCCAAACCCTAAGGTTCAAAAGGCAGTTCAAAACGGTCACATAATCGAGTTAAGGTTTGTTGTATTCTAGAGGGTCCACCACAAAACTTGCACGTATTTTCGAAAGATTTAAACCCCATGAAAAGTGAGCAAATGACACTCGTTCGAACAATTCAATACTTTCTAATTATCCGGAAAAATCATGAAGTCAAAATTCCAATCGAATCATTGAACTCAAAACAATCTCCAGAACAAATAACACTTAAACCAGATTAAAACTACCCAAAAATATCAACAAGCAGTTATAAGTATTACTGTCCAAAAACAATGCATTGACACATCTGTACGGCCGCGGAACCGCGGCCCAAGCAAGCTTTGGCCGCATTTCCGCGGCGGAAATGACTGTTCACTGCATCGTTTTTTACAGTTTGTCTTAGATTTCCCTGCTGATATTTTAACATATTTTTAATACTGAAAAATCACTTTTTAAAAAAATTGTCCAGAGAGTGTCCTAAAAAACCGTATTTTGTTTCGATTTGAGTTTTAACTTCGCTAAAGTGTCGCCTAAAGTTCTAGGTCGGCTCTGATACTAATGTTAGTCAAGCAGCAACCCTATCCAATGGGGTCGCCGTGGCACCAACGGGTTCCTCAGCCGCCACTTTTTACGCATGCCCCCTAGCGAGGACTACAACCCGCCGGAACACCTTCCGATCTCGGGACACCCTGGGGGTAAGAGCCTATGCTTCGCCACACTATCACACAGTGAGAACCCCCCATAGGTCGACATTCAATGCATAGTAGCTCTGATACCTGTTGGTCCCACGGCGACCCCATTGGATGGGGTGGCTGCCTGACTAACATTGGTATCAGAGCCGACCTAGAACTTTAGGCGACACTTTAGCGAAGTTAAAACTCCGATCGAAACAAAATACGGTTTTTTGGGACACTCTCTGGACAATTTTTTAAAACTACCCAAAAATATCAACAAGCAGTTATAAGTATTACTGTCTAAAAACCATGCATTGACTCATCTGTACGGCCGCGGAACCGCGGCCCAAGAAAGCTTTGGCCGCGTTTCCGCGGCGGAAATGACTGTTCACTGCATCGTTTTTTAAAGTTTGTCTTAGATTTCCCTGCTGATATTTTTACATATTTCAATGTCGCTAACCAATAGCAAGGTATGTAAATGAGCATTTGTGTTGTGCGTATCATGGCAATTACCGACAGTGTGTGTGTAACATATCATTGGTGCTCGTGCAACATGGACTGTCAATAATAGAGCAGTGTACAATATATACAGTATCGGGCACAACAAGTAACTATATGCAATGTGAATCATGCAATATTTCTATATAAGCACATAAACATACGGCTAATATCATATCATATCTAGCCCCGAAGCTTAGCGCCATACGGGAGATTTCCCCGTAGATGTTAAATCTACTCACCGATGTTCTCGAGCTATGAAAATCCGACCTCCTGCTTCCCCTTGTCCGCAGCGTCTGAAGTCCCCGCTTGCGACGCTATATTTCCACAACACAAGAAATAGTGCAAACATCTCAGAAATCGATCAATATAACATAAAACAACGTATTAAATAACGCACCAACAATAAACTAACTCACTAGTGTCCGTCTAGTGGCTAACGTGCGTCACCATACCACAAAACTTACCCAAGCACACCAGCTGCACCAGATCACGATTCGTGTCGCAAAACGTAACACGCGGACTCAAAACACTAGATTATAGGTAATCGTTCCCAGATTTTGTATACTGCAATTACTAAAAAAGTAAACAGTACCAAACACCCCTAACCAACAACAGACAGCTACCCACAAAAGCCAAACCCGAGCATGTCCCTACATCGCCGGCGTCGCCGGAATTCTGCCTAGGGTCGCCGGCCGAGGCCGGTGGGGTGGGTCTCGTGTCTCAGGTGGTGCTCCAGGGTCACTAGTACACCTCTATAATTTTTTTTGGTCACTCACTAATTTTTCCAGGTCACAGCAGATATGAAAGCTCTAAAAAGTCTTTAAAAAACCGATATCGCACTAATCGATATAAAAAGCGTTCTATGCTACAACCAACGAGCAAAACAACATACAAACTCCTAATTAACAGAGTAGGGATTATACCTAACAATCTTGCTCACAAGATCCAAACTTCCCTAGCTCCAAGTGATCCAAGAAGCAAGAACAATTACTTGGTGTATTGTTTTGTGATATATTTGGAAATATTTGGAGAAGTTTTGAGTTAGGATTGAAAAGAAATGAAAGGGAAAAGATTAAGGGCAGAAGAGAGAGGGAGGGATTCGGCCATGAGAGGAGGTGAGGGGGGGGGTTGGTGAAGAATTACCTAGCAATTTCCTATTAAATGCAAAGTTAATTCATCCACACACTAATAAATACATGCATGCACCTCTATTCTTTTCTTTTTCTTTTAAACTTAATCCCTAAAACCCAACAAATATCTAGATATGAAGAGAAGGGTGAATTACTCAAACATAATTGATGAAAAGATCGCTTTATAGAAATTTCCCAAAATGTGAATACCGCATTAAAAAAAATATTAAAATTGGGAAAAATTCTAATTGAACCAAATCGTCCCATATACCCCCAAAGCTTGCGCACTAGCTATATTTTAGATAAACTAGATGCTGGCAAGTCGATATGGTCGTTTGAACACAGTTGGGTCAAAACGGAAAATACCAACAATTTAACCCTAAAACGGAAAAATTCGCATAACGATTTCTAAAACGTTACAATCTCCCCCCTTATAGAAATTCGGTCCTCGAATTAAAATTTCATACTAAGCGTACCTTCAAAGAGACGAGGGAATTTCTTCTGCATCTCGCCCTCGGCCTCCCAAGTGATCTCCTCACTAGTAGGGCTACGCCATAGAACCTTCACATACGGCAAGACCTTTGACCGAAGTTTCTTCACCTGCCGATCCAAAAAAACTACCGGCTGCTCGGTGAACGAAAGATCGCGCTCAAGCTGAACGGTTTCATGCTGAATCATGTGAGAAGGATCACGAAGATATCTACGAAGTATCGACACATGGAAAACAGGGTGCACATCCGGAAAACTAGGCGGGAACGCTAAACGATAAGCAACGGAACCCACTCGCTCAAGGATCTCGAAAGGAGCTATAAATCTGGGACCGAGCTTCCCCCTCTTCCCAAATAGCATAACGTCCTTCATCGGAGAAATCCTCAGGAATACATGATCCCCCACTGCGAACTCAAGTCTGCGAAGTCGACGGTCGGCATAAGACTTCTGCCTGCACTGGGCTGCTCTCATCCTGTCCTGAATCAGCTGGATCTTCTCCGTAGTCTCCTGAACTAGCTGGGCTCCTAAAACTAGACTCTCACTAAGCTCGGTCCAACAGACTGGCGATCGACACTTCCTACCATATAAAGCCTCAAAATGTGCCATCTGAATTGTCTCCTGAAAGCTGTTGTTGTAGGAGAACTCAATCAACGGCAAGTGACGATCCCAACTGCCACCAAAATCAAACACGCATGCATGGAGCATATCCTCCAGAGTCTGAATAGTCCGCTCCGACTGACCATCGGTCTGCGGATGAAAAGCGGTGCTAAAACACAACCGGGTACCTAATGCTTCCTGAAGCTTCTGCCAAAGACGGCTAGTAAACTGGGTGCCTCTGATACTATGCATGTGGGAACACCATGCAAACGCACAATCTCATCTATATACAGCTGCGCATACTGAGCATACCCGAAAGTGGTCTTCACTGGAAGGAAGTGAGCCACTTTCGTCAACCGGTCAACAATCACCCAAATGGAGTCATACCCTCTACTGGTCCTGGGTAGACCCACAATGAAGTCCATGGAAATCTGCTCCCATTTCCACTCCGGAATGGATAAAGGCTGCAACTCTCCAGCCGGTCTCTGATGCTCAGCCTAGACTTGCTGACAGGTCAGCCACATCGAAACGAAGTCCGAAATATCACGTTTCATCCCTCCCCACCAGTAAAAGTCTCTCAAGTCACGGTACATCTTGGTGGAACCTGGATGAACGCTAAAGGACGACTGATATGCCTGCTCTAGGATCTCGCGTCTCAACCCATCAGTATATGGTACACACAAGCGAGTCCCGCATCGTAGCACACCCTGGTCATCAATCACGAACTCCGAAACTGTACCCTGTCGAACAAGCTCAAGAATCTCGGACAAACGGGCATCACTGGGTTGCGCCTTACGGATATGATCAAGTAGTAGTGGACGGGCGCAGACATGAGCAAACTATCCCCCAGTGGAAGAAAACTCGAACTGCACTCTACAATCACACAAGAGCTGCCAATCTGCAGAAGACTGACGCTGAACTGCGCTCAACTGGGACAAGCTACCCCCGGGCCTACGACTCAAAGCATCAGCTACCACATTCCGTGCCCGGGTGATAAAGGATCTCACAATCATAATCCTTCACTAGCTCCATCCATCGGCACTGTCTCAGGTTCAGATCTCGCTGCTGGAAGATATACTTCAAGCTCTTATGATCCGTGAAGATCTGACACGACTCTCCATACAAGTAGTGTCTCCAAATCTTCAACGCAACGACCACTGCGGCCATCTCAAGATCGTGAGTGGGGTAATTCTGCTCGTGCTTCTTCAGCTGCCTAGAAGCGTAAGCAATCACTCTATCGTGCTGCATCAACACAGCCAAGACCCACTCGAGAAGCATCACAATAAACAACATAGCCGCCCGATCCAGAACATAAAGAAAGAACTGGTGCTGTCGTCAACCGAGTCTTCAACTGCTGAAAACTCTGCTCGCACGCATCAGTCCAGAGAAAAGGAACTCCCTTCCGGGTCAGTCCAGTCAGCGGTGCAGCGATACTCGAGAAATCCTGCACAAAACGGCGATAATAACCACCTAAGCCCAAAAAGCTGCGGACCTCAGTCACCGATACAGGTCTGGGCCAAAGCTGTACAGCCTCTATCTTCCTCGGGTCCATAAGAATACCATCACCAGTCACCACATGACCCAGGAAGTCAACACTATCAAGCCAAAATGCGCACTTTGAGAATTTAGCATACAGCTGGTGCTCTCTCAATATCTGCAAAGTAATTCTCAAGTGATGCTTATGCTCCTCAAGACTCCTAGAGTAGACCAGTATGTCATCAATAAACAATATAATAAACTGGCGAGGAACGGCCTGAAAATCCAGTTCATCAGATCCATGAACGCTGCTGGCGCATTGGTGAGTCCGAACAACATCACCAAAAACTCATAATTCCCATACCGCGTACAAAAAGGAACCTTCGGAATGTCATCATTCCAAACCCGCAACTGATGATACCCCGAACGTAAATCAATCTTTGAAAAATGTTTCGCACCCTGGAGCTGATCAAATAAATCGTCAATGCGAGGTAAAGGATACCTATTCTTCACCGTATCTCGGTTCAACTGATGATAATCCACACATAACCTCAAACTGCCGTCCTTCTTCTTGACAAACAGAACAGGAACTCCCCACGGCGAAACACTCGGACGCACAAGTCCCAAATAAAGCAACTCTTGCAATTGATCTTTAAGCTGTCTAAGCTCTGCCGGAGCCATCCGATAAGGCGGTATAGAAATAGGCTTCGTGCCAGGAATCAGTTCATTGCAAAACTCAATATCGCGCTCTGGCGGCAACCCAGGTAACTCATCGGGAAAGAAATCAGGAACCTCTCGCACGGTAGAAACCTGGTCCAACGACTCCACTGTGGCTCCAGTATCATTAATGAAAGCCAAGAATCCCCGACATCCCCTCTTCAAAAGCCGACTAGCGCACAGGACAGAAATCAAACTTTGAGGGGCGGCACCACGGTCCCCTTGCACAACAAACACAGACTCACCGGGAAAACAAAACCTAACTGTCTTCTCACGAAAGTCCACAGACGGGTAGCAAGTAGCTACCCAGTCCATGCCCAGCAGAACGTCGAAGTCCAACATCTCAAGAAGGATCAAGTCGACGGGCAAAACTCTGTCTCCTAAACGGACATCACACGACCGGAACACGTGTCGTGCAACGAACGACTCTCCTACAGGAGTAGCCACGACCAGCGGCTGATCTAGCCAACACGACTCTCGGCCTAACCTCAGCACGAAGTGCGTAGAAACATATGAATGCGTAGATCCCAGATCAAAAAGAACATGTGCATCATAAGAACATACAGAAAGGGTACCTGAAACCACAGCATTGGACGCCTGAGCGTCCTGGTGAGTCAAGGCAAACACCCGAGCCTGCCCTCTACCGGCAACTGGCTGACCTCCGCCTCTTCCACCCCGCCCTCTCGGTACAAAACAACCGCGACCCCGACCTCTCTGCACAAGAGTCTGACGCGGAACAACAACCGGCATAAGGGGCAATGCCCTCTGAGGTGGAGAAGGTGGTAAGGTAACCTGCGGTATAGCTGTCCGCTCACACGTGGCTCAGCACAATCTCGAACCCGATGACCCATACTCCCACACCGGTAACATCCATAAACAAACTGCAGACCCTCCTGAGGGTAAGAGCTAAAAAGCCGACCTCGTCCAGAACCACCACTATCTGAACGGGAACTGTCACGACGTCTGAACGCCCGCATCGCTGCCGGATCACCAGTATGAACCCTCTTCGGTTCTGGGGCAACTGACGACTCAGCAAGACGCTCCTCTACCAATAGGGCTGCATCCATTGCTGATGCATATGTGTCGCAATGCTGAATGCTGATGGCTAGGAACAACTGGGTAAGTAGGCCTCGTACAAACCTCTTCACCCTCATCTCCTCAGTCGCCACCAAGTACGGAGCATACACTGACAGCAAGGTAAACGATCCATCATACTCTGACACCGTCATCCCCAGAGTCTGGCGTAACGACTCAAATCTACGCGCTCGCGCATCCCTGACGCTCGATGGAAGAAAACGGGCGAGAAATACCGTCACAAACTCGACCCAGGTCATAGGAGCAAGACCCGCGGCTCTGCCCCTCTCCAACGACTCACACCACTTCTGGGCCAAACCCTCCAGACGAAAGCTCGCAAACTCCACCCACCTCTCATCGGAGCATCGGAGCGAACGACAAATCCTGGCCATCCAGTTGATAAACGACTGCGGATCCTCAGTAGTATCTGTGCCAGTGAACACCGGAGGCCTCAGCCTCATGAACTCCGTCAGTGACATTATAATAACCTCCGGAGCTGTAACTGCAACTGCCGGAATAGTAGGTACCATCGTGTTCCCTGCAATGGGGGGAACAACTGCCTGCCCCTGCGCTCGAATGGCCTCTACTAAGGTCCCCATCATTTGGCGCAGGTCCTGCATACCAGCTCCAATCATAGAAATGTGCTCCGGTACAATATGCATACCGCCCTGGTCAGTCCTCGCCTACGGGCGAGTCAACTCTGACCTCGGCCCTCGCGGCCGCTCTCTGTGCCCTCGTAGTCTTCGGCGGCATATAGGCTGGAAATTGAAACATGATTCGATAAGGAAACAGGAATCGAATCACAAGGATGCATATCATTACGGAAGGACATAAATCAATAAGTCCTAATGTCACTTAGGCGGTGAACCGTGTCGTAAGTATGCTGCGGAACATACACACGCTACGTCACTCTGCTTAAGCTACTTACTCCATCATACCAAGGTCATCCTACACACCGAAAGGTAAAACCTAGCGCTCTGATACCAACTTTGTCACGACCTAAAATTTGGCCCGTAAACGGCACTTAAACTACGTAACGTCTACAGGCGTACGCAAGTCAAGTAAGCCGAAACCCAGAAATCTAAACCACCCAAATGTGGATCAACGGAGAAAAACATAGTTTTAACACATTGAAAAAAATCACCAGTAAAATCTCTAACTCTAGTTCTCTTTCTTGAAAATTTTGGCAGCACCTCCTTTGTAAAAACCAGCCCCGAAAATGGGTACAACACAGATAATATATAAAGCATCCCAACGGGGGTAAAAATCACGCCCAACAACGGAGACAATCACCACAACATGTATACGACGCCGAAGCGAAGAAATATCAAAGGAAACTGCACAAAGTGGTAAAACTTTCCAACATAACCGGCTCCCACGAGCACGGCACCCAAAGTCACCAAAATATACAACACAGAGTCCTCATAAGTCGTCTCTAAGACATATACAAACAGTGGTAGATAGAGAATACTAGATCCAACAAAAAGATATACAATGTACAAGAAGATAACCGCAAACCCACCAAAAAGCAAAGGCGTCAATGCCTAACGTAGCGGTATCCGTAAAAGTAGAGATGATAAGACGCCCAGCCGTGACTACTCAGAGGGTAAGTCCTGCAAAACACTATGGCACAACGGGGGTAAGTTGCCAACTCGTGAATAGCAAATAACATTATACTGAAATTGCAAGTATGCACTAACAACAATGATCAATAGCATGTAAGCTGGTAGCATGAGTATGACAATATGAATATGCAACTATCATGATCAAGATACACCACCAGGGTACTATATCTACATGAATCAATGCATATCAACTGAATACTGAGTGCGGGATAGTAAATAATCTCATGCACAAATCATAAGCATGGAAAAATACGGTATAACTCAACAACACCCCAAATCCCAAAATACTCAGATCCGCCCTTAGATCGGCCCTCAAATCCTGTACGTCTCATGGAACCTGAGTGTCAAACATCGACACTCTAAAATATCATGAAATCCAGTGCCTAACATCGATACGTAAATACTCGTATCTGTAGGGTTCCTAGGCACACCCAAGAGGTTCCACAAGGCATCTACCATGCCAAATTCAAATTTTTCCATGTGCCTAACAACCCTAATGATAGATCGATAACTAGAGGCAAAGGCGAAACAAGCAATTAAACAACTTTATTGCTAAGTGAATGGAAATACAACCTTTGTAGATTCACTCCACCATTTCTTTAGCTCCTTGTTGATGTCCCTCCGCTGCGATCATCGGGATCCTTGACTCTAGCGATGGTTTCGTCGGAGAAATGATCGGGCTAGGTCATTGACTTCGAGGCTGAAGATGATCTACATCGAGGCGACTCAAACTCAAGCTCCATCTTCACTAGGTCAAGAAACATGTGAAGAAAACACCCTCTACTACATGGCAAGTGATATAGGATGAAGAAATAGGAAGTGGGTTCACTTTGGATTTGGATTTCTCACTTGGATTCTGAAAGGTTCCTCCGCACTCTAGTAAGGTCTCACAAGGCATCGGACATGCCAATTTAAATTTTTTGTGCCGAGAAACCCTAGACTACGGATCTTTAGACTAGATGTTTAGGCAAAACGAAAAACTAGTTAACTATTTAACTAAAGGTTAGATGCTACAACCTTTGTAGATCCGGATTTCCACCTCCTTAGCTCCACGTGATCATGCCCTCGCTGTCCATCACGAACCCTCGACTCATTCGTCGGCTTCATCGAAAAAGTGAGCGGAATAGTTCGCCGGCTTTGTGTCAAAGACGATCTACGTCGAGGTTGCACTAGTTCAAGCTCCGACTTCACAAACTTGTGAAACTTATGAAGTAAACACCCAAAACAACTTGGCAAGAGGTAGAGGGTGAAGAAATAGGAGATGGGTTCACTTTAGATTTGGATTTCTCACTCTAGATCACAAGTTGCCATTAATGGCATCAAGGTTTCTCACTTTGAGAAGAAGAAGAAGATGATAGAAAACTTATGATAAGTTATTTCTAAAATGAATAATAAAGGAATTCTTATCATCTTCTAACCATGGTCAAGTGTAGATAATTGACCATGGTTAGTGGGAGTGGTTAGGTTTAAGCAAGGAGACAAAATGGCATCATTACAAAAAGCTTCATGAAGCTTCACCACACTTCATGATAAAATGAAACCCTTTTGTTTCCATAAATCTATTTAATAAATAATAAATGGATTTAATAATAAGAGAATAAATCTTAAACCCTAACCACTCTCATAACCATGGTTGCATTCTTTACACAAAGCCAAAACTACATGCATCATCAAACATGATACATATATTTGCACAAAAGTATATCACATATACAACGTGCAATCCAAGTGAGAAAAATCCGTTTAAAGTGAACCAATACTAGCTAATGCAAAGTAATATATCAAATATATAATTATACATTAAATCATTAAATCAACATTTGATTCAATGATCCGGTCATGTCGTACATAACCGACTAGTATTCAATGTATCCATTTATCGAACCGATCTTCGATTCGATAACTAGGTTATATCGCATACAACCAAACGAAACATTAATCGCGAGAATTAAATATGGTATCACATACACGCATTATTCTCGGTCCCGCACATATCTCATATGCGCTCCTATTTCGTTTCGCTTGAACCAGGAAACCTCTGTGTAGGACTTTAAAGACTCGTCAATACGCCGGTAGCAGACGATGATCATATCAACCATCCACAAGCCGCAAGCGGTCTGATAAACGAAATGGCCTCTCGGGTATTGAGCGATCAGAAGATCAACGAGCTAGCCCGCTCACACTCCTGCGAATCCGACCAGTAACACTTACCGTACAGTCCGGTCTCTTCGTCTGATATGTCGCATATCAAGTCTAGGGGTGGTAAACGTCAGACCCCAATAACCTGATAAGTCGTGCCGATGTGAGGCTCGTAACGGGTCGAGAAACTACTGGTAACACTTACCAGCAAATCTCTGATCAGCCCTGGCCAGGGACTTCCCTGTTACGGCCAATCGAGCACAGTGCCACATCAACCCCCAATACCAGGAGAGACGAAACCCCTCCTATCGCTCATTGCATCCATGTGACTCGGGACTGTGCCCAAAGACCACCGTTTTGCACGCCCTCATGGACGTGGTAAGGTGGAGATCAAAGCACAGTGGGAATCACACAAGACTCTATGACGATCTCGGGTCTACAGACTAACCTGTACAAGTGTCACCTGAGAACTGCCATCTGACGTGAGGTATAATACCATCTGGGAGTTCTCGGCGAGTCCGTCCAGTGTACCCAGTCTCCACTGAGCACCCGTATACCATCTCTGATGTCAAACACCAATGGAAATGGGATCATCCATCGCCCATCATATGGGTCGAGAAGCATATACGCTAGTCTACTCTGGTATATCGATGCCCCGTCTCGATACACCCACGACTAGGGACCTTGAAGGATGTACTTATGGACTACCATGTCCCCACTAGTATGATCTGCATCATAATCCAGGTAGTCAAGTACATATCCTAAAGGCTTTACCAACATGTAACTACAATACAGTATAAAGAGACTAGTGTACATGTTAAGATAAAGAGTAACCAGATAGCATACTATCATATCGAGCAAGAAAGTCATCTCTATATATGTCCAAGCATCCAATATAATATACATCATCTGTACAATACTGGCCTCTAGGGCATACATACAACTAACAATCTCCCACTTGCACTAGGGCCAGCTGCTGTAGTATCGCATACCGAGCATCCCGAAGAGTCTCTCAAACTGTGTCTGGGGAATGGCCTTCGTGAGTGGATCCGCCGTGTTGTTCTTCGTGTCAACTCTCTTGACCTCGATCTCCCGGCGATCAACTATCTCCCGGATCAGGTGATACCGCCTCAGAATATGCCTGGATCGCTGATGGGACCTGGGTTCCTTGGCCAAAGCCACCGCTCCATTGTTATCGCAATACAAATGTATTGGATGCTCAATGGATGGAACCACTCCAAGTTCAGAAATGAACTTCTTGATCCAGACAGCTTCTTTAGCAGGATCGTTGGCAGCGATGTATTCAGCCTCCATCGTCGAGTCTGCCACGGTTTCCTGCTTGGAACTCTTCCAGCTAACCGCCCCTCCGTAAAGGGTAAAGACAAAACCCGACTGCGACTTAAAGTCGTCCTTATCACTCTGGAAGCTCGAATCGGTAAAGGACTCCACTTGGAGTTCTCCGTTACCATACACAAAGAACATATCTTTAGTCCTTCGCAAGTACTTGAGAATGCTCTTCACAGCTATCCAGTGACTCTCTCCAGGATCAGCTTGATACCTGCTCACTATACTTAGTGAGTATGCTACATCGGGTCTGGTACATAGCATCGCATACATGATAGAGCCTACTGCCGAAGCATAGGGTATCCCTTGTATGCGAGCTCTCTCAAAATCTGTCTTGGGAGACATCTCTTTGGAGAGAGTGACTCCAGAGATCGTGGGTAAGTTCCCACGCTTGGACTCTTCCATACTAAACCTCTTTAGTATGGTGTCAATGTACCTGGATTGGGACAATCCCAAAATCCGTTTGGATCTATCTCTATAGATCCTAATTCCCAATATGCAGGAGGCATCACCAAGATCTTTCATTGAGAATCTTTGTGATAAGAAGAGCTTGACCGATTGCAGCATAGGAATATCATTTCCTATCAAGAGTATGTCGTCCACGTACAATACGAGGAAGACAACCTTACTCTCTGCCACCTTCTTGTAGATACAAGGTTCATCTGGATTTTTGACGAAATCAAACACTTTGATAACGACGTCAAAGCAGATGTTCCAACTCCGCGATGCTTGCTTTAATCCATAAATGGATTTAAGCAGCTTGCACACCTTCCCGCTGCTCCCACTGTCTACGAAGCCCTTTTGCTGAGTCATGTACACGCACTCTTCTAAATCACCGTTTAGAAAGGCGGTCTTAACATCCATTTGCCAGATTTCGTAATCATGATATGCAGCGATGGCAAGCATGATCCGGATGGATTTAAGCATAGCCACTGGAGAAAAGGTCTCGTCATAGTCCACACCTGGTCTTTGACGAAAACCCTTTGCTACAAGTCTAGCTTTGAAAGTCTCCATTTTCCCATGTACACCAAGTTTCTTCTTGAAGATCCACTTGCTCCCAATGGGTTTTACCCCTTCAGGAGCAACGTCCAAAGTCCATACTTTGTTGGTGTACATGGATTCCATCTCGGACCGCATAGCATCCAGCCATTTCACTGAGTCCCCACTCGTGATGGCCTGCTCGAAGCTAGTTGGGTCATCATCCTCCATGATGCAATCCTCGCTTCCACCATCAATGAGAAAACCGTAGTATCTCTCAGGTGGACGAGAAACCCTACTAGATTGGCGGAGAGGCTGGGGTTCGTCTGGTACTATCGAATCTTCTGGTTCCACTAAATCTTCAGTTATAGTTTGTGTATCTGGAATTTCTACCAGCTCTACCACTTTGCCACTAATTTCTTTTTCAAGGAATTCCTTTTCTAAAAAGGTGGCATATTGATAAACAAACACTTTTTGTTCTTCAGCATGGTAGAAAAAATATCCTTGAGAATTCTTAGGATATCCCACAAACTTGCAAAGAACTGACCGTGCCTCGAGCTTGTCCGGATTTTGCCTTTTGACATAGGCCGGACAACCCCATATCTTAACTCGTTTAAAATATGGTCTCTTCCCACTCCATATCTCATATGGTGTGGTAGGTACAGATTTAGATGGAACTTGATTCAATAGGTATGTTGCTGTTTCCAGCGCATAACCCCAGAAGGAAATAGGTAACTCAGTTGTGCTCATCATAGAGCGCACCATATCTAATAGGGTGCGATTCCTTCGTTCAAATACACCGTTGTGCTGTGGTGTATATGGAGGAATCAGCTGAGAGAGAATCCCATTCTCTTTTAGGAAGTCCAGGAAATCATTGCTTAAGTATTCTCCTCCTCGATCAGATCGTAGGATTTTAATACTTTTTCCGGTTTGGTTCTCAACTTTTTGTTTATATTCCCTAAATTTCTCAAAAGCTTCTGATTTGTGTTTCATCAAGAACACATATCCAAATCTAGAGAGATCGTCAGTGAATGTAATGAAGTACGAAGAACCATCCCTGGCATGTGTAGACATAGGACCGCATACATCACTATGTATCAGTCCTAAGAGTTCGGTAACTCTTTCTCCGTGTCCCGTAAACGGAGTTTTGGTCATCTTGCCTTTGAGACATGACTGGCAAGTGTCATAAGATGAAAATTCGAAAGGTTTCAAATAACCATCCTTATGCAACTTAGCCAGTCGTGTTACATTGATGTGACCCAGTCTACAATGCCACAAGAAGGATTCATTGAGTTCAGAACTCTTCCTTTTGTGTGTGTTTGTTATGCTCAGAACTGTTGATTGATTTAGAACATAAATGCCATTGCATAACGTGCCTGATCCAACCAACTTTTGGTTACGGAAAATGTTCATAACATTATCCTGTAATACAAAATTATATCCCTCTTTACTTAATAAAGAAACCGATATAATGTTGCATATCAGGTTCGGCATGTAATAGCATTCGTTCAGAACCAATGTATTAACAGTTGGTAATGCAAGGTGATATTCCCCGACAGTCTTAGCTGCAACAATTGCACCATTTCCAACTCTAATGTCTTTATCACCTTCTCCAAGTTCTCTACCTTTCCTTAGCCCATGTAACTGATTACATATATGAGATCCCGACCCGGTATCAATACTAGGACTTAGAGCAAATGGAGAAACAGTTCTCAGTAACGAACACACCCGAAGAAAATGCATTCATCACGTACTTTCTCATTCGGGTGGCATGGAATCCTGGCATTCCCCTATATCCTGTTCATTCCTATAACTCTTATAGGTAAGAACGGAACCAACGTTCCCAGCACAGTATAACATGTGGGTTCGGTCAATACTTCCATATTATTATCTTGATTAAAGCATGAACCGGTCGCTACCTTGAGAGAGAGAAGAAAACACTTTAGCGTATGCTCGTGCAAGATCAAATTGGTTATTATCTTTTCTAATCTGGATGGCTCCCACTGCTTTTTATCAAATCTTCCTCCAAACCCTAAAAGGAAAGACTAGCCGGATTAATTACACACTACAAGTTCGCCAATCTTTCAGCCAGGCCAGTGTCGGTACTTTGAGGGAGGTCCCCGTGCTTTCGCACGAACCTAATTAATGTAAACCTCGTTTTCCCAGAGCGTAACCCCGTTGACACCTTTCTAGACACCTACTTGATCGGCTAATTGCAATGTGTAAACTCTCCCAGGAGTAACTCTTACTCGCAGTGGGTATCGGGATGCAACTATCTCATAGAAGGTATGCAATCTCATTGCAAATTTCAACACTTGAAATTCCCGATAGTATTTTGCCCCTAGCATCTATGTGACCTTAACATAGTCAACAAATCACAAGTGCTAGTCAAGTTCACCCGTCATTTCCTGATTGAATTAAACCCACCCGCACGACCCTTAACATAGTCAACAAAGTCGCACGACCTACCCTAATCCAATCTGCATCATATGCATAAGCAGATAAATACTGGTTAGCTACCGCACACTACGCCTTAACATAGTCAACAAACGTAGCACGAATACTAACTAGTACTTATCTGAAATGACGGAGGGTACGCAGGTTTTCATAAGACCTTGAGCGTAATGAACTTGATATCGTTGTAGAATCAAATGAAGTTTTGAAATGGAGTGAATTTGAGGCTTTTCTAGTTTTGCTAAAGGAGTCACTCCCTGCGAAGGGATCTCGGTCCTTTCCTCGTCGAATGAGGTGCGGGATATATCATATATATCGCTATGCAAAGCAAAAACCCAAAAGCAGTCAAAAGCAAACCGAGTGTGTAGCATCTGCCAGTTATTGCTAAAGGAGTCACTCCCGGCGAAGGGATCTCGGTCCTTTCCTCATCGAATAAGGTGCAGGGTATATCATATATACCGCTGTGCAAAGCAAGAACTGTAGCTACCTGTTTTATTTTAAATTCGATTCTACAACATCTTAGGTTTCTTATCTTTCATTAATCACATTAATGAAGTCCCATCATTTAATACCTAAACATCACAGATAGATATGACGTACACTTATGCCATCTGCATTCGCCTCGATGTCCCCTCGTGCACCGTTAGGTTAGGTAACTAACGACAGAGCAGGGCAGGGCTAGCGCAGGTGTAAAACATAAGTAACGTCTATATAATATATCATATATATCATATACTAAATCCATCACAGAATCACATCACAGATATCGCAGCAGAATAAACATATGAAATATTGGATATACTAGGACGTCCGTGTTTTCAATACGAGCCAGTATAAAACACGGATTCCACGTCGTAACGAATAGCCAATCCACAACCCTAGACCCCTACGAGAGCGGCAAGAAACCCTGCCAATTCTAGGGTTAGGAGACCCGACTCGACTCTCGAGTTGGCCTCCACTGGACCCCAGAACTACGGTTACTTGTGCTCCCCTCCTTGGGTCTATCCTAATGCGGAAAAGTAAATAATATACAAAGGGTGACATCTTCCGCTACCTGGAAGTGCCCCAAATAAAAGAATATTATATACAAGTTTTTACATGAATGAAAATGAAAAACACTCATCTCACATAAAAACCCCCCGGCTATTCGAATACGACGATCCAATATAACATATCCAGCAACACATAACATCACATGTCATCAACGTAAGTAAGTATGCATACCCCAATTGTCGTTGACGTATAGCAACGAAACCGGCGATATGAACATACTACACTTACGGTCACAGAAAAGAAAGTGTAAAACTACAACAATTGGAATCCGCAACTCTTTAGACATCGCATGCCTAACAGATATAAATCCCGCATTTTAGTCTCATTATCGAAAACACTTTTCAATATCATATGGGACTAAACTGCTAAATTTATAACATTCATCCAGTTATCTCATAACTGTTTGTGAATTCCAATTATTGTATCACATTCCAGATAAACAGATAATGTTAAACTTTCCGATCAAACATTCGAATACCCAAGTTTTCCCGATACAGTCCAACACATGAAATAAGTCTAGCAACATTCAGTTCGTGCCTCAGTACCAACGGTCCAGCCGTAGAAGGGTCAAGCCAACGCCTCACATGTGGCACGCCGTACTGCCCCAAACCCGAAGGTTCAAAGGCAGTTCAAGACGGTCACATAATCGAGTTAAGGTTTGTTGTCTTCTAGAGGGTCCATCGCGTTACTTGCACTACTTAGAACGTCGTTAAACTACGGAAAAATCCAACACTTGGAAATTTCCCGACAGGGGAAATTTGGGTATTTATATCCGATCGAACTTTTTAACATATTCTAAAATTTATCCGGAAAACCAAAAAGAAGAAATTTGATACCGCGATCGAAACACCGAATCCCTAAAGCAACCCCAGAAAATTCAACTCTTGAATAAAATTTCAAAACATCCAGTGAACTCAGAACCAGATACGATGAATTACAGTGTAAAAATTTAGGGATGACGTCATCAATGTGCAGCGAACCGCCGCATTAACCTATCTTATGCCGCGCTTCCGCCGCGGTTTTAACTGTTTAACTGTATCCAAAAATTTTTGCGCCGTAATTCTTATATTTCCCTGCTGAGTTCTCTACATATTTTTAATTTGGAAAAACTCACTGTTTTCAAAAATGTACAGAGAGCAAGATTGGTTCGGGGTTTCGGGTTCGTTCGGACTTCAAATTCCGTCGGACTTCGCCTAAGGCTCTAGCTAGGCTCTGATACCAGTGAAAGGTTCCTCCGCACTCTATAAGGTCTCACAAGGCATCGGACATGCCAATTTAAAATTTTGTGCCGAGAAACCCTAGACTACGGATCTTTAGACTAGATGTTTAGGCGAAACGAAAAACTAGTTAACTATTTAACTAAAGGTTAGATGCTACAACCTTTGTAGATCCGGATTTCCACCTCCTTAGCTCTACGTGATCATGCCCTCGCTGTCCATCACGAACCCTCGAATCATTCGTCGGCTTCATCGAAAAAGTGAGCGGAATAGTTCGTCGGCTTTGTGTCAAAGACGATCTACGTCGAGGTTGCACTAGTTCAAGCTCCGACTTCACAAACTTGTGAAACTTGTGAAGTAAACACCCAAAACAACTTGGCAAGAGGTAGAGGGTGAAGAAATAGGAGATGGGTTCACTTTAGATTTGGATTTCTCACTCTAGATCACAAGTTGCCATTAATGGCATCAAGGTTTCTCACTTTGAGAAGAAGAAGAAGATGATAGAAAACTTATGATAAGTTATTTCTAAAATGAATAATAAAGGAATTCTTATCATCTTCTAACCATGGTCAAGTGTAGAGAATTGACCATGGTTAGTGGGAGTGGTTAGGTTTAAGCAAGGAGACAAAATGGCATCATTACAAAAGCTTCATGAAGCTTCACCACACATCATGATAAAATGAAACCCTTTTGTTTCCATAAATATATTTAATAAATAATAAATGGATTTAATAATAAGAGAATAAAAAGAGAATAAATCTTAAACCCTAACCACTCTCATAACCATGGTTGCATTCTTTACACAAAGCCAAAACTACATGCATCATCAAACATGATACATATATTTGCACAAAAGTATATCACATATACAATGTGCAATCCAAGTGAGAAAAATCCGTTTGAAGTGAACCAATACTAGCTAATGCAAAGTAATATATCAAATATATAATTATACATTAAATCATTAAATCAACATTTGATTCAATGATCCGGTCATGTCGCACATAACCGACTAGTATTCAATGTATCGATTTATCGAACCGATCTTCGATTCGATAACTAGGTTATATCGCATACAACCATACGAAAAATTAATCGCGAGAATTAAATACGGTATCACATACACGCATTATTCTCGGTCCCGCACATATCTCATATGCGCTCCTATTTCGTTTTGCTTGAACCAGGAAACCTCTGTGTAGGACTCTAAAGACTCGTCAATACGCCGGTAGCCGACGATGATCATATCAAGCATCCACAAGCCGCAAGCGGTCTGCTAAACGTAACGGCCACCCGGGTATTGAGCGATCAGAAGATCGACGAGCTAGCCCGCTCACACTCCTGCGAATCCGACCAGTAACACTTACCGTACAGTCCGGTCTCTTCGTCTGATATGTCGCATATCAAGTCTATGGGTGGTAAACGTCAGACCCCAATAACCTGATAAGTCATGCCGATGTGAGGCTCGTAACGGGTCGAGAAACTACTGGTAACACTTACCAGCAAATCTCTGATCAGCCCTGGCCAGGGACTTCCCTGTTACGGCCAATCGAGCACAGTGCAACATCAACCCCCAATACCAGGAGAGACGAAACCCCTCCTATCGCTCATTGCCTCCATGTGACTCGGGACTGTGCCCAAAGACCACCGTTTTGCACGCCCTCATGGAAGTGGTAAGGTGGAGATCAAAGCACGGTGGGAATCACACAAGACTCTATGACGATCTCGGGTCTACAGACTAACCTGTACAAGTGTCACCTGAGAACTGCCATCTGACGTGAGGTATAATACCATCTGGGAGTTCTCGGCGAGTCCGTCCAGTGTACCCAGTCTCCACTGAGCACCCGTATACCATCTCTGATGTCAAACACCAATGGATATGGGATCATCCATCGCCCATCATATGGGTCGAGAAGCATATACGCTAGTCTACTCTGGTATATCGATGCCCCGTCTCGATACAACCACGACTAGGGACCTTGAAGGATGTACTTATGGACTACCATGTCCCCACTAGTATGATCTGCATCATAATCCAGGTAGTCAAGTACATATCCTAAGGGCTTTACCAACATGTAACTACAATACAGTATAAAGAGACTAGTGTACATGTTAAGATAAAGAGTAACCAGATAGCATACTATCATATCGAGCAAGAAAGTCATCTCTATATATGTCCAAGCATCCAATATAATATACATCATCTGTACAATACTGGCCTCTAGGGCATACATACAACTAACAGAGTCATCACTTGGAAATTTCAAGAAAGCTATTCTTTTCTTCACTTGAAGAAGATGAAGAAGAAGAAGGAAAATGAAATTATGAATTCTTGAAAATAAAATTCAAGTGAATACTTATCATATAGCAACCATGGGTAAGTGTAACCAATTTAGAGAATAAACTAAGGTTTAGTTAAATGGTTAGGGTTAAGGATAAAACAAAATGGAAGACTTTTTCAAAGATGCTTTAAAGCTTCAAGAAGCTTTAAGCAATGAAGAAAAGAAAGCCACCATTTCATTATATATTCATAAAATAAATAAATGAATAAATGAATTAAAACCCTAACCATTTACCTTAACTTGGTTCAAAGCATACACATACCCAAGTTTGCATGTATCATCAAACATGATACAAACTAGTGCACAAAACTATATCATATATACAATGTGCACATCAAGTGAGAAAATCCATCTTAAGTGAACAATTACTAGTTAATGTAAAGTAATATATCAAATATATAATTATACATTAAATTATTAAATCAACACTTGATTTAATGATCCGGTCATATAGCATATAACCGACTAATATCAAGTGTATCAATGTATCGAATCAACACTTGATTCGGTAACCCGGCTATATCATATATAACCGTCCAATGATACAAATCGTGAGAACAGAATACAGTATCACATACTGATATTATTCTCGGTCCCGCACATATCTCATATGCGCTCCTATTTCGTTTCGCTTGAGCCAGGAAACCTCTGTATAGGACTCTAAAGACTCGTCAATACGCCGGCAGCAGGTGATGATCATATCAAACACCCACAAGCCGCAAGCGGTCTGCTAAACGTAACGGCCACCCGGATATTGAGCGATCAGAAGATCAACGAGCAAGCCCGCTCACACTCCTGTGAATCCAACCAGTAACACTTACCGTATAGTCTGTTCTGTTCGTCTGATATGTCGCATATCTTGCCTAGGGGTGGTAAACGTCAGACCCCAGTAGCTCGATAAGTCGTGTCGATATGAGGTCTATAACTGTTCGAGAAACTACTGGTAACACTTACCAGTAAATCTCAGCAACCCTGGCCAGGGATTTCCGGTTATAGCCAATTGAACACAGCACAACATCAACTCCCTAAACCGGGAGAGACGAATCCCCTCCTATCGCTCATCGCCTCCATGTGATTCGGGATTGTACCCAAAAACCACCGTTTTGCACGCCCTCTTGGACGTGGTAAGGTGGAAATCGAAGCACAGTGGGAATCACACAAGACTCTATGACGATCTCGGGTCCACAGACTAACCTGCACCAGTGTCACCAGAGAACTGCCATCTGACGTAAGGTATAATACCATCTGGGAGTTCTCGGCGAGTCCGTCCAGTGTACCCAGTCTCCACTGAGCACCCGTATATCATCTCTGATGTCAAACACCAATGGATATGGGATCATCCATCGCCCATCTATATGGGTCGAGAAGCTACACGCTAGTCTACTCTGGTATATCGATGCCCCGTCTCGATACACCCACGACTAGGGACTTTGAAGGATGTACTTATGGACTACCATGTCCCCACTAGTATGATCTGCATCATAGTCCAGGTAGTCAAGTACACATCCAAAGGGCTTTACCAACATGTAACAGAGAGACAATCAGTGTACATGTTAAGGTAAAGAGTAACCAGATAGCATACTATCATATCGAGCAAGAAAGTAATCCCTATATATGTCCAAGCATCCACTGCAATATACATCCTATGTATAATAATGGCCTCTAGGGCATACATAAAACTAACAGTATCCATACGTTCCTCGAAACCCAAGTATCCCACTTCGACCCATGTGTTCTACGTATCGGTCTTTCTGATATTCATACGTTCTTCGAAACCCAAGTATCCCACCTCGACACTTGTGATTCCACATATCGGTCTTTCCAAATCCATATATCTCTCGGAATATAAGTGCCTAACATCGACACTTGAAATTCGCATATCGCATGAAAACATATCTCAAATGCGTAAATCCTTGTAAAATAGCATATGCAACTTAAAACATCAATATGAGCATATCACGGAAAAGTCCGCTATTTAATGCATCAAGTCATTATATATATCTCGCGGTTCCCAAAATCCAAATCCAAAATACATATATATACAGCGTCCCATTCCACCGATATATATGTTATAAAACTGATCATGTAACAATAGCAAAGTATATGTGCGAGCATGTAGGTATAGTATGGCACATATATAAGCATGTAGGTATACAGGTATGCTATATGTCATATGCGCTGTCGCACAAGTATAACTGTTTCAATGTCGCTAACCAATAGCAAGGTATGTAAATGAGCATTTGTGTTGTGCGTATCATGGCAATTACCGACAGTGTGTGTGTAGCATATCATTGGTGCTCGTGCAACATGGACTGTCAATAATAGTGCAGTGTACAATATATACAGTATCAGGCATAACAAGTAACTATATGCAATGTGAATCATGCAATATCTCTATATAAGCACATAAACATACGGCTAATATCATATCATATCTAGCCCCGACGCTTAGCGCCATACGGGCGATTTCCCCGTAGATGTTAAATCTACTAACCGATGATCTCGAGCTATGAAAATCCGACCACCTGCTTACCATTGTTCGCAGCGTCTGAAGTCCCCGCTTGCGACGCTATATTTCCACAACACAAGAAATAGTGCAAACATCTCAGAAATCGATGAATATAACGTAAAACAACGTATTAAATAACGCACCAATACTAAACTAACTCACTAGTGTCCGTCTAGTGGCTAACGTGCGTCACCATACCACAAAACCTACCCAAGCACAGAAGTTGCACCAGATCACGATTCGTGTCGCAAAACGTAACACGTGGACTCAAAACACTAGATTATAGGTAATCGATCCCAGATTTTTTATACTGCAATTACTAAAAAAGTAAACAGTACCAAGCACCCATAACTAACAACAGACAGCTACCCACAAAAGCCAAACCCCAACATGTCCCTACTTCGCCGGCGTCGCCGGAATTCTGCCTAGGGTCGCCGGCCGAGGCCGGTGGGGTGGGTCTCATGTCTCAGGTGGTGCTCCAGGGTCACTAGTACATCTCTATAAATTTTTTTGGTCACTCACTAATTTTTCCAGGTCACAGCAGATATGAAAGCTCTAAAAAGACTTTAAAAAACCGATATCGCACTAATCGATATAAAAAGCGTTCTACGCTACAACCAACGAGCAAAACAACATACAAACTCCTAATTAACAGAGTAGGGATTATACCTAACAATCTTGCTCACAAGATCCAAACTTCCCTAGCTCCAAGTGATCCAAGAAGCAAGAACAAGGACTTGGTGTATTGTTTTGTGATATATTTGGAAATATTTGGAGAAGTTTTGAGTTAGGATTGAAAAGAAATGAAAGGCAAAAGATTAAGGGCAGAAGAGAGAGGGAGGGATTCGGCCATGAGAGGAGGTGGGGGGGATTTTGGTGAAAAATTACCAAGCAATTTCCCATTAAATGCAAAGTTAATGCATTTACACACTCATAAATACATACATGCACCTCTATTCTTTTCTTTTTCTTTTAAAATTAATCCCTAAAACCCAACAAATATCTAGATATGAAGAGAAGGGTGAATTACTCAAACATAATTGATGAAAAGATCGCTTTATAGAAATTTCCCAAAATGTGAATACCGCATTAAAAAAATATTAAAATTAGGAAAAATTCTAATTGAACCAAAACGTCCCATATACCCCCAAAGCTTGCGCACTAGCTTTATTTTAGCTAAACTAGGTGCTGGCAAGTCTATATGGTCATTTGAACACAGTCGGGTCAGAATGAAAATACCGACAATTTAACCCTAAAACGGAAAAATTCGCTTAACGATTTCTAAAACGTTACACTTTGGCATTGTAGACTTGGTCATATTAATGAAACAAGACTAAACAAGTTTCATAAAGATGGATATTTAAATCCTTTTGAGTATAAATCTTATGCGACTTGTCAGTCTTGTATCAAAGGGAAAATGAACAAAACTCCGTTTACTGGACACAGAGAAAGAGCTACAGAGTTTTTGGGCCTTGTTCAGTCGAAAATATTGCAATCTTTAACATAACAATTTCTTCACTTTGCTAATCATCTAAAGGTGTTTGTTATAAATATAACACGTATTACAAGTTCGTCTGGAAAATATCAATTACCACGTGTTATACATTATAATCAACATTTTTGAAGGAAATTGTGTGTTTATTATTTCACGGATGATATTGTATATCTCAACAATCTTCATTGATATTTTGTGCAGAAAATTATTTCAGGACAGGTATCGGAATCGCAAATTCGTGGACAAAATGTAGCAAATCTGGCAGAGATTCAGAAGAGATAAAAAGATTTCAGATATCAATTAAAAACCCTGAAACCAACATAAGAAGACCACAGAAAAATTAAGCTGAGATCTCACCAAACCGCCATGGATCCACGGCCGAGTCAGGCCGATCCGCTGTGGATCCACGGCCGAGTTAGGCAATCCGGTGACGGTACTGTTCCAGAAGCTTCATTCCAGCTCCCTAGCTTATTGAAGACGCTCCATTGTAACAACCTTGTTCTGGAAACTTCCCTACAACAACCTAGCTTCTTGAGGAAGCTTGATAACTATCTTATTCTAGAAGTTTCCTTACAACTACTTAGATTCTTGAGGAAGATTAACATAGCTTCTAGTGGAAGATTGGTGAAGGGCTATAAAAAGGGACCTAAGCCTACATTGTGGAGGTTGTTGATGGTAGTCGATTTCTATTACACAAACTAAAACCAAATCCAATTCAATTCCTAATCAAAATCCAAATCAAGAATCGTTGAGAACAACATCAAGTGACGACATTCAAGACCCTTTACGCGAAGCCGATCGTCATCACGAGCGCGAGATCCTCGACAGTTCCAAGTCTCACGAAGATCGAGCAAAGCGAAATTCGACGGAATCGTTACCTCTTCAAGGGAGCGATCGAGAGCAATTCTTGTAAACTCGGATTGAAGGAAAGTGTAATTAGAAGTTGATTGATTAAGGTGATCAATTGTTAATTCTTTCTTTCTTTAAACTTTCGCATTATAAAATTTCTAATTCTTCATTCTTTTATTTTCATGATGCGTGAGTGAAATCTCCGCTTGTTAAGGATTCGAAGGAATTCGGAAGAACAAATGGTGATGAAATCCTATACGCATCTTAAGTCTTATGAGAATTATGAACTTTAGGAAAAAGAATTGCCAATGACCAAAATTGGAACAAGATCACCGTTCTTGATAATTTCGTTGCAATTTGGGATTAAATGATTGATGATTCTCTTTGCAAAAAGCTAGATTCGAATGATGATCAATGAAAAGACAATGGATAGTGAAGAGAAACCCTAGTTTTTTCAATAGATCCCTAATCTTCATTCATCACCATTGTTCTAGCTATAATTCATCAATAGATAAGATAAGTCATTATTAGTATTTATCATTGCTACTAATTCCTATCGAATCCTACAAGCTATTCATCATTTTCTTGATAACTAAAATTGAAATTGGAAATTTCTTGATTACTAAATCTTAAACTCTTTCTTGATATTTCTTGAAGATATTTCATCCTATAAATCTTGATTCATTTTCTTTACTATTTTCTTTCGACTTAACTAAAGCGAGAACGAATAAATACACGAATCTCAGTGGACGACCTGTTCATCAAAGAATATTGCATTTTATACCGCCCATTCTTACGCTCGTGTGTTTATAGGTAGGTGCTTTTAATCCGTGTTTGTTACATGTTTACAGAATACAGGTTTCCAGTACAAATATTGCAAATCAGGATAAAATCTCCACAGTTACGCCAAAAGCAGAACATCTGTCGACAGCAGATAAAAGCCGGGTTCCGGTCATCCATATCCGTCCAGTGCCGAGTACCGGTTTCCGATACAAGACATGTGACAGTGGTCATTCATGTCTGGGACAAGCACAGAGCATGAGGTGGGCTGCACAAGAATCAATGGGTGCACGGAGCTCGAGGGAGATAAAAGACAAAAGTAAAGAAAAGAGTGCAATCTTGGACTAGGAAATCTGGAGATATTTTGAAAACTTTTGCGCAGTTTAAAGTTGGCAAACATGAGGAAACAGGAAACTAGGAAACCACCAGGAAACCCACTGCCCAACTCCACTAGGTAGCCGCATTTCCGCGGCCAATGGGGGGTATTGGCCGCGGAAACGCGGCCGTACGGCCTCTTCAGTGCATCGTTTTTCAGGGTTATTTTGGGTACTTCCCATGTGATCTGGTGGTTGCCCTAGATTCCCATTCTCCAGCCTATAAATACAGCAGATCTGAGCTCAACCAAGGAAGCTTTTCTTTAGCCTCTTTTTTGTGTAGTTTTGTTCTTTTCTTCTTCTTCTTCATTCTTTCTCCATTAAAATTGTAGTGAGAGCTTTTTGAGTGGAAGATTAATGAAGATGAGGGTTTTTTATCTTTCTTGTTAGTTTGCTCTCCCTTGAGATTCTTGCTTTCTCTTGATCATTCAACCTCTTCATTGAGCTTGAATGGTTAAGGGTTAGTTATTGATCTCAAGGGTCGTATTTTCTCACGGGACTAGCACTTCATTTCACATGCGTTCTCTACCCTTCCCTTGATCTTGCAACCTCTTCATTGAGCTTTCAAGTTTAAGGGTTGGCTATTGATCACATGCTTGTCTTGAGTCCTAGTTTCGTATTCTTTTTATCGCTTTTTCTTACTTGCAATTTATTACCTTGTCTTTAATTACTTGCAATTTAATTCATGCACATTCTTTCTTGTAATCTTTTCTTTTCTTTGTTCTTTTCTTTTTGTTCTCTTTTGTTCATTTTTGTGAATGATGTAATTATTATTGTTAATAAGAAATACGGTATTATAAGTTAACATTTCTTTGCCAATTCCTTTTCCCGTTATTTTCCATTTGAACTTCGCCCAAACCATACGCAAGCGCTCTGTTAGGCACCCTACCCTGACAAGGTAACGGTGATTCCTAACCGCGACCGGTTGCGTTCGGTTTGGCCGGAGGCGAAAGCAAGAGACAAGAACGGAAGGACAAGGGTAAATAAGCCGTATTCCACGAATACCGCGCTTAAATCCCCTAATCCACATTGTTGCCGATTGCTTTAGCTTCAATTGGTCAAGACTCGGCTCAAAGGTTTTGAGTACGGATTTTTTTAGCTTACAATCTCGTATCTTTTCTTAACAACTTTATACTTGCAAATAAACACATAGGTTAGACCGAACAAACATACAGATTCTTTATTGACCCGTCTAAGACAAGAAGGTAAGATACCACCATCTCCCTGTGGACCGACCCGTGCTCAACCGGCTAGCTGCAAAGCGACGCCGTCCTGATCGCGGTTATACTTTAATTCTTTGAACATCCGACACACCAAAAGCGTGCGATCAAATGGCGCCGTTGCCGGGGAGACGGTAGCGTATTTTCTTTCTTGTTATTCGGGTTAATATTCTTTTTGTATATATAAAAAAAAAAGGAGAAAACTCTTTTTGTTTTTTTTGATCATTTTTGTGGGAAAGAGTGCAGATTTTTGCGTATTTGCAAACTGCGATTGTGGGGAGCGAAGTGTGCATTCAAGGCAAGGGTGATTACGAAGTACAGTGCCAAAGATCCGGGTAGTTTGACCCGCGCAAGCGAACTTTTCAAGCTGACCGGATTTGATTCAACGGGGGTTTCCTAACCCAAAACATAACGGTACGTATTTTACTAACACCTTCTTCTCAAATCCGACGCTTCCAATATACTATTCTTCGCAGGATTCTTTGCAAGTTCGCTAGCAAACGCTAAAAACTTGACTAACCCGTATTTGTTGCAGTGCCGCGCTTTAACTAAAAAACGAATGTTTTATTCTTTATAGAATTTTTATTGAATTGCACATTGCATACATTAATACGGACTTAAGGGCAAGCGAACCCCACAATATACGGTAAAGGATTTCATCACCTTTTCCGTGGCCCACAAATCACGAACTTGAGCATAACGTTTACCCGCACAAATTTAAAAGAAACTAGACTTTAAGCCTTAAGGACTTCGCGCTCACTAGGAGAAGTTAACTGTGTTTAGAACCTTGCTTAACGGTATATTGTTTACGGGGAGTCTAGGAAAGTGTTAACGGCGAAACCACCAAAAGAGAAAGGGTTATTTAATTAAGGAACTTCGCAAAAGCGTTGGAAAACCTCCCCTTATCTCTGCACTTACCTGGCCTCGTGATCAGTGTATCTTGAGCCTGTTTCTCGACACAGTTTTACTTCGACAATCAAGTTCTCGAGCAGGTCTAGTTGATCTAGGTGAACCCTAGAACGATTAGGTGTGTGGTATTTTTGTGTCGTGATTATTTTTGTCCATATTTTTTTGTGTATATTTCATTCTTTTGCTAACAACTAATTAAAAAAATAAAAAAATATATACATCACATTCTTTTTCCCCTTCTTTTCTCTGCCTTTCTTTCTCTCTCTTTATATCATGGGTACCCCACCTCGAAAAACTCTTGCCGAACTTTGGTACCCACAACCAGACATTACATCTTACGGTTCTTGCTTTGGCCGAACTTCGAACGACCCCTCCATGCCCAAAATTTCGTTGAGAGATCGGATAGATGCGTCTAGGACAAACAATTTGACTCCGCAATCCACTTCGTATCAACCATTTCATACATTCACCCCTTCTTACGTTGATACCCCTTCTTCGAGTCATGTTGCAATTCCAAGACCTATGTCTATTGCAGAACGTATTGAACAATCTCGTAGCCGATCTTTCACTCCTTTCACCACTTCAAATTCTTGGGATCAACAATGCCATTCACCTTCATATCCAAATGTTGATCCTGCTCCTGTCCAGCCATTCAACTCCTACCAATCCTACCCTACTTTTGCACCTTCCCTAGACATTGCATCAGAACAGCCATTTGGGAGTTTTCAGTATCCAAGCAACTTTGAATCTTTTACTGAAACCCCTTCACTACCAATGTCTAGTCTAGAACAGTCCTTGGAAGACTTTAGGGTAGCGTCAAGCCAACAGATGATGGAATTGAATGCGTCCATGGCCGCTCTCATACAACCAACTGACCCGGTAGCTAGTTTCCAGCTAGCTCCAAATTTTCCAATGTATGATGAGGCGGTAGGACAGGCTGTGAATTTGAGTGGAGAGAGTGAGTTGTATACCCTTCCAAATCAAACCTACCCATCTCAAATTGAATCCCACAACTCTTATGTTGAAAGTCTATCAAGTGTCCCAAATGAATTATCAGTTGAAGATAGAATGTTTAATGAGTTGTGCGACTTCGTAGTGTTTGATTTGCCCGATTGTGAAGGGTCTCTTCCAAGTGAAACCGATCCCAAACCTTCTGACCTCTACACCTCCATTCTAGAACCTGAATTGATTGAAATCCATGCTTTTGATGAGGTGTCTGAGAATATTGATTTTCACTTGATCGAGAATATTGACGCTGGGAACATTTTGGATGATGAACCAGTAGATTTGGCTAAGGTTGTCTCTTCAAATCATCATCCCGAGTCTTTAACTGTTTTTCCCGAACTTCATATGCGTCTTGATATTAATGATAAAGGCATGGATGATATAAATTTTGAGGAGAATATTGAGGATAGTTTTGAGAATGAAACAGTTTTAATTGATGAGTCGGATTTTTCAATTCATCCTGTTCCTTTCATTGACTGTGTGCACCCTCCCGAAACCCTAACCGATGCCCCTCCTCGATCACTTCCCTCCATCCTTTCCATCGTTCCGACCTTGCAAGAACCCGTCTCACTTACATTTCATATGTCTGGTTTACCAAGTTCGGCGTACCCATGGTTTCTTACGAATCTTGAGGGATTCGACCAAATTTCTCGACGAGTAAATATATTAGCACTATCACTTTTCACACATCGCTCATCACAAATTGTGCTAATCTATTTACTCCATTTGCACCCTCAAGTTCGTATTCCACTTCTTTTTCCCTTCCGCCATTCTTCCTCCTCTCATATACCGAGACCATATCCCGCTTCTCTCCGCATATGGTCTCGCGTATTCTCCATCTCTTTTCTCTACGCCTTCTTCCACCAACCGGTACATTATAGCGATAAAATCTTTGAATGGTTGGTGTTAACTTTTGGCCTGTGTAAGGCCTTGTATAGATGGATACTGTTCTCTTTCCCCCCTAATCCTGAATTTCAACGCTTAACAGTGGAAACACTGTTTTACTTAAGTTTGGGGGGGACACCTTTTTTATATATACTTTTTGTTTTCCTTTTTTGTTTTGTATATAATTTGTTTTTAGGGAGCGCCGGCAATTTTGACCCTCTTGGTATAGCCTGACAGTGAGGGCACTGTCAAGTTTAAGTTTGGGGGTGTGCTCGGTAAGCTTTCTTCCTTCGCATTCATATGTATATTTTGCATCTGCATATTAAATCCATAAAATCCATAAAAATCTGAAAATTTTCTAAAAATATAAAAACTTTTTGTCAAGTTAGCTTGTGGAAGAACTCTGATTCAACATTCGACGGTTTTTGTTTGAAAAGATAGGAATAACTAAATCCTATGTTTGGATTTTGAAAACCTGAAAGATAACTCTCCTTTGAAGTTAACTATAGCTGATATACGTCTTTACATCACACTACACGTGTTGTGAGTCTTGGAAATTAGATGACAAGTATTTTATGTTTAAAAACTTTTAAATAAGATAAATGATTTTCTGAGGATCAAATAGGTTTGTTCTGGAATAAGTAATATATCAAGAATAGTTTATGAAGTGAGTGAATATGAAGGAATGTTATTGATGCCTTAATTGGAACTAAGTCTGAAAAATAACCCATCTGAAACTTGATTGGAATGATTACACACCGAACCCACTAAACACGTCTTTTATCCAAAAAATAATTGAACTACCGGTTATATCTCCGTTCGTATTGAATCATCATGATTTTCACGCCAAACTGTCTTTTGTTTTTGGACCTAGGTAACTTGAGTAATTAAGTCCGCTGGGGTGTTTCTACACCTAATGCCCTAAAACCAACTGGTTTGGGTGCATTGGCCCAAAGCTCGCTAAGAAGCCTAGAAAGTCCAGATTAAAACAAAATCAAGCAAGTGTTCCCTCCGAGTTAAAATTCCTAACGGTTCTTTGTGAGAGAATAATCTTGATAAAAGACAGGCTTTTATAAGAAAAAAAAATTTAACGGAGATATGAAGGTTTTATTCTATGATAAAGACTATTGCACGTTCACAGAGGTGTGTATAAAATGAAAACAAGAAAAAGGTGGAGTGAAGAATAAGACCTAGTCTCCTGTTAGGGAAGATAGAAATTCTGAAGTTGAAACTTTACTGGAAAACGAAACTTGAAAAAAGCTTAACTCTTTATAAAACTTATGTGATCTTTTTAAAATTGTTATCTGGGCTTTATTGTGTGACATAATGACTTTATTCGACCTTTCGGGAACTTAACGACACTATTTGCACTGCGCGTAAAGACATATAAAATCTGTAGTTAAATAAGAAGCGAGGTGTGAAAAATAAAGGTTCGATAGTCTAGACTTCGGATAATAGAATTGCTATTTTCTGAAACAAAACTGTAGGGGTTTGAATCTTGGTTATTTTACAAAACTAGCTTGACCGGATTTTGTGGGTAGTATCAGCTGAAAACCCTCAGGAGACAACACTCCTCCTACTAGGGACACCTAGAGGTTTAACGGCTTGTTGCACGCGCTCAGTGCAATCGCGTTCCCTGCAAAAGTACGGTTATCATTTTAATTTTATGAATAATTGGTTTTGCTCGGGACGAGCAAACGTTAAGTTTGGGGGTATTTGTTCATCACAGAATATTGCATTTTATACCGCCTATTCTTACGCTCGTGTGTTTATAGGTTGGTGCTTTTAATCCGTATTTGTTACATGTTTACAGAATACAGGTTTCCAGTACAAATATTGCAAATCAGGATAAAATCTCCACAGTTACGCCAAAAGCAGAACATCTGTCGACAGCAGATAAAAGCCGGGTTCCGGTCATCCATATCCGTCCAGTGCTGAGTACCGGTTCCCGATACAAGACATGTGACAGTGGTCATTCATGTCTGGGACAAGCACAGAGCACGAGGTGGGCTGCACAAGAATCAATGGGTGCACGGAGCTCGAGGGAGATAAAAGTCAAAAGTAAAGAAAATAGTTCAATCTTGGACTAGGAAATCTGGAGATATTCTGAAGACTTTTGCGCAGTTTAAAGTTGGCAAACACGAGGAAACAGGAAACCAGGAAACCACCAGAAAACCCACTGCCCAACTCCACTAGGTAGCCGCGTTTCCGCGGCCAATGGGGGGTATTGGCCGCGGAAACGCGGCCGTACGGCCTCTTCAGTGCATCGTTTTTCAGGGTTATTTTGGGTACTTCCCATGTGATCTGGTGGTTGCCCTAGATTCCCATTCTCCAGCCTATAAATACAGCAGATCTGAGCTCAACCAAGGGAGCTTTTCTTTAGCCTCTTTTTTGTGTAGTTTTGTTCTTTTCTTCTTCTTCTTCATTCTTTCTCCATTAAAATTGTAGTGAGAGCTTTTTGAGTGGAAGATTAATGAAGATGAGGGTTTTTTATCTTTCTTGTTAGTTTGCTCCCCCTTGAGATTCTTGCTTTCTCTTGATCATTCAACCTCTTCATTGAGCTTTAATGGTTAAGGGTTAGTTATTGATCTCAAGGGTCGTATTTTCTCACGGGACTAGCACTTCATTTCACATGCGTTCTCTACCCTTCCCTTGATCTTGCAACCTCTTCATTGAGCTTGCAAATTTAAGGGTTGGCTATTGATCACATGCTTGTCTTGAGTCCTAGTTTCGTATTCTTTTTATCGCTTTTTCTTACTTGCAATTTATTACCTTGTCTTTAATTACTTGCAATTTAATTCATGCACTTTCTTTCTTGTAATCTTTTCTTTTCTTTGTTCTTTTCTTTTTGTTCTCTTTTGTTCATTTTTGTGAATGATGTAATTATTATTGTTAAGAAGAAATACGGTATTATAAGTTAACATTTCTTTGCCAATTCCTTTTCCCGTTATTTTCCATTTGAACTTCGCCCAAACCATACGCAAGCGCTCCGTTAGGCATCCTACCCTGACAAGGTAACGGTGATTCCTAACCGCGACCGGTTGCGTTCGGTTTGGCCGGAGGCGAAAGCAAGAGACAAGAACGGAAGGACAAGGGTAAATAAGCCGTATTCCACGAATACCGCGCTTAAATCCCCTAATCCACGTTGTTGCCGATTGCTTTAGCTTCAATTGGTCAAGACTCGGCTCAAAGGTTTTGAGGACGGATTTTTTTAGCTTACAATCTCGTATCTTTTCTTAACAACTTTATACTTGCAAATAAACACATAGGTTAGACCGTACAAACATACAGATTCTTTATTGACTCGTCTAAGACAAGAAGGTAAGATACCACCATCTCCCTGTGGACCGACCCGTGCTCAACCGGCTAGCTGCAAAGCGACACCGTCCTGATCGCGGTTATACTTTAATTCTTTGAACATCCGACACGCCAAAAGCGTGCGATCACGACCCGTACTCATTAACGAACTACATCACACCGTTATTGATTGCGATAACACTTTTCATATCGAATCTACGTATTTCAACACATCAAAATTGACCAATCAAATGGCGCTGTTGCCGAGGATCCGTGCGTAATTTATTCGTTCTTGCTATTTAAGTTGAAATATTATTATTCCATCAAAAATTTGAATCAAAATCGCATCGTGTGCTTAACGATTAGTGTGTGAATTTTTGCAAGGAAATCTGGTATCACTGCAGCAGGGAGAAAATTATTCAGATCATTTCATCTAGGACAATGGAGAAACGGGAGCAACAGTACAAAATTTCGTTCAAAGAACCTGTAAATCAACCGCGGAACAGCGACAGATAGCAGGCATTGGAGGTGAATCCACGGCATTCTTGACGAGTTAGGGTTTAAGAACTCTGTGGTATATTCTCTACTTTCTTATCTCCTATCTGATCTGTCCAATAACAATTTTTCTGCAGGATTCTTTGCAAAACTTCGCCGCTCAAAAAATAAATTGTTGTGTGTTTTGATATTGGTTGTTTGTGCATATTGTAATATGGAAATTAAGGGGCAAAGACCAAATTCAGATTAGGTGGGGATTTCATTACCCTTCCTAAGCCCCAAAAATCACAAAACTAGCATCCGCATCACCCTCATTAACTAAAAAATATCTAGACAAGACTCTAAGGACCGTCGCGCTCAATTAGGACAAAAGAAGGTCGTAGGTAATCTGTTGCTTATCCGTATTTCTTTTGTGGTGTCTAAGGCAAGTGTGTCTAAGGCAAGTGGTTACTTAATTAGGCCCGCTACTTACGTAGCGGATACCTCCCACTTACCTGGCCATAACCTGGCCATAGGAGGGATAAAGAGGTAGTAGAGGATTTATCATGCGATTTGTCTTCTGAAAGTCTAGGAGCGGTCTAGTGACTTGACCTAGGTGACCGTAGATCTAGGGTTGATTGTGCATTTTTTGTGTGATTTTTTCTAAATCCGTATTTTTCAAAACAGACCAAAAACTAAAACAAACCACTTTCTCTAATTAATTAACGCTGCCACTTGTGCTAAATCGTTTAGTGCATGCTCGGCTGGACACGAGATTGTAGTGCCCGTCTTGTCCGCGTTCCTCCTATCGACTCCGAAGTCGTTAATTCTACATCTTCTTTTTCCTCACCACTCACCACATCCACCGAGATGGACGGATCTCCATCAAATTTTAACACCACTTTGCCACCGCCCGCTGGTGCGCAGAATCTACCGCGTATGTCTCTCCAAGAGAAATGCTACTCGATACGTGGTCCTCTTTCTACTTGTCTTTCTATTCCACCAGCCAATGGGGATAAGTTCGAAATCAAACCTCACCATATCAATCTTTTACCTAAATTTGACGGTCTTGAGTCTGAAGACGCATACATTTTTATTACCAAATTTGAAAAAGTATGTGCTATGATAGGCACTTCACAACTTTTTGTGGATGTTATGCGTTTACGTCTTCTCCCGTTCACTTTGTGCGATTTAGCCGAAAAATGGCTTTATAACACAGCTGCACACTCTATTTCAAAGTGGGACGAATTCTTCATAGCATTCCTTAAGAAATTTTATCCCAATCATAAGACCGTCCGTGTCCGTAGCGAAATCAATCAATTTACCCAGCTTCCCAATGAACAATTTTGGATGTTTTTTGAACGATTCAAGGATCTGCTAGTCCAATGCCCACATCACGGAATCCATAGATGGGATCTGTGCCGAATCATATATGAGGGCATTAATCAACCAAAAAAGCAGATGCTTGAATCCATGTGTCATGGAAATTTCATGTTTAAATACGATGGTGAAGCTTGAAAATTTTTATAAGATTTCGCTGAAAAAACTTTGCAATGGGAGAGTGTTTGTCAACCATCATCTAGGGGTGGTATCAATCAACATGATGTTTCCATAGCAGTCAAAGCTGAAATGGCAGCAATGCAAAAGAAACTTGAAGCTATGGAACACAAATTTTTATTAGCCTCCCTAAACCAGGTCACACTCCCTAAAACTGTGTGTGGATGCTGTAGGGTTCCTAGGCACGATAATGAGGTCTCACAAGGCATCAACCATACTAATTTCTAATTTTACAAGTGCCGAGAAACCCTAATACGGATTCGTTGACTAGAGTTTAGGCGAAAAGTGAAACTAGTTAACATTTTAACTAAAAGAAAGAGGCTACAACCTTTGTAGATCCGGTTCTCCACTTCCTTAGATCCACGTATACGTCCTCCCGCTGTCTATCTCGAATCTCGGACTCTTGCATCGACTCCATCGGAGAAATGGGCGGACTAGGTCGTCGGCTTCGTTGCTGAAGATGATCTACGTCGAGGCAACAAAAGATCAAGCTCCAACTTCACTAAGCAATGAAACTTGTGAAGAAAACACCCTATACTACTTGGCAAGAGGTAGAGGATGAAGAAATAGGAGGTGGGTTCACTTTAGAATTGGATTTCTCACTCATTTGCTCAAGTTGCCATTGATGAAGGCAAGGTTTCTTTCTTGAAGAAGAAGAAGAAGATGAAGAATATGATAAGCCTCCTTTAAAAAATAGAAAACAATATGATACTTATCATAATCTTAACCTTAGTTAGGTGTAGAGAATAAACTAAGGTTAGTTGGAATGGTTAGGGTTAAGCATGAGATAAGAATGGTTGACTTGTTCAAAGCTTCAAGAAGCTTCAACTAACAAACAAAATAAGCCACCATTCCTAATATTTTCCAAAATGAATAAATAAATAAATAACTAAGTAAATAAACAAAACCCTAACCATTCATATAACCATGGTTTAATCTTTATACAAACCCAAGTGAGCAAGTATCATCAAACATGATACAAACAAGTGCACAAAAATATATCACATATACAATGTGCATCAAGTGAGAAAATCCTTTTAAAATGAACCAATACTAGTTAATGAAAATTAATATATCAAATATATAATTATACATTAAATCATTAAATCAACACTTGATTCTATGATCCGGTCATGTCGCACATAACCGACTAGTATCCAATGTATCGACTCATCGAATCAATCTTCGATTCGATAACTAGGTTATATCACATACAACCAATCGAAACATTCATCGCGAGAATGAAATACTGTATCACATACACGCATTATTCTCGGTCCCGCACATATCTCATATGCGCTCCTATTTCGTTTCGCTTGAGCCAGGAAACCTCTGTGTAGGACTCTAAAGACCCGTCAAAACGCCGGCAGCAGATGATGATCATATCAAGCACCCACAAGCCGCAAGCGGTCTGCTAAACGTAACGGCCACCCGGGTATTGAGCGATCAGAAGACCGACGAGCAAGCCCGCTCATACTCCTGTGAATCCAATCAGTAACAATTACCGTACAGTCTGGTCTGTTCGTCTGATATGTCGCATATCAAGTTTAGGGGTGGTAAACGTCAGACCCCAATAACCGATAAGTCGTGCCGATGTGAGGCTCATAACGGGTCGAGAAACTACTGGTAACACTTACCAGCAAATCTCTGATCAGCCCTGGCCAGGTACTTCCATGTACGGCCAATCGAGCACAGCGCAACATCAACCCCCAATACCGGGAGAGACGAAACCCCTCCTATCGCTCATTGCCTCCATGTGACTCGGGACTGTGCCCAAAAACCACCGTTTTGCACGCCCTCATGGACGTGGTAAGGTGGAGATCAAAGCAACGTAGGAATCACACAAGACTCTATGACGATCTTGGGTCTACAGACTAACCTGCACAAGTGTCACCTGAGAACTGCCATCTGACGTGAGGTATAATACCATCTGGGAGTTCTCGGCGAGTCCGTCCAGTGTACCCAGTCTCCACTGAGCACCCGTATACTATCTCTGATGTCAAACACCAATGGATATGGGATCATCCATCGCCCATCTCATGGGTCGAGAAACGTATACGCTAGTCTACACTGGTATATCGATGCCCCGTCTCGATACACCCACGACTAGGGACCTTGAAGGATGTACTTATGGACTACCATGTCCCCACTAGTATGATCTGCATCATAGTCCAGGCAGTCAAGTACACATCCTAAGGGCTTTACCAACATGTAACTATAAGACAGTTTAAAGAGACTAGTATACATGTTAAGATGAAGAGTAACCAGATAGCATACTATCATATCGAGCAAGAAAGTCATCTCTATATATGTCCAAGCATCCAATATAATATACATCATCTGTACAATACTGGCCTCTAGGGCATACATACAACTAACAGATGCTGTTTCGATCCATCACATTTGACGAAAGAATGTCCTTTGGATTCCCCATTTCAAGGTCAAGAACACACTAATGCTGCTTTTCAACAACGACCTAGAAACGATCCTTATTCTTCCACTTATAATTAGGGTCAGAGGAATCACCCTAATTTTTCTTGGAACTAACACCAAACTTAAAATACGGTTCCGAACCAAAATAACTTTCAAAGGGTCCCTCCACAACAATAGCAACCACTACAACTGAGTCAGCACCCCTTTTAACCACAAAATTTTCAAAATCCGACCAACACTTCTACACCGTATAATAAATCTTTGCAATTGGCCGGTACCGATAATTCCCCTTCACTCGAACGAACATTGGATTTGTTCATGAAACATTCCATCCAAGTGTTGGCTGATATAAGGTCTTCTATCGATGATATAAAGAAGAACTCTGCCTCCAACGGTGAGAGTATTTAATCGATAGAAGCACAAATTGCTCGATTAAATGCCGAAATGAGTGCTAGAGAGAAAGGGAAACTTCCATCTCAACCCTTACCGAATCCTGGGCATTCACAACACTACAATGTGAGTGCCATTA
The DNA here is from genome assembly GCA_030015575.1 of Agapanthus africanus. NCBI lineage: Eukaryota > Viridiplantae > Streptophyta > Magnoliopsida > Asparagales > Amaryllidaceae > Agapanthus > Agapanthus africanus. The sequence goes on from JASDDO010000014.1 coordinate 384,581,646, forward strand.
CATCGTTGAGATCTGGAAGAGTGCTGAATAACCAAGTCGGTGAACAGATTGATAATGATGAAATAATCAATGACACCCCGACTTCCACTTCCACTTCTGATCCTACTTCTTCTAGTCCATCATCTTCTTCCGAGCCTATTCTCCATTTTCCTCAAGGCTCAAACCCTCAGCCCACTTCATCTAGTCAACCAAAGACAATCCCCACTCCAATTCTGGGATCTTTTTCCACCCACACGACCTTCTCCAATGTTGGACCCAGCTCTTATTGCTAAAGCTCCTTATCCAAATCGGTTAAGGGGAAACAAACCAAGTCCATATATGGAGAAGATTATGGAAATGTTTAAACAGGTTAACATCAATATCCCTCTCCTAGATGCTATCCAAGAAGTTCCTGCTTATGCAAAAATTCTTAAGGACTTGTGCACTAGGAAGAGGAAGACTCAAGTGCCCAAAAAGGTATTCATGACGAATAATGTTAGCATAGCTTTTACCCTACAATTACCAAAGAAACGTAAGGACCCTGGATGTCCTACAATCTCTATTTCTATTGGGGGTAAAAATATTAACCGTGCTTTACTCGAGCTTGACGCCAGTGTTAACCTGCTTCCATACTCTATCTACGAGCAGCTAGGGATTGGAGAGTTGAAACCCGCTCATTGTACTCTCCAGATGGCAGACCGATCTATCACCAAACCTAAGGGTGAACTTGAGAATGTGTTGATAAAAGTCGGGGAATTTATATTCCCTGTGGACTTTATTGTTTTGGATACACAACCTGTAGCAAATCTACGGAACCAAATTCCGGTGATTCTTGCTCGACCCTTTCTAGCCACTTCCAATACTGTCATTAATTGTCGAAACGGCTCCATGAACCTATCCTTTGGGAAAATAACAATTTAGCTTAACATTTACAAGATTGGAAGTTAGCCATCTAAACCATCTGCTCATATTCTTGATGTCTGTTCTGTCCACGAGATAGCTCTCGAAAGTTGCAAGGTTGATGAACTTTGTTTTGATGATCTCGACGACATTAGCACATCATTGTTTGATCCTGCACATTATAGTGAGGACACTTTTGACAAATCCACCCCTGAGTTTGAACCTTCTGACGCGTCACAAAAGTTAGACACACTTTCAGAGTCTGTATCCTTTGCAGGCTATGAAATTCTTCGAGAATCAGAATGTCATTCACTTACCCCACCTTCTATTGTCTCTCCGCCGACATTAGATCTCAAACTGTTACCTTCTAACCTTAAATATGCATATTTAGGTGAGAATGAGTCTTTGCCTGTGATCATATCCGGTTCTCTAGCCTTAGAGCACGAGAACGCTCTTTTGATGGTCTTGAGATCTAATAGGCAAGCCTTTGGTTGGACAATGGCTGACATCAAAGGGATTAGTCCCTTGATTGCTGAACATCATATACATTTGATGGATGAAGCCAAGACAACCTGAGAACCACGGAGACGGTTAATTCCCGTCATGATGGAGGTGGTAAAGAAAGAAATAGTCAAATGCCTTGACAGTGGTATCATTTACCCAATCTCTGATAGCTAATGGGTAAGTCCTATTCATATGGTACCTAAGAAGTCTGGCATCACGATCATAACTAATGAGGCTAATGAGTTGATCCAGACACGCACCCAAACTCGGTGGCGTGTATGTATTGATTATAGAAAACTCAATGCCGCAATGAGGAAAGACAACATCCCTCTACCTTTTATTGACCAGATGTTGGAACGGTTATCTGGACGTGAATATTATTATTTCATGGACGGATACTCTGGCCAGGTCCCTATTGTCGAAAAGGATCAAGATAAAACCACATTTACTTGTCCTTTTGGTACTTTTGCTTATAGACGCATGACCTTTGGGTTATGCAATGCTCTCGCTACATTTCAGCGGTGTATGATGGGGATATTCTCGGACATGGTCGAGAATTTTCTGGTGATTTTCATGGACGATTTCTCGATATTTGGGGCTCTTTTGATGATTGCCTATCTCATCTTGACGCAGTTCTTACTCGTTGTAAAGATAAGAACTTAACTTTGAATTGGGAAAAATGCCATTTCATAGTCCAAGAGGGTATTGTGCTTGGACATGTCATTTAACGGAAAGGCATTGAGGTAGACAGAGCTAAGATAGATTTCATTCATAACCTTACTCATCCCAAATGCCTCAAAGATATACGATATTTCCTTGGTCAGGCAGGATTTTGTAGGAGATTCATTAAAGATTTTAGCAAAATTGCTAGACCTTTAACTCTTCTCTTGGCAAAGGATACAACATTTCACTTTGATTCGGATCGTGAGACTTGTTTTGAATCGCTTAAAAATTCCCTCACTACGGCCCCTGTTCTATCATCTCCTGATTTGAACTACCCGTTTGAGCTTATGTGTGATGCATCAGATTTTGCTGTTGGTGTAGTCATAGGACAACACATTGATAAGATGCCACATGTGATTTATTATGCAAGTAAGACCTTGAATGATGTCCAAATCAATTATACAACCACCGAGAAAGAACTCTTGGCAGTTGTATTTGCATTAGAAAAATTCATGCCTTACTTGATTGACTCACCGATGGTGGTTTACACTGATCACTCCACCTTAAAACATCTTTTATCGAAGAAGGATGCTAAGGGTAAGTTAATACATTGGATCATATTATTACAAGAATTTGATCTTGTCATAAGAGATAAGAAAGGATATGAAATTGTAGTAGCAGACCATCTTTCACGCATCTCTTCTTCACCTACTGTGACCTTGCCAATAAACGACTCTTTCCAGGACGAACAGCTCTTGACTGTATCATGCGAACCTTAATTCGTAGATATTGTGAATTATCTTGCAACGGGACTTATCCCCAGCGAATGGTCTAAACAAGACAATTATCGATTTCTATCCCAAGTAAAGCATTTTTACTAGGATGAACCTTATTTGTTTAAGTATTGTTCCGACCAAATCATTAGCAAATGTGTCCCCAATGATGAATTCAAGAGTGTTTTATCTTTCTGTCATGATCCGGCATGTGGAGGTCACTTTGGTCCACATAATTTTAGTTATATATATGCCCTAGAGGCCATTGTTGTACATATGATGTATATTATAGCGGATGCTTGGATATATATAGAGAGGACTTTCTTGCTCGACATGATAGTATGCTATTTGGTTTCACTTTGTCTTAACATGTTGACTTGTATTGGTTTACTTTCTTGCTCTCACATGTTGATAAAGCCCTTAGGATATGTACTCGACTACTAGGACTATGATGCATATCATACTGGTGGGGCCAGGGTAGTCAAAGAGTACATCCTATAACTGTTCATACTCGAGGATGTATCGAGACAAGGCATTGATACACCAGAGTAGACTAGCGTATACGCATCTTGACACATATGATGGGCGATGGATGATCCTATATCCATCGGTGTTTGACATCAAAGATGGTGTACAGGTGCTCAGTGGAGACTTGGTACACTGAACGGACTCGCCGAGAACTCCTAGATGGTATTATACCTATCGTCAGATAGCAGTTCTCCGGTGACACTGGTACATGTTAGTCTGTAGACCCGAGATCGTCATAGAGTCTTGTGTGATTCCCACTGTGCTTTGATTTCCACCTTACCACATCCAAAAGGGCGTGCAAAATGGTGGCTTTTGGGTACAGTCTCGAATCACATGGAGGCAATGAGCGATAGGAGGGGTTTCGTCTCTCCCGGTATAGGTAGTTGATGTTGTGCTTTGTTCGATTGGCTATAACTGGAAGTCCCTGGCCAAAGCTGATATGGAGTGTTGCTGGTAAGAGTTATCAGTAGTTTCTCGACCTGTAATGAGCCTCACATCGACACGACTTATCGGTTACTGGGGTCTGACGTTTACCACCCCTATACTTGATATGCGACATATGAGACGAAGAGACCGGACTGTACGGGTATGTTACTGATTGGATTCACAGGAGAATGTACATGCTTGCTTGTTGATCTTCTGATCGCTCAATACCTGGGTGGCTGTAACGTTTAGCTAACCGCTTGCAGCTTGTGGGTGTTTGATATGATCATCACCTACTGCCGGCGTATTGACGATTCTTTAGAGTCCTACACAGAGGTTTCCTGGCTCGGGCAAAACGGAGTAGGAGCACATATGTGATATGTGCGGGACCGAGAATAATACGATATGAGATACCGTATTCTATTCTCGCGATTTGTGATATCGGCCGGGTATATATGATATAGCTGGGCCATCGGATCAAGTGTTGATTCGATGTATTGGTACAAGTTATATTAGTCGGTTATATGTATTATAGCCGGGTAATCGGATTAAGTGTTGATTCGATAATTAAATGTATATCATATATGAGATATATCACATTACATTAACTAATATAAGCTCGCTTTATTGATTCATTTTCTCACCGGATAATACATAGATATATATGTGATATATGTAATTGTATTGTTTTCTTTTGTTACATTATATATTATATATGTGATATATAATATTGTAACATGTTAGGGTTACAAATGCAACATGCTTTGTTGAGTTTAAACCAAGTTAGGGTTTGGATTGTTAGTTATATGTATGCCCTAGAGGCCATTACTGTACATATGATGTATATTGTAATGGATGCTTGGACATATATAGGGAGGACTTTCTTGCTCGACATGATAGTATGCTACCTGGTTGTACTTTATATTAACATGTATTATGATTGTCTCTATGATACATGTTGATAAAGCCCATAGGATATGTACTCGACTACTGGGGCAATGATGAGATCATATTAGTAGGGCCACAGTAGTCGATGAGTACATCCTATAACTATTCCTAGTCGAGGGTGTATCGAGACAGGGCATCGATACACCAGAGTAGACTAGCGTATACGCATCTTGACCCATATGATGGGCGATGGATGATCCCATATCCATCGGTGTTTGACATCAAGGATGGTACGGGTGCTCAGTAGAGACTGGGTACATTGGACGGACTCGCCGAGAACTCCCAGATGGTATTATACCTTACGTCAGATGGTAGTTCTCAGGTGACACTGGTACAGAGTAGTCTGTTGACCCGAGATCGTCATAGAGTCTTGTGTGATTCCCACTGTGCTTTGATTTCCATCATACCACGTCCAAGAGGGCGTGCAAAAAGGTGGCTTTTGGGTACAGTCCCGAATCAAATGGAGGCAATGAGCGATAGGAGGGGATTCGTCTCTCCCGGTATAGGGAGTTGATGTTGTGCTGTGTTCGATTGGCTATAACCGGAAATCCCTGGCTAGGGTTGTTGAGATTTACTGGTAAGTGTTATCAGTAGTTTCTCGAACTGTTATAGACCTCAAATCGACACGACTTATCAAGCTACTGGGGTCTGCCATTTACCACCCCTAGGCGAAATATGCAACATATCAGACGACGAGACCGGACTGTACGGGAGTGTTACTGTTTGGATTCACAGTAGAATGTACAGGCTTGCTTGTTGATCTTATTATCGCTCAATACCTGGTTAGCTGTTACGTTTAGCTGACCGCTTGCAGCTTGTGGGTGTTTGATATGATCATCACCTACTGCCAGCGTATTGACGATTCTTTAGAGTCCTACACAGAGGTTTCTTGGCTCAGGTAAAACCGAGTAGGAGCACATATGTGATATGTGCGGGACTGAGGATAATGCGATATGTGATACCGTATTCTATTCTCGTGATATTTGATATCAGCCGGGTCATCGGATCAAGTGTTGATTCGATGAATCGGTAAATGAGATATTAGTCGGTTATATGCGATATAGCCGGATTATCGGATCAAGTGTTGATTCGATAATTTAATGTATAATAATATATATGATTTATTAAATTACATTAACTAATATTAGCTCACTAAAAGATTCTTTTTCTCACTCGGGTAATACTTTGATATAAATGCGATATATGTTAATTGTATTATTTTATTTTGTTACGATAAATATTATATATGTGATATATAATATTGTATCATGATATGATAACTAATGCAACATGTTTAGTGGAGTTTAAACATGATTAGGGTTTGGATTAGGGTTAAGACTTCTAGTAGATTCTAGAAAGTTTCTTTTTGTCATGATAAAGATATTTGTGTTGATATTTATCTATGACTCATACTTAACCCATCCCAAACCCTAGCCCTTGGTTAATTCTCTACAATGGTTTAGTCAACCATGGTTGCATTATTCATCATATTAATCCTTTCATTATTCATCAGAAAAGGTTTCATGTTGTTTGTTCATCTTCTTCCTTCTTTTTTTCATGAAAAAGCATGCTAGCTTTTTCTAAGTGATGAAAAATAAGTGAGAAATACAAAACAAATGAGAGCAAAAATCCTACTTCATCATCCTCATCTATCCTTGCCATTTAGATGAGGGTGTTCACTTCATATTATGAGTGTTAGCTTGTGTTAACGAAACTTCAAGGTAGATCATCTTTGTATCGAAGATCGGAAGCAAGACTGCATCTTTCTCTTCGTGGAACCTCTCGAGAGTCCGGAACACGATGATCGCAGCGAAGGGACTTCAACACGGAGCTTTAGAAGTGAAGGGCCGGATCCACAAAGGTTGTAATCCCTCTCTCTTAGTGTTAAAATGTTTAACATGTTCGTTTTCGCCTAAACTCTAGTTTAAAGATCCGGCTTCGGGTTGTTCGGCACGGCTAATTTTTAAATCGGGTATGGTTGATGCCTCGAAGACCCTTGTGCGCGTGCCTTGCAACCCTACAGTGGTATCAAAGCCAAGCTAGAGATTTAGGCGAAGTCTAAGCGAAGTTTACAGTCCGATCGAAACCCGAAACCCCGATGTTTACCCTTCTCTGTATATTTTTCAAAACTGTGGTGTTTTATGAATTACAAATTCTCAGAAAAATAAGCAGGAAAAACTATGAATTACTGTGAAGTACGGCCCTCTAATTCGCAAATATGACCGTGGAACCACGGCCAAACCAAGGGTTTGGCGGCGGTTCCGCGGCCTAAATTGTGACTTAGTCCCTGGAATTTCATGTAATTATTCTTAGGTCCTTTCTTGTTATTTTGTTCTGGGAATTTTTTAATTCCACTCAAGTGTTGAGTTTTCTAGGGTTGTATTGGGGAATCGTTGATTCGATCAGATAATTTAACTTTGTTTAGTATTGTCCGGATAATTTTTAGAAACTGTTAAAAAGTTCGAACAGATATTAATAACTCACTTTTTCCCCTGTCGGAAATTTTTTCAAAAGTTGGATTTTTTCTCGAGTTTAAGAACGTTCTAAGTCATGCAAGTAATGCGGTGGACCCTCTAGAAGACAACAAACCTTAACTCGATTATGTGACCGTCTTGAACTGCCTTTTGAACCTTAGGGTTTGGGGCAGTACGGCGTGCCACATGTGAGGCGTTGACTTGACCCTTCTACGGCTGGACCATTGGTACTGTGGAATGTGATGGATGTTTTTAAACTAATTTCAAGTGTTGAGATATATTGGGGAAATCTTGGGTGTTTGATTATTCGATCGGAAAGTTTGACATTGTCTAATTATCTGGAATGTGATACAATATTAGGAATCCATAGGTAGTTATGAGATAAGTAATTTGAATGTTATAAACATAGCAGTTTAGTCTCAATTGATCGGTTGCCACAGAATTTTGATGTGATCAAAAGTCCGTCGCAATCACGTAGCGTACGCGAATACTCGCCGGATAAACATAACAGACAGCCACGCCCCATAGCCCCGACCAAGTGACTGTAGGAGAACCCCATCGCTAAAAGGATCCGTTCGGGTGCTCGCGGCAGCGGTGTTCCGCCTTAGTGCACTTCGTCGACGGCATCCGGGGGTGCGGCCGTCTACTAAAGTTTGCGACGAGCATTCGATCAGGATGTCGGGAATCTTGTTGAATTGCCCGACTTGATATTGAAAAGAGTTATCGATAATGAGACTAAAATGCGGGGTTTATAATTGTTAGGCATGCGATGTCTAAGGAATTCATTAGGTTAGGCATGCGATGTCTAAGGAGGTTGCGGATTCCAACTGTTGTAGTTTTACACTTTATTTTTTGTGACCGTAAGCGTAGTATGTGGTGTATCGCCGGCTTCGTTGCTATACATCAACGACAATCGGGATACGCATACTTGCTTACGTTGATGATATGAGATATTATGTGTTGCTGTGATATGTTATATTGGATCGTCGCGTTTTGAATAGCCGGGGGTTTTATGAGAGATGAGAGTTTTTTCTTTTTCATTCATGTAAAATTCATTTGTATGTAATATTCTTTTATTGGGGCACTTCCGGGCTGAGGATGATGTCACCGTTGTATATTATTTACTTTTCCTCATTAGGTAGACCCAAGGCGGGGATCACAAGTAACCGGGTTCTAGGGTCCAGTGGGAGATCATCTCGAGGAGTCGAGACCGGGTCTCCTAACCGTAGAATTGGCAGTGTTACTTGCCGTTCTCGTAGGGGTCTAGTGATGTGGGTTTGTCTATTCATCGCGGCCGTGGAATCCGTGTTTTATACAGGCTCGTATTGAAAATATGGACATCCTAGTATATCCAATATTTCATATATGTTCTTCTGCTGCAATGTTCTGTGATGAGATCATATTACTGCCAGAGACGAATGTTTATATTATATATATATATATGAGATATATGTTATATTGCAGATTTCGTTTCAAATTCAATGCTTGTGAAGCATAATAAAATTGGACTTCATTAATGAGATTAATGAGATAAAAGAAACCTAAGATGTTGTAGAAACTTGTTTAAAAAAACTGGTAGCTCTAGTTCTTGCTTTGCATAGCGGTGTTCCTTGTAGAACATCCAGCACCTTATTCTATAAGGAAAGAGCCGAGATCCCTTCACCGGGAGTGACCTCTTTAGTGAAACTAGCAGATGCTACAAACGCGGTTTGTCTTTTGATTGCTTCTATAGTTCTTGCTTTGCATAGTGGTATTTGTGAAATATCTTGCACCTTATTCGATGAGGAACGGGCCGACGATCCCTTCACCGGGAGTGACCCCTTTAGCAAAACTAGAAGAGCCTAAAAAACACTACATTTAAAATCACTCGATGCTACAACGATATCAAGTTCATTACGCAAAGGTTTTTCTTAAAACCTGTCGTAGCTCTCCGTCATTTCAGATAAGTATTTCATAGTATTCGTGCTGCGTTTGTTGGCTTTCGTCAAGGCGTAGTGTGCGGTAGCTATTTATGCTTATCTGTATAAGCATATGATGCGATTGAGTTATGGTAGTCGTGCGACACTGTTGGCATTCGTCATGGACCGTGCGGGTGGTTTTAATTCAATCGGGAAATGACGGGTTGAACTTGACTAGTAGCCTATGGTTTGTTGGCATTCGTCAAGGTCATAGGATGCTAGGGGTAAAATATTATCGGGAATTTCAAGTGTTGAAATTTGCAATCAGATTGCATACCTTCTATGAAATAGTTGGATCCCGATACCCGCTGCGAGTAAGAGTTACTCATGGGAGAGTTTTATACATTACAATTAGCCGATCAAGTAGGTATCTAGAAAGGTGTTAACGGGGTTAAGCCCCTGGGAAAACGAGGTTCACTTTAATTAGGTTCGTGCGAAAGCACGGGGGACCTCCCTCAAAGTACCGACACTGACCTGGCTGAAAGATTGGCGAACTTTAGCGTGTAATTAATCCCGGCTAGTCTTTCCTTTTAGGGTTTGAAGGAAGATTTGATTAAAACAGTGGGAGACATCCTGATTAGATATATTAGATAACCAATCTAATCTTGCAAGAGCATACGCTGAGTGTTTTCTTCTCTCTCTCTCTCTCCAGGTAGCGACCATATCACGCCTTAATCAAGATAATAATACGGTTGTATTGACCGAACCCTCTTGTTATACTAAGCTGGGGAACGTTGGTCCCGCTCCAACTTATAATTGTTATAAGACAGAGCAGGAAATTGGGGAATACCAGATTTCCCGTGCCGCCCAAACGAAGAAAGTGCATGCTGATGCATCTTCTTCGGGTGTGTTCATTACAGAGAACGGTTTCTCAGTATCCTTTACGTCCTGGGTATGAGATACCGGATCAGGATCCCGTATATGTAATCTGTTACATGGGCTACATAAAGGTAAAGAACTGAGAACGGGTGATAAGTTTCATGAGATAGAAACGGTGCAAGTGTTGCAACCAAGTCTGTTGGTCACTATCACCCTGTATTACCAGAATACATTGATTCTGAACGAATTTTATTAGATACCGAACCTGATATACAACATCATATCGGTCTTTTTATTAGTAAAGAAAGGATATAATTTTGTATTGTTGGATAATGTTTTGAACATTTCCTATATCAAGAGTTGATCGGTTCAGGTACGTTATCAAAAAGTATTGACGTTCTAAATCAAAACTACAGTTCTTAGTATACAGAACACACACGAGAGGAAGAGTTCAGAAGCGAACGAATCCTTCTTGAGGCATTGTAGACTAGGTCATATCAATGCGACCTGACTAGCTGAAGTTACATTAAGATGCTTATTTAAATTTGTTTGAATTTACATCTTGTGAAACTTGCCGGTCATGTCACAAAGATAAGATGACCATAGCTCTGTTTATTGGAAACAGAGAAAGAGTTAGTGAACTCTTGGGATTGATACATGTTGATGTATGAAAGTCCCTGTCTACATATGCCAGGACCGGTTCTTTGTACTTCATTACATTCTCTGATGATCTCTCAAGATTCAGACATATGTTCCTGTTAAAACACAAGTCCTAAGCATTTGAGATATTCACAGAATATAAGTTAGAAGTAGAGAACCAACAACGGGTATAAGTATTATATCTTTTGATGAAATCAAGGAGGAGAATACTTGAGCACGGAATTCCTGGACTATTCTAAAGGAGAATGAGATTCTCTCTCGGCATTACTCCTCCGTATACACCATAGCACGATGGTATATCGGGGCGGAGCAATAGCACCCTATGTGATATGGTGTGCTCTATGATGAGTACTACTGAGTTTCCTATTTCCTTTTGGGTGTTATGCACTTGAGAAGCTGCATACCTATTGAATAGGGTTCAAATCAGATCAGTTGCCTACCACTTCATATGTGATATGGAAAGGGAAGAGCCCATATCTTAAGTTTGTTAAGATTTGGGGTTTTCCGGACTATGTCTAAAAGAAAAATCCGGACAGGCTCGAGGCAAGGTCTATTATGTAGAACTGGAAAGGTTCCAGCTATACAAACTGCAGCTGATGATTTGGTAGAACCAAAGAATTCAATAGTTTCCAACGAACCTCAGCCTCTCTGCCGATCTGGTAGGGTTCTTCGCCCACTTGAGAGATACTTCGGTTTCTCTATGACAGTGGGAGCGAGGATTGCATCATGAGATGATGACCCAACCAGTTTCGAGCAGGCTATCAGGAGTGGGACTCTGTAAGAATGGCTGGATGCTTATCGATCTGAGATGGAATCCTTATACACCTATTGAATAGGGTTGCTTTATCTGAAGGGTTAAATCCCCATCAGGCGCAAGTATATCTTGAGAAGATTACTTGGTGTACATGGAAAAGTTGAGACTTTCAAAGCTATGCTTAAGTCCATCTAGATCCTACTTGCTACTGCTACATACCATGACTACGATATCTCGTGGTTGGGTGTCATGACTGCTTTTCTAAATGATATTTTAGAAGAGAGCGTCTGTAAGTACACAGCCAGAGGACTTCGTAGACAGTGGGAGCAGCGGAAACGTGTGCAAGATGTTTTATGTGATAAAGCAGGCATCGCGGAGTTGGAACGTCTGTTTTGAAGTGGTAGTCAAAGAGTTTGACTTCATCAAAATGGTAGATGAACCTTGTATAAACAAAAAGGTATTAGAGAGTATGGTGGTGATCTTCGTAAAGTACGTAGATGACATACTCTTGATAGGGAAGGAGTTTCCTATCCTACGATCGGTCAATCTCCGCTTATCACAAGGATTCTCCGTATAGGATCAACGTGATACCTCCTATATCCTGGGTTTTGGATCTATGAGATAGATCTAATTGGATGTTAAGATACTCACTAGTTGTAGTGAGATGGTATCAATCGATCCTTGGGAGAATCACTGGAAAGGTTCCAGGGTGATAAGGACGACTGAATGTTAGTCGCAGGCATTGTCTGTACCCTCAGTGGAGGGACGGTATGTTGGAAGAGTTCCAAGCTAGATACCGTGACTTACTAGACGATTAAAGGCAAGATACATCGTTACCTAGGATGCTACCAAAGAGGCAGTCAGGATATATATATGTTCATGAGATGAACTTCGTTCCTACCATTGTGTGACAATGGAGTTGTGGCTTTTGCCAAGGAACTACCGTCCCATCTGAAATCCAGATATAAATTTTAGGCAGTATCACCTGATCATGGAGATGGTTGATCTCCAGGAAGATCGAGGTTAGGAGAGTAGACACAGAAGACAACAGCGCGGATTCACTCACAAAGGCCTTTTTCCCAGTCGAGACTTTTATGGGATGGTTGAGTATGAGATACTTCAACCACAGCTAATTGTTGGGTATGCGATACCACAACAGATGGCCCTAGTGCAAGTGGGAGATTGTTAGTTATATGTATGCTCTAGAGGCCATTACTGTACATATGATGTATATTGTAATGGATGCTTGGACATATATAGGGAGGACTTTCTAGCTCGACATGATAGTATGCTACCTGGTTGTACTTTATCTTAACATATACTATGATTGTCTCTATGTTACATGTTGATAAAGCCCATAGGATATGTGCTCGACTACTGGGTATGATGAGATCATATTAGTGGGGCCACGGTAGTCGACGAGTACATCTTATAACTGTTCCTAGTCGAGCATGTATCGAGACAGGGCATCGATACACCAGAGTAGACTAGCGTATACGCATCTTGACCCATATGATGGGCAGATCCCATATCCATCGGTGTTTGACATCAAGGATGGTGTACGGTTGCTCAGTAGAGACTGGGTACACTGGACGGACTCGCCGAGAACTCCCAGATGGTATTATACCTTACGTTAGATGGTAGTTCTCCGGTGACACTAGTACAGAGTAGTCTGTTGACACGAGATCGTCATAGAGTCTTGTGTGATTCCCACTGTGCTTTGATTTCCATCATACCACGTCCAAGAGGGCGTGCAAAAAGGTGGCTTTTGGGTACAGTCCCGAATCACATGGTGGCAATGAGCGATAGGAGGGGATTCGTCTCTCCCGGTATAGGGAATTGATGTTGTACTGTGTTCGATTGGCTATAACCGGAAATCCCTGGCCAGGAGTGTTGAGATTTACTGGTAAGTGTTATCAGTAGTTTCTCGAACTGTTATAGACCTCAAATCGACATGACTTATCAAGCTACTGGGGTCTAACGTTTTCCACCCCTAGGCGAGATATGCAACATATCAGACGACGAGACCGGACTGTACGGGAGTGTTACTGTTTGGATTCACAGGGAAATGTACAGGCTTGCTTGTTGATCTTCTGAGCACTCAATACCAGGGTAGCTGTTACGTTTAGCTGACCGCTTGCAGCTTGTGGGTGTTTGATATGATCATCACCTACTGCCAGCGTATTAACGATTCTTTAGAGTCCTACACAGAGGTTTCTTGGCTCAGGCAAAACGGAGTAGGAGCACATATGTGATATGTGCGGGACCGAGGATAATGCGATATGTGATACCGTATTCTATTCTCGCGATATTTGATATCAGCCGAGTCATCGGATCAAGTGTTAATTCGATGAATCGGTAAATGAGATATTAGTCGGTTATATGCGATATAGCAGGATTGTCGGATCAAGTGTTGATTCGATAATTTAATGTATAATAATATAGATGATATATTAAATTACATTAACTAATATTAGCTCACTAAAAGATTCTTTTTCTTACTCGGTTAATACATTGATATATATGCGATATATGTTAATTGTATTATTTTATTTTGATACGATAAATATTATATATGTGATATATAATATTGTAACATGATATGATAACTAATGCAACATGTTTAGTGGAGTTTAAACATGATTAGGGTTTGGATTAGGGTTAAAACTTCTAGTAGATTCTAGAAGGTTTCTTTTTGTCATGATAAAGATATTTGTGTTGATATTTATCTATGACTCATACTTAACCCAACCCAAACCCAAGCCCTTGGTTATTTCTCTACAATGGTTTAGTCAACCATGGTTGTATTATTCATCATATTAATCATTTCATTATTCATCACATAAGGTTTCATGTTGTTTGTTCATCTTTTTCCTTCTTTCTTTTCATGAAAAAGCTTTCTAGCTTTTTCTAAGTGATGAAAAATGAGTAAGAAATAGAAAACAAATGAGAGCAAAAATCCTACTTCATCATCCTGATCTATCCTTGCCATTTAGATGAGGGTGTTCACTTCATATTATGAGTGTTAGCTTGTGTTAACGAAACATCAAGGTAGATCATCTTTGTATCGAAGATCGGAAGAAAGACTGCATCTTTCTCTTCATGGAACTTCTCGAGGGTCCGGAACACGATGATCGCATCGAAGGGACTTCAACACGGAGCTTTAGAAGTGAAGGATAGGATCCACAAAGGTTGTAATCCCTCTCACTTAGTGTTAAAGTGTTTAACATGTTCGTTTTCGCCTAAACTCTAGTTTAAAGATCCGTCTTCGGGTTGTTCGGCACGGCTAATTTTTAAATCGGGCATGGTTGATGCCTCGAAGACCCTTGTGCGTGTGCCTTGCAACCCTACATGGATTAGGGTTAGCTTTTGGGTTAGCTTTAGGACGGAGCTTTCATGATGCTTCATGAAGCTTTTTCTTTTGTCTTTAGCTTTGATATTTTGTGTGGATATTTATTAACCCAACCCAAACCCTTAATCCTTGGTTTATTCTCTACAATGGTTAAGCCTTTCATTCTTAACAGATGGTTGTGTTAGTGTATATGCCCTAGAGGCCATTACTGTATCATACTGGTATGTATATTACTTAATAGAAGCTTGGGATATTCACCTTGTATTGACATTCTTGCTCAAAATAGTAGTATGCTACTTGGTTTGTTTCTGCTTTAATATGTGCATGTGTTTCTTTTAGCATATCGCCTTTACACATTAGTGGAGCCCTTAGGATCTTTGCTTGATTACCAGCGTTGTGATGACAGTCACACTCGTGGGGGCTGGGTAATCTACAAGCACATCCTTATGCAGGTCCCTAGTCGTAGGACTATCGAGACAGAGCATCGATACTCCGGAGTTGACTAGCGTATGCGCTTCTCATCCCAGCTTGGGAAACGGCCTGTCCCACAGCCGTTAGTACGTCGTACTTAGGATAGTATGCGGGTGCTCGTTAGGTTACGAGTACACTAGGCAGGACTCGTCGGGAACTGTTGGTTGGTATTATACCTATCGTCAGTTATCAGTTCCCAGGTGACATGAGCACAGCTTAGTCCGTTGACTTGACACTGTCACTTCGCCTCGACTGTGTTCCCACTGTACTTTGATTACTAACCTACCACGACTCAAAGGGGTCGTGCAAACAGGTAGTTTTTGGGTGCAGTCCCGAAACACTTGGAGGCAGTGACGGTTAGACAGGATTCGTCTCTCCCGGTATTGGGGGTTGATATCGCGCTGTGTCTAGGAGAGCCATTACAAAAAGTCCCTGGCCAGGGCAAGTGAGATAAACTGGTGGGTTTCCAGTGTTATCTCAGGTGTTCTGGGCTACACTCCGGCATTACTTGTACCGCTAGTAGGGGACTGACGTTTACCGCCCCCCTAGGCCCTCCATGCGATGTTCTTAGACGAACAGGCCGGACTGTACGGAGACTGTCACATTCAGGCTCAGTAGGAGTTCAGATGGGTTTACCTCGTCAATCTTCTTATCGGCATCTACCTGGGGACCATTACGTATAGCTAGTGCCGCTTGCGGTCTGTGGTTAAACCCACTGCCAGTGTAGTGTCGAGTCTTTAGAGTCCAACACAGAGGGTTGTTCGCCTTTAGGCAAAATGAGTAGAGGTCGCATGGTTTTGCGACAGGGTTCGTTCACATCCGCGCACTTGTGCATGTTTTGTGTCCGGACAGCTTGTACTAATGGGCTTTGGTTTAAGCCGGATCCTAGTATATGATTTGGGATTGGTTTTATCTCATTGTATTCGTGTTCCTCGGAACGCAGATATGGGTGTGTATGCACAGTTGACTGAAACAGAGGCAGAGAACTTTCATTAGGGTTGATGACCATTGTCATTTTCTTAACCCTAATGTTTATGTGTGAATTATGATTTATTAATATTAGTTAATTATAATTGTGCATGGTTAGGGTTGTTGACCATTTGACTATACTTGACTTGTTGACCTAGGTTAACAAGTTGACCATCATCATTCCATATGAAATATGCTCTTTGATCCTTGCAAAAGCATTTAATGTGAAATGATAATGGTCATTTCTTGATTAACCATGACAATTATCTTTAGCTAATTATCTATTTTTCATAAATCACATATATGTGAGAAGGTTGCATTATTCTTCTCATTTTATCATTTTCATTCTCTCTCCTCCTCTTCCTCTCTCTCTAGCTCTCCCCTCTCATGAGTTGAGAACCATTGAGCTTGAGATAATCCCTTCAAAAATACTCTCTACTCTTTATAAGGTCCTAGGTTTAGCACACCAAGAACCGTAGTTACTTCTAGTTTGAAGTTGGAGCCAAAGGTAGAGGCCCCCGGGTGGATTTTTCTTCGGCAAGACAAGGCGAGGAGACGATCCGTTCTTTCACTCCAAGGTGCAAGAAGAGAAGGACTTGAAGATCTAGGTATAACCCCTTTTCCGAGTAGCTAAACTCTTTTAGCTTGTTGTTAGTTTTTGTTTAGCAAAGATCCCTCCTTTACATAGTCCATGTTTCCTAGTGTTGTAAAAATCAGATTTTTCATAACGTTTCCGCCTCCCCGCAAGCACCGGGGTGGGCAACGTGGACTTACAGTGGTATCAGAGACTAGCTAAACACAAACAACTAGTTAGCAAAGTATCTAGAACTTCGATCGGAAAAAATCACAATACACATCAGGGAAAAATCAACTTTCTGCCAATTTTTATTTCTGCTTTAAAAATAATAAATCATACATGAAAAATCGGCTCAGGGTTTTCTAAAGACACCCACCAAAAACGATCCACTGAACCGGTCAAAGCGCCACGGTTCCGCGGCAAGAACATGCTTCTTGCCGCGGATCCGCGGTCAAGTTGACTCGGCCGTGGACCGTGTTTGGTGCAGTGTACTTAGTTGGAGGTTTTGGGATTTTTAATATAGTTTGTTTCTGCCCAGATTTTCCAGAGAACAAGTTGGTTTTTTGGGTTGTCACAAATCCGTATTTTGATCGAATTTCTTTACGCTTTGGCTAATGGGTTATATCTGTGATGTGATATATGTATTGAACGTCTGCTAATCGCTATACGTCGTTTAGTGGGGGTTATACATATCTGTGGTCTGTAATGTTGATGGTTTGTGTATATGAATTCGTTAGATTTTCGCGGATGAATAGCCGGGGTGTTGTGAGATGAGAGTTTTCTTATTCTTTCAACTCTTGTAATATGTAAATTTGATGTAATATTATTTTTATGGCCGCACAACCGGGTCGGGGTTGTAGTCGTCATTGTATAATTTCTGTTTGTTAGTGTATATGCCCTAGGGGCCATTATTGTATCATACTAGTTTGTATATTACTTAATGGAAGCTTGGGATATTCACATGTATATAACAGTCTTTCTAAACATGGTAGTATGCTACTTGTTTTTTCTATCTTAATATGTGAGTATACATATTGATAGAGCTCTTAGGATCTTGCTTAACTACCAGCGTTGTGATGGCAGTCACACTAGTGGGGGCTGGGTAGTCTACAAGCACATCCTTATTCAGGTCCCTAGTCGTTGGATTATCGAGACAAGGCATCGATACTCCGGAGTAGACTAGAGTATACACTTCTCATCCCAGTTGGGGAGATGGTCTGTCCCACAGCCATCAGTACGTCGTACTGGAGATAGTATGCAGGTGCTCGTTAGGTTACGGGTACACCGGACAGGACTCACAGGGAACTGTTGGTTGGTTTTATACCAGTCGTCAGTTAACAGTTCCTAGGTGACATGAGTACAGCATAGTCCGCAGACTTGACACTGCTGCTTTGCCTCGATTGTGTCCCACTGTTCTTAGATTGCTATCCTACTACTACTCAAAGGAGTCGTGCAAACAGGTAGCAGTTGGGTGCAGTCCCGAGCACTTGGAGGCAGTGGCGGTTAGACAGGATTCGTCTCTCCCGGTATTGGGAGTTGATATCGCGCTGTGTCAGAGAGCCATTACGCAAAGTCCCAGTCTTGGGCAAGCGTGATTTGTTGGTAGGTTCCAGTAGTTTCTCAGGGTGTAATAGGCTTCACTCCGAAATGAATTATACCGGTATTAGGGGACTGACGCTTGCCGCCCCCTAGGCCTGATATGCAATAGTCTTAGACGAACAGACCAGACTGTACGGAGATTGTCACAGCAAACTCAGTAGGAGTTCGGATTGGTTTCCTAATCGGCCTTCTTATCGACATCTATGTGGGGATCGTTACGTACAGCTAGTTCCGCTTGCGGTCTATGGTTAAACCCACTGCCAGCATAGTAGTCGAGTCTCTAGAGTCCCACATAGAGAGTTTCCCTACTCCAGGCGAAACGATATAGAGGTCGTATGGTTTTACGACAAGGGTTCGGACGCATACGTGTGTTTATGCACGTACGATATCCGGACAGTTTTTACTAGCCGGCTTTGATTTAAGCCAATTTCTACTATCCGGTTATTAGATTTATACAGTCTAAAGTTTTTCCGTGTTTTCACGGATTGGAGGGGCGTTCTCGTAATTACGCGAGAAGCTTCTAGAAGATGGTGACTTGGGGGTTAAGGTGGCATATGCATTAAATAAGATTAGTGATTCATTTGTGTGATTCATCCATGTCAATAATGCATATTAAATGCTTAATGACCCATGGAGATGAATCACCCATTTTTATTTATGAAGCATGGTTGTAAATCCTTTATTTATTTTTATTGGATAAATAATAATGCTTCATATATATTATGATAGATCATTATCTCATCTCATGCTCTTGCTCACTTTCTCTCTCCTCAAGCTCTCTCTCTTCAAACCCTAATCCTCCCCTCTCATGTGTTGAGACCAAGGATTAGAATAGACTACTTAATCCTTAACCATTCTCTATATCACCTAGGTTACTTAGATTAGCGATTTAAGAAACCTAGTTACCTCAAGTTAGAGGTGAAGCTTGTAGTAAAGCTCTCGGGTGGATCATCTACTACATAGAGAAGGCCGGAGAAGACGTGGAGAATGAAAAGACGAAGGACACGGTTCTACAGGTATAATCACTTTTCATAATAGTTGTTAACTTCTATGATTCTTGTTACTTATCGTTTTGCAAAGATTCTCAGTTAGTCGATGTTTACGCCTAAAACAAGATCGTTTTTCATTATTCTGCCTTCCCGCAAGTCGTGGGGTGTTGTACATCGACTTACAGTGGTATCAGAGCCTCGCTAAACAATAATTAACTCATTAGCAAAGTCGTATGAATTTCGAACGCAAAACGAACCAGAAAACGACATCGATATCACGAGTTTCTGTCGAATTTAAAACAGGCTCTAAAAATTTTTCAGGGAGCTGCAGAATAACTTACAGAGAATTGTAAGAACACCGGTGAAAAATGGGTTCCTGAATCGGCCATACAGCCGCGGAACCACGGCCGATCCCACCGATCCGCCGCGGATCCGCGGCCGAGTTGGGGCCGATTCAACCCAGTTTCCACCAGTAACTCTTCTGTGATATTTGTGTATTTTCTGGAATGTTTATTTTCTGCTCAAGTCTCAGGTGCACAGAGAAGTTTTGGGAGTAGAATCTGATATGTTTGCTCGATCGAAATTATACGATGTTTGCTAATATGATTATATCTGTGATTGTATAATTTGTTCGCAAACCTCCCCTAACTGCTAGTATGTCGGTTGGCAGGGGGTTGCACATCTCTGTAATGGTTTTTACTGTTTGTGGTTGTGAACTGAATTGGACTGTTGTGATGATTAGCCGGGGTTTGAGATGGGTTGTTATATTCATTCATTCGATGTAATTGTAATATGTTGTAATATTATTTTGCGGGGCGCATCCAGGTTGCGGTTGTAGCCACCGTTGTATTATTTCATTTTACTGTTTTTGCTCCTAGGATAGACCCAAGATGGGGTGCACAAACTACCGGGTACTTTGAAGTGTTTAGTGGCCTACTCACTTTGTTGGGGGAGACCGCTTCACTTCGGGTATTTGGCGGGTAGTTTGCCGTACCCGTAGGGGTCTAGGGTAGGGTAATGGCTATTCATCAAAACAGTGTAATCCGTCTTTTGTTGCAGGCTCTAAACAAACGCGGATTGCTTGCAAATCCAATAAAGTTCATATGAGATCTGGAATGCCTATTATTGCGTCTGACGAATGTACAATATCTATATATGATAGCTATTTAGACATCACTTATGTTTTACACCCGCGCTAGCCCAGCCCCCGCTCTGCCGTTAGTTAAGTAACCTAACGGGTGATGACGGGACCCAGTGGCGAATACGGATGGCATAAGAGGACGTTGTATTTTCGTTGTTTTCAGCAATGATAGGTTAATGATGGGACGCATTATTTATAATGCAAAGAAAATAAACCAAAATTTGAATCGTTGGAACAATTTAAAAGAAACCACTCGGTTATTTTAAAACAGATGATATTTTTTAATTGCGGAGCTTTAACCACTCCTTTTAAAAGCTATCAGGTTCCTTCGGTCATATCAAGTTCACTACGTTCACGGTTTTGCCAAAACCATTTGTAGCACTCCGTCATTTCATTTGGGTATTCAGTAGTATTCAAGCTATGCATTTTGGCCAAAGTCAAGGCATAGTGTTGTTAGTGTATATGCCCTAGAGGCCATTACTGTATCATACTAGCTTTTATATTACTTGATGGAAGCTTGGGATATTCACAGTTGTATAGACAATCTTGCTCAAAATGGTAGTATGCTACTTGGTTTGTTTCTACTTCAATATGTGCATGTGTTTCTTTTAACATATCGCTTATACATATTAGTAGAGCCCTTAGGATCTTTGCTTGATTACCAGCGTTGTGATGGCAGTCATACTCGTGGGGGCTGGGTAATCCATAAGCACATCCTTATACAGGTCCCTAGTCGTAGGACTATCGAGACAGGGCATCGATACTCCGTAGTAGACTAGCGTATGCGCTTCTCATCCCAGCGGGGGAGACAGTCTGTCCCACAGCCGTTAGTACATCGTACTTGAGATAGTATGCGGGTGCTCGTTAGGTTTCGAGCACACTGGACATGACTCGTCGGGAACTGTTGGTTGGTATTATACCTATCGTTAGTTATCAGTTCCCAGGTGACATGAGTACAGCTTAGTCCGCTGACTTGACACTGTCACTTCGCCTCGAGTGTGTTCCCACTGTACTTAGATTACTACCCTACCACGGCTCAAAGGAGTCGTGCAAACAGGTAGTAGTTGGGTGCAGTCCCGAAGCATTTGGAGGCAGTGACGGTTAGACAGGATTCGTCTCTCCCGGTATTGGGGGTTGACATCGCGCTGTGTCTAGGAGAGCCATTACACAAGTAGTCCCTGGCCAGGGCAAGCGAGATATACTGGTAGGTTTCCAGTGTTATCTCAGGGTGTTCTGGGCTACAATCCGACACGACTTGTACCGCTATTAGGGGACTGACGTTCACCGCCCCCTAGGCCCGCCATGCGATGTATCAGACGAACAGACCGGACTGTACGGAGATTGTCACATACAGGCTCAGTAGGAGTTCGGATGGGTTTACCTCATCGGCCTTCTTATCGACATCTACCAGGGGACCGTTACGTACAACTAGTGCCGCTTGCGGTCTATGGTTAAACCCACTGCCAGCGTAGTGTCGAGTCTTTAGAGTCCCACACAGAGAGTTTCCCTTCACTGAGTGAAACGTATAGAGGCCGTATAGTTGTACGGCAGGGCTACGATCACTTACGTTCACTTGTGTGCGTATGATGTTCGGGCAGGCAATACTAGTGGGCTTTGGTTTAAGCCAGATCCTAGTATTGCAAGGATGGATTTGTTTTGTCTTCTGTGCATTCACATTCTAAGGAATGCGGATGCGGGTGTGTATGCACAGTTTTGAGGAGCGATAATGGAGAAGGTGCCCCATTAGGGTTTTGGCAGTTGGTTCGGCCAAAACCGTAATGTGGCCGACTCATTAGGGTTTTGACAATTCGTTTGGTCAAAACCCTTATGAGCCGGAGACATTGTTTACTAATCCTTTTAGTGATAGTTTGGTGATGGCTAATTGCATTGACCATTTGACCACCTAGACCTCTCTTGACTTTGTTGACCTGTTGACCGGAGTTGACCTTCAAGAGAGGTCTACACTCTTCTTTCATTTTCTGTTTCTTTTTGGATTATGAAAATGGTCAATTCAATTAGTAGCCATCAACTTTATCATGACAAGACAAGTAATGATGATAGTTTGTATTATTACAACCATGGTTCAGTTTCTTTACACAACAATTTTCATTTCTTTATTCTCATTCTCTCTCTTGAAGTGAGAAGAAAAGAAAAGCTCCTTGGTTGCTAGAGTTTCTCCTTCATCTTCCTCCTCTTGATAAAATCTTTTGATTTCATGTGTTGAGAGAAAAATGTTAGTTATAAGTATGCCCTAGAGGCCATTACTGTACATACGATGTATATTGTAGTGAATGCTAGGACATATATAGGGAGGACTTTCTTGCTCGACATGATAGTATGCTATCTGGTTGTACTTTATCTTAACATGTACTCTGATTGTCTCTATATTACATGTTGATAAAGCCCTTAGGATATGTACTCGACTACTGGGACTAGGATGAGATCATACTAGTGGGGCCACGGTGGTCGAAGAGTACATCCTATAACTGTTCCTAGTCGAGGGTGTATCGAGACAGGGCATCGATACACCAGAGTAGACTAGCGTATACGCATCTTGACCCATATGATGGGCGATGGATGATCCCATATCCATCGGTGTTTGAAATCAAGGATGGTGTACAGGTGCTCAGTGGAGACTTGGTACACTGGACGGACTCGCCGAGAACTCCCAGATGGTATTATACCATACGTCAGATGGCAGTTCTCCGGTGACACTGGTACAGAGTAGTCTGTCGACCCGAGATCGTCATAGAGTCTTGTGTGATTCCCACTGTGCTTTGATTTCCATCATACCCCGTCCAAGAGGGCGTGCAAAAAGGTGGCTTTTGGTTACAGTCCCGAATCATATGGAGGCAATGAGCGATAGGAGGGGATTCGTCTCTCCCGGTATAGGGAGTTGATGTTGTGCTGTGTTCGATTGGCTATAACCGGAAATCCCTGGCCAGGGTTGCTGAGATTTATTGGTAAGTGTTATCAGTAGTTTCTCGAACTGTTATAGACCTCATATCGACACGACTTATCGAGCTACTGGGGTCTGACGTTTACCACCCCTAGGCGAGATATGCAACATATCAGACGACGAGACCGGACTGTACGGGAGTGTTACTGTTTGGATTCACAGGAGAAGTTACAGGCTTGCCTGTTGATCTTCTGAGCGCTCAATACCTGGGTGGCTGTTACGTTTAGCTGACCGCTTGCAGCTTGTGGGTGTTTGATATGATCATCACCTACTGCCGGCGTATTGACGATTCTTTAGAGTCCTACACAGAGGTTTCTTAGCTCAGGCAAAACGGAGTAGGAGCACATATGTGATATGTGCGGGACCGAGGATAATGCGATATGTGATACCGTATTCTATTCTCGTGATATTTGATATCAGCCGGGTCATCGGATCAAGTGTTGATTCGGTGAATCGGTACGGATAAATATTAGTCGGTTATATGCGATATGGCCGGATTGTCGGATCAAGTATTGATTCGATAATTTAATGTATAATAATATATATGATATATTAAATTAAATTAACTAATATTAGCTCACTAAAAGATTCTTTTTCTCACTCGGGTAATACATTGATATATATGCGATATATGTTAATTGTATTATTTTATTTTGTTACGATAAATATTATATATATGATATATATTATTGTAACATGATATGATAAATAATGCAACATGTTTTGTGGAGTTTAAACATGATTAGGGTATGGATTAGGGTTAAACTTTCTAGATGTTTCTAGAAGGTTTTCTTTTTGTTTTGTGAAAGATATTTGTGTGTGACTCATTCTTAACTCAACCCAAACCCTAACCCTTGGTTAATTCTCTACAATGGTTAAGTGAACCATGGTTGCATAATTGATCATTATCTCTTTTTCCTATTCATCACAAAAGGATTATCATTATTATTCATCTTCTTCTTTCTTCACTCTTCAAGAAAAAGGCTTGCTTGATTTATCCAAAGTGATGAATAATTGTGAGAAAAATATAAATAAAGAGAGCAAAAATCCTACTTCATCATCCTCATCTTCCCTTGCCATTTAGATGAGGGTGTTCACATCATTTCATGAGTGTTAGCTTGTGTTAAAGAAACTTCAAGGTAGATCATCTTAGTATCGAAGATCGGAAGCAAAGGTTGCGTCTTTCTCTTCGTGGAACCTCTCGAGAGTCCGGATCCCGATGATCGCAGCGAAGGGACCACACCACGGAGCATATGAAGTGAAGGACCGGATCTACAAAGGTTGTAATCCCTCTCACTTAGTGTTAAAATGTTTAGCATGCTTGTTTTCGCCTAATCTTTAGTTTAATGTTCCGTATTCGGGTTGTTCGGCACGGCTAAATTTTAAATCGGGCATGGTTGATGCCTCATAGACTCTTGTGCGCGTGCCTAGCAACCCTACAGTGGTATCAGAGCTAAGCTAGAGCTTTAGGCGAAGTCTAGACGAAGTTTAAAGTCCGATCGAACCCGGAAAACCCGATAAAACCCACTATCTGGAAATTTTTTCAAAACTGTGAGTTTTCCATATTAAAAATATGCAGAAAATTAAGCAGGGTCTAATATGAATTACTGTGAAATATGGGGACCTAATTCAATTAATCCACCGCGGAACCGGGGCATGAGCCAGGCATGTGCGGCGGTTCCGCGGTCGTACGGTCTCTTGTTGCATTAATTTTTGCGCAGTAATTCCTATTTTCTGGTGCTGAGTTATCTGGGAATTTTTAATATCTTTTCAACTGTTGAATTATCTGGGTTGTATTGGGGACTTAAAGATTCAATCGGATTTTATAATTTTGTTTAGTTTGTCCGGATAACTTTTAGAAACTGTTAAAAAGTTCGAACGGATAACAATAACTCACTTTTTCCCCTGTCGGAAAATTTTTCAAAAGTTGGATTTTTCCTCGTGTTTAAGAACGTTCTAAGTCGTGCAAGTAACGCGATGGACCCTCTAGAAGACAACAAACCTTAACTCGATTATGTGACCGTCTTGAACTGCCCTTTGAACCTTAGGGTTTGGGGCAGTACGGCGTGCCACATGTGAGGCGTTGGCTTGACCCTTCTACAGCTGGACCATTGGTACTGTGGCATGTGATGGACGTTTTTAAACTGATTTCAAGTGTTGAGATATATTGGGGAAATCTTGGGTGCTTGATGATTCGATCGGAAAGTTTAACTTTTTCCTATTTATCTGGAATGTGATACAATAATTGGAATCCACAGATAGTTATGAGATAACTAATTTGAATATTATAAACATCGCAGTTTAGTCTCAGTTGATCGGTTGCTACGGAATTTTGATGTGATCAAAACTCCGTCGCAATCACGTAGAGTACGCGAATACTCGCCGGGTAAACTTAATAAACAGCCTCACTCCATAGCCCCGACCAAGTGACTGTAGGAGAACCCCGTCGCCGAAAGCATCCGTTCGGGTGCTCCCGGTAGCGGTGTTCCGCCTTGGTGCACTTCGTCGACGGTATCGGGGGTGCGGCCGTCTACTAAAGTTTGCGACGAGCATTCGATCAGGACGTCGGGAATCTTGTTGAATTGCCCGACTTGATATTGAAAAGAGTTTTCGATAATGAGACTAAAATGCGGGGTTTATAATTGTTAGGCATGTGATGTCTAAGGAATTCATTTGGTTAGGCATGCGATGTCTAAGGAGATTGCGGATTCCAACTGTTGTAGTTTTACATTTTCTTTTATGTGACCGTAAGCGTAGTATGTGGTGTATCGCCGGCTTCGTTGCTATACATCAACAACAATCGGGATACGCATACTTGCTTACGTTGATGATATGTGATATTATGTGTTGCTGTGATATGTTGTATTGGATCGTCGCGTATGAATAGCCGGGGGTTTTATGTGAGATGAGAGTTTTTTCTTTTTCATTCATGTAAAATTCATTTGTATGTAATATTCTTTTATTGGGGCACTTCCAGGTAGCGGAAGATGTCACCGTTGTATATTATTTACTTTTCCGCATTAGGTAGACCCAAGGCGGGGAGCACAAGTAACCGGGTTCTAGGGTCCAGTGGAAGACCATCTCGAGGAGTCGAGACCGGGTCTCCTAACCCTAGAATTGGCAGTGTTACTTGCCGCTCTCGTAGGGGTCTAGGGATGTGGGTTTGGCTATTCATCGCGACCGTGGAATCCATGTTTTATACAGGCTCTATTGAAAACACGGACGTTCTAGTATATCCAATATTTCATATATGTTCTTCTGCTGCAATGTTCTGTGATGAGATCATATTACTGCCTGTGGCGAATGTTTATATTATATATATGAGATATATGTTATATTGCAGATTTCGTTTCAACTGTGATGCTTGTGAAGCATAATAAAATGGGACTTCATTAATGAGATTAATGAAATAAAAGAAACCTAAGATGTTGTAGAAACTTGTTTATAAAAATAGGTAGCTACAGTTCTTGCTTTGCATAGCGGTGTTCCTTGTAGAACATCCAGCACCTTATTCGATAAGGAAAGGACCGAGATCCCTTCACCGAGAGTGACTCCTTTAGCAATAACTGGCAGATGCTACAAACTCGGTTTGTCTTTTGATTGCTTCTATAGTTTCTGCTTTGCACAGCGGTATATATGATATATCCTGCACCTTATTCGATGAGGAAAGGGCCGACGATCCCTTCACCGGGAGTGACCCCTTTAGCAAAATTAGAAAAGCCTCAAAAACGCTCCATTTAAAATCACTCGATTCTACAACGATATCAAGTTCATTACGCAATAGGTTTTCTTAAAAACCTGCGTAGCCCTCCGTCATTTCAGATAAGTACTAGTTAGTATTCGTGCTGCGGTAGTTTGGCCTTCGTCAAGGCGTAGTGTACGGTAGCTAACTAATACTTATCTGCTAGCATACGATGCGATTGCATTATGGTATTCGTACGGCGTAGTTTGGCCTTCGTCAAGGGTCGTACGGGTGGGTTTAATTCAATCAAGAATTGTACGGGTTGAACTTGACTAGCGCACTATGAGTAGTTTGGCCTTCGTCAAGGTCATAGGACGCTAGGGGTAAAATATTATCGGGAATTTCAAGAGTTGAAATTTGCAATAAGATTGTATACCTTCTATTAGATAGTTGGATCCCGATACCCGCTGCGAGTAAGAGTTACTCCTGGGAGAGTTTTACACATTACAATTAGCCGATCAAGTAGGTGTCTAGAAAGGTGTTAACGGGGTTACGCCTCTGGGAAAACGAGGTTTACATTAATTAGGTTCGTGCGAAAGCACGGGGGACCTCCCTCAAAGTACCGACACTGGCCTGGCTGAAAGATTGGCGAACTTGTAGCGTGTAATTAATCCCGGCTAGTCTTTCCTTTTAGAGTTTGAAGGAAGATTTGACTAAAACAGTGGGAGACATCCTGATTAGATATATTATATAACCAATCTAATCTTGCAAGAGCATACGCTGAGTGTTTTCTTCTCTCTCTCTCCAGATAGCGACCATATCACGCTTAATCAAGATAATAAAACGGATATATTGACTGAACCCGCTTGTTATACTGAGCTGGGGAACGTTGGTCCCGCTCCAACTTATAATTGTTATAACACAGAGTAGGAAATTGGGGAATACCAGTTTTCCCGTGCCACCCAAACGAAGAAAGTGCATGTTGATGCAACATCTTCGGGTGTGTTCATTACACAGAACTATTTCTCAGTATCCTTTACGTCCTGGGTATGTGATACCGGATCAGGATCCCGTATATGTAATCTGTTACATGGGCTATAGATAGGTAAAGAACCAAGAACGGGTGATAAGTTTCATGAGACAGAAAACGGTGCAAGTGTTGCTGCCAAGTCTGTTGGTCACTGTCACCCTGTATTACTAGAATACATTGATTCTGAACAAATGTTATTATATACCGAACCTGATATACAAAATCATATCAGTCTCTTTATTAGTAAAGAAAGGATATAATTTTGTATTGTTGGATAATGTTTTGAACATTTCCTATATCAAGAGTTGATCGGTTCAGGCACGTTATCTAAAAGCATTGACGTTCTAAATCAAAGTACAGTTCTTAGTATATAGAACACACACAAGAGGAAGAGCTCAGATATGAACGGATCCTTCTTGAGGTATTGTAGACTAGGTCATATCAATGCGACCCGACTGGCTGATGTTACATTTAGATGCATATTTAAATAAGTTTGAATTTACATCTTGTGAAACTTGCCAGTCATGTCACAAAGATAAGATGACCACAGCTCCGTTTATTGGAAACGGAGAAAGAGTTAGTGAACTTTTGGGATTGATACATGCTGATGTATGAAAGTCCCCTGTCTACACATGCCAAGATCGGTTCTTTGTACTTCATTACGTTCTCTGATAATCTCTCAAGATTCAGACATGTGTTCCAGTTGAAACACAAGTCCGAACCTTTTGAGATATTAACAGAATATAAGATAGAAGTAGAGAACCAAAAATACGGGTATAAGTATTATGTCCTTTGATGAGATCAAGGAGGAGAATACTTGAGCACGGAATTCCTGGACTATTCTAAAGGAGAATGAGATTATCTCTCAGCATTACTCCTCCGTATACACCATAGCACGATGGTATATCGGGGCGGAGAAATAGCACCTTATGTGATATGGTGTGCTCTATGATGAGTACTACTGAGTTGCCTATTTCCTTTAGGGAGTTATGTACTTGTGAAGTTGCATACCTATTGAATAGGGTTCGAATCAAATCAGTTGCCTACCACTTCATATATGATATGGAAAGGGAAGAGCCCATATCTTAAGCTTGTTAAGATTTGGGGTTGTCCGGCCTATGTCTTAAAGCAAAATCCGGACAAGCTCGAGGCAAGGTATGTTATGTAGAACTGGAAATGTTCCAGCTATACAAAATGCAGCTGATGATTTGGTAGAACCAAAGGATTCAATAGTTTCCAACGAACCTCAGCCTCTCCGCCAATCTAGTAGGGTTCCTCACCCACCTGAGAGATACTTCGGTTTCTCTATGACAGTGGGAGGGAGGATTGCATCATGAGATGATGACCCAACTATTTTCGTGCAGGCCATCAGGAGTGGGACTCTGTAAGAATGGCTGGATGCTTATCGATCTGAGATGGAATCCTTATACACCAACAAAGTATGGACTTTGGTTGCTTTATCTGAAGGGTTAAATCCCCATCAGGAGCAAGTATATCTTGAGAAGATTACTTGGTGTACATGGAAAAGTTGAGACTTTCAAAGCTAGACTTATTAAAGGTTTGCATTATAGACCAGGTATGGATTATGTTGAAACCTCTTTCTAAGGATCTATGCTTAAGTCCATCCAGATCCTACTTGCCACGACTACATACCATGACTACGATATCTGGTGGTTGGGTGTCATGACTGCTTTTCTAAATGATGATTTAAAAGATAGCGTCTATAAGTACACAGCCAGAGGGCTTCGTAGACTGTGGGAGCAGCGGAAACGTGTGCAAGATGTTTTATATGATAAAACAGGCATCGCGGAGTTGGAACATCTGTTTTGATGTGGTAGTCAAAGAGTTTGACTTCATCAAAATGGTAGATGAACCTTGTATATACGAAAAGGTAGTAGAGAGTATGGTGGTGATCCTCGTAGAGTACGTGGATGACATACTCTTGATAGGGAAGGAGTTTCCTATGCTACGCTCGGTCAATCTACGCTTATCACAAGGATTCTCCATATAGGATCAAAATGATACCTCCTATATCCTGGGTTCTTGGATCTATGAGATAGATCTAATTGGATGTTAGGATACTCACTAGTTGTAGTGAGATGGTATCAATCGATCCTGGGGAGAATCACTGGAAAGGTTCCAGGGTGATAAGGACGACTGAATGTCAGTCGCAGGCTTGTCTATACCCTCAGTGGAGGGACGGTGTGTTGGAAGAGTTCCAAGCTAGATACCGTGACATACTAGACGATTAAAGACAAGATACATCGTTACCAAGGATGCTACCAAAGAGGCAGTCTAGAAATATATAAGTTCATAAGATGAACTTCGTTCCTACCATTGTGTGACAATGGGGTTGTGGCTTTAGCCAAGGAACTACCGTCCCATCAGAAATCCAGATATAATTCTTAGGCAGTATCACCTGATCATGGAGATGGTTGATCTCCAGGGAGATCTAGGTTAGGAGAGCAGACACAGAGGACAACAGCGCGGATCCATTAACAAAGGCCTTTTTCCCAGTAGAGACTTTTATGGGACGGTTGAGTATGAGATACTTCAACCGCAGCTAATTATTGGGTATGCGATACCATAACAGATGGCCCTAGTGCAAGTGGGAGATTGTTAGTTATATGTATGCCCTAGAGGCCATTACTGTACATATGATGTATATTGTAGTGGATGCTAGGACATATATAGGGAGGACTTTCTTGCTCGACATTATAGTATGCTATCTGGTTGTACTTTATCTTAACATGTACTCTGATTGTCTCTATATTACATGTTGATAAATCCCTTAGGATATGTACTCGACTACTGGGACTATGATGAGATCATACTAGTGGGGCCACGGTGGTCGAAGAGTACATCCTATAACTGTTCCTAGTCGAGGGTGTATCGAGACAGGGCATCGATACACCAGAGTAGACTAGCGTATACGCATCTTGACCCATATGATGGGCGATGGATGATCCCATATCCATCGGTGTTTGACATCAAGGATGGTGTACGGGTGCTCAGTGGAGACTGGGTACACTGGACGGACTCGCCGAGAACTCCCAGATGGTATTATACCATACGTCAGATGGCAGTTCTCCGGTGACACTGGTACAGAGTAGTCTGTCGACCCGAGATCGTCATAGAGTCTTGTGTGATTCCCACTGTGCTTTGATTTCCATCATACCACGTCCAAGAGGGCGTGCAAAAAGGTGGCTTTTGGGTACAGTCCCGAATCATATGGAGGCAATGAGCGATAGGAGGGGATTCGTCTCTCCCGGTATAGGGAGTTGATGTTGTGCTGTGTTCGATTGGTTATAACCGGAAATCCCTGGCCAGGGTTGCTGAGATTTACTGGTAAGTGTTATCAGTAGTTTCTCGAACTGTTATAGACCTCATATCGACACGACTTATCGAGCTACTGGGGTCTGACGTTTACCACCCCTAGGCGAGATATGCAACATATCAGACGACGAGACCGGACTGTACGGGAGTGTTACTGTTTGGATTCACAGGAGAAGTTACAGGCTTGCCTGTTGATCTTCTGAGCGCTCAATACCTGGGTGGCTGTTACGTTTAGCTGACCGCTTGCAGCTTGTGGGTGTTTGATATGATCATCACCTACTGCCGGCGTATTGACGATTCTTTAGAGTCCTACACAGAGGTTTCTTGGCTCAGGCAAAACGGAGTAGGAGCACATATGTGATATGTGCGGGACCGAGGATAATGCGATATGTGATACCGTATTCTATTCTCGCGATATGTGATATCAGCCGGGTCATCGGATCAAGTGTTGATTCGGTGAATCGGTACGGATAAATATTAGTCGGTTATATGCGATATAGCCGGATTGTCGGATCAAGTATTGATTCGATAATTTAATGTATAATAATATATATGATATATTAAATTACATTAACTAATATTAGCTCACTAAAAGATTCTTTTTCTCACTCGGGTAATACATTGATATATATGCGATAAATGTTAATTGTATTATTTTATTTTGTTACGATAAATATTATATATATGATATATATTATGGTAACATGATATGATAAATAATGCAACATGTTTTGTGGAGTTTAAACATGATTAGGGTTTGGATTAGGGTTAAACTTTCTAGATGTTTCTAGAAGGTTTTCTTTTTTGTTTTGTGAAAGATATGTGTGTGTTACTCATTCTTAACTCAACCCAAACCCTAACCCTTGGTTAATTCTCTACAATGGTTAAGTAAACCATTGTTGCATAATTGATCATTATCTCCTTTTCCTATTCATCACAAAAGGATTATCATTATTATTCATCTTCTTCTTCCTTCACTCTTCAAGAAAAAGGCTTGCTTGATTTTTCCAAAGTGATGAATAATTGTGAGAAAAATATAAATAAAGAGAGCAAAAATCCTACTTCATCAACCTCATCTTCCCTTGACATTTAGATGAGGGTGTTCACATCATTTCATGAGTGTTAGCTTGTGTTAAAGAAACTTCAAGGTAGATCATCTTAGTATCAAAGATCGGAAGCAACGGTTGCGTCTTTCTCTTCGTGGAACCTCTCGAGAGTCCGGATCCCGATGATCGCAGCGAAGGGACCACAACACGGAGCATATGAAGTGAAGGACCGGATCTACAAAGGTTGTAATCCCTCTCACTTAGTGTTAAAGTGTTTAGCATGCTTGTTTTCGCCTAATCTCTAGTTTAAAGTTCCGTATTCGGGTTGTTCGGCACGGCTAAATTTTAAATCGGGCATGGTTGATGCCTCGTAGGCCCTTGTGCGCGTGCCTAGCAACCCTACAAAAAAGAATCCACATAGACAAACACTTCCATATTTCTCTTCTACTTAACCTTGGGCATCTAGATTAGCGATCTCGTTGCCTTAGTTGCCTCAGCTTGAGATGGAGCTCGGTGTACAACTCTCTGGTGGATCGTCTTCGACTCAAGGGATCGCGGAGGTGACCTAGATCCGGATCGTTCCTTAGAGCTTGGACGGACGAGAGGGACAGCGGAATGAAGACCCGAAAGACCAGTTTCGTGAGGTATATTTTCTACGGCATTGTTGTTAAAGCCTCTTCTAATTTGCTAGTTTCTAGTTTAGCCAAGATCCGGCTTTTAGTCCATGTTGCCTTGCGCCAAAATTATTGTTTTTCGCCGTTTCCGCCTTCCTGTAAGAACCGGGGTGAGCAACGTGGACTTACAGTGGTATCAGATCCTAGCTAAACATAAACTAGCAAGTTAGCAAAGTGTTAAGAATATCAATCGGAAAAAGATCACAAAACAAGTCCGGGAAAAACCATGTTTCTGTCGAATTTTTATACTGCTGTAAAAATAATTTAACATACATGAAAATTCGTCTCAGGGTTTTTTAAAAACACACCAGAAAAACGATCCAGTGACTCGGTCAAAGCGCCGTAGATCCGCGGCAAGAACATGCTTTATGCCGTGGATCCGCGGCCGAGTTGACTCGGCCGTGGACCGGGTTTTCTGCAATGTTTTTATTTGGCTGTTTTGGGATTTTTAATACATTTGTTTCTACCCAGATTTTCCAGAGAACAAAATGACTTTTGGGGTGGTTACAAATCCGTATTTTGATCGATATTCCGTACACTTTGGCTAATGGATATTTTCTGTGATGTGATATATGTTTTGGACGTCCGCTAATCGCTATACGTCGATTAGTGGGGGTTATACATTTCTGTGATCTGTAATGTTCATGGTTTGTGTATATGAACTTGTTGGATTATCGCGGATGAATAGCCGGGAATGGGTGTGAGATGAGAGTTTCTTTTTCTTTCATTCCTTGTAAAAATTGTAAATTGATGTAATATTATTTGTATGGCCGCACAACCGGATCGGGGTTGTAGCCATCATTGTATAATTTCTTTTTACTGCTTTTGCTCCTAGGATAGACCCAAGGTAGGGTGCACAAACTACCGGGTATCTCGAAGTGCCGAGTGGCCTATTCACGGTGTTGAGGGAGGTTGCTACGCTTCGGGTACTTGGCGGGTAGTTTGCCGCACCCGTAGGGGTCTAGGGTGGGGTTTGGCTATTCATCGCGACCATGTAATCCGCTTTTCGTTGCAGGCTCGAACGAATCGCGGATTCCTAGTATATCCAAAGTGTTCATCTGTGATCTGGATTGGCTATCATTGCTATATATCGATATATGATATCTATTTAGGTGTTGCTTATGTTTTGCATCCGCGCTAGTCCATCCCCCGCTCTGTCGTTAGTTAAGTAACCTAACGGGTGATGACGGGACCCCGTGGCGAATGCGGATGGCATAAGCGTACGCCATATTTTGGTTGTTTTCTGCAATGGTACGATTAAATGATGGGACGCATTGGAATTAATGCAAGAAAATAAACCAAGTAAAAGTCGTTGGAACACTTTGAAAACCACTCGGTTCTTTTCAAAAACCAGCATTTTAAACGCGGAGCTTGAACCACTCGTTTTAAAAGCTATCTCGTTCCATCGATTATATCAAGTTCACTACGTTCACGGTTTCGCCAAAACCATTCGTAGCCCTCCGTCATTTCGGTTAAATATTCAGTAGTATTCAAGCTATGTATTTTGACCGTCGCCAAGGCATAGTGATTGGTAGCTGCTAAATATTTATCTGTAGCATAGATAGATGCGTTGGTTTGGGACAGTCGTACTACTATTTTGTCCTTCGTCAAGGGTATGTACGGGTGGGTTCAAATTAACCTGGACAATGACGGGTAGAACTTGACATGTGACTTATGATATGTTGGCCTTCGTCAAGGTCATAAGAGCATGGGGCAAAAATCCACATCGGGAGTTTCAAAAGTACCGAAACTTGCTAGCGCTGCATACCATTTGGAGTGTGATGATTCTGGTAGGATTCCATCAGTTTTGTCACGCGTTGATATTTGGATCCCGATCCTACTGTGAGTATATGCTACTCCTCGGGAACTTTTTCACTTAATGATCAATGCTATAAACCTAGTAGGTGTCTAGAAAGGTGTTAGCGGGGCTACGCCCATAGGGAAAAGAGGTTACATAATTAAGGAACTTCGCGAAAGCGTTGGAAAACCTCCCTCGAAGTACCGACACTGGCCTGGCTGAACGGTTAAGCAAGTATTGTACTGTGAGATTGATCCTGACAAATTCTTCCTCTATGGTTTGAGGAGGAATTCGAGAGACAGTGGGAGCTATCCTGTTTAGATAAATTAAAAACCAATCTAAACTTGCAAGAGCATCATGCTAAGTGTTTTCTTCTCTCTCTCTTAATTGCAGCGACCCAGTGACCGCACCTTGGTTACATCTAGATAATTAAATGACTGAATCTGACTGTTATGACTGGCAATGGTCTGTCCAGATGTCCATTGCCCATGACAAGCTGGGACACCCCTTAACTAATCCAACCCCTGCCGTCTCAGGTCCAGTTTCCCCTGTCACGGATATTGATATCCGTAGGACATGGGAAGAAGACTGTGCGAAAGCCAACTGCCTCGTGTTAGCCTCAGTTGATGGTACATACCAGAGGCAGCACGAGAAGATGGACTTAGTTTCTATCTTCCTCCATAACAAAGATTTATATAGAGAGCAATCTCGTATCGTAAGATATGAGACCTCGAACGAATTGCTTCCAGCGAGGTTGGCTATCGGGTCATCTGTAGGGGGCAACGTCCTTACAGAGACCAGCTCTTTTGAGCTCACGGACCTGAAGACCGCGTTGAAGAACGGGTCAGATGATGACTTAGTTCAACAGTCTCTACCTACTACCCTGAAGAAAACCAGGGAAGTAGAAAGAAAGGGAAGGGCAGAAGTTTCGGTACTGGATGTAGTAAAAGCAGGACGTTCCTATTGTTACAGGAATGAACATGGGCAGAAGGATTGCAGGGCTCGAAAAGCCAGTAGCCAAAATTCGAAACATGTTGTGGCTTCGGCTTCGGGTGTGTTTGTAATAGAGAACTGTATGTCAGTTAACCCTACTTCCTGGGTATTGGATACCGGATCAGGATGTCATATCTGTAATTCGTTACAGGCTCTGAGAAACCGTAGGGTTATCAAGAAAGGTGATATGACTCTCAGGGTTGCTAACGGAATGAGCATGTATGCTGAATCCGTAAGGGAATATCATCTAGGTCTGACAACTGGGCAGATATTGATTCTGCGTGACTGT
Organism: Agapanthus africanus; assembly: GCA_030015575.1. NCBI lineage: Eukaryota > Viridiplantae > Streptophyta > Magnoliopsida > Asparagales > Amaryllidaceae > Agapanthus > Agapanthus africanus. The sequence goes on from JASDDO010000014.1 coordinate 384,617,934, forward strand.
TTTTATGTACCAGGTACGACTTGTAACATCATATATGTATCCTTACTTTCTAAGGAAGCATATGATTTTACTTTTGAAAGCGATGTAGTAAACATCCACCTAAATCATGTTCTGATTGGGTCAGGTACATTGAAAAATGGTATATACGTTTTGAATCAAGCTCAGGTCTTCAGTGTCCAGAACACACTTAAAAGAAAGTCTCCGGAATTAAATCAGGCTTTCTTATGGCATTGTAGACTGGGTCACATCAATGAGACACGGTTGACCAAGTTACATAAAGAAGGATACTTGGATCCGTTCGAGTACCAGTCTTATGCAACTTGTGAATCTTGTCTCATGGGAAAGATGACAAAGACTCTGTTCACTGGACACGGAGAAAGAGCGAGCGAGCTCTTGGGACTCATACACAGTGACGTGTGTGGTCCAATGTCTACACATGCGCGAAGTGGTTATTCATACTTCATTACTTTCACAGATGCTTTCTCTAGGTATGGGCAAGTCTTCTTGATGAAGCACAAATCCGAGGCCTTTGAGAAATTTCAGGAATATAAGAATGAAGTTGAAAAACAAACAGGCAAAAATATCGAGACACTGAGATCTGATCGAGGTGGTGAATACTTGAGTGCCGAGTTTCTGGGCTACTTAAAAGAGAATGGAATTCTCTCTCAGCTTACTCCTCCATACACACCACAACACAACGGTGTATCGGAAAGGCGGAATCGAACCCTATTGGATATGGTTCGTTCCATGATGAGTAAGGATGAGTTACCGCATCCTTCTGGGGTTATGCACTAGAATCAGCTGCATATTTGAACAAGGTACCCTCCAAGACTGTGCCTACCACACCATATCAGATGTGGTGTGGGAAGAAACCCTGTCTTAAGTATATGAAGATATGGGGATGTCCATCTTTTGTAAAAAAGCAGCATGCGGACAAGCTCGAGGCACGCTCAGTACTGTGTAAGTTTGTGGAATACCCAAAGAACTCCAGGGGGTATTTTTTCTATTACGCAGAGGAACAAAAGGTTTTTGTTTCTTGTCATGCCCACTTTCTGGAACATCAGTTTTTAGAAAAAGAAGCAAGTGGGAGCGTAGTAGAACTGGAAGAAATTCCAGAACCACAAGCTATTACTGAAAGCTTGGAAGAACCAGAAGTTTCAAGAGAACCGGACATCCCAGCGCCACTCCGCAGGAGTAGCAGGCAGTCTCATCCTCCCGAGAGATACTACGGTTTTCTCATTGACGGGGATAGAGAGGATTGCACAATGGATTATGGTGAGCCTACTAGCTTCCAGCAAGCCATTCAGAGCGGCGACTCGGTAAAATGGCTGGATGCAATGCGGACCGAGATGGAGTCCATGTACACCAACAAAGTTTGGACATTCGACTTTTCTCCAGAAGGGGTAAAACCCGTAGGCTGCAAATGGATCTTCAGAAAGAAGATTGGTGTAGATGGGCAGGTTGAGACCTATAAAGCTAGAGTTGTTGTAAAGGGTTTTCGTCAAAGACCTGGTTTGGACTATGACGGGACCTTTTCTCCAGTGGCTATGCTGAAATCCATTCGGATCCTTTTTGCCATTGCTGCTTTCCACGATTATGAAATCTGGCAGATGGACGTAAAGATGGCTTTCCTAAATGGAAATTTGGAAGAGTGCGTCTATATGGATCAGCCGGAGGGATTCATTCAGAGTGGGAGCAGCGATAAAGTGTGCAAGTTGCTCAAGTCCATCTATGGACTTATGCATGCATCGCGGAGTTGGAACATCTGCTTTGATGATACTGTCAAAGAATTCGACTTTATCAAAATCCAGATGAACCATGCATTTACAGTAAGATCGTAGGGAGAACTGTAGTATTCCTCGTCTTTTACGTGGATGACATTCTCCTAATAGGAAATGATATTCCTATGCTACTGTCAGTCAAAGGATTCTTGTCGCAGAGGTTCTCCATGAAGGACCTGGGCGATGCCAACTACATTCTAGGGATCCAGATCTATCGTGATAGATCTAAGAGGATGTTGGGACTTTTACAGTCAAGGTACATTGACACCATAATGAAAAGATTCAGTATGGAAGATTCCAAGCGCGGTAATTTACCGGCTTGTCACGGGATCACCCTCTCCAAAGAGATGTCTCCCAAGACTGATTTGGAAAGGGATCACATGTCTATTATACACTACGCTTCTGCAGTAGGCTCTATAATGTATGCGATGTTATGTACCAGACCAGATGTAGCATACGCATTGAGCGTTGTAAGCCGGTATCAGTCGAACCCAGGGGAGAAACACTGGATAGCGGTAAAGAACATTCTCAAGTACCTGAGAAGGACTAAGGAGATGTTCTTGGTGTATGGCGGAAAAGACTTCCAGCTCGAGGCCTTTGCTGACTCCAGCTTCCAGAGTGACAAGGATGACTCCATGTCCATGTCGGGTTATGTCTTTACCTTCAATGGAGGGGCGGTTTGCTGGAAGAGTTCCAAGCAGGAGACCGTTGCCGACTCAACTATGGAAGCGGAGTACATAGCTGCCTGCGATGCCGTAAAGGAAGCTGTCTGGATGAAGAAGTTCCTCACAGAACTTCAGGTGGTTCCTACCATTGTTGATCCAATACCGCTGTATTGCGACAACAACGGCGCTATAGCTTTAGCGAAGGAACCCAGGTCCCATCAGAAGTCCAGGCACATTTTGAGGCGGTACCACCTGATCAGGGAGATCGTAGATCGCCGGGAGATCGAGGTGATGAGAGTAAATACGGAGAACAACACTGCAGATCCACTCACGAAGGCCCTACCCCAGACTCAGTTCGAGCGGCTGATCGAGATGATAGGTCTTCGATACGCCAGTACATGGCCTTAGTGCAAGTGGGAGATTGTTAGTGTATATGCCCCAGAGGCCATTACTGTTTCATACTAGCTTGTATATTACTTGATGAAAGCTTGGGATATTCACAGTTGTATAGACAATCTTGCTCAAAATGGTAGTATGCTACTTGGTTTGTTTCTACTTCAATATGTGCATGTGTTTCTTTTAGCATATCGCTTATACATATTAGTAGAGCCCTTAGGATCTATGCTTGATTACCAGCGTTGTGATGGCAGTCATACTCGTAGGGGCTGGGTAATCCATAAGCACATCATTATACAGGTCCCTAGTCATAGGACTATCGAGACAGGGCATCGATACTCCGGAGTAGACTAGCGTATGCGCTTCTCGTCCCAGCGGGGGAGACGGTCTGTCCCACAGCCGTCAGTACGTCGTACTTGAGATAGTATGCTGGTGCTTGTTAGGTGTAGCGTCTTGAAAAGTCGTTTTGGTGTTTTCCTGAAAATCGGTGAAAATTCGGTATTTTTCCGAAAACCGTCTTTCGTTTTATTTTGCAGTTTAGGACTAATTATACCTAAAATGGATAGATAATTGCTTTTTTTTAGTATCTAATGAGTTACTTATGAAATTTTGGTCATATAAAAAATTTTCCCAATTTTTCAATTTTTTTATATTATTTTAAGCCGGTAAGAAAATACATTAAATTAGCGATAAATACAAATTTAAATAGGCTAAAATTAAGCTTTAAAATCATGTTAATTAAAATCTAGTTGTAACATAAATTTTTAGTAATTTATTTTAAGTTTTAGCTAATTTTTATTATGGAAAACGAAATTTATTGAATTTAAGCTTAAACTTGCAATTTTGGACTTAAATGGGGTCTTTTTGCAAAAAAAATTTTGTGCACTCTCACACACACATCCACACATCTCCTTGGCTGTCCCAAACTGCAGAAAATTCTCTCTCTCTCTTTTGTTTTAAAATTCTTTTGTTAGGGATGAATTGAGTTGAATGTGTATGCTTAAAATATTGTATGTTGAAGGTATGGTGCATTGACTTTGAGGGGAGTTGACCAAGACTTTTTTCCAACACCCACACCATCCCCTCTCCCTCATTTCTGGCCGAATTTCCAGCAGCCCCCCTTCATCTCCTTGTTCTTTTCATTTTCTTCAAAAAATTCATTAAGTTGCTTCAAAAATTCCAAATTTAAACCTTACAAAATAACCCCATTCTTCATCCCCTTTCTCTTTAACCTCTCTTGCTTGGAATCATGGTGCTAGGAGGCCATCATTGAGGCAAATTTCTTCTTACTAGATCCATAGGTTTGAGGTATAATTTCTACTCTTTTAATTTCTTATGGTTAAAATCCTTTAATTAAATTGTTTTAGTGTTAATTTAGTGCTATTTTCATTCTAGTTTTGTTTAAAGTTAATGGTTGAGTTAACTAGGGTTTCTTGAAACCATGTTTTAGTTAATTAAATCTAGTTAATTAATCTAGTGGTTTACTTAACCAACCTATATGGTTACTTTGCTTAAGTGACTTGATGTATTGGTAATCTAAGTTAACTTGTGTGAAATTTTCTTCGCTTTGCTAATTACCAAAATAAAGAAAAGGTTTGTGTATGGAATGTGGGTTTTGATGCTTGGAAAAGGGGTTAATTTAATTGTAGTGGCTTTCTAATGGTTTAAGTTGGATATTTGTGTGATAATATGTGCACTTTGTCGCAAATTGTCGATGTTTGCACCAAATTTGCAAACTTCTAGCTTACTAGGTTTTTATTATATTATTGTGGCGAATTAATTGCGGTATCTAGATTATATTTTTGGCATATCCTATGACATTTAGGATGTGTGAGTGCGGATTTTTGGGAGATCGGGTTTTAGTTTTGCCGGGCGACCAAATCGGCGATTTTTGGCATTTTTTGCGATTTTCGCATGTGTTCCGCGCACCTTGTGCACGTTGTACCTAGATTGTGAACGTTAGTATTTTCGTTAGGAAATTGCGTCGTTCTTGATTTGTAACCTTATGTCTTGTATTGATGTAAATTCCAGGTTCGGTCGCGGAGGCTTCGGATGGGGCACGAAAAGGGGAAGCGGTGATCGGACGTAGCTAGCTGAGGATTTCTGTGAGTAGATGTAACATCTACGGGGGACTATCGTTGGATGGCGCAAGTCGCCCGATAGTTATAGTACCTTAAAAAGATTCTTAGCAATGTTAGTAATTAGGGGTGTAATACTTGTATGATTATTTGCCACATTCATGTCCTATATTGACATACATATACGAACCCATTCTATAGGACACCTGCACCATTGCCAGGGTTTTTATATGCTGCACGAGCACTATTCATGCTTACACACACGCCCTGGTAATTGCCATGCCACCACACTAGATAACCTTTAAATTGAAACCTTTTACTATAATTGACACTTAAACATGTGCTATTGCCTTTAATTCCTTAAAATGAAATCGTAGGATTGCTATTCATGTGCATGTACCTCATCATATTATTTGTTCATGCCTAGTCTATTAATCATACATCGCAACTTGATTATTGATACCATATGCATTCATTATCATTGACATATGCACTTATGAGAATTTCTTGAGATTTTATGATATTTCTGGATTTCGGGGGAAAGCCGCAAAATTTCTAAACTTATTATATTTTTAAAATATGTAAATTGCGGTTTTCTAGTGATGTATGTGTCGTCCACCATGAGTTTGCTGTGGTTTTCGAGACCCGTTTCGAGGAGTTGGATGAACCGTCTCGGGTACATGGTGGGCCCGGTATGGTACCCCGGGGCAAGATGAATGTGGTGTTGACGTTGAGCCTGGCAGGGGACGGATTACCTACCGGTGACTGTTTGGCACGGCGGATATCCAGAGGATACCGACCGTGGCCGCGAGATGATGAGATTTTGATATTGAGCTGGGTCAGCCGGATGGCTGAGGCCAGAGATACTATGACATGGATATATGAGATTTGTGATTGTTTTGAAGTGTCGTTGCTGGACACAGGTTCTGGTTGATTCTATTGGTATTGTGCTGGTATTTCAAAAGAGATTCTTAAAGGGAAAAAACATGATTTCTTATACTTACACATTCAGATCACGAGTTGATTCGCATTGCATTCGTACCTGCTAGCATATTCATATTGCATACCTACCAGCTATTATGTCCTGCCTTACCTGTAATTTAGATGCTAGGATACTTGTGTGCATGCTTCGATAGCCTGTGTAGATGTTATTTATTACTCACGAGTTGGCAACTCACCCTCGTTGTGCCACAGCCTTTTGCAGGTCCGCTCCGTCGGCACAGTAGCGGCGGGCGCACCGCTTCTTTTGCCTCTTTTGCCTGGACTCGAGGTTTTGCTCGTAGGTGGGTTATATCATTATTTTTGTACCACCTTGTATATTCTTTGTATCTAGAGTACTCCATCTACTGTACCAACCAGTATTATTGTATATTGACCTAAAGATGAGACTGTGAGTTTTGTGGACTTTTATGCAGTATTTTGGGGTCGAGCTCACTTGAGTCGACATGCTGTTTTTCTTATGCTGCATTATGATTATTTCGCATGTTGTTGCTTTATATTGCGTGGGATTTGTGACCGCCTTGTGGCGAAGAGCTAGCTCCCGCTTGGGGATGCCTTATTTATTGGATTCATATATATTCTTGTTGTACCCATTTTGGGGGCCAGTATTTACAAAGGAGACTCTGCCGAAATTTTCGGAAAAATTGGTATTGTTTTGAAAAAGGGTTTTATATGACTTATTTGATAAACTCGCTTTCAATTGATTGGGTTTTCTTCACTCTTTTGCTTATTTGGTTTTGGTTTCTGGGCTTTGGCTTACTTATTTTACGGATGTCTTGAAACGTTTCGTAACTTAAGTGCCAGTCACGTTCCGTACCCTGCGGGTCGTGACAAAGTTGGTATCAGAGCGATAGGTTTTACCTTTTTGAGTGTAGGATGACCCTTGGTAGATGGAGTAAGTGACATAAGTAGGGTAACGTACCGTGCGTATGTCCGCGGCATACTTGCGATACGGTACTCCGCCGAAGTGACTTTAGGATATACTTGCTTGAAATTCCTTCTTCAATTCCGTGTATCCTATGATTCTACTGCACCATTCTTATTGTCCTGTTCCTGTACCAGTCACTATGCGGCCGAAGGCTACGAGGGTACAAAAGGCTGCCGCCCGAGACGAGATTCGAGCTGGCTCGTCCGAGACTAGGACTGAGCAGGGTGGTATGCCTACGCAGCAGGGACAGACCGATCCACCTTCCTCAGGCCGTATGGATAGGCTCGAGACTGGTATGGAGGAGTTGCGACATATGATGGGGGTATGCAGGAGCTACGTCAGATGGTAAGATCCCTAGTTGCAGCCAGTCGTACACCGAGACCGGACGACGTACCTACTACATCACAGACGACCATGATACCTGCTCCTACTACTGCCACTGTGACCATCCCGGTTTCACTACAGGATTTCATGAGGCTGAGACCTCCAGTATTCACCGGCACCGAGGCAGCGGAGGACCCACAGACGTTCCTTGACAGTTTAGCCAGGATCTGCCGTTCGCTGAGATGTTCGGATGATCGATGGGTAGAGCTTGCGAGTTTCCGACTAGAGGGTCTTGCGCAGACATGGTGGGAGTCAGTCTTGAGAGGTCGAGCTGCAGGTCTACCGCCTATGACTTGGGCCGAGTTTACAGCGGTCTTTCTAGCTCATTTCCTCCCAGAGAGCGTTCGTGACGCCAGAGCTCGTAGTTCGAGGCCTTAGTCAAGACACCTGGGATGACGGTGTCTGAGTATGACATCCAGTTTACACAGTTATCCCGATATGCTCAATATTTGGTGGATACCGAAGAGAAGATGGTGAAGAGGTTCGTACAGGGACTTGATGCCCAGCTATATCTTGCCATTTGCGCCCAGCACTATGACACTTATTCAGCTGCTATGGATACGGCATTACGGATGGAGGCACGCATATCACAGACTTCGGCCGTTTCTGGGCCGAAGAGGATTCTCACCGATGTACCGTCTCAGAGGCAGCGCGCCAGATTCTTCCCAAGAGATAGGCCGGGCAGAGGATTTGGACGGGGACAGTTATATGGTTCTTATCCCCAGGGGCAGCAGCTGTCGCCAGGGTGTTTTGGGTGCGGGAGTCCGCACCATCTTGTCAGAGACTGTCCGGTGAGACGATAGGGAGCAGCGACAGTTCCGCATGTGACCCTACCACCATCACCACCCCCTCCTCAGAGAGCCCTACTTCCTACCATAGGCGATGCTCCACGCCAGTTAGGTGCACCCAGAGGCCATGGACGCGTCGGTCCTGTTCAGAGAGGACGAGGAGGTAGAGGCCGAGGTCGAGGTCAGCCCGCTATCGTTGGAGGACAGGCCCGAGTATTTGCTTTGACACCGCAGGATGCGCAGGCATCCAATGCCGTTGTGACAGGTACCTTGCCAGTTTGTTCTTTCGCGCCCGGGTATTATTTGACTCAGGTTCCACACATTCGTACGTCTCTACACACATTGCACCGATGTTGGGCTGTGAGTCATCGTCGTTAGGTCATCCGCTTGTTGTTGTTACTCCGGTAGGCGAGTCGTTTGTCGCTCGTTTTGTATTTCGATTGTGTTCCGTTCGTATTGGGGAGAGGGATTCATTAGTTGATTTGATTCTCCTCGATATGTTGGACTTTGATGTGCTTCTGGGCATGGATTGGCTAGCCACCTGTTATGCTTCGGTGGACTGCCGTCAGAAGGCAGTCAGATTTAGCTTTCCGGGGGAGCCAGTCCTTGTTATTCAGGGAGACCGCAGCGTCACCCTTCCCAGCTTGATTTCGTCTCTTCGCGCTGGTCAGCTCTTGCGGAAGGGATGTCAGGGATTCTTAGCGTATATTTGTGATACTCGAGCTGCAGAGGTTCCGTTAGACCGGGTCCCGGTTGTTTGTGAGTTCCCTGATGTTTTCCCTGATGAGCTACCTGGGCTACCACCTGAGCGCGATGTTGAGTTCTGCATCGATTTGATTCCCGGCACGGGGCCTATTTCTATACCGCCTTATCGGATGGCCCCGGCAGAGCTTCGAGAGCTGAAGGATCAGTTGCAGGATTTGTTAGATAAGGGGCTTATTCGACCTAGTGTTTCTCCGTGGGGTGCTCCGGTCCTGTTTCTCAAGAAGAAGGATGGAGGTTTGCGCTTATGTATCGACTACCGCCAGGTGAACAAAGTTACCGTTCGGAACAGATATCCGTTGCCACGCATTGATGATTTGTTCGACCAGCTCCAGGGCGCGGGTTATTTTTCGAGGATCGGCTTGCGATCAGGATACCATCAGCTGCGAGTTCGACAGGAGGATATACCGAGGACAGCTTTCCTCACGCGCTACGGCCACTACGAGTTTTTGGTGATGTCGTTCGGACTCACCAACGCCCCAGCAGCATTCATGGATTTGATGAACCGTACATTCAGGCCGTATCTTGACTTGTTCATCATCGTGTTTATCGACGATATCTTGGTGTACTCCCGGAGCAGAGAGTAGCACGAGCAGCACTTGCAGATTACGTTACAGACTCTGAGGGAGCACTAGCTGTTCGCAAAGTTCTCCAAGTGTGCATTCTGGCTGGACAGCGTCGGATTCTTGGGTCACGTGGTTACAAAAGACGGCATATGTGTGGACCCGAAGAAGATTGAGGCTGTTCAGCAGTGGCCCCGACCTACATCGGTTTCTGAGATCCGTAGTTTTCTAGGCCTGGCGGGCTACTACAGGCGTTTTGTTCAGGACTTCTCCCGTATAGCTGCACCGTTGACCGGTTTGACCCGGAAGGGAGTTCCTTTCGTCTGGACGGAGGAGTGGGAGCGCAGTTTTCAGCAGCTGCGGACATGTTTGACTACGGCGCTGGTATTATCTTTGCCTTCAGGATCAGGCGGATTTGTGGTCTACTGTGATGCTTCGCGAGTGGGATTAGGATGCGTATTGATGCAGCATGGCCGGGTGATCGCATATGCTTCTCGGCAGTTGAAGAAGCATGAACAGAACTACCCCACTCACGATTTGGAGATGGCTGCAGTGGTCTTTGCATTGAAGATTTGGCGACATTACCTATATGGCGAGTCGTGCCAAATATTCACAGACCACAAGAGCTTAAAATACATATTCAGCAGCGAGACCTGAACCTCAGACAGCGTCGTTGGATGGAGTTGGTGAAAGACTATGACTGCGAGATCTTATATCACCCAGGCAAGGCGAATGTGGTGGCAGATGCGTTGAGTAGGAGGCCCGGGGGTAGTCTATCCTTTTTTGCGCAGTGCAGAGGAAGTCGTCAGCAGATTGGCAGATTTTATGCGACAACCGAATTGAGTTCAAGTTCACTCAGACAGGGGGACAGCTCGCGCATGTTCGTGCACGCCCACAGTTGCTTGAGCGTATATATGAGGCACAGCGCAGTGACGACCGTTGCTCAGAGATCATGGCACAGATGGGACATGGAAGATTTTCCGAGTTAGTGATTGACGATCAGGGGATTTTACGCTATGGATCTAGACTGTGCGTACCAGATGCTGATGGATTACGGCGCGACATTCTTGAGGAGGCACACCGATCAGTGTATAGTGTCCACCCCGGTTCCACCAAGATGTACCACGATATGAGGGAGACCTACTGGTGGGACGGGATGAAGAGGGACATTGCGGAGTTTGTATCGAGATGCCTGACTTGTCAGCAAGTCAAGGCCGAGCACCAGAGGCCCGCAGGAGAGCTACAGCCGTTACCTATTCCAGAGTGGAAATAGGAGCAGATTTCGATGGACTTCGTTGTGGGTCTACCCAGGACCAGTCGATGGTACGACTCCATCTGGGTGATCGTAGATCGATTGACGAAGGCGGCTCACTTCCTGCCAGTGAAGACCACTTTCAGCTTCGCTCAGTATGCTTAGCTCTACATTGACGAGATCGTGCGACTACATGGCGTACCGACTTGTATCGTGTCAGATCGAGGCACTTAGTTTACCAGCCGACTATGGCAGAGACTTCAGGAGGCTTTGGGCACTCGTTTGAGCTTCAGCACAGCGTTTCATCCGCAGACCGACGGACAGTCAGAGCGGACCATTCAGACTCTCGAGGACATGCTCAGAGCGTGCATTTTAGACTTCGGCGGTAGCTAGGATCGTCATTTACCTGTAGTAGAGTTCTCCTACAACAACAGCTTCCAGGATACTATTCAGATGGCACCTTTCGATGCATTGTATGGGAGGAGATGCAGATCGCCTGTCTGTTGGACAGAGCTCAGCGAGAGCAGTATTTTGGGGCCGCAGCTTGTGGAGGAGACGACAGCGAAAATACAGTTGATCCGAGACCGGATGAGGGCAGCTCAGAGCAGACAGAAATCGTATGCAGACAAGCGCCGTCGCAGGTTAGAGTTCGCAGTTGGCGATCATGTTTTTCTGAGGGTCTCTCCGATGAAGGGAGTGATGCGTTTTGGGCGAAAGGGGAAGCTTAGCCCTAGATTCGTAGGTCCCTTCGAGATCCTCGAGCGTGTCGGCGCTGTTGCATATCGTTTGGCTCTTCCTCCCAGCTTTCCCGATGTTCACCCCGTCTTCCATGTTTCGATGCTCCGCAAGTACCTTCACGACCCTTCCCATGCGATTCAGCACCCGACAGTCCAGCTAGAGCACGACCTTTCTTTTTCAGAGCAGCCGGTGGCCATCCTGGATCGGCAGGTGAAGAAGTTGAGATTGAAGATTATACCAACCGTCAAGGTCCTTTGGCGTAGCCCGAGCAGCGAGGAGGTTACTTGGGAGACCGAGGGCGAGATGAGGAAGAAATATCCCCATCTCTTTGAAGGTACGCGTAGTTATATTTTTAAATTCGGGGACCGAATTTCTTTAAGGGGGGAGATTGTAGCGTCTTGAAAAGTCATTTTGTTGTTTTCCTGAAAATCGGTGAAAATTCGGTATTTTTCCGAAAACCGTCTTTCGTGTTATTTTGCAGTTTAGGACTAATTATACCTAAAATGGATAGGTAATTGCTTGTTTTTAGTATCTAATGAGTTACTTATGAAATTTTGGTCATTTAAAAAATTTTCCCTATTTTTCAATTTTTTTTATATTATTTTAAGCCGGTAATAAAATACATTAAATTAGCGATAAATACAAATTTAAATGGGCTAAAATTAAGCTTTAAAATCATGTTAATTAAAATCTAGTTGTAACATAAATTTTTAGTAATTTATTTTAAGTTTTAGCTAATTTTTATTACGGAAAACGAAATTTATTGAATTTAAGCTTAAACTTGCAATTTTGGACTTATATGGGGTCTTTTTGCAAAAAAAATTTTGTGCACTCTCACACACACATCCTCACATCTCCTTGGCTGTCCCAAACTACAGAAAATTCCCTCTCTCTCTTTTGTTTTAAAATTCTTTTGTTAGGGATGAATTGAGTTGAATGTGTATGCTTAAAATATTGTATGTTGAAGGTATGGTGCATTGACTCTGAGGGGAGTTGACCAAGACTTTTTTCCCACACCCACACCATCCCCTCTCCCTCATTTCTAGCCGAATTTCCAGCAGCCCCCCTTCATATCCTTGTTTTTTTCATTTTCTTCAAAAAATTCATTAAGTTGCTTCAAAAATTCCAAATTTAAACCTCACAAAATAACCCCATTCTTCATCCCCTTTCTCTTTAACCTATCTTGCTTGGAATCATGGTGCTAGGAGGCCATCATTGAGGCAAATTTCTTCTTACTAGATCCATAGGTTTGAGGTATAATTTCTACTCTTTTAATTTCTTATGGTTAAAATCCTTTAATTAAATTGTTTTAGTGTTAATTTAGTGCTATTTTCATTCTAGTTTTGTTTAAAGTTAATGGTTGAGTTAACTAGGGTTTCTTGAAACCATGTTTTAGTAAATTAAATCTAGTTAATTAATCTAGTGGTTTACTTAACCAACCTATATGGTTACTTTGCTTAAGTGACTTGATGTATTGGTAATCTAAGTTAACTTGTGTGAAATTTTCTTTGCTTTGCTAATTACCAAAATAAAGAAAAGGTTTGTGTATGGAATGTGGGTTTTGATGCATGGAAAAGGGGTTAATTTAATTGTAGTGGCTTTCTAATGGTTTAAGTTGGATATTTGTGTGATAATATGTGCACTTTGTCGCAAATTGTCGATGTTTGCACCAAATTTGCAAACTTCTAGCTTACTAGGTTTTTATTATATTATTGTGGCGAATTAATTGCGGTATCTAGATTATATTTTTGGCATCTCCTATGACATTTAGGATGTGTGAGTGCGGATTTTTGGGTGATCGGGTTTTAATTTTGCCGGGCGACCAAATCGACGATTTTTTGCAGTTTTTGCGATTTTCGCGTGTGTTCCGCGCACCTTGTGCACGTTGTACCTAGCTTGTGAACGTTAGTATTTTCGTTAGGGAATTGCGTCGTTCTTGATTTGTAACCTTATATCTTGTATTGATGTAAATTCCAGGTTCGGTCGCGGAGGCTTCGGATGTGGCACGAAAAGGGGAAGCGGTGATCGGACGTAGCTAGCTGAGGATTTCTGTGAGTAGATGTAACATCTACGGGGGACTATCGTTGGATGGCGCAAGTCGCCCGATAGTTTTAGTACCTTAAAAAGATTCTTAGCAATGTTAGTAATTAGGGGTGTAATACTTGTATGATTATTTGCCACATTCATGCCCTATATTGACATACATATACGAACCCATTCTATAGGACACCTGCACCATTGCCAGGGTTTTTATATGCAGCACGAGCACTATTCATGCTTACACACACACCCTGGTAATTGCCATGCCCCCACACTAGATAACCTTTAAATTGAAACCTTTTACTATAATTGACACTTAAACATGTGTTATTGCCTTTAATTCCTTAAAATGAAATCGTAGGATTGCTATTCATGTGCATGTACCTCACCATATTATTTGTTCATGCCTAGTCTATTAATCACACATCGCAACTTGATTATTGATACCATATGCATTCATTATCATTGACATATGCACTTATGAGAATTTCTTGAGATTTTATGATATTTCTGGATTTCGGTGGACAGCCGCAAAATTTCTAAACTTATTATATTTTTAAAATATGTAAATTGCGGTTTTCTAGTGATGTATGTATCGTCCACCATGAGTTTGTTGTGGTTTTTGAGACCCGTTTCGAGGAGTTGGATGGACCGTCTCGTGTACATGGTGGGCCCGGTATGGTACCCCGGGGCAAGATGAATGTGGTGTTGACGTTGAGCCTGGCAGGGGACGGATTACCTACCGGTGACTGTTTGGCACGGCGGATATCCAGAGGATACCGACCATGGCCGCGAGATGATGAGATTTTGATATTGAGCTGGGTCAGCCGGATGGCTGAGGCCAGAGATACTATGACATGGATATATGAGATTTGTGATAGTTTTGAGGTGTCGTTGCTGGACACAGGTTCTGGTTGATTCTATTGGTATTGTGCTGGTATTTCAAAAGAGATTCTTAAAGGGAAAAAACATGATTTCATATACTTACACATTCAGATCACGAGTTGATTCGCATTGCATTCATACCTGCTAGCATATTCATATTGCATACCTACCTGCTATTATGTCCTGTCTTACCTGTAATTTAGATGCTAGGATACTTGTGTGCATGCTTCGATAGCTTGTGTAGATGTTATTTATTACTCACGAGTTGGCAACTCACCCCCGTTGTGCCACAGCCTTTTGCAGGTCCGCTCCGTCGGCACAGTAGCGGCGGGCGCACAGCTTCTTTTGCCTCTTTTGCCTGGACTCGAGGTTTTGCTCTTAGGTGGGTTATATCATTATTTTTGTACCACCATGCATATTCTTTGTATCTAGAGTACTCCATCTACTGTACCTACCAGTATTATTGTATATTGACCTAAAGATGAGACTGTGAGGTTTGTGGACTTTTATGCTGTATTTTGGGGTCGAGCTCACTTGAGTCGACATGCTGTTTTTCTTATGCTTCATTATGATTATTTCGCATGTTGTTGCTTTATATTGCGTGGGATTTATGACCGCCTTGTGGCGAAGAGCTAGCTCCCGCTTGGGGAGCCTTATTTGTTGGATTCATATATATTCTTGTTGTACCCATTTTGGGGGCCAGTATTTACAAAGGAGACTCTGCCGAAATTTTCGGAAAAATTGGTATTGTTTTTTAAAAGGGTTTTATATGACTTATTTGATAAACTCGCTTTCAATTGATTGGGTTTTCTTCACTCTTTTGCTTATTTGGTTTTGGTTTCTGGGCTTTGGCTTACTTATTTTACGGATGTCTTGAGACGTTTCGTAACTTAAGTGCCAGTCACGTTCCGTACCCTGCGGGTCATGACATTAGGTTACGAGTACACTGGACAGGACTCGTCTGGAACTGTTGGTTGGTATTACACCTATCGTCAGTTATCAGTTCCCGGGTGACATGAGTGCAGCTTAGTCCGCTGACTTGACACTGTCACTTCGCCTCGAGTGTGTTCCCACTGTACTTAGATTACTACCCTACCACGGCTCAAAGGAGTCGTGCAAAAAGGTAGTAGTTGGGTGCAATCCCGAAGCATTTGGAGGCAGTGACGGTTAGACAGGATTCGTCTCTCCCGGTATTGGGGGTTGACATCGCGCTGTGTCTAGGAGAGCCATTACACAAGTAGTCCCTGGCCAAGGCAAGCGAGATATACTGGTAGGTTTCCAGTGTTATCTGAGGGTGTTCTGGGCTACACTTCGACACGACTTGTACCGCTATTAGGGGACTGAAGTTCACCGCCCATAGGCCCGCCATGCGATGTATCAGACGAACAGACCGGACTGTACGGAGATTGTCACATACAAGCTCAGTAGGAGATCGGATGGGTTTACCTCATCGGCCTTCTTATCGAAATCTACTTGTGGACCTTTACATACAGCTAGTGCCGCTTGCGGTCTGTGGTTAAACCCACTGCCAGCGTAGTGTCGAGTCTTTAGAGTCCCATACAGAGAGTTTCCCTGCACTGAGCGAAACTTGTAAAGGCCGTATGGTTTTACGGCAGGGCTACGATCACTTACGTGCACTTGTGTGTGTATGATGTTCGGGCAGGCCGTACTAGTTGGCTTTGGTTTAAGCTAGATCCTAGTATTGGACGGATGGATTTGTTTTGTCTTCTGTGCATTCGCATTCTACGGAATGCGGATGCGGGTGTGTATTTATAGTTTTGAGGTGCGATAAAGGAGGAGGTGCCCCATTAGGGTTTTGGCAGTTGGTTCGGCCAAAACCGTAATGTGGCAGACTCATTAGGGTTTTGATAATTCGTTTGGTCAAAAACATTATGAGCCGGAGACATTGTTTACTAATCCTTTTAGTGATAGTTTAGTGATGGTTTATCGCATTGACCATTTGACCACCTAGACCTCTCTTGACTTTGTTGACTCGTTGACCGTAGTTGACCATTGACCTCCAACAGAGGTCTACACTCTTCTTTGATTTTCTTTTTCTTTTTGGATTATGAAAATGGTCAATTCAATTAGTAGCCATCAACTTTATCATGATAAGATTAGTAATGATGATAGTGTGTATTATTGCAACCATGGTTCATTTTCTTTACACAACAATTTTCATTTCTTCATTCTCATTCTCTCTTGAAGTGAGAAGAAAAGAAAAGCTCCATGGTTGCTAGAGTTTCTCCTTCATCTTCCCCCTCTTGATAAAATCTTTTGATCTCATGTGTTGAGAGAAAAAGAATCCACATAGACAAACACTTCCATCTTTCTCATCTACACAACCTAGGGCATCTATATTAGCGATCTCGTTCCCCTAGTTGCCTCGGCTTGAGGAAGAGCTCGGTGTACAACTCTCGGGTGGATCGCCTTCGACTCAAGGAGGCCGCGGAGGTGACCTAGATCCGGATCATTCCTTGGAGGTTGGCCGGACGAGCGGGACAGCGGAATTAAGACCCGAAGGACCGGTTTCGTGAGGTATATTTTCTACGGCATAGTAGTTAAAGCCTTTTCTAGTTTGCTAGTTTCTAGTTTAGCCAAGATCCGGCTTTTAGTCCATATTGCCTTGCGCCAAAATTATTGTTTTTCGCCGTTTCCGCCTCCCCGTATGAACCGGGGTGAGCAACGTGGACTTACAAGTGTTTGGTAGCTGCTGGGTTTTCATTTGTTGCATAAGATAGATGAGTTAGTTTGGGACAGTCGTATTATCATTTGACCAAAGTCAGGGGTATGTACGGATGGGTTCAAATTGACAAGATAATGACGAGTAGAACTTGATATGTGACTTATGACATTTTGACCAAAGCTAAGGTCATAAGAGCATGGAGCAAAAACCTATTTCGGGAATTTCTAAAGAAACTGAAATTTGCAAAGAGATGCATACTATTTGGAGTTTGATGAATGTTGGTAGGATTCCTTCAACATTATCATACGATGATATTTGGATCCCGATCCTACTATGAGTATATGCTACTCATCAGGATATTCGTCACTTAACGATCAATGCTATAAACCAAGTAGGTGTCAAGAAAGGTGTCTGCGGGCCCCAAGAGAAAAGAGGTTATTTAATTAAGGAACTTCGCGAAAGCGTTGGAAAACCTTCCTCAAAGTACCGACACCAGCCTGGCCGAACGGTTAAGCAAGTATTGTACAGAGAGAATAGTCCTGGCTAGTTCTTCTTTTATGGTTTGAGGAAGGATTCGAGAAACAGTTGGATCCATCCAGTTTAGATAAATTAAAAACCATTCTAAACTTGTAAGAGCATCATGCTAAAGAGTTTTCTTCTCTCTCTCCTAATTGCAGCGACCCAGAAAATGACTGGACTTAAGTTACTTTTAGAGAAAAATATACTGACAGGGCCAAACTACAAAGATTGGCTGCGGAATGTCAAAATGGCTTTGACCTATGACAAATTGGTGTACGTCCTCACCGTTAAGGCACCTGCTGTCCCTGGTCCCAAATCCAGTAATGCGGATAAGGAAATCCGCAAAACCTGGGATTTCGATTGCGCAAAAGCCAAGTGCATCGTGCTTGCCTCGATGAACAATGAACATCAGAGGAGTTACGAGGATATGGAACTAGATGCCATATTTCTCCATACAAAGGAACTTTATGGAAAGCAATCTCGTATAGCAAGATACGAGACCTCTAAGAACATGTTTCGAGCGAGGTTGGCTGTCGGATCATCGGTGGGAGAACATGTCCTAAAGATGATTGGCTATATAGAAGAGCTCGCAGACCTTGGGATGACTTTGGATAATGAGCTCTATACAGACCTTATTCTCCAGTCCCTTCCTTCCACCTACGCCCAGTTTATTCTGAACTTCAACATTCAAAGAAAAGAAGTTGAACTTCCGGAACTCCTTAACATGTTGAGGAGTGTAGAGGGCACCTTGCAGAAAGCAAGGGAAACACCAGCTATGTTTGTTAGCGGTGCTTCTTCTTTCGGGTCCAAGGCTAGGGGCCAAAGGAAGGAAAAAGAAGGCCGCCACCAAACCTAGAGGAGGTGTAAGTAAGGTGGGAGGGAAGGGAAAGAAAAAGTTTGCGGTACCGATAGTGTCCCAGGATGAGTGCTTCCATTGTCACAGGAAAGGGCACTGGAAAAAGGATTGCAAGGCGTGGAACGCCAAGAACAAGGAACTGAAGCAAGCTGTGGCTTCGACTTCAGGTGTGTTTGTTATTGAGAATTGTCTGTCAATCAACTCTACTTCCTGGGTATTGGATACCGGATCAGGATCTCATATTTACAATTCATTGCAGGCACTGAGAAACCGTAGAGTGCTGAAGTATGGTGATATGACCCTGATGGTTGCTAACGGAGCTAGCGTGGGAGCTGCGTCCGTAGGGGATTATCACCTGGGATTGACGAGTGGACACATTTTGGTTTTACATAACTGTTTTTGTGTACCCAGCTTAACATATAATATTATATCTGTTTCCTTGTTATCAAATAAAGGTTATGATTTCATGTTTGTAAGTGATGTTGTTAACATCCACCTTAATCATAGTTTGATTGGGTCCGGTACACTAGATTACGGTATATATGTCTTAAACCAACTCCAAATTTTCAATGTCAAGAACACACTAAAAAGAAAGTCTTCAGATTTAAATAAAGCTTTCTTATAACATTGTAGACTGGGTCACATCAATAAGAGAAGGTTGACTAAGTTACATAGAGAAGGATATTTGGACTCGTTTGAATATCAAACTTTTGCCACTTGTCAATCTTGTCTCAAAGTGAAGATGACAAAGACTCCATTTACTGGACATGGAGTAAGAGCGAGCGAGCTCTTAGGACTCATACACAGCGATGTATGTGGTCCAATGTCTACACATGCAAGAGGTGGTTTTTCTTATTTCATTACTTTCACGGATGATTACTCAAGGTACGGATTCATTTATCTGATAAAACATAAATCCGAGGCTTTTAAGAAATTCTAAGAGTATAAGAATGAAGTAGAAAACCAAACCGGCATAAGTATCAAGACACTAAGATCTAATCGAGGTGGTGAATACTTGAGTGCCGAGTTCCTAGGTTACCTAAAAGAGAAAGGAATTCTCTCCCAGCTTACTCCTCCATACAGACCACAGCAAAACGGTGTATCGGAGAGACGGAATCGAACTTTATTGGATATGGTACGTTCCATGATGAGTAATGCTGAGTTACCGCGATCTTTTTGGGGTTATGCCCTAGATTCAGCGGCATATCTTCTGAACAGGGCTCCTACCAAGACTGTGCCTACCACCCCTTATCAGATGTGGAGTGGGAAGAAACCCCATCTTCAGCATATGAAAATTTGGGGATGTCCAGCTTTTGTTAAAAAGCAGCATGTGGACAAGCTCGAGGCATGATCAGTAAAGTGTAAGCATGTGGGATATCCAAATAACTCGAAGGGATATTATTTATATTACGCAGAGGAACAAAAGGTTTTTGTTTCTCGTAATGCCCATTTTCTAGAACAACAGTTTTTAGAAAAGGAAATAAGTGGGAGCGAAATAGAACTGGAAGAAATTCCAGAACCACAAACTGCTACTGAAAGTTTGGTAGAACCAGTAGTTCAAGAAGAACAGGACATTCCCGCACCCTTCCCCGGGAGTAGTAGGCCGTCTCATCCGCCTGAGAAATACTACGGTTTTCTCATAGATGGGGATAAAGAGGATTGCATCATAGATGATGATGAACCTACTAGCTTCTAGCAGGCCATCCAGAGCGGCGACTCGGTACGATGGCTAGATGCAATGCGGACCGAAATAGAGTCTATGTACACCAAAAAAATATGGACTTTGGACTTTGCTCCGGATGGGGTAAAACCCATAGGACGCAAATGTAGGGTTACTAGGCACACTAACAAGGCTTTACAAGGCATCGACCATGCCATAATTAAAATTTTATGTGCCGCACAACCCTAAGCAAGATCGTTAACTAGAGTTTAGGCGAAACTAATGGCAAGTAAACGACTTTACACTAAAGGGAACGCGATATACAACCTTTGTAGATCAGTCCTCCACTTCATTTGCTCCTTGTTGAAGTCCCTTCGCTGCGATCAAGGTTCTCCCGGGCTCTTGCATGGCTTTACGACGCGAAGGATGCGACCTTGCTTGAAGTCTCCGAGGCCGAAGATGATCTACGTCGAGCGAATTCCGACTCAAGCTCCTACTTCACTAACTTGAGAATTAGTGAAGCAAACACCCTATACTAAAAGGCTAGTTGTTAGTTATATGTATGCCCTAGAGGCCATTACTATACATAGGATGTATATTGTAGTGGATGCTTTGACATATATAGGGATGACTTTCTTGCTCGATATGATAGTATGCTATCTGGTTACTCTTTACCTTAACGTGTACACTGATTGTCTCTCTGTTACATGTTGGTAAGGCCCTTAGGATGTGTACTTGTGTCGCGACCCGAAAGAGCACGTGACTGGCCCTTGAACCATATGAAGTCTATAGAACTCCATCTGATCCAAGTAGGCCGAAAACCCATAAATCTAAAACCATTTTAAGGATAAATAAACTACAAGCAATATACTATACAACGCCGAATGACGAGGATCAAAATTCAAAAGAAACCCAGATAAGCATGAAAACTGTAACAATACTAAGCGCGACTCTAGGGTCAAAAAAAATACATCACTAATGTCTGAGTCTGAAACAATATACAAGTTTTGGTTGATGGAAATTCTAGATACAATGAATAATACAAGTACAATGGTGGTTCTTGATGCAAAAGAATCCACCTACCAAATGCAATTCACCCGCAAGGAAGCAGTGTGCCAGAAATGCCGCAATGGAACCTGTACGGCAAAACCTGCAAGAACTGTGGCACAACGGGGGTGAGTTTCCAACTCGTGAATAGAAATATCTACAAGCAAAAACCGAATGCAAGACATAAACCTAGGTCAAACAATCAGTAAAATAAACCACAAGAGTACGTCTGAAGCATGATCAAGTGGCAATGTAACATCTAAGCATGTATGTAGTGCCAAGTATTCAGGTAATAACATGTCATCAGTATAAGGTATGTCTGCATAAAGTATGATCAATATAAATCCAGTCTGTATGTGATCAAGTCTGTATAAACGTGGAACCCGTCCACCTATGATCCAATGACAATAAACGTGGAACACGTCCACCCGTCACCCAATGACAATAAACGTGGAACCCGTCCACCCATCACCCAATGAAAATAAACATCATGTATGTAAATATGAGGATATAATCAAATCATGGAAAACATCATGAAACCCGTGCCTAGCATCGATACGTAAATCCTCATCTATCGGGCTCCGTCAGTCCGGATCAGCCCACGGGTTATGTCTGCGGAATCGGCCCTCAGCCCCGGCAGTACGCCCATATCCATCTATCGACTTTGGTCAGTATCGTCTGGATAACTGCCATGTCCAACCAATCACCAGTAGGTAGTAGTCCCTCTGCCAGGCTCACCGTCTACTACACAGCGAAACCGTTCTCGCCCCGGGGTACCATACCGGGTCCACCATGTACCCGCAATCGGCCTCATCCGCCTCCTCGAATCGGGTTTCACATATCACTCTCAGCACCGAAAAAACACATGGTGGACGCACTGAAATATCATATCAAGGGTAACAGGGTTTTTAACACAATTATATATTCTCTTTTGAAATACCCACGTTTCCCAAATCCAGAAATATCATGGAAACAACATATCTCAATGCGTATAATCAAAACATGATGTATGCGACATGTAAAGAAAGGTAAGCATATCAGGAGTCATGCAACATGGAATAGTAATGTGCACATGTCGAGGGAAACTGCTCTTTCAAAACGAATCAGTTTTGAAGAACATCTTGCGGTTCCCAAATCTCTAATCAAGTCAGAATCATCTATGTTTGTATACAGGTATAAGTGTACAATATGCCATGCAAGAATCAAATCATGACTGCAACAGTACTACAGTGTAGTGGCATGGCAATTATCGATGATGAAGTGTGCGAGCCGGCAAATAGTTTACGTGGAACATACGCATCATCGATAATGGTGCTGGTGTCCTAACAGCATGATAATAATATAGTGATAAACATATGCAAAGCAACGTGAATAGCATGAATATGCGAAAATCGAATAATCAACGTAACAGTAAAGAATCTACACCCAAATGTATATGTCAAGCAGTTATGCCATTTGAAATAAGAATGACTCGGGTCTAGTCTAACATCTACTATGCAAACTACAGATCTAAGTATCAAGTCAATCGGGAGGGGTATGGAAACCACCTAAATCTGAGTCGATATATAGATATAATAGTCGGTGATCCCGCCTCAATAGTATCGCGTACGATACAACATATCATATGACATCCTCAAGTCATGAGTGCGGATCTATCATCAATATAAAGCTCGTACGGTGAATCGTCGTACGGCATCCCAATAGCTGGATACGGGTCAGTATCACATTCCTCTCATCAAATATCAGGTATCATTATCATCATATCATATAATCTGGGGTACAGATCTAAATCTAGTACAAATCAATACCATCTATATAAGTATGGAAGCGGGGGTAAAACACATGCCCAACGGCCCGCTAAGATCACATGTCGTATCGCAAGTACGAATCACATCACATCACCGATCTCACGGCTCAAAGCCCAAAATCATCGATTCATCTTCAATGTCATCCAATATCATCATCAACACAGTGTAAGTATAATGAATATGCAAGGGTGTGCGTGTAAGTGTAAATCTATTCTAGGGTTCGCGACTATAAACTACACTAGTCACTTCTAACCCTACACTATCCATAATACACCTAACTATCATATATAATAACTACGGACTACGGGGTTGCTATACGCCATCTACCTGACTTTCCCCAGTAGATATAATCTACTCACCTTGCGTCTTTATCTTTCGATGTCACCATGCGTTTGCTTGTCGTCCCAAAGTCTTTATGGGGTACCTACACATCAAAGTGTCGTATATGCGCATTAAAACCAATTCAAAACTAAAACGGCACACGAATCCCCAAAACGATACGATAAAGGGCCTATAGGTTACAATATATGGGCACGCCTTCAAAACCATAAAAAAATCCTCGATATCGTCGTATAAACGTCAAATAGTCGAGGTAAAACACAATACTCAATTTCAGAATTAAAAATACAGAATACGGAAACACGAATCCAAAACAACAACTTAGGAAATAGGGTCCAGATTTCACCATAGGTCAAATTAGACAAATCTATATATACAAGGGGCCTAATCTACAGATAAGGGAACACCAAAACCAAAACGAGGCAAATCCACCATGGTCTGGCCGCAAATTGCGGCCAGAATGGATAAATCTGCGGCCGGCTTGATAAGTTAGGGGTTGGGGTCTTGGTGGTACCTTCCTGGTTGCCTGCACATGTCACTGTCCAATCAATTTTAATTTAGGATGTCTCGTGTGATAGCAGATTCAATATACCCCTCACAGATTTCACAATTTCCCCGATATCGGTTTCTAAATCCGTAATCCGGGTCTTAAGTCTTAGGTTTGGGTCTCAATTCATGCACAAGGGTGTTGGTGTAGGCTCCACTAAACTCAATTTCACATTACAACTCATAATTTCCTCAAACCCTGACTAGGTTTTCCTTAACTCCACAATATCAAACAATATCGGTTCAATTTAAACATAGGGCGTAAGTAACGCTAAAACTAAGCAAATGATCTAGAAAATACCTCATTTGGCAACTCAAGAACTTTCTTGAGTTGCCCCTAGTGGCCAAAATCCTTGCTTCTTTAGTCCAATGTGTAGATCTTGAGCTTGTGCACACTTTTAATGAAATGGAGAATGGGTTTTGGAATTGTTTTTGAAATGATTTGAGAAGTTGAAGAGGGGAGGGAGGTGAGGAGCAGGAGTAGCAGCAGCAATAAGAGGGAGAGGGAGAAAAATGAGTGAAGGTTGAAGAGGAAATGGCTAAGTCTTTAGTCAAAGAAGCCCATACCTCTCTCTCTCTCACCAACTACTAAATTCTTAAATATAAACCCCCTTTTCCATTTCTTTTCTTTTCTCTAAATTCCTTCTCACTCAAATAGTAAACCCAAATGAGAAACCATGGTAGAAAATGCACAAGTGTGAAAAAGTGATATGTGCATGTTTTGCACAAAAATGCTAAAAAAAACCGATTAGCGATTTTTAATCGCGATTATTACTAAATTAGCATATAACTAACCAATTAAACTTAGAAATGGCATAATTCTCTAATTTACCATATTTTAGAATTTTCCAAAATTTTTCCCCATTTATTTGTATTTAATTATACCGAATTATTAAAATATTCAATAAAATAATATTAAATTATAAATTTCCCAAAAATAATATTTTTATTATTTCGAAATGTTACAATCTACCTCCCTTAAATAAATTCGGTCCCCGAATTTAAATTTAAACCCCCAAATATGAATATAAGAACATCCGGTGCGTCTGGTGCGCACGGAATCAAAATCCATATATGTGTCATACAGGTGTACAAAACAACATCTAGGTGCAACTGGTGTGCACGAAATATCTATCATAGGCAACGTGTGTGCCTGACAGCAAAATTAGGTGCATGTGACATGCACGAAGAATCCCGATTTTGTACATCTGGCGTGCACCAAAATCGTATATCAAAACACTAAAGGTGTATGAAAACTATGCTGGAAGTGTAAATCAAATCACTGCATAAGATAGGCGTGAAATCACAATCAATAGCTCAAATGTAATAACTTATGCACAAAATATAAATATCCAGTGGGTGCTTGAAACAATATCATGAAACTCAGTCATCAAAACTAAATCATGCCATAGAACGCCCAAAATACCAAAATTCCAAGATGACGGATACGTGATAATCGAATCACAAAATCACAAATCATAGATACCGTCGTCGGTAGTTCCTCCTTCATGGTCGAGAAGGAGTCGGTGCATCCAATGCTAGTAGCGCAAGATATCTACTTGCCTCTTGCTCACGGTCTGGCGTCCTCTGACTCTGGTCCTTATGTACTCTGCGGATTACCTATCTCGCACTCAATCGGCTCATCGGCCCTGTCAGGTGTGCTAACGGGAACGATTCCGTTCTGGCACTTCTCTGGTCATCTCTCGGTCAATCTTCACGACCACTCATAATGCTGCATATAACTGGCGTCGGCCTCTAGCTCTCTGAATGCACGTCACACATCTGATCCTGGGTGCAAGTATCGTTGCAGCAGTGTCCTGGAAGGAATCCTGCTCTGGGTCTCTTCCAATCATGCCTATGCCTATCTGTACGGAGGCTGGTACTCTTGCATAATCTCTTTTCGCTCAATGGTCATCTGTGTCCTCAGCACAACATTTCTCGGAATCTGCTTGCATCCGAACGCCTCTGTAAGCATATCTGACCTCTGGTCTCAACGGGAAGTAATGACAACTCGTCAGTGTCTCGCACGAACCTCTTGTCCGCTTGTCTGTATTTCCGTCCACTTTGACGTCACGGCATGCTATCTACGCACTGCACTGTTCTTGGCCACGGTCGATCCGAAGTCCCTCGCACGGACTCGAAATCGCGTACTCTGTAGCTTCATCATTCTATAGAAGATGTCTGGCCGAACAGGTCCTCGGGAACGCGTCCCAACCATCGGAGGAATGCTCAATACTCGTCTGTCCTTGATCAATTCGCAACGCATCTGGGTAAGTTCTTTTATCCGAACCTGGTCAACTACCTCGTCGATGATGTCGAACTCTGGCCTGCTGGGCGTGCACAATATGACCATCCCTGGGTCTAGGTCTTCTCGTATCGTATTCCAGAAAGGTCCTCTCGAGGTCTCTCTCTCAAACCTCATTCCTGTCGGATTGCCCGGAAGTCATCATCCATTGCTGAAGCAAATTTTTATTCCGGAACATCAGCATACTTATCGCGCCTCTTTCTGGAAGATATATCCATATACAACGCCTCTGGGTGCGTATCACATCTCTGATGTCAGCGAAGTGGGACGTCATCTCGTCGAAATCTCTTGCGAACTCTTTTCTTCACTCTGCTTCAAAGTCGACTGATTCGGACTCGTCTCATCGTGGCTGCATGGACTGTGCTCCAACGGCTATACTCGTATCCGGAGTCTCCCAAGCAAAGCTTCCCATCACATGATATCCGAATGGTGTTGAAACATTCGATCGACTCGTCAGAACCTTATAATCCCCTAAGAGATCAACATCTTGAGTACAGTTTAATAGTATCGAGTACATGCCACAGCGCCGGTGGTCCAGCCGTAGAAGGGCAAACCCAAGCCTCACTAATAGCGCCGCGGAACTGCCGCAAACCCTAAGGTTCAAAGGATTTCACACAGTCATTAAGTCGAGTTTGGGTTTCATTCTTCTAGAGGGTCCATAGAATCACCTGCATGTTTTTCCGTATACTTTAAACATGGAAAATGGGCTCCTGACATTCGATCGTCTCTATCGACTCTCAACGAACCTGCGTGAAGTCGTCTCTAGCTGGAAACAATCTATCTGATGACCTCGCATCGGTAAACGAACTAACCACATGTCCTAGTCATTCATCCTCAGGTGACTAGCGACCGTCCATCATATCTCTAAGTATATGCTCTTGCTGCAGTAGCTCCAACCATCTGGGCGATATCCCGTCATTTGCAGCAACAACTGGCTCATTCGCCTGTACGCCGAACATCGCCTTAATCCTCCAGGAAAGGCGATACATTGGCGGTCATCTCTGAATCGGTCTGCTCTAGATCTGAGTAGGACTCTCCACCCTGGAAATCTTCAACTCAACTGGGCCCGCTCCGGCGCATAAATCGGACGAATCACCTTCGTCTCTCAAATCAGGTAGACTAGCTATCATCTGTCTCATATCTGGATGCTCCGGCAATCTCAGCTGGTAAGCTCCGGAAGCGACATCCTGTCAATCTCAGCAACAGCTGGTCCATCTGTCTGCACGGTAGGCGACATCATAATCTCTGAGGTATGTTGTACATCAACAGTCCTCTCTCAACTGGCAGCTCTAACAATGGCACGATCATCCGGTGCAAAACCATGCACTCGCCTCCACTAGAGGTCACAGTCATCAATACTAACTCGAGACGTTCCCATGTCACCAGAAAACATAATGGTCGGCCCTCGTACCAGACGAGCTCGCACTGACCGTAACCCTAGCAGCAGCCCAAACTGCGCTTAACATGGCGACAGGAACCTCAATCGAGTATCGAAGAGAGCAGATCAATGGCAAGAAAGAGAACAACAGATCTAGAGTGGATACATGATCATAAGATGGAACAGCATCAATAAAGGTATGATCATGAAACTAATAGAATCGAGGATCTCAAATGGATGTATAATCAGGGATATGAAGAGTGTCACTGATCTCGAAAATATGTACATCCTAAGGTTCCTTAAGCAGAGTGGCGTGTCGTAAGTATGCCGCGGACCATACCCACAGTACGTCACTCTACTTTAGTCACCTATTCCATCAACCAAGGGTCATCCTATACGACGAAAGTTCAGGTCTAATACCCCTTCGACTAAGTCTAAGTTCCGTATGGTCAAGCCTAAGTTCCGTATATATATATATATAAACGCCCTAGGCTCCACGTAGTCAAACTTAGACTCAAACCAAGGTCAACCTAGCGCTCTGATACCAACTTTGTCACGACCCGAAAGAGCACGTGACTGGCCCTTGAACCATATGAAGTCTATAGAACTCCATCTGATCCAAGTAAGCCAAAATCCCAGAAATCTAAAACCATTTTAAGGATAAATAAACCACAAGCAAGATACTATACAACGCCGAATGGCGAGGATCAAAATTCAAAAGAAACCCAGATAAGCATGAAAACTGTAACACTACTAAGCGCGACTCTAGGGTCAAAAAAAATACATCACTAGTGTCTGAATCTGAAACGATATACAAGTTTTGGTTGATGGAAATTCTAGATACAATGAATAACACAAGTACAATGGTGGTTCTTGATGCAAAAGAATCCACCTACCAAATGCAATTCACCCGCAAGGAAGCAGTGTGCCAGAAATGCCGCAATGGAACCTGTACGGAAAAACCTGCAAGAACTGTGGCACAACGGGGGTGAGTTGCCAACTCGTGAATAGAAATATCTACAAGCAGAAACCGAATGCAAGACAAAAACCTAGGTCAAAAAATCAGTAAAATAAACCATAAGAGTACGTCTGAAGCATGATAAAGTGGCAATGTAACATCTAAGCATGTATGTAGTGCCAAGTACTCATGTAATAACATGTCATCAGTATAAGGTATGTCTGCATGAAGTATGTTCAATGTAAATCCAGTCTGTATGTGATCAAGTCTGTATAAACGTAGAACCCGTCCACCTGTCACCCAATGACAATAAACGTGGAACCCGTCCACCCGTCACCCAATGAAAATAAACGTGGAACCCGTCCACCCGTCACCCAATGACAATAAACATTATGTATGTAAATATGAGGATATAATCAAATCATGGAAAACATCATGAAACCCGTGCCTAGCAACGACACGAAAATCCTCATCTATCGGGCTCCGTCAGTCCGGATCAGCCCACGGGCTATGTCTGCGGAATCGGCCCTCGGCCCCGGCAGTACGCCCATATCCATCTATCGACTCTGATCAGTATCGTCTGGATAACCGCCAGGTCCAACCAATCACCGGTAGGTAGTAGTCCATCTGCCAGGCTCACCATCTACTACACAGCGAAACCGTTCTAGCCCCGGGGTACCATACTGGGTCCACCATGTAACCGCAATCGGCCTCATCTACCTCCTCGAATCGGGTTTCACTTGTAGCTCTCAGCACCGAGAAAACACATGGTAGACGCACTGAAATATCATATCAAGGGTAACCGGCTTTTTAACACAATTATATATTCCCTTTTGAAATACCCACGGTTTCCAAATCCAGAAATATCATGGAAACAATATATCTCAATGCGTATAATCAAAACATGATGTACGTGACATCTAAAGAAAGGTAAGCATATCAGGAGTCATGCAACATGGAATAGTAATGTGCATATGTCGAGGGAAACCGCTCTTTTAAAACGAATCAGTTTTGAAGAACATCTTGTGGTTCCCAAATCTCTAATCAAGTCAGAATCATCTATGTTTGTGTACAGGTATAAGTGTACAATATGCCATGCAAGAATCATATCATGAATGCAACAGTAGTACAGTGTAGTGGCATGGCAATTATCGATGATGAAGTGTGTGAGCCGAAAAATAGTGTACGTGGAACATACGCATCATCGATAATGGTGCTGGTGTCCTAACAGCATGATAATAATATAGCGATAAACATATGCAAAGCAACGAGAATAGCATGAATATGCGGAAATCGAATAATCAACGTAACAGTAAAGAATCTACACCCAAATGTATATGTCATGCAGTTATGCCATTTGAAATAAGAATGAATCGGGTCTAGTCTAACATCTACTATGCAAACTACAGATCTAAGTATCAAGTCAATCGGGAGGGGTATGGAAACCACCTAAATCTGAGTCGATATATAGATATAATAGTCGGTGATCCCGCCTCAATAGTATCGCGTACGATACAACATATCATATGGCATCCTAAAGTCATGAGTGAGGATCTATCATCAATATAAAGCTCGTACGGTGAATCGTCGTACGACATCCCAATAGCTGGGTACGGGTCAGTATCACATTCCACTCATCAAATATCAGGTATCATTATCATCATATCATAAAATCTGGGGTACAGATCTAAGTCTAGTACAAATAAATACCATCTATATAAGTTTGGAAGCGGGGATAAAACACATGCCCAACGGCCCGCTAAGATCACATGTCGTATCGCAAGTACGAATCACATCACATCACCGATCTCACGGCACAAAGCCCAAAATCATCGATTCATCTTCAAGGTCATCCAATATCATCATCAACACAGTGTAAGTATTGTAAGTCCATATTGCGACCCCCGGTACTTACGGGGAGGCGGAAACGGTATAAAAAACAAATTTTTATCGCAAGAGGCAACATGGACTAAACTAGGTCGGGATCGTGACTAAACTAAACTAGCATACAAGCTAAAGAGTTTTAGCTACTCGGATGAAGGTTATACCTAAACTTGAACTCCTTCGTCTTCAAACCTTGTAGAGGTTGATGGTCCTTGCTTTGTAGCCTTCTTCCGTCGAAGATGGATCCACCTCGAAGGTTCTACCTTTGGGCTCTTCCTCGATCTTTGAGTGAACTAGGGTTTCCGGCTTGCTAAACCTTGATCCTAGAATGAGTAGAGAGTAACTAGGGGTTGTTTTTCTTTTCAAGGTGATGGATTCTCAACACATGAGAAGGGTTCACCTTGAGCTTGAGGAAGAAGAAGATGAAGAGAGGAGAGAGAAGCTAAATGAGATAATGAGCTAGCTTTTTCTTTCTTGCAACCATAATGCCAAAAGAAAAGAATTATCTAAATAATAATAATTCAAAATAAGAATAGTTGATGGTAATTTAGAATGACCACTATCATGCTTCTTTAAATGAAGTGTAAGCATGAATCAAGGAGGATCTTTCAAAGCATGATGGTGGTCAATGGTCAACAAGTCAACCAAGGTCAATAAGTCAACAAAAATCAACCATAACATAATTCTCATTTAATTACTATTATTAATAGATAATTCATAAATCCATTAGGGTTTGGAAAAAGATAACTGTCAACTGTGCATACGCACCCGTTCCGAAACCCTAATGAAAAATCTCATCCTCCGCCTCAAGCAACTGTGCATACACACCTGCATTCTCGTTCCGAGAAACAAGAATACCGAGATATAAAAGCAACCCCCAAAACATATACCAGTATTTGGCTCAAACCAGAGCCTGCCAGTATAATCCGTCCGGACTCCAAACGTGCACAAGTGCGCGGATGAGAACGAACCCTGTCGCAAAACCATGCGACCTCTACTCTGTTTTGCCCAGAGGCGAATACCCTCTGTGTGGGACTCTAAAGACTCGGCACTACGCTGACAGTGTGTTTAACCACAGACCGCAAGCGGCACTAGCTGTGCGTAACGGTCCCCAGGTAGATGCCGATAAGAAGGCTGACGAGGTGAAACCCCATCTGTACTCCTACTGAGTCTGAATGTGACAGTCTCCGTACAGTCCGGTCTGTTCGTCTGATACATCGCATGTCGGGCCTAGGGGGCGGTAAAACGTCAGTCCCCCAATAGCGGTACAAGTCGTGTCGGAGTGAAGCCCAAAACACCCTGAGATAACACTGGAACCTACCAGTATATCTCGCTTGCCCTGGCCAGGGACTACTCGTGTAATGGCTCTCCTAGACACAGCGCGATGTCAACCCCCAATACCGGGAGAGACGAATCCTGTCTAACCGGCACTGCCTCCAAGTGCTTCGGGACTGCACCCAACCACCACCTGTTTGCACGACTCCTTTGAGCCGTGGTAGGGTAGTGATCAAAGTGCAGTGGGAACATACTCGAGGCGAAGTGCTAGTATCAAGTCAGCGGACTAAGCTGTACTCATGTCACCTGGGAACTGATGACTGACGATAGGTATAATACCAACCTGTCAGTTCCCGACGAGTCCTGTCCAGTGTACTCGTAACCTAACGAGCACCCGTATACTATTTCTAGTACGACGTACTGATGGCTGTGGGACAGACCATCTCCCACACTGGGATGAGAAGCGCATACGCTAGTCTACTCCGGAGTATCGATGCCCTGTCTCGATAGTCCTGCGACTAGGGACCTGTATAAGGATGTGCTTATAGATTACCCAGCCCCCACTAGTGCGACTGCCATCACAACGCTGGTAATCAAGCAAAGATCCTAAGGGCTCCACTAATGCGTATAAGTGATATAGTAAAATAAACACAAGTACACATTGAAGTAGAAACAAACCAAGTAGCATACTACTATATTGAGCAAGATTGTTTATACAAGGTGAATATCCCAAGCTTCCATTAAGTAATATACAAACTAGTATGATACAGTAATGGCCTCTAGGGCATATACACTAACAATCACCCACTTGCACTAAGGCCATGTACTGGCGTATCGAAGACCTATCATCTCGATCAGCCGCTCGAACTGAGTCTGGGGTAGGGCCTTGGTGAATGGATCTGCAGTGTTCTCTTCTGAAGCAACCCTCCGAACCTCGATCTCCTTGCGATCCACGATCTCCCTGATCAGGTGATACCGCCTCAAGATGTGCCTGGATCTCTGATGGGACCTGGGTTCCTTCGCTAAAGCTATAGCCCCATTGTTGTCGCAATACAGAGGTATTGGGTCAACAATGGACGGAACCACCTGAAGTTCTTTTAAGAACTTCCTTATCCAGACAGCTTCTTTTGCGGCATCAGATGCAGCAATGTATTCCGCTTCCATAGTCGAGTCTGCAACGGTTTCCTGTTTGGAGCTCTTCCAACATACCGCCCCTCCATTGAGGGTGAAGACAAAACCCGACATGGACTTGGAATCATCCTTGTCACTCTGGAAGCTGGAGTCAGCAAAGGCCTCGATCTGGAGGTCTTTTCCGCCATACACCAAGAACATCTCCTTAGTCCTTCTCAGGTACTTGAGAATGTTCTTTACCGCTATCCAGTGTTTCTCCCCAGGGTTTGACTGATACCGGCTTACCACACTCAGTGCATAAGCTACATCCGGTCTGGTACACAACATCGCATACATTATAGAGCCTACCGCAGAAGCGTAGGGTATAATAGACATGCGATCCCTCTCCAAATCAGTCTTGGGAGACATCTCTTTAGAGAGGGTGATCCCGTGACAAGCCGGTAGGTTACCGCGCTTGGAATCTTCCATACTGAATCTTTTCACTATGGTGTCGATGTACCTGGACTGAGAAAGTCCTAATATCCTCTTGGATCTATCACGATGGATCCGGATCCCCAGGATGTATGAGGCATCACCCAGGTCTTTCATGGAGAACCTGTGTGACAAGAACCCCTTGACAGATTGTAGCATAGGAATGTCATTTCCTACTAAGAGAATGTCATCCACGTATAAAACGAGGAATACTACAGTTCTCGCTACAAATCTACTATAGATGCATGGTTCATCTGGATTTTTGATAAAGCCAAATTCCTTAACCGTCTCATCAAAACAGATGTTCCAACTCCGCGATGCCTGCTTTAGTCCATAGATGGACTTAAGCAACTTGCACACCTTTCCGCTGCTCCCACTCTGAATGAAACCCTCTGGCTGATCCATATAGACACACTCCTCTAAATTTCCATTCAGAAAAGCGGTCTTTACGTCCATCTGCCAAATCTCATAATCGTGGAAGGCAGCAATGGCAAGAAGGATCCGAATGGATTTCAGCATAGCCACTGGAGAAAAGGTTTCGTCATAGTCCAAGCCAGGTCTTTGACGGAAACCCTTTGCTACAAGTCTAGCTTTATAGGTCTCAACCTGTCCATCTACACCAATCTTCCTTTTGAAGATCCACTTGCATCCTACGGGTTTTACCCCGTCTGGAGCAATGTCCAACGTCCATACTTTGTTGGTGTACATGGACTCCATTTCGGTCCGCATTGCATCCAGCCATTTTACCGAGTCAACGCTCTGAACGGCCTGCTGGAAGCTAGTAGGCTCATCATAATCTATGATGCAATCCTCTCTATCCCCGTCTATGAGAAAACCGTAGTATCTCTCGGGCGGATGAGACTGCCTACTACTCCTGCGGAGCGGCGTAGGAATGTCCTGTTCTTTCGAACCCTCTGGTTCCTCTAAGATTTCAGTAATGGTTTGTGGTTCTGGAACTTCTTCCAGTTCTACTACGCTCCCACTTATCTGATTTTCCAAAAACTCAGTTTCCAAGAAGTAGGCATGACGAGAAACAAGAACTTTTTGTTCCTCTTCATAGTAGAAAAGATACCCCTTGGAGTTCTTTGGGTATCCCACAAACTTGCACTGTACTGAACGTGCCTCGAGCTTGTCCGCATGCTGCTTTTTTACAAAAGCCGGACATCCCCATGTCTTAAAGGATTTAAGACAGGGTTTCTTCCCACTCCACATCTAATATGGTGTGGTAGGCACTGTCTTAGTAGGAACTTGGTTCAAGAGATGTGCAGCTGTTTCCAGTGCATAACCCCAGAAAGATCGCGGTAACTCAGCCTTACTCATCATGGAACGAACCATATCCAATAGGGTTCGATTCCTCCTTTCCGATACACCGTTATGTTGCGGAGTGTATGGAGGAGTACGCTGAGAGAGAATTCCATTCTCTTTTAAATAGTCCAGGAACTCGGCACTCAAGTATTCTCCACCTCTATCCTATCTTAGAATCTTAATACTTTTGCCTGTTTGTTTTTCAACTTCATTCTTGTAATCCCGAAATTTCTCAAAGGCCTCGGATTTGTGCTTCATTAAGAAGACATGTCCATACCTAGAGAAATCGTCTGTGAAAGTAATGAAGTATGAATAACCGCTTCGCGCATGTGTAGACATTGGACCACACACGTCACTGTGTATGAGTCCCAAGAGCTCGCTCGCTCTTTCTCCGTGTCCAGTGAACGGAGTCTTTGTCATCTTTCCCATGAGACAAGATTCACAAGTGGCATAAGACTGATACTCGAACGGATCCAAGTATCCTTCTTTATGTAACTTAGTCAACCGTGTCTCATTGATGTGACCCAGTCTACAATGCCATAAGAAAGCCTGATTAATATCTGGAGACTTTCTTTTGTGTGTATTCTGGACATTGAAAATCTGTGGTTGGTTCAATACGTATATACCATTTCTCAGTGTACCTGACCCAATCAGAACTTGATTAAGGTGAATGTTTACAACATTACTTACAAACGCAAATTCATAACCTTCTTTTGAAACCAAAGATACAGAAATGATATTACAAGTTGCGTTGGGTACAAAAAAGCAATTACGCAAAACCAAAACATGCCCATCTGACATTCCCAGGTGATAGTCCCCCACGGCTTTAGCATCCATGCTAGCTCCGTTTGCAACTCTGAGGGTCATGTCACCTTCCTTCAAAAACCTACGATTTCTCAACGCCTGCAATGAATTACAGATATGAGATCCTGATCCGGTATCCAATACCCAGGAAGTAGAGTTTATAGAAAGACAGTTTTCAATAACATACACACCTGAAGCTGAAGCCGCAACCTGCTTCAGTTCCTGTGTCCTGGCTTTCCAAGCCCTGCAATCTTTCTTCCAGTGTCCACTCTTGTGACAATAGAAGCATTCCTCTTTACCCACAAGCTTCCCCGCGATCTTTGTTGCCATTTCTTTTCCCTTCGTACCCACTTTACTAACACCGCCTCTTGGTTTGGCGGGGGCTTTCTTCCTCTTTCCCTTGGCTTTCGCCTTGGACCTAGAGGAAGAAGATCCTCCTACAAACAAAGCGGGTGTTTCCCTACCCTTCTGTAGGGTGCCCTCTGCGCTCCTCAGCATGTTGAGGAGTTCTGAAAGTTCAACTTCCTTTTCTTGCAAGTTGAAATTCAGTATGAACTGGGCGTAAGTGGATGGAAGGGACTGGAGAATTATATCCATGTAGAGTTCACTGTCCAACGTGGTCCCAAGTTCCGCGAGCTCCTCAGTGTAGCCAATCATCTTAAGCACGTGGTCTGCTACCGATGATCCGACGGCCAACTTTGTCGAAAACAACTTCTTCGACACTTCGTATCTTGCGATACGAGACTGCTCTCCATACAGTTCTTTTGTATGAAGAAATATGGATTCTAAATCCATATTCTCGTGCCTCCTCTGATGTTCGTTGTCCATCGAGGCAAGTACGAGGCACCTGGCCTTCGCGCTGTCAATCTCCCAAGTCTTACGGATTTCCTTATCCGCGATGCTGGAGGTGGGACCTGGGACGGGGGGAGCTTTGGTGGTAAGAAGATACCCCAGCTTGTCGTAAGTGATTGCCAACTTGACATTCCTGAGCCAATCTTTGTAGTTTGGCCCTGTCAATATGTTTTTATCTAGAATCAACTTAAGTCCAGTCATTTCGATTTGGTCGCTGCAGGGGGGAGAGAAGGAACACTTTAGCACGATGCTCTTGCAAGTTTAGAATGGTTTTTAATTTGTCTAAATAGGATGGCTCCCACTGTCTCTCGAATCCCTCCTCAAACCACAAAGGAAGAATTAGCCGGGATCAATCCCACCGTGCAATACTTGCTTAACCGTTCAGCCAGGCCAGTGTCGGTACATCGAGGGAGGTTTTCCAACGCTTTCGCGAAGTTCCTTAATTAAATAACCTCTTTTCCCTGGGGGCGTAGCCCCGCTAACACCTTTCTAGGCACCTACTAGGTTTATAGCATTGATCGTCTAGTGAGAAATTTCCCGAGGAGTAGCATATACTCACAGTAGGATCGGGATCCAAATATCATCGCGTGACGAAACTGAAGGAATCCTACCAGAATCACCACACTCCAAATGGTATGCAAATCTAGCAAGTTTCAGTACTTATGAAACTCCCGATGTGGATTTTTTGCCCCATGCTCTTATGACCTTGACTAAGGCCAACAAATCATAAGTCACATGTCAAGTTCTACCCGTCGTTATCCAGGTTAATTTGAATCCACCCGTATCTACCCTTGACTATGGCCAACAAGGCAATACGACTGTCCCAAACCAACGCATTCTATCTATGCAACATATGAATACCCACCAGCTACCAAACACTGTGCCTTGACTAAGGCCAACAAACACAGCTTGAATACCATTGAATATTCATATGAAACGACGGAGGGCTACGAATGGTTTTGGCGAAACCGTGAACGTAGTGAACTTGATATAATCGATGGAACGAGATAGCTTTTGGAAGGAGTGGCTCAAACTCCGCATTTAAAAGTTAGTTTTGAAAAGAACCGAGTGGTTTTTCGAAAGTGTTCCAACGATTTTAACTTGGTTTATTATCTTGCATTAGTTCTTTTAATGCGTGATATTCTTGCATTAGTACTTTTAATGCGTCCCATCATTTAAATCCTACCATTGCAGAAAACAACCAAAATATGACGTACGCTTATGCCATTCGCATTCGCCACGGGGTCCCGTCATCACTCGTTAGGTTACTTAACTAACGACAGAGCGGGGGCTGGGCTAGCGCGGCTGTAAAACATAAGCAACGCCTAAATAGAAAGCAATGATAGACATTACAGATCACAGATGAATACATTGGATATACTAGCAATCCGCAATCCTTTCGAGCCTGAAACGAAAAGCGGATAACACGGTCGCGGTGAATAGCCAATACCCCACCCAAGACCCCTACGGGTGCGGCAAACTACCCGCCTAGTACCCGGCAGTTTGTGTACCCCTCCATGGGTCTATCCTAGGACCAAAAACAGTAAAAAGAATTATACAATGACGGCTACAACCCCGACCCGGTTGTGCGGCCAAACAAATAATAATTATTACATCAATTTACATTTACAATGAATGAAAGAAAAACAAAAGCTCATCTCACATCCAACCCCGGCTATTCACCCGCGACAGTCCAACACATTCATATACACATTCCAATATCAAACACAGATCATGTATAACCCCGACTAATCGTCTTATAGCGATTAGCCGACGTTCAATACATGCAAGCATCACAGATATAACCATCATAGTCAAAGTGCAGTGAAGTTCGGAAAAAATACGGAATTATAGGACCCCAAAAGCAAATTTCTGTTCTGGAAAATCTGGGCACATATAATATATTTTAAAAATCCCAAAACCAACACACAAACACACTGCACGAAAAACGATGCACAGAGGAAGACAAAGCGCGGCGCTTCCGCGGCAAATACCCACCTCGTGCGGCGGAAGGGCGGCGGTTTGGACGAATCACTGTATCGTTTTTCTTGGGTGTTCACACAAAACCCTGAGCCGAATTTACAAGTATAAAGTTTTTCATTTAGAGCAGAAAAAATTTCAACAGAAACTTAGGGTTTTGTATTTCCGGTTTTGTGACTTTTTCGGTTCCGAACTTCGTTACACTTTACGACCAAGCTAGTTTAAGTTTAGTTAGGCTCTGATACCACTGTAAGTCCATATTGCGACCCCCGGTACTTACGGGGAGGCGGAAACGATATAAAAAACAAATTTTTATCGCAAGAGGCAACATGGACTAAACTAGGTCGGGATCGTGACTAAACTAAACTAGCATACAAGCTAAAGAGTTTTAGCTACTCGGATGAAGGTTATACCTAAACTTGAACTCCTTCTTCTTCAAACCTTGTAGAGGTTGATGGTCCTTGCCTTGTAGCCTTCTTCCGTCGAAGATGGATCCACCTCGAAGGTTCTACCTTTGGGCTCTTTCTCGATCTTTGAGTGAACTAGGGTTTCCGGCTTGCTAAACCTTGATCCTAGAATGAGTAGAGAGTAACTAGGGGTTGTTTTTCTTTTCAAGATGATGGATTCTCAACACATGAGAAGGGTTCACCTTGAGCTTGAGGAAGAAGAAGATGAAGAGAGGAGAGAGAAGCTAAATGAGATAATGAGCTAGCTTTTTCTTTCTTGCAACCATAATGCCAAAAGAAAAGAATTATCTAAATAATAATAATTCAAAATAAGAATAGTTGATGGTAATTTAGAATGACCACTATCATGCTTCTTTAAATGAAGTGTAAGCATGAATCAAGGAGGATCTTTCAAAGCATGATGGTGGTCAATGGTCAACAAGTCAACCAAGGTCAATAAGTCAACAAAAATCAACCATAACATAATTCTCATTTAATTACTATTATTAATAGATAATTCATAAATCCATTAGGGTTTGGAAAAAGATAACTGTCAACTGTGCATACGCACCCGTTCCGAAACCCTAATGAAAAATCTCATCCTCCGCCTCAAGCAACTGTGCATACACACCTGCATTCTCGTTCCGAGAAACAAGAATACCGAGATATAAAAGCAACCCCCAAAACATATACCAGTATTTGGCTCAAACCAGAGCCTGCCAGTATAATCCGTCCGGACTCCAAACGTGCACAAGTGCGCGGATGAGAACGAACCCTGTCGCAAAACCATGCGACCTCTACTCTGTTTTGCCCAGAGGCGAATACCCTCTGTGTGGGACTCTAAAGACTCGGCACTACGCTGGCAGTGGGTTTAACCACAGACCGCAAGCGGCACTAGCTGTGCGTAACGGTCCCCAGGTAGATGCCGACAAGAAGGCTGACGAGGTGAAACCCCATCTGTACTCCTACTGAGTCTGAATGTGACAGTCTCCGTACAGTCCGGTCTGTTCGTCTGATACATCGCATGTCGGGCCTAGGGGGCGGTAAAACGTCAGTCCCCTAATAGCGGTACAAGTCGTGTCGGAGTAAAGCCCAAAACACCCTGAGATAACACTGGAACCTACCAGTATATCTCGCTTGCCCTGGCCAGGGACTACTCGTGTAATGGCTCTCCTAGACACAGCGCGATGTCAACCCCCAATACCGGGAGAGACGAATCCTGTCTAACCGGCACTGCCTCCAAGTGCTTCGGGACTGCACCCAACCACCACCTGTTTGCACGACTCCTTTGAGCCGTGGTACGGTAGTGATCAAAGTGCAGTGGGAACACACTCGAGGCGAAGTGCTAGTATCAAGTCAGCGGACTAAGCTGTACTCATGTCACCTGGGAACTGATGACTGACGATAGGTATAATACCAACCTGTCAGTTCCCGACGAGTCCTGTCCAGTGTACTCGTAACCTAACGAGCACCCGTATACTATTTCTAGTACGACGTACTGATGGCTGTGGGACAGACCATCTCCCATACTGGGATGAGAAGCACATACGCTAGTCTACTCCGGAGTATCGATGCCCTGTCTCGATAGTCCTGCGACTAGGGACCTGTATAAGGATGTGCTTATAGATTACCCAGCCCCCACTAGTGCGACTGCCATCACAACGCTGGTAATCAAGCAAAGATCCTAAGGGCTCCACTAATGCGTATAAGTGATATAGTAAAATAAACACAAGTACACATTGAAGTAGAAACAAACCAAGTAGCATAGTTCTATATTGAGCAAGATTGTTTATACAAGGTGAATATCCCAAGCTTCCATTAAGTAATATACAAACTAGTATGATACAGTAATGGCCTCTAGGGCATATACACTAACAAGTATAATGAATATGCAAGGGTGTGCGTGTAGGTGTAAATCTATTCTAGGGTTCGCGACTATGAACTACACTAGTCACTTCTAACCCTACACTATCCATAATATACCCAACTATCATATATAATAACAACTACGGACTACGGGGGTGCTATACGCCATCTATCCGACTTCCCCAAGTAGATATAATCTACTCACCTTGCGTCTTTATCTTTCGATGTCACCATGCGTTTGCTTATCGTCCCAAAGTCTTCATGGGGTACCTACACATCAAAGTGTCGTATATGCGCATTAAAACCAATTCAAAACTAAAACGGCACACGAATCCCCAAAACGATACGATAAAGGGCCTATAGGTTACAATATATGGGCACGCCTTCAAAACCATCAAAAAATCCTCGATATCGTCGTATAAACGTCAAATAGTCGAGGTAAAACACAATACTCAATTTCAGAATTAAAAATACAGAATACAGAAACATGAATCCAAAACAACAACTTAGGAAATAGGCTCCAGATTTCACCATAGGTCAAATTAGACAAATCTATATATACCAGGGGCCTAATCTACAGATAAGGGAACACCAAAACCAAAACGAGGCAAATCCACCATGGTCTGGCCGCAAATTGCAGCCAGAATGGATAAATCTGCGACCGGCTTGATAAGTTAGGGGTTGGGGTCTTGGTGGTACCTTCCTGGGTGCCTGCACATGTCACTGTCCAATCAATTTTAATTTAGGATGTCTCGTGTGATAGCAGATTCAATATACCCCTCACAGATTTCTCAATTTCCCCGATATCAGTTTCTAAATCCGTAATCCGGGTCTTAAGTCTCAGGTTTGGGTCTCAATTCATGCACTAGGGTGTTGGTGTAGGCTCCACTGAACTCAATTTCACATTACAACTCATAATTTCCTCAAACCCTGACTAGGTTTTCCTTAACTCCACAATATCAAACAATATCGGTTCAATTTAAACATAGGGCGTAAGTAACGCTAAAACTAAGCAAATGATCTAGAAAATACCTCATTTGGCAACTCAAGAACTTTCTTGAGTTGCCCCTAGTGGCCAAAATCCTTGCTTCTTTAGTCCAATGTGTAGATCTTGAGCTTGTGCATACTTTTAATGAAATGGAGATTGGGTTTTGGAATTGTTTTTGAGATGATTTGAGAAGTTGAAGAGGGGAGGGAGGTGAGGAGCAGGAGTAGCAGCAGCAACAAGAGGGAGAGGGAGAAAAATGAGTGAAGGTTGGAGAGGAAATTGCTAAGTCTTTAGTCAAAGAAGCCCATACCTCTCTCTCTCACCAACTACTAAATTATTTAATATAAACCCCCTTTTCCATTTCTTTTCTTTTCTCTAAATTCCTTCTCACTCAAATAGTAAACCCAAATGAGAAACCATGGTAGAAAATGCACAAGTGTGAAAAAGTGATATGTGCATGTTTTGCACAAAAATGCTAAAAAAAACCGATTAGCGATTTTTAATCGCGATTATTACTAAATTAGCATATAACTAACCAATTAAACTTAGAAATGGCATAATTCTCTAATTTACCATATTTTAGAATTTTCCAAAATTTTTCCCCATTTATTTGTATTTAATTATACCGAATTATTAAAATATTCAATAAAATAATATTAAATTATAAATTTCCCAAAAATAATATTTTTATTA
This sequence comes from Agapanthus africanus, assembly GCA_030015575.1. Taxonomy (NCBI): domain Eukaryota; kingdom Viridiplantae; phylum Streptophyta; class Magnoliopsida; order Asparagales; family Amaryllidaceae; genus Agapanthus; species Agapanthus africanus. Next base: position 384,659,990 of record JASDDO010000014.1, read on the forward strand.
TTTCGAAATGTTACAATCTACCCCCCTTAAATAAATTCGGTCCCCGAATTTAAATTTAAACCCCTAAATATGAATATAAGAACATCCGGTGCGTCTGGTGCGCACGGAATCAAAATCCATATATGTGTCATACAGGTGTACAAAACAACATCTAGGTGCAACTGGTGTGCACGAAATATCTATCATAGGCAACGTGTGTGCCTGACAGCAAAATTAGGTGCATGTGACATGCACGAAGAATCCCGATTTAGTACATCTGGCGTGCACCAAAATCGTATATCAAAACACTAAAGGTGCATGAAAACTATGCTGGAAGTGTAAATCAAATCACTACATAAGATAGGCGTGAAATCACAATCAATAGCTCAAATGTAATAACTTATGCACAAAATATAAATATCCAGTGGGTGCATGAAACAATATCATGAAACTCAGTCATCAAAACTAAATCATGCCATAGAACGCCCAAAATACCAAAATTCCAAGATGACGGATACGTGATAATCGAGTCACAAAATCACAAATCATAGATACCGTCGTCGGTAGTTCCTCCTTCATGGTCGAGAAGGAGTCGGTGCATCCAATGCTAGTAGCGCAAGATATCTACTTGCCTCTTGCTCACGGTCTGGCGTCCTCTGACTCTGGGTCCTTATGTACTCCGCGGATTACCTATCTCGCACTCAATCGGCTCATCGGCCCTGTCAGGTGTGCTAACGGGAACGATTCCATTCTGGCACTTCTCTGGTCATCTCTCGGTCAATCTTCACGACCACTCATAATGCTGCATATTACTGGCGTCGGCCTCTAGCTCTCTGAATGCACGTCACACATCTGATCCTGGGTGCAAGTATCGTTGCAGCAGTGTCCTGGAAGGAATCCTGCTCAGGGTCTCTTCCAATCATGCCTATGCCTATCTGTACGGAGGCTGGTACTCTTGCATAATCTCTTTTCGCTCAATGGTCATCTGTGTCCTCAGCACAACATTTCTCGGAATCTGGTTGCATCCGAACGCCTCTGTAAGCATATCTGACCTCTGGTCTCAACGGGAAGTAATGACAGCTCGTCAGCGTCTCGCACGAACCTCTTGTCCGCTTGTCTGTATTTCCGTCCACTTTGACGTCACGGCATGCTATCTACGCACTGCACTGTTCTTGGCCACGGTCGATCCGAAGTCCCTCGCACGGACTCGAAATCGCGTACTCTGTAGCTTCATCATTCTATAGAAGATGTCTGGCCGAACAGGTCCTCGGGAACGCGTCCCAACCATCGGAGGAATGCTCAATACTCATCTGTCCTTGATCAATTCGCAACGCATCTGGGTAAGTTCTTTTATCCGAACCTGGTCAACTACCTCGTCGACGATGTCGAACTCTGGCCTGCTGGGCGTGCGCAATATGACCATCCCTGGGTCTAGGTCTTCTCGTATCGTATTCCAGAAAGGTCCTCTCGAGGTCTCTCTCTCAAACCTCATTCCTATCGGATTGCCCGGAAGTCATCATCCATTGCTGAAGCAAATTTTTATTCCGGAACGGCTGCATACTTATCGCGCCTTTTTCTGGAAGATATATCCATATACAACGCCTCTGGGTGCGTATCACATCTCTGATGTCAGCGAAGTGGGACGTCATCTCGTCGAAATCTCTTGCGAACTCTTTTCTTCACTCTGCTTCAATGTCGACTGATTCGGACTCGTCTCATCGTGGCTGCATGGACTGTGCTCCAACGGCTATACTCGTATCCGGAGTCTCCCAAGCAAAGCATCCCATCACATGATATCCGAATGGTGTTGAAACATTCGATCGACTCGTCCGAACCTTATAATCCCCCAAGAGATCAACATCTTGAGTACAGTTTAATAGTATCGAGTACATGCCACAGCGCCGGTGGTCCAGCCGTAGAAGGGCAAACCCAAGCCTCACTAATAGCGCCGCGGAACTGCCGCAAACCCTAAGGTTCAAAGGATTTCACACAGTCATTAAGTCGAGTTAGGGTTTCATTCTTCTTGAGGGTCCATAGAATCACCTGCATGTCTTTCCGTATACTTTAAACTTGGAAAATGGGCTCCTGACATTCGATCGTCTCTATCGACTTTCAACGAACCTGCGTGAAGTCGTCTCTAGCTGGAAACAATCTATCTGATGACCTCGCATCGGTAAACAAACGAACCACATGTCCTAGTCATTCATCCTCAGGTGACAAGCGACCGTCCATCATATCTCTATGTATATGCTTATGCTGCAGTAGCTCCAACCATCTGGGCGATATCCCGTCATTTGCAGCAAAACTGGCTCATTCGCCTGTACGCCGAACATCGCCTCAATCCTCCAGGAAAGGCGATACATTGGCGGTCATCTCTGAATCGGTCTGCTTTAGATCTGAGTAGGACTCTCCACACTGGAAATCTTCAACTCAACTGGGCCCGCTCCGGCGCATAAATCGGACGAATCACCTTCGTCTCTCAAATCAGGTAGACTAGCTATCATCTGTCTCATATCTGGATGCTCCGGCAATCTCAGCTGGTAAGCTCCGGAAGTGACATCCTGTCAATCTCAGCAACAGCTGGTCCATCTGTCTGCACGGTAGGCGACATCATAATCTCTGAGGTATGCTGTACGTCAACAGTCCCCTCTCAACTGGCAGCTCTAACAATGGCACGATCATCCGGTGCAAAACCATGCACTCGCCTCCACTAGAGGTCACAGTCATCAATACTAACTCGAGACGTTCCCATGTCACCAGAAAACATAATGGTCGGCCCTCGTACCAGACGAGCTCGCACTGACCGTAACCCTAGCAGCAGCCCAAACTGCGCTTAACATGGCGACAGGAACCTCAATCGAGTATCGAAGAGAGCAGATCAATGGAAAGAAAGAGAACAACAGATCCAGAGTGGATACATGATCATAAGATGGAACAGCATCAATAAAGGTATTATCATGAAACTAATAGAATCGAGGATCTCAAAATGATGTATAATCAGGGATATGAAGAGAGTCACTGATCTCGAAAATATGTACATCCTAAGGTTCCTTAAGCGGAGTGGCGTGTCGTAAGTATGCCGCGGAACATACCCACAGTACGTCACTCTACTTTAGTCACCTATTCCATCAACCAAGGGTCATCCTATACGACGAAAGTTCAGGTCTAATACCCCCTCGACTAAGTCTAAGTTCCGTATGGTCAAGCCTAAGTTCCGTATATATATATATAAACGCCCTAGGCTCCACATAGTCAAACTTAGACTCGAACCAAGGTCAACCTAGCGCTCTGATACCAACTTTGTCACGACCCGAAAGAGCACGTGACTGGCCCTTGAACCATATGAAGTCTATAAACTCCATCTGATCCAAGTAAGCCAAAAACCCAGAAATCTAAAACCATTTTAAGGATAAATAAACCACAAGCAATATACTATACAACGCCGAATGGCGAGGATCAAAATTCAAAAGAAACCCAGATAAGCATGAAACCTGTAACACTACTAAGCGCGACTCTAAGGTCAAAAAAAATACATCACTAGTGTCTGAGTCTGAAACGATATACAAGTTTTGGTTGATGGAAATTCTAGATACAATGAATAATACAAGTACAATGGTGGTTCTTGATGCAAAAGAATCCACCTACCAAATGCAATTCACCCGCAAGGAAGCAGTGTGCCAGAAATGCCGCAATGGAACCTGTACGGCAAAACCTGCAAGAACTGTAGCACAACGGGGGTGAGTTGCCAACTCGTGAATAGAAACATCTACAAGCAGAAACCGAATGCAAGACAAAAACCTAGGTCCAAAAATCAGTAAAATAAACCATAAGAGTACGTCTGAAGCTTGATAAAGTGGCAATGTAACATCTAAGCATGTATGTAGTGCCAAGTACTCATGTAATAACATGTCATCAGTATAAGGTATGTCTGCATGAAGTATGTTCAATGTAAATCCAGTCTGTATGTGATCAAGTCTGTATAAACGTAGAACCCGTCCACCTGTCACCCAATGACAATAAACGTGGAACCCGTCCACCCGTCACCCAATGAAAATAAACGTGGAACCCGTCCACCCGTCACCCAATGACAATAAACATTATGTATGTAAATATGAGGATATAATCAAATCATGGAAAACATCATGAAACCCGTGCCTAGCACCGACACGTAAATCCTCATCTATCGGGCTCCGTCAGTCCGGATCAGCCCACGGGCTATGTCTGCGGAATCGGCCATCGACCCCGGCAGTACGCCCATATACATCTATCGACTCTGGTCAGTATCGTCTGGATAACCGCCACGTCCAACCAATCACCGGTAGGTAGTAGTCCCTCTGCCAGGCTCACCGTCTACTACACAGCGAAACCGTTCTAGCCCCGGGGTACCATACCGGGTCCACCATGTAACCGCAATCGGCCTCATCTGCCTCCTCGAATCGGGTTTCACATGTCGCTCTCAGCACCGAGAAAACACATGGTGGACGCACTGAAATATCATATCAAGGGTAACCGGGTTTTTAACACAATTATATATTCCCTTTTGAAATACCCACGGTTCCCAAATCCAGAAATATCATGGAAACAATATATCTCAATGCGTATAATCAAAACATGATGTATGCGACATGTAAAGAAAGGTAAGCATATCAGGAGTCATGCAACATGGAATAGTAATGTGCATATGTCGAGGGAAACCGCTCTTTTAAAACGAATCAGTTTTGAAGAACATCTTGTGGTTCCCAAATCTCTAATCAAGTCAGAATCATCTATGTTTGTGTACAGGTATAAGTGTACAATATGCCATGCAAGAATCATATCATGAATGCAACAGTACTACAGTGTAGTGGCATGGCAATTATCGATGATGAATTGTGTGAGCCGGCAAATAGTGTACGTGGAACATACGCATCATCGATAATGGTGCTGGTGTCCTAACAGCATGATAATAATATAGCGATAAACATATGCAAAGCAACGTGAATAGCATGAATATGCGGATCGAATAATCAACGTAACAGTAAAGAATCTACACCCAAATGTATATGTCATGCAGTTATGCCATTTGAAATAAGAATGACTCGGGTCTAGTCTAACATCTACTATGCAAACTACAGATCTAAGTATCAAGTCAATCGGGAGGGGTATGGAAACCACCGAAATCTGAGTCGATATATAGATATAATAGTCGGTGATCCCGCCTCAATAGTATCGCGTACGATACAACATATCATATGACATCCTAAAGTCATGAGTGTGGATCTATCATCAATATAAAGCTCGTACGGTGAATCGTCGTACGGCATCCCAATAGCTGGGTACGGGTCAGTATCACATTCCTCTCATCAAATATCAGGTATCATTATCATCATATCATAAAATCTGGGGTACAGATCTAAGTCTAGTACAAATCAATACCATCTATATAAGTTTGGAAGCGGGGGTAAAACACATGCCCAACGGCCCGCTAAGATCACATGTCGTATCGCAAGTACGAATCACATCACATCACCGATCTCACGGCACAAAGCCCAAAATCATCGATTCATCTTCAATGTCATCCAATATCATCATCAACACAGTGTAAGTATAATGAATATGCAAGGGTGTCCGTATAGGTGTAAATCTATTCTAGGGTTCGCGACTATGAACTACACTAGTCACTTCTAACCCTACACTATCCATAATACACATAACTATCATATATAATAACAACTACGGACTGCGGGGGTGCTATACGCCATCCACCCGACTTCCTCCAGTAGATATAATCTACTCACCTTGTGTCTTTATCTTTCGATTTCACCACGCGTTTGCTTGTCGTCCCGAAGTCTTCATGGGGTACCTACACATCAAAGTGTCGTATATGCGCATTAAAACCAATTCAAAACTAAAACGGCACACGAAACCCCAAAACGATACGATAAGGGGCCTATAGGTTAGAACCTATGGGCACGCTTTTAAAACCATCAAAAAATCCTCGATATCATCGTATAAACGCCAAATAGTCGAGGTAAAACTCAATACACAATTTCAGAATTAAAAATACAGAATACGGAAACACGAATCCAAAACAGCAACTTAGGAAATAGGCTCCAGATTTCACCATAGGTCAAATTAGACAAATCTATATATACCAGGGGCCTAATCTGTAAGGTTTACCTAGCACCCTATGTAGAGTTTGGAAGCATCACATGTCACGAATTTTAAATCTTTATGGTGCTAAGTAAGCATACAAAGGATCTATCCTAGAAAATTAGGGTTTCTAAAACTTTAACTAACATCATATGTTACAAAGGCTAGGGTTTTAAGAGTACAACCTTTGTAGCTCCCTTTGGTAGACACCTTGGCCACTTGAGAGTTGGAAAAGTGTTCGGTTGAAGTCCTCTAACGTCCACGACGATCCACCCGAAGCTCCTTTGTCCAAGCTATCAACTTCACTTTAATAAGAAGATGAAATGAAGCAAACACACTAAACAAGTAGTCTAGACTTGTGTAGAATGGTGTTTTGGTTCTCTTTCTCACTTCAAAAGCCTATCTTTATGTGTATTTTGCTCACTTGAAAATTCTAGAGAGCAAGAGCTCAAGGTTGAAGAAGATGATGTCTATTTTTAAGAAGAAGAGAAGATAAACTAATGAAAAGAAAAAGAAAATATATGTATATATATTTATTTCTTCTCATCTCAAACCATGGTTAAATTATGAAGATATTATTTAATTTGAGTTAAAACATGAAAGGAAAGTTTAATCCATGGTTAAGGGTAGGTGAGCATGGTTAGGTCAAAGAAGAGACTAGAAACAAACCATGAATTATCCTTTCCTTTTTCATTTTGTTTTAAAACAAATATAAGTAATTATCCATAAAAATAACCAAGGTGTGAGTCTTATAATGCCACCATTTTCCATGTATAAACAACCATGATAGAATGATGTATGTATGCATGCACATCCATATGTGCATGAACAAGAATGAATGCATACATCCAAAAGAAACATGATAGGATTTCTAGTGAGAAGCTAAAGGTTAAATGATAAATCAACACTTGATTTATCAACCCGGTCATATCACATACGATCCGACCAAATGCAATCCGCCCAATTAATATACGGTATCTCATACGCGCATTTTAACCGGGTCCATGCGCATATCGCATACACGCACCACAACGTTTCGCCTGGACTAGGAAACTCCTTTGTGGGACTCTAAGACTCGTCAATACTCCGGCAGTGGGTGATGATCATATCAAGCACCCCCAAGCCGCAAGCGGTCAGCTAAACGTAACGGCCACCCGGGTATTGAGCGATCAGAAGAAAATAAGCGAACCTGCTACAACTCCCGTCGAGCCAACCTGCAGCACTGCCGTACAGTCCGGTCTCTTCGTCAGATATGCTGCATATCGAGCCTAGGAATGGTCACGTCGACCCTAATAACTCAATAAGTCGTGCTGGTGAATGGTCAATAATAGATCGAGAAACTACTGATAACACTTATCAGCAAATCTCAGCAGCCCTGGCCAGGGACTTACTGATATAACCAGTCGGGCGCAGCACAGCATCAACTCCCAATACCGGGAGAGACGAAACCCCTCCTATCGCTCATCGTCTTCGTGTGTCTCGGGACTGTACCCAACGACCACCTGTTTGCACGACTCAGTAGAGCCGTGGTAGAGTGGCAATCAAAGTACAGTGGGAGAACACACAAGACTCTATGACGATCTCGGGTCAACAGACTAACCTGTACCAGTGTCACCTGAGAACTGCTATCCGACGATAGATATAATTCCATATAGGAGTTCTCGGTGAGTCCGTCCAGTGTACCCAGTCACCATTGAGCACCCGTATATGATCTTGATGTCAAACATCGATGAACGTGGGAACATTCATCGCCCATCGTATGGGTCTAGTATCATATACGCCAGTCTACTCTGGTATACCAATGCCCTGTCTCGATATACCTACGACTAGGGACTTTCCAGGATATGCTTATAGACTACAGATGTCCCACTAGTATGATCTCTATCATAATCACTGTAGTCAAGCCGATATCCTCAGGGCTTTATCAGCATGTATGAATGAATAAAAGCATGATCAAATCAACATGTCAGATAAAGAAGAACCAGATAGCATACTATCATGTCGAGCAAGAATGTACACTGAATATATATATATATATATATATACATGTATAAATACATCCATTATCACATAATGGCCTCTAGGGCATACATATATCCAACAATCTCCCACTTGCACTAAGGCCAGTTATTGGCGTATCTCATACCCAACATCTCAAAAAGTCGGTCATGCTACGGCTGAGGGAGGGCCTTGGTGAGTGGATCCGCGGCGTTATTCTTTGTGTCTACTCTCTTAATCTCGATCTCGCGGCGATCTACAATCTCCCGGATCAAATGAAAGCGCCTCAGGATGTGTCTGGACCGCTGATGGGACCTGGGCTCCTTGGCTAACGCCATAGCCCCATTATTATCACAATACAAGGGTATTGGATCAATAATGGTTGGAACTACTCCTAGTTCCGAGATGAACTTCTTCATCCAGACGGCTTCCTTGGCGGCATCATTTGCAGCAATGTACTCAGCCACCATCGTAGAGTCTGCAACGGTATCCTGTTTGGAACTCTTCCAACTTACCGCCCCTCCATTGAGGGTAAATACAAACCCTGAGATAGATTTGTTGTCATCCTTATCGCTCTGGAAGCTCGAATCGGTAAAGGCCTCCATTTGGAGATCTGTATTACCATACACCAAGAACAATTCTTTAGTCCTTCGTAAGTACTTAAGAATGTTCTTCACAGCTGTCCAGTGGTTCTCCCCTGGGTTGGATTGATACCTGCTTACAACACTAAGTGCATAAGATACATCTGTGAGTGTACATAACATCGCATACATTATAGATCCTACTGCCGAAGCATAGGGTATAATGCTCATGCGAGCTCTCTCTTCATCGGTCTTTGGACAAGAATCCTTGGAGAGAGTGACTTCATGGCAAGCGGGTAAGGCACCCCGCTTGGAGTCTTCCATACTAAACCTTTTTAGGATGGTGTTGATGTACCTGGTTTGGGACAATCCCAATAACTTTTTGGATCTATCCCTATAGATCCTTATACCCAGGATGTATGTGGCATCACCCAGGTCCTTCATGGAGAACCTTAGCGATAAGAATGATTTGACCGACTGTAGCATAGGAATGTCATTTCCTATCAGAAGAATGCCATCCACGTACAATACAAGGAACGTGACAGCTCTTCCTACAGCCTTCTTATAAACACAAGGTTCATCTGGATTTTTGATGAAATCAAACTCTTTGATAACATCATCGAAACAGATGTTCCAACTCCGAGATGCCTTCTTTAACCCATATATGGATTTAAGCAGTCTACATGCTTTCCCGCTGCTCCCACTGTCAATGAAGCCCTCTGGCTGATCCATATAAACGCATAATTCTAAATCTCCATTTAGAAATGCAATTTTAACGTCCATCTGCCAGATTTCATAGTCGTAGTGAGCAGCAATAGCAAATAGGATCCGAATGGATTTAAGCATGGCTACGGGCGAAAAAGTTTCTTCATAGTCCAAACCTGGTCTTTGACGAAAACCTTTCGCCACAAGTCTTGCCTTATAGGTCTCTACCTGCCCATCTACACCAATCTTTCTTTTAAAGATCCATTTGCATCCCACAGGTTTTACCCCAGGGGGTACAATGACCAAAGTCCATACTTTGTTGGTGTACATAGACTCCATTTCGGATCTCATGGCATCCAACCACTTCACAGAGTCACTACTCGTGATAGCTTGCTGAAAACTGGTAGGATCATCATCATCCATGATGCAATCTTCTCCGTCACCATCAATGAGGAAACCGTAGTACCTCTCCGGTGGGCGAGAAGTCCTACCAGACCTTCGGAGTGGCCGAGGTTCCTCAGTTTCTATTGCAACAGCCGGTTCAACCAAATCGTCATTTGTAGTTTGTGTTTCTACAACCTCTTCGAGATCCACCACCTTGCCATCATCTTTATCTGTGAAAAACTCTTTTTCTAAGAATGTGGCATACTGAGAAACAAACACTTTTTGTTCCTCTTTGTGGTAGAATAGATATCCATAAGAATTCTTTGGATATCCCACAAAGTTACACATGACTGACCGTGTCTCGAGTTTGTCCGGATTCTGCTTTTTAACATAGGCCGGGCAACCCCAAATCTTTATTCTCTTAAGTGATGGTCTCTTCCCGTGCCATATCTCATATGGCGTGGTAGACACGGTTTTGGTTGGAACCCTGTTCAGTAGAAACGCTGCAGTCTCCAATGCATGCCTAAAAAATGAGATGGGTAACTCAGCATCACTCATCATGGATCAGACCATATCTAATAGGGTCCTATTCAGTCGTTCAGACACACCGTTGTGCTGTGGTGTGTAAGGAGGAGTGAGCTGAGAGAGAATCCCATTCTCTTTTAGGAAGTTTGCAAATTCTGTACTAAGGTATTCCCCACCTCGATCTGATCGAAGCATCTTGATACTCAAGCCGGTTTGTTTTTCTACTTCTTGTTTATATTCAATGAATTTCTCGAAAGCTTCGGACTTGTTCTTTAATAAAAATACAAGGCCGAATCTTGAGAAATCGTTAGTGAACGTAATGAAGTAAGAAAAACCGCCTCTAGCCTGTGTAGACATTGGCCCGCATACATCACTATGTATGAGGCCTAGGAGCTCAGTAGCTCTTTCTCCGTGTCCGGTAAATGGAGTTTTGGTCATTTTACCCTTGATACAAGACTCGCAAGTCACATAAGATTTATATTCAAAAGAGTTTAAATATCCATCTTTTTGTAACTTGTTTAGTCCTGTTTCGTTAATATGACCAAGTCTACAGTGCCAAAGAAAAGCTTCATTTAATTATGAAAGTTTTCTTTTATTAGTGTGTTGTATACTGAAAACTGTGTGTTGATTTAGGACGTATATCCCGTTATTAAGTGTACCATACCCAACCAACATTTGATTCAGGTGAATGTTCATAACATTGTTCTCGAATATAAAGTTATATCCTTCATTGTTTAACAAAGAAACTGATATTATATTACATAGCATACTTGGTATAAAATAACATGGGTTCAAAACCAAAATACATCCAGATGGCAACCCCAAGTGATACTCTCCCACTGCAACTGTATGTACATTGGAACCATTTCCAACGCGGAGAGTATGGTCACCTGTCTTCAAAACTTTGCTATTTCTCAGTCCCTGCATAGAATTGCAAATGTGAGAACCTGAACCGGTATCTAATACCCAGGAAGCAGAGTTTATAGAAAAACAGTTTTCTGTCATAAACACACCTGAAGCGGAAGCATCCCATGCTTCTTCTTGAGGTTCAAGTACTCTGTATAGTTGCGCTTCCAATGTCCTGTCTTGTGGCAATGAAAACATTCGCCTTTCCCCGGGTCTCCAGCTTTGGACTTTTCCTTTCCCTTCACCTTTTTAACCCCACCCTTAGGATTGGTGGGCTTCATCTTTTTCTTTCCTTTGGCCTTAGCTTTTGGGCGACAAGAAGAAGATTGCCCAATAGTCATAACGGGAGTTTTCATTGATTTCATAGTGCTCTCTGCACTCCTTAACATATTAAGGAGTTCAGGTAGCTCCTTCTCCATGCCATGCATGTTGAAGTTAACTATGAACTGAGCAAAGGTGGAGAGGAGGGACTGCACAATAATATCTGTATATTGTTCAATGTCCATTGTCCATCCTAGGTCCTCAAGCTCTTCTATAAGAGCTATCATCTTCAGAACATGGTCTCCTACTGGTGTGCCAGGGGCCATTCGCATCTGAAACAATTTCTTTGATCCTTCGTATCGTAATACGCGGGATTGCTCTCCATACAACTCCTTTGTATGGAGAAATATGGTTCGAATGTCCATATTCTCGTGCTGCTTTTGATGTGTATTGTCCATCGATGCAAGCGCGAGGCATTTGGCCGTGGCACAGTCAGCGTCCAATGTCTTGCGGACTTCAATGTCCGCAACTGAGGATTTTGGACCTGGGGTGGGCGGGGCTGAAGCCGTGAGGACATATGATACTTTATCATAAGTCAAGGCTATTTTCATATTCCTCAGCCAATCTTTATAATTGGTCCCATTCTGTTTGTTTTTATCTAGTAGAAGCTTGAGTCCAGTCATTGGTATTTGCCATTAAGAGAGAGAAAAGAATACACTCAGCGAAAGCTCTTGCGTAGATTAGATTGGTTATTATCTTGTCTAATCGATGTCTCCCACTGCTTTAATCAAGTTTTTCTTTCAATCCTTAAAAAGAAAACCAGCCAGGATTAATTACAGTCTACAACTTCGCTAACCGTTCAGCCAGGCCAGTGTCGGTACTTGAGGAAGGTTCCCCGTGCTTTCGCACGGACCTAATTAAAGTAAACCTCATTTTCCCAGAGGCGTAGCCCCGTTAACACCTTTCTAGACACCTAATGAGTTAGCTAATTGTAAACTGCAAAACTCTCCTAGGAGCAACTATTGCCCACAGTGGGATCGGGATCCAACCATCATATGGAAGGTATGCAATCTCATTGCAAATCTCAACACTTGAAATTCCCGATGTAATTTTTACCCCTAGTACTTATGACCTTAACTATGGTCAACAAATCATAAGTACCAGTCAAGTTCTACCCGTCATTTCTTGATCAATTAGACCCACCCATATGACCCTTAACTATGGTCAAAAAAGTCGCACGAATGTCCTAATTAATCTGCATCATATGCAGTGTAGGAAGACATCACTTAGCTACCGTACACTATGCCTTAACTAAAGTCAACAAACGTAGCACGGATACTAAGTACTCTACTTCCTAAAATGACGGAGGGTTGCGGATGATTTTTAAGAAAATCTTTAACGCTTTGAACTTGATATCGTTGTAGAATCAAATGGTTTTCAAAAGGAGTGGCTTAAGCTCCGCAGTTTTGAAATGTAGCTTTTTCACAAATAGCCGAGTGGTTTTCAGATCCGATTCTACAACATCTTTTTAGGTTTATTTTCTTTACATTAATCATATTAATGTAATCCCATCATTTAAGTCTTTAAGCCAATCACAGAAAAGAAACGAAAATAACACGTACGCTTATGCCATCCGAATTCGCCGCAATGTTCCGTTATGCACGGTTAGGTTACTTAACTAACGGCATACCGGGACGGGATTAGCGCGGGTGTAAAACATAAGCAACGTATACTATATATCATATATATAATATGTTATTCGTCTCAGATATCTCAGAACACAGGCAGTAGAAACATATATATAATATGGGATATACTAGGACGTCCGTATTTAGTATTTAGCCAATAATAGAAAATACGGATTCCACAGTCGCGCTGAATACCCAAGCCCACACCCCTAGACCCCTACGAGAGCGGCAAGCGACCCTACCAATCCTGGAGTTTAGGAGACCCGGTCTCGACTCCTCGAGATGGCCTCCCACTGAACCCCAGAACCCGGTCACTTGTGCTCCCCTCCTTGGGTCTATCCTAATGCGGAAAAGTAAATAATATACAACACTGGTGACACAACCTCAACCCGGAAGTGCCCCAAATAAAAGAATATTACATTACATTTGAATTTACATGAATGAAAATATAAAACTCTCATCTCACATAAAACCCCCGGCTATTCGATCGCGACAATCCTGCACATCATATCTCAGCAACACATAATATCACATATCATCAACGTAAGTAAGTATGCATACCCCAATTGTCGTTGATGTATAGCAACGAAACCGGCGATATCGAACATACAACACTTACGGTCACAGAAAAGAAAGTGTAAAACTACAATATTTGGAATCCACATTCTCTTAAGACATCATAAATGCGAAATATCACATACTTCGTATTTCATGCCTAAACTATATGAATTCCACATATTGTATCACATTCCAGATAAATAGACAGTATTAAAGTTTTCGAACGAATGATCAAATACCCAAGATTCACTAAAGCTCAACACTTGAGCAGAGTTCAAAAAACCCAGAGTGTGATACAGTAGTAGCGGTCCAGCCGTAGAAGGGTCAAGCCAACGCCTCACATGTGGCATGCCGTACTGCCCCAAACCCTAAGGTTCAAAGGGAAGTTCAAGATGGTCACATAATCGAGTTAAGGTTTGTTGTCTTCTAGAGGGTCCACCACAAAACGACTTGCACGTATCTCCAAAATATTTAAACCCCGTGAATAGTGAGCAAATGATACTCGTTCAAACACTTCAATACTTTCTAGTTTACCCGGAAAAGAAACGAAATGAAAATTCCGATCGAATCGACGAGTCCAAAACCACCTCCAGAAAATACAGTACTATATTCAGATTAAACATACCTAAAACACAATACAAGAAGTTATAAGAATTATTGTGTAAACAGGAAGCAATGATGCCTCTGTACGGACGCGGAGCCGCGGCCTAAGCAAGGAATTGCCGAGGTTCCGCGGCGGTTTGTAAGGATCAGGGTTTCGAATTTCACAGTTTGTCTTAGTTATTCCTGCTGTATTTTTTAAGGATTTTTAATTCTGAAAAATGTCAGATTTTAAAATTTGTCCAGAGAGGGTCTCGAAAAATCGTATTTTGATCCGATCGGGATTTTTACTTCGTAAAAGTGTCGCCTAATGTTCTAGGTCGGCTTTGATACCAAAGTAAGGTTTACCTAGCACCCTATGTGGAGTTTGGAAGCATCACATGTCACAAAGTTCAAATCTTTATGGTGCTAAGTAAGCATACAAAGGATCTATCCTAGAAAATTAGGGTTTCTAAAACTTTAACTAACATCATATGTTACAAAGGCTAGGGTTTTGAGAGTACAACCTTTGTAGCTCCCTTTAGTAGACTCCTTGGCCACTTGAGAGTTGGAAAAGTGTTCGCTTGAAGTCCTCTAACGTCCACGACGATCCACCCGAAGCTCCTTTGTCCAAGCTATCAACTTCACTTTAATAAGAAGATGAAATGAAGCAAACACTCTAAACAAGTAGGCTAGAGTTGTGTAGAATGGTGTTGTGGTTCTCTTACTCACTTCAAAATCCTATCTTTATGTGTATTTTGCTCACTTGAAAAGTCTAGAGAGCAAGAGCTCAAGGTTGAAGAAGATGATGGCTATTTTTAAGAAGAAGAGAAGATAAACTCATGAAAAGAAAAAGAAAATATATGTATATATATTTATTTCTTCTCATCTCAAACCATGGTTAAATTATGAAGATATTATTTAATTTGAGTTAAAACATGAAAGGAATGTTTAATCCATGGTTAAGCGTAGGTGAGCATGGTTAGGTCAAAGAAGAGACTAGAAACAAACCATGAATTATCCTTTCCTTTTTCATTTTGTTTTAAAACAAATATAAGTAATTATCCATATAAATAACCAAGGTGTGAGTCTTATATTGCCAGCATTTTCTATGTATAAACAACCATGATAGAATGATGTATGTATGCATGTGTGCATGCACATACATATGTGCATGAACAAGAATGAATGCATACATGTATGCATACATCCAAAAGAAACAAGATAGGATTTCTAGTGAGAAGCTAATGGTTAAATGATAAATCAACACTTGATTTATCAACCCGGTCATATCACATACGATCCGACCAAAAGAAATCCGCCTAATTAATATACGGTATCTCATACACGCATTTTAACCGGGTCCATGCGCATATCGCATACACGCACCACAACGTTTCGCCTGGACTAGGAAACTCCTTTGTGGGACTCTAAGACTCGTCAATACTCCGGCAGTGGGTGATGATCATATCAAGCACCCCCAAGCCGCAAGCGGTCAGCTAAACGTAACGGCCACCCGGGTATTGAGCAATCAGAAGAAAACAAGCGAACCTGCTACAACTCCCGTCGAGCCAACCTGCAACACTGCCGTACAGTCCGGTCTCTTCGTCAGATATGCTGCATATCGAGCCTTGGGATGGTCACGTCGACCCCAATAACTCAATAAGTAGTGCTGGTGAATGGTCTATAACAGATCGAGAAACTACTGATAACAGTTATCAGCAAATCTCAGCAGCCCTGGCCAGGGACTTACTGATATAACCAGTCGGGCACAGCACAGCATCAACTCCCAATACCGGGACAGACGAAACCCCTCCTATCGCTCATCGTCTTCGTGTGTCTCGGGACTGTACCCAACGGCCACCTGTTTGCACGACTCAGTAGAGCCGTGGTAGGGTGGCAATCAAAGTACAGTGGGAGAACACACAAGTCTCTATGACGATCTCGGGTCTACAGACTAACTTGTACCAGTGTCACCTGAGAACTGCTATCCGACGATAGATATAATTCCATATAGGAGTTCTTGGTGAGTCCGTCCAGTGTACCCAGTCACCACTGAGCACCCGTATATGATCTTGATGTCAAACATCGATGAACGTGGGAACATTCATTGCCCATCGTATGGGTCTAATATCATATACGCCAGTCTACTCTGGTATATCAATGCCCTGTCTCGATATACCTACGACTAGGGACTTTCCAGGATATTCTTATAGACTACAGATGTCCCACTAGTATGATCTCTATCATAATCACTGCAGTCAAGCCGATATCCTCAGGGCTTTATCAGCATGTATGAATGAATAAAAGCATGATCAAATAAACATGTCAGATAAAGAAGAATAAGATAGCATACTATCATGTCGAGCAAGAATGTACACTGAATATATATATATATATATATACATGTATAAATACATCCACTATCACATAATGGCCTCTAGGGCATACATATATCCAACATAATCTACATATAAGGGAATACCAAAACCAAAATGAGGCAAATCCACCATGGTCTGGCCGCAAATTGTGGCCAGAATGGATAAATCTGCGGCCGGCTTGATGAGTTAGCGGTTGGGGTCTTGGTGGTAGCTTCCTGGGTGCCTGCACATGTCACTGTCCAATCAATTTTAATTTAGGATGTCTCGTGTGATAGCAGATTCAATATACCCCTCACAGATTTCACAATTTCCCCGATATTGGTTTCTAAATCCGTAATCCGGGTCTTAAGTCTCATGTTTGGGTCTCAATTCATGCACTAGGGTGTTGGTGTAGCCTCTACTGAACTCAATTTCACATTACAACTCAAAACTTCCTCAAACCCTAACTAGGTTTTCCTTAACTCCACAATATCAAACAATATCGGTTCAATTTAAACATGGGGCATAAGTAACGCTAAAACTACGCAAATGATCCAGAAAATACCTCATTTGGCAACTCAAGAACTTTCTTGAGTTGCCCCTAGTGGCCAAAATCCTTGCTTCTTTAGTCCAATGTGTAGATCTTGAGCTTGTGCACACTTTTAATGAAATGGAAATTGGGTTTTGGAATTGTTTTTGAGATGATTTGAGGAGTTGAAGAGGGGAGGGAGGTGAGGAGCAGGAGTAGCAGCAGCAACAAGAGGGAGAGGGAGAAAAATGAGTGAAGGTTGAAGAGGAAATAGCTAAGTCTTTAGTCAAAGAAGGCAATACTTCTCTCTCTCTCACCAACTACTAAATTCATTAATATAAACCCCTTTTTCCATTTCTTTTCTTTTCTCTAAATTCCTTCTCACTCAAATAGTAAACCCGAATGAGAAACCATGGTAGAAAATGCACAAGTGTGAAAAAGCGATATGTGCATATTTTGCACAAAAATGTTAAAAAAACCGATTAGCGATTTTTAATCGCGATCATTACTAAATTAGCATATAACAAACCAATTATATTTAGAAATGGCATAATTCTCTAATTTACCCTATTTTAGAATTTTCCAAAATTTTCCCCCATTTATTTGTATTTAATTATACCGAATTATTAAAATATTCAATAAAATAATATTAAATTATAAATTTCCCAAAAATAATATTTTTATTATTTCGAAATGTTACAATCTACCATCCTTAAATAAATTTGGTCCCCGAATTTAAATTTAAACCCCCAAAAATGAATATAAGAACATCCGGTGCGTCTGGTGCGCACGGAATCAAAATCCATATATGTGTCATACAGGTGTACAAAACAACATCTAGGTGCAACTGGTGTGCACGAAATTTCTGTCATAGGCAACGTGTGTGCCTGACAGCAAAATCTGGTGCATGTGACATGCACGAAGAATCCCGATTTAGTGCATCTGTCATGCACCAAAATCGTATATCAAAACACTAAAGGTGCATGAAAACTATGCTGGATGTGTAAATCAAATCACTGCTTAAGATAGGCGTGAAATCACAATCAATAGCTCAAATGTAATAACTTATGTGCAAAATATAAATATCCAGTGGGTGCATGAAACAATATCATGAAACTCAGTCATCAAAACTAAATCATGCAATAGAACGCCCAAAATACCAAAATTCCAAGATGACGGATACGTGATAATCGAATCACAAAATCACAAATCATAGATACCGTCGTCGGTAGTTCCTCCTTCAAGGTCGAGAAGGAGTCGATGCATCCAATGCTAGTAGAGCAAGATATCTACTTGCCTCTTGCTCACGGTTTGGCGTCCTCTGACTCTGGGTCCTTATCTTCTCTGCGGATTACCTATCTCGCAGTCAATCGGCTAATCGGCCCTGTCAGGTGTGCTAACTGGGACGATTCCGTTCTGGCACTTCTCTGGTCATCTCTCGGTCAATCTTCACTACCACTCATAAAATTGCTTATTACTGGCGTCGGCCTCTGGCTCTCTGATTGCACGTCACACATCTGATCCTGGGTGCAAGTATCATTGCAGCAGTGTCCTGGAAGGACTCCTGCTCAGGGTCTCTTCCAATCATGCCTATGCCTATCTGTACGGAGGCTGGTACTCTTGCAAAATCTCTTTTCGTTCAATGGTCATCTGTGTCCTCAGCACAACATTTCTCGGAATCTGGTTGCATCCCAACTCCTCTGTAACCATATCTGATCTCTGGTCTCGACGGGAAGTAATGACAGCTCGTCAGCGTCTCGCACGAACCTCTTGTCCGCTTGTCTGTATTTCCGTCCACTTCAACGTCACGGCATGCTATCTACGCACTGCACTGTTCTTGGCCACGGTCGATCCGAAGTCCCTCGCACGGACTCGAAATCGCGTACTCTGTAGCTTCATCATTCTATAGTAGATGTCTGGCCGAACAGGTCCTCGGGAACGCGTCCCAACCATCGGAGGAATGCTCAATACTCGTCTGTCCTTGATCAATTCGCAACGCATCTGGGTAAGTTCCTTTATCCGAACCTGGTCAACTACCTCGTCGACGATGCCGAACTCTGGCCTGCTGGGCATGCGCAATATGACCATCCCTGGGTCTAGGCCTTCTCGTATCGTATTCCAGAAAGGTCCTGTCGAGGTCTCTCTCTCAAACCTCATTCCTGTCGGATTGCCCGGAAGTCATCATCCATTGCTGAAGCAAATTTTTATTCTGGAACGGCTGCATACTTATCGCGCCACTTTCTGGAAGATATATCCATATACAACGCCTCTAGGTGCGTATCACATCTCTGATTTCAGCGAAATGGGACGTCATCTCGTCGAAATCTCTTGCGAACTCTTTTCTTCACTCTGCTTCAATGTCGACTGATTCGGACTCGTCTCATCGTGGCTGCATGGACTGTGCTCCAACGGCTATACTCGTATCTGGAGTCTCCCAAGCAAAGCATCCCATCACATGATATCCGAATGGTTTCGAAACATTCAATCGACTCGTCAGAACCTTATAATCCCCTAAGAGATCAACATCTTGAGTACAGTTTAATAGTATCGAGTACATGCTACAGCGTCGGTGGTCCAGCCGTAGAAGGGCAAACCCAAGCCTCACTAATGGCGCCACGGAACTGCCGCAAACCCTAAGGTTCAAAGGCTTTCACACGGTCATTAAGTCGAGTTAGGGTTTCATTCTTCTAGAGGGTCCATAGAATCACCTGCATGTCTTTCCGTATACTTTAAACTTGGAAAACTGGCTCCTGACATTCGATCGTCTCTATCGACTCTCAAGGAACCTGCGTGAAGTCGTCTCTAGCTGGAAACAATCTATTTGATGACCTCGCATCGGTAAACGAACGAACCACATGTCCTAGTCATTCTGTAGGTGCACGGCGGCGCCCCGGCCGTCAATCCGACGGCCAAATGCGGAAGCGGTGATAAACTTAAATTTTACTGAACTGGCAAACCGCCGCGCACTAATACCCGGATCGAACCATTAATTAGTCCTAGCTAACTACAAGATGGGGAAGAGAGATATACCGACTGATCCAAGTCCTCCGGTCTTCTCATCGTCGTCCCGATCTCCTGCGGAAGCTCCGGTCTCCACCTCGTCGCTGGAAGTGCACCACATCGCCTACTTCTTTTACGGGCTCCCACCTCAATGCCGAGGCAACTCGGGCACGAAGCTAGCTAGTCGACGTGCCCAAGATTTGCTGTAGAATATAGTGTGGATCTATATGTCTCATTTGGGGTTGTAGGATGTGCCATTTTGATGGAGGGATGATACAAGAACTATATGTAGGGACTTGGGGATTTTTGGAGCATGAAAAGAACAACAAATCCCCATCCAAAAATTTGGACAGCCCACTTCATCAAGTGGACGGCCATGACAATGAGGGGAGGGTGAGAATGAGAGTGATCCAATAATACAATGGAGAGAGAGAGAAGGCTATCATGCAAAACGAATCATCACAAAATCAAACCCACACTCAACTAACAACCATCTCTCATCATCAACAATCATGTCCACAAAAGTCATGCCATCATGACAAGAAGTCAAGTCAAAAGGTCAAGGTGTGGAGCAACCATGATGAAGTCAAAAGGTCAAGTGATCATGACATGGCAATATGCAAAAGACCCCCTCCACAAATGCCTATTTGCAACAATGCAAATAAGCCCTCCTCCCCCAATCTTCGGCCAATGAACGATACAAAAGAAATTGGCCGAAACGGAAAGCAAACTTGCAATTCCAGAAAACTGGTCCCGTAATAAATTACAGGAAAAACCCCGATACTGTGCTTACACACCCGCATTTGTATTCCGACCGAAATACAAATGCAATGAGACAAAGTCTACACTGTACTATACTAGGATCCGGCTTAAACCAAAGCCGGCTAGTAATATCCGTTCGATCCTGATCCGTGCAATACCGCACGTATCTGATCGAACCCTGCCATATATCCATACGGCCTATAGTACAAACTGTCCGATCCTGATCAGTGCAATCCCGCACGTTTCTGATCGGACCTTGCCATATCTCCATACGGCCTCTACAACCTTTCGTCCGAAAGCTGAGTAACTGAATGTGGGGGACTCTAAAGACTCGTCAACACCTTGATTGTGGATTTAACCACTAGCAGGTCAGAGGTATAAGCCAATACGTAACGGGCTACCAGGTATTGACTAAAAGGGACGTCTGTGAGCGAACTCAGCCAGACAACCCTACTGAGCCTGTCAGTGACAATATTCGTACAGTCCGGTCCGTTCGTCTATGAGTATCGCATGGCGGGCCTAGGGGGTTGGTAAAAGTCAGACCCCCAAATACGGTACAAGTCGTGTCGGAGTGTAGACCAGAACACCCTGAGATACTACTGGAATACCTACCAGTAAATCTCCTTGCCTCGGTCGAGGGCTTCGTGTAATGGCTCTCCTAGACACAGCACGACCTCACCCCCAATACCGGGAGAGACGAACCCCTGAAGATACGCTCACTGCCTCCATGTGGCTCGGGACTGTACCCAACTAAAACCTGTTTGCACGACTCCTTTGAGCAGTGGTAGGGTAGTAATCAAAGTACAGTGGGAACTCACACAAGACAAATGACGATCCCCAGGTCGATGAACTAACCTGCACACATGTCACCAGGGAACTGCCATCTGACGTCTGGTATATGACCAACTGGCATGTTCCCGGCGAGTCCTGTCCGGTGTACTCTTAACCCAATGAGCACCTGTATACATCTTAGGTGATCCAACTGACACAAGTGGCTTGTGAGACCGGCCACCGCCCCTCGTCGGGGTCTCGACTGTATACACTAGTCTACTCTGGAGTATCGATGCCCTCTCTCGAAACTCTCACGACTAGGGACCATTT
This sequence comes from Agapanthus africanus, assembly GCA_030015575.1. NCBI lineage: Eukaryota > Viridiplantae > Streptophyta > Magnoliopsida > Asparagales > Amaryllidaceae > Agapanthus > Agapanthus africanus. The sequence goes on from JASDDO010000014.1 coordinate 384,682,038, forward strand.
AAGGATGTGCTTATAGACTACCAGCTCCCACGTATATGATCGCCCTCATACTGCTGGTGGTCAAGCAAGAATCCTAGGGGCTCTACCAACGTGTAATAGCGACTTGTCAGGTCACTTAAAGCAGTACACGATGATAAAGGTAAACTAGATAGCATACTATCATCTTGAGTAAGATTGTCCTATCGGGATAGGTCCTCCATCAATCATTGTAATCACGTGCCTGTGATCAAATAATTGAATCTGAGGGCACTATCTCCAACAATCTCCCACTTGCACTCAAGGCTAATTATTGCGATGTCGCATACTCACAGCACGTGTGATACCGAACACCCAACTCCTCTACTAGTCAGTCTCACAAAGCTTGCTTGCGAAAATATTGCGTTCGAGGAATAGCCTTAGTGAGTGGATCCGCCTAGATGTCTCTTTCTATGTCTCTCTATATCTCAAGTTCGCGGAGAAACCCATCTCCCGAAATGAGTAATACCTGTCTTAGAATGTGTCTGGATGTCTGATGGGACATAGCTCATAAATGAACTCCAAATCCAAACTTCTTAGACTGTATCGTCAACTGAACTTAATCAGTATCCTGCGCCATGCCACCCTCAGTATTGCCTTGGATCACCTGTCCAAAATACTGCCCCTCGTCAGAGGGAAAACTATAACTCTGACAACCTCCTTGTCGTCCATGTCATCTTGGAAGCCTGGAATGATAACTGTCTCCCGAATGAGGCTGTCGTTATCATATCCCTAGAACATTCACTTATGCTCTAAAGCTGCTTCCTACTGTTTCTCCAAGATTGGATCAATGTCAACTTATTGCATCTAGTGCAAGATCAACATCTGCTGTGGTACTTGACATCTCATGATTGACTCAATTGCCTAAGCAAGTGATCTGTCATTCATGCACATCCATCTCTACTTTAGTCTGTAAGACACCTTTAGAGAGGGTGACTCCATCACCTGCAAGTACACTACCGTGCCAGGAGTCGTCCATTCTAAATACTCTTAGAATGCTGTCTAAGTACCCTTAATTGGGAAACCACCCAAATCTAGATCTAAAACCATAGATCTAGTAACCAGTATGTCTAATATAATGTCCAAATCCCATATGGAGAAAACACTGTGTGACGACCAAAGTATAACTAATTGTAGTGTAGGAATATCACTTCCTACCCTGTGTATGTCATCCAAATACCATGACATCACACCCTACTACCTTCTCAACAGATCCATCCCCTATTCTGACGAAGTCAAACCTATGACTGTCACATCAGAAATTGATGATCTATCTCCGCTATAACTGCTTTAGTCTATAAATAGACATAAGTTACCTATCCACCAATGCTTCCGCTGCGCCCACTGACTACGACAACCCTCTGCCAGTGTCATATACACGTACACTTCTAAAACTAGTTTAGAATGACGCTATAATCATCCTCCCGCCGGGTCTCACAGTCTGGAACAACAGCAATGGCAATTGTGGGTAAACAAGAACCTCCCTGTCACCGTCCTTGAGGCTACCGGAGCACCTCTCGGGTGCCTGAGGTTACCCACCTTATCTGCGGAGTGGCCAATGGAATGTCAAGCTAGATTGAATCTTTAGGTTCCTATCAAATCTTCAGTAATCGTTTGTGGTTCTGGAATCACTTCCAGTTCTACCAAACTCCCACTACTGTTTTTTGAAAAAATCCATTTTTAATAAAACTGTGGCGAGTCTAGATAAATATCGCTATTGATCTTCCAGATGGTAGAAAGTCAACCCTCGTCATAGCCTGGGTCAACCCACAAACTGCCATTACAGAAACGTGCCTTGAGTTGTCCAGTGTCTGGTTTTAATCATAAGCTGGACAACTCCCCGTACCTTAACAACGTTAAGATATGAACTATTCTATATCCAATATAGAACCAGAGGCACTGATTTAATTGAACCAGATTCAAATCATGCAGCTGTCTCCAGTGCATGTCAACTAAATGGAAAGAGGCTGATCAGCGTTACTCAACTTAGGAATGCTTCCAATTATGAATAACATGAAAGAGAAGCAAGATCTCTTAATCATTACTATCAACTGAATACCATACACAAGTATCTACATCTTCTATCACTTTGAAGAATCCCGATACTTGCGATACCTGGTTCTCTACTTTATTCAAATACCTATAACTTCTCAAAAATTCGGACCCTGTGTTTCGAAGAAACACCTGTCTAAAAGCTAGAGAAGTCACAAGTAAACCGAATATAGTACGAGGACCAAGCCCTCTGTCCTGATGGACCCTGGACAACATACAATACTCAGTATAAGTCCCTTGAGTCTGATAACTCATTCACTGTGTGTCGTAGGTTGAAAACTGTACTTATGGTTAAGAAGAATTACACCGCTGTTTAATGCTCCTTACCTAACCATCCACTGATATAGGTAAATGTCATCGATATAATTTCAAAAAGTATATCTCACTCTATGAAAATAGACGTACAGATATATCGATTTGAAATTGGTGCAAACAACGGATATTCAAAACCAAATATTTGCCGACCGGCAAACAGCCAAGGCGATTTCCTCAAATATCACCGATTCCAACGAATCCCGAAATAATGAGGATGATCACATAATTCCCAACAACTTACTCCCACTCATCATCTGTAAAACTATACAGATGTGAGAATCATACTTGGTAAATACATACCCTGGAGCAAGTGTCTAACTGGGAAATCAGTTTTCGTTTAACAGTACACAGTGAAACTGAAACATTGAAATGTTTCGATGGGGTATCCCGGTATTTCTAGTAATGCCTCTTCCATTATCCAGATTCACAACTGTAACCGTATATCTCTTTGCCACCTCTCCAAATCCCTTCATCTGTCTTCAGTCATTACCTTCTGCACACCCCTTAGGCCAAATGGTTTTCTTCCTTCCCCACCGTTCGGCACCAGCCTATGGTTTGGAAGAAGACTATCCAATAAGCATAATGGGTGTATTGTCCTAATCCTAGGAACACTCGCAATGCGAGAGAAGGTGAAGATAAAAGACACCTGAATAAATCTTATTCCTATTTCTCCTAAACCAGAATCCATTCCCGAACTGGAACAAGTTCCTTTCGAGTTCGTATATAACCATACGATGGAGTATCCAATAAACTGTGGATCTTCGTAGTGATACGGAGTGTCCTGGAGAAATACAAAGGTGATTTAGGATTGGCGAAGGAATACTTGGTTTGGTCGTGAATAGCAGTCGCAATTTACTTTGCCCTCTTACTAATCCCTTGCTTTGTCTTAACTCAATACCTTCTGTACACCATCGTTAGGCTAATTGGTTTTCTTCATTCCCTACCGGTCGGCACCAGCCTAAGGTTTGGAAGAAGACTATCCAATTTGCGTAATAGGTGTACTACTCCTAAACCAAGGAGTACTCACAACTTGAGAGAAGGTAAAAGGAAAAGACAACTGAATAATCCTATCCGTTTTCTCCAGAACCGGAAACCATCCTCTAATAAATTCCTTCGAGTTCGTATCTAACCATATGATGGTTTTGTCCATTGGAAGTGGACGTTCGTAGTAATACGGGGTGTCCTGGAGAAAGGGTAAAAGTAGGAGTGGCAATAAGGTTTGCAACTCTGACAATCCATAAGCCAGTGTTAAGAAGGTTCGGTCAACTTGGTCACTGAGTCATTGTCTTAGGGTCGGGTCAATGGTCGCTGCCAAAGAGAGAGAGAAAAGAAACACTAAGCGTGCACTCTATCCTAGATCGGAATGGTTACCAATTTATCTAATCTGGAAACCTCCCACTGTACCGTCAAATTCTCCTCCAAACCTGAAAGAAGAATTAGTCGGGGTCACCCGAGGAGTAAACTAACTCATCAGTGGGAATCGGGATCCAACTATCATCGCATGATAACGTGACGGAATCCGCTCACGTCATTACACTCCAGAAGGTATGCGCATATCTGGCAAGTTTCAGTTCTTTTGAAACTCCCGATGTGATTTCTGCCCCATGCTCTTATGACCTTGACTTTGGCCAACAAATCATAAGTCACATGTCAAGTTCTACCCGTCATTCTCCAGGTTGATTTGAATCCACCCGCACAAGCCTTTGACTTTGGCCAACAAGGCAATACGACTGTCCCAAACCAACACATCTATCTATGCTGCATATGAATAACCAATAGCTACCAAACACTGTGCCTTGACTTTGGCCAACAAACACAGCTTGAATACTATTGACTACCCATATGAAATGACGGAGGGCTACGAACGGCATCTGGCGAAAACCTTTAACGTAAAGAACTTGATATCGTTGAAGGAACGGATAGCTTTTAAAATATAGTGACGAAAACCATTGCTAAAGAGGTCACTCCCGGTGAAGGGATCTCGGCTCTTTCCCCGTAGAATGGGGTGCAGGATATCCCAAATGAATACCACGATGCAAAGCAAAAAGTAATCGGCTATAATGTGTTAGTTATATGTATGCCCTAGAGGCCATTACTGTACATAGGATGTATATTGTAGTGGATGCTTGGACATATATAGGGAGGACTTTCTTGCTCGACATGATAGTATGCTATCTGGTTGATCTTTACCTTAACGTGTACACTGATTGTCTCTCTGTTACATGTTGGTAAAGCCCTTAGGATGTGTACTTGACTACCTGGACTATGATGCGGATCATACTAGTGGGGTCATGGTAGTCCATAAGTACATCCTTCAAAGTCCCTAGTCGTGGGTGTATCGAGACGGGGCATCGATATACCAGAGTAGACTAGCGTGTACCTTCTCGACCCATACAGATGGGCAATGGATGATCCCATATCCATTGGTGTTTGACATCAGAGGAGATATACGGGTGCTCAGTAGAGACTGGGTACACTGGACGGACTCGCCGAGAACTCCCAGATGGTATTATACCTCACGTCAGATGGCAGTTCTCTGGTGACACTGGTACAGAGTAGTCTGTTGACCCGAGATCGTCATAGAGTCTTGTGTGGTTCCCACTGTGCTTTGATTTCCATCTTACCACGTCCAAGAGGGCGTGCAAAACGGTGGTTTTTGGGTACAGTCCCGAGTCACATGGAGGCAATGAGGGATAGGAGGGGATTCGTCTCTCCCGGTATAGGAGGTTGATGTTGCGCTGTGTTCGATTGGCTATAACAGGAAATCCCTGGCCAGGGTTACTGAGATTTACTGGTAAGTGTTACCAGTAGTTTCTCGAATTGTTATAGACCTCATATCGACACGACTTATCGAGCTATTGGGTTCTGACGTTTACCACCCCTAGGCAAGATATGCGACATATCAGACGGTCAGACCGGACTGTATGGTAGTGTTACTGGTTGGATTCACTGGAGTGTGAGCGGGCTTGCTCGTCGATCTTCTGATCGCTCAATACCCGGGTGGCCGTTACGTTTAGCAGACCGTTTGCGGCTTGTGGGTGTTTGATATGATCATCATCTGCTGCCGGCGTATTGACGAGTCTTTAGAGTCCTACACAGAGGCTTCCTGGCTCAAGCGAAACGAAATAGGAGCGCATATGAGATATGTGCAGGACCGAGAATAATACCAGTATGTGATACTATATTCAATTCTCGCGATATGTGACATTGATCGGTTATATGCGATATAGCCGGGTTATCGGATCATGTATTGATTCGGTAAGTTGTTACTGTTGATACTAGTCGGTTATATACGATATGACCGGATCATTGAATCAAGTGTTGATTTAATATTTTAATGCATAATTATGTGTTTGATATATTACTTTGCATTAACTAGTATTGGTTCATTTAAAATGGATTTTCTCACTCGGGTGTGCGCATTGCATATGCGATATGATTTTGTGCACTTGCTTGTATCATGTTTGATGATACATGCCTTATTTGTTAAGTGTATAGAATTAAACCTTGGTTAATGGAATGGTTAGGGTTTACTATTTGATTATTCATTTCATTCATTTGTTTATTCTTTTTGGAAAAGAAAAGGAGCATGATAAAATGGTGGCATTTTTGTTTTGTTCATGAAGTTTCTTGAATACTTTGACTTTGTAACCCTTTTGTTTCATGCTTAAACCTAACCACTTCATTTAACCCTAATTAGTTCTCTACACTTAACCATGGTCTTGTTATGATAAGTTTGGATATTCTTTTCTTTTTTGAATTAACTTATCATAACTTTCTTCTTCTTCTTCTTCATATCTATCATGAAGAAAGCTTAGGTCATCAATAGTGATTGATGATAAAGAGTGAGAAATCTAATTCTAAATTGAACCCACTTCCTATTTCTTCATCCTCTACCTCTTGCCAAGTAGTAGAGTGTGTTTCCTTCACAAGTTTTCATGACTTGGTGAAGTTTGGAGCTTGATCTTGCGATGCCTCGACGTAGATCATCTTCGGCATGGACATCGACGACCTAGCTTGCCCATTCTCCGACGAAGCCGACACTAGAGCCCGGGAACTCATTTGGACAGCAAGGGGACTTAGTTACGGAGCTATGGAGGTGGAGCACCGGATCTACAAAGGTTGTATTTCCGTATTCTTTATAGTTAAGTTGTTAACTAGTTCATTATTCGCCTAAACATCTAGTCTAAGATCCGTAGTCTTGGGTTTCCCGGCACCATAAATTTTGAATTTGGCATGGTTGATGCCTTGTGAGACCTCTTGAGAGTGCCTAGGAACCCTACAGTGGTATCAGAGCCAAGCTAGAGCCTTAGGCGAAGTCCAGACGGAATTTGAAGTCCGAACGAATCCGAAACCCGATCACAAACATGCTCTCTGTCCAATTTTTAAAAATCTGGTTTTTTCAATATTAAAAATATGCAGAAAATTAAGCAGGGAGTTTTATGAATTACTGTGAAAAACGAAGACTTAACTCCGTCATAACGCCGCGGAACCGCGGCCTAAGCCCACGTGGCGCGGCGGTTCCGCGGCCATATTGTTGACTCGTTGACTCCTCTTTGCACAGTAATTCCTATTTTAAGATGCTGAGTTTGCTGGGAATTTTTAATATGCAGAAAACAGTTGAGTATTTTGGAGTTGTATTGGGAATCAAAGATTCGATCGGATTATCAAATTTTGTCAGTGTGGCTTTCCGGATAAATTTTAGAATATGTTAAAAAGTTTCGACCGGATATAAATACCCAACTTTTCCCCTGTCGGGAAATTTCCAAGTGTTGGACTTTTCCGTAGTTTAACGACATTCTAAGTAGTGCAAGTAACGCGATGGACCCTCTAGAAGACAACAAACCTGAACTCGATTATGTGACCGTCTTGAACTGCCCTTTGAACCTTCGGGTTTGGGGCAGTACGGCGTGCCACATGTGAGGCGTTGGCTTGACCCTTCTACGGCTTGACCATTGGTACCGAGGCACGAACTGAATGTTTTTAGACTTGTTTCATGTGTTGATCTGTATCGGGAAAACTTGTGTGTTCGATTATTCGATCGGAAAGTTTGACATTTTCTATTTATCCGGAATGGGATACAATAATTGGAATTCACAGAAGTTATGAGATAACCGAATGAATGTTATAAACGTAGCACTTTAGTCTCACTTGATCGGTTGCCACGGAATTTTGATGTGATCAAAAGTCCGTCGCAATCACGTAGCGTACGCGGATACTCGCCGGGTAAACTTAATAGACAGCCTCACTCAATAGCCCCGACCAAGTGACTATAGGAGAACCCCGTTGCCGAAAGCATCTGTTCGGGTGCTCGCGGTGGCGGTGTTCCGCCTTGGTGCACTTCGTCGACGGTATCGGGGGTGCGGCCGTCTACTGAAGTTTGCGACGAGTATTCGATCAGATTGTCGGGAATCTTGTTGAATTGCCCGACTTAATATTGAAAAGAGTTTTCGATAATGGGACTAAAATGCGGGGTTATTAATCGTTAGGCATGCGATGTCTAAGGAATTCATTCGATTAGGCATGCGATGTCTAAAGAGGTTGCGGATTCCAACTGTTGTAGTTTTACACTTTCTTTTCTGTGACCGTAAGTGTAATATGTGATATCGCCGGTTTCGTTTCTAAATGTCAACGACAATTGGGATGCGCATATTTACTTACGTTGATGACATGTGATTTTATGTGTTGCTGGATATGTTATATTGGATCGTCGTGTTCGAATAGCCGGGGGTTTTTATGTGAGATGAGTGTTTTTCATTTTCATTCATGTAAAAACTTGTTTGTAATATTCTTTTATTGGGGCACTTCCAGGTTGCGGAAGTAGTCACCCTTTGTATATTATTTACTTTTCTGCACTAGGATAGACCCAAGGAGGAGGGCATAAGTAACCGGGTTCTGTGGTCCAGTGGGAGACCAACTCGAGGAGTCGAGTCCGGGTCTCCTAACTCTAGAATTGGTAGGGTTGCTTGCCGCTCTCGTAGGGGTCTAGGAGTGTGGGTTTGGCTATTCATCGCGACCGTGGAATCCGTGTTTTATACTGGCTCGTATTGAAAACACGGACGTCCTAGTATATCCAATATTCCATATGATTCTTCTGCTGTGATATCTGTGATGTGATCATGTGATGTTCTGTGATAGATACAGTATATAGTATATATGATATATTATATAGGCGTTACTTATGTTTTACACCCATGCTAGCCCTGCCCTGCTCTGCTGTTAGTTACCTAACCTAACGGTGCACGAGGGGACATCGAGGCGAATGCGGATGGCATAAGTGTACGTCGTATTTATCTGTGATGTTTAGGTACTTAAATGATGGGACTTCATTAATGAGATTAATGAAATAAAAGAAACCTAAGATGTTCTAGAATCGAATTTCAAAATAAAACAGGTAGCTACAGTTCTTGCTTTGCACAGCGGTATATATGATATATCCTGCACCTTATTCGATATGGAAAGGACCGAGATCCCTTCACCGGGAGTGACTCCTTTAGCAATAACTGGCAGATGCTACACGCTCGGTTTGTCTTTTGATTGCTTTTTAGAGTTTTTGCTTTGCACGGTGATATATGTGATATATCCCGCACCTCATTCGACGAGGAAAGGACCGACGATCCCTTCATCGGGAGTGACTCCTTTAGCAAAACTAGAAAAGCCTCAAAAGCACTCCATTTTAAAATCATTTGATTCTACAACGATATCAAGTTCATTACGCAATAGGTTTTCAGAAAAACCTGTCGTAGCCCTCCGTCATTTCAGATAAGTACTAGTTAGTATTCGTGCTGCGGTTGTTTGGCCTCCGTCAAGGTGTAGTGTACGGTAGCTAACTAGTGCTTATCTGCTAGCATATGATGCGATTGGATTAGGGTATTCGTACGGCGTTGTTTGGCCTCCGTCAAGGGTCGTGCGGGTGGGTTTAATTCAATCAGGAAATGACGGGTTGAACTTGACTAGCGGACTATGGGTAGTTTGGCCTCCGTCAAGGTCATAGCACGCTAGGGTCAAAATATTATCGGGAATTTCAAGTGTTGAAATTTGCAATGAGATTGCATACCTTCTATGAGATAGTTGGATCCCGATACCCGCTGCGAGTAATTGTTACTCCTGGGAGAGTTTTACACATTACAATTAGCCGATCAAGTAGGTGTCTAAAAAGGTGTCAACGGGGTTACGCCTCTGGGAAAACGAGGTTTACATTAATTAGGTTCGTGCGAAAGCACGGGGGACCTCCCTCAAAGTACCGACACTGGCCTGGCTGAAAGATTGGCGAACTTGTAGTGTGTAATTAATCCCGGCTAGTCTTTCCTTTCAGGGTTTGAAGGAAGATTTGATAAAAAGCAGTGGGAGCCATCCTGATTAGATAAAATAATAACCAATCTATTCTTGCAAGAGCGCACGCTGAGTGTTTTCTTCTCTCTCTCTCCTGGTAGCGACCATGTCACGCCTTAATCAAGATAATAATACGGATTATTGACCGAACCCGCTTGTTATACTGAGCTGGGGAACGTTGGTCCCGCTCCAACTTATAATTGTTATAAGACAGAGCAGGAAATTGGGGAGTACCAGATTTCCCGTGCCGCCCAAACGAAGAGAGTGCATGCTGATGCATCATCTTCGGGTGTGTTCATTACAAAGAACTGTTTCTCAGTATCCTCTGAATCTTGGGTAGATGATACCGGATCAGGATCCCAGATATGTAATCTGTTACATAGGGCTACAAAAGGGTAGAAAAACTGAGAACGGGTGATAAGTTTCATGAGGCAGAAAACGGGGCAAGTGTTGCAGCCAAGTCTGTTGGTCACTGTCACCCTGTATAGTAATACATTAATTCTGAACGAATGTTATTAGATACCGAACCTGATATACAAAATCATATCAGTCTCTTTATTAGAAAAGAAATGATAAAATTTTGTATTATTTGATAATGTTTTGAACATTTCCTATATCAAAAGTTGATCGGTTCAGGCACGTTATCTAAAAGCATTGATGTTCTAAATCAAACTACAGTTCTTAGTATATAGAACACACACAAGAGGAAGAGTTCAGAATTGAACCGTTCCTTCTTGAGGTATTGTAGACTTGGTCATATCAATGCGACCCGACTAGTTGGAGTTACATATAGATGCATATTTAAATCAGTTTGAATTTACATCTTGTGAAACTCGCCAGTCATGTCACAAAGATAAGATGACCATAGCTCTGTTTATTGGAAACAGAGAAAGAGTTAGTGAACTCTTGGGATGATACATGTTGATGTATAAAGGTCCCCTGTCTACATATACCTGATAAGGTTCTTTGTACTTCATTACATTCTCTGATAATCTCTCGAGATTCAGACATATGTTCCTGTTGAAACACAAGTCTGAACCTTTTGAGATATTCACAGAATATAAGATAGAAGTAGAGAACCGATACGGGTATAAGTATTATGTCCTATGATGAGATCAAGGAGGAGAATACTTGAGCACGGAAATCCTGGACTATTTTAAAGGAGAATGAAATTCTCACTCAGCATTACTCCTCCGTATACACCATTGTACGATGGTATGTCGGGGCAGAGCAGATACACCCTATTTGATATGGTGTGCTCTATGATGAGTAATACTGAGTTACCTTTTTCCTTAAGGGGTTATGCACTTGAGAAGTTGCATACCTATTGAATAGGGTTCCAATCAAATCAGTTGCCTACCTCTTCATATGTGATATGGAATGGGAAGAGCCCATATCTTAAGTTAGTTAAGATTTGGGGTTGTCTGTCCTATGTCTAAAAGAAAAATCCGGACAAGCTCGAGGCAAGGTCTGTAATGTACAACTGAAAAGGTTCCAGCTATACAACTTGCAGCCAATGATTTGATAAAACCAAAGGATTCAGTAGATTCCAACGAACCTCAGCCTCTCCGCCGATCTAGTAGGGTTCCTCACCCACCTGAGAGATACTTCTGTTGCTCTATGACAGTGGGAGCGAGGATTGCATCATAAGATGATGACCCAACTAGTTTCGAGCTGGCCATCAGGAGTAAGACTCTGTAAGAATGGCTGGATGCTTAGTGATCTGAGATGGAATCCTTATACGCCAACAGAGTATGGACTTTAGTTGCTATATCTGAAGGGTTAAATCCCCATCAGGAGCAAGTATATCTTGAGAAGATTACTTGGTTTACATGGAAAAGTTGAGTCTTTCAAAGCTAGACTTGTTAAAGGTTATCGTCATTGACCAGGCATGGATAATGATGAAACCTTTTCCAGTACCTATGCTTAAGTCCATCCAGATACTACTTGCCACGGCTACATACCATGACTACGATATCTGGCGGTTGGGTGTCATGACTGCTTTTCTAAATGCTGATTTAGAAGAGTGCGTCTATAAGTACACAGCCAGAGGGCCTCGTAAATAGTGGGAGCAGCGGAAACGTGTGCAAGATGCTTTATAGGATAAAGCAGGCATCGCGGAGTTGGAACATCTGTTTTGATGGATTTGTCAAGGAAGTTGACATCATCAAAATGGTAGATGAACCTTGTATATACAAAAAGGTAGTAGGGAGTATGGTGGTGATCCTCGTAGAGTACGTGGATGACATACTCTTGATAGGGAAGGAGTTTCCTATGCTACGATCGATCAATCTCCGTTTATCACAAAGATTCTCCGTGTAGGATCAAAATTGATACCTCCTAAATCCTGAGTTTTGGATCTATGAGATAGATTTAATTGGATGTTAGGATTCTCACTAGTTGTAGTGAGATGGTATCAGTTGATCCTGGGGAGAATCACTGGAAGTGTTCCAGGGTGATAAAGACGACTGAATGTCAGTCGCGGGCATTGTCTTTACCCTCAGTAAAGGGACGGTATGTTGGAAGAGTTCCAAGCTAGATACCGTGACATACTAGACGATAAAGGCAGGATACATCACTACTAATGATGCTACCAAAGAAGCTGTTTGGATGTATATTGGTTCATGAGATGAACTATGTTCCTCCCATTGTGTGACAATGGAGTTGTGGCTTATGCCAAGGAACGCCGGTCCCATCAGTGATCCAGACTTATTCTAAGGCAGTATCACCTGATCATGGAGATGGTTGATCTCAAAGGTGATCGAGCCAAGGAGAGCAGACTCAGAGGATAACACGGCGGATCCACTCACGAAGGCCTATTCCCAGAGAGAGACTTTTATGGGATGGTTGAGTATGAGATACTGCAACCACTGCTACAGATGGCCCTAGTGCAAGTGGGAGATTGTTAGTTATATGTATGCCCTAGAGGCCATTACTATACATAGGATGTATATTGTAGTGGATGCTTGGACATATATAGGGAGGACTTTCTTGCTCGACATGATAGTATGCTATCCGGTTGATCTTTACCTTAACGTGTACACTGATTGTCTCTCTGTTACATGTTGGTAAAGCCCTTAGGATGTGTACTTGACTACCTGGACTATGATGCGGATCATACTAGTGGGGACATGGTAGTCCATAAGTACATCCTTCAAAGTCCCTAGTCGTGGGTGTATCGAGATGGGGCATCGATATACCAGAGTAGACTAGCGTGTACCTTCTCGACCCATACAGATGGGCGATGGATGATCCCATATCCATTGGTGTTTGACATCAGAGGAGATATACGGGTGCTCAGTAAAGACAGGGTACACTGGACGGACTCGCCGAGAACTCCCAGATGGTATTATACCTCACGTCAGATGGCAGTTCTCTGGTGACACTGGTACAGAGTAGTCTGTTGACCCGAGATCGTCATAGAGTCTTGTGTGGTTCCCACTGTGCTTTGATTTCCATCTTACCACGTCCAAGAGGGCGTGCAAAACGGTGGTTTTTGGGTACAGTCCCGAGTCACATGGAGGCAATGAGCGATAGGAGGGGATTCGTCTCTCCAGGTATAGGGGGTTGATGTTGCGCTGTGTTCGATTGGCTATAACAGGAAATCCCTGGCCAGGGTTGCTGAGATTTACTGGTAAGTGTTACCAGTAGTTTCTCGAATTGTTATAGACCTTATATCGACACGACTTATCGAGCTATTGGGGTCTGACGTTTACCACCCCTAGGCAAGATATGCGACATATCAGACGGTCAGACCGGACTGTACGGTAGTGTTACTGGTTGGATTCACTGGAGTGTGAGCGGGCTTGCTCGTCGATCTTCTGATCGCTCAATACCCGGGTGGACGTTACGTTTAGCAGACCGCTTGCGGCTTGTGGGTGTTTGATATGATCATCATCTGCAGCCGGCGTATTGACGAGTCTTTAGAGTCCTACACAGAGGTTTCCTGGCTCAAGCGAAACGAAATAGGAGCGCATATGAGATATGTGCAGGACCGAGAATAATACCAGTATGTGATACTATATTCAATTCTCGCGATATGTGACATTGATCGGTTATATACGATATAGCCGGGTTATCGGATCATGTGTTGATTCGGTAAGTTGTTACTGTTGATACTAGCCGGTTATATACGATATGACCGGATCATTGAATCAAGTGTTGATTTAATGATTTAATGCATAATTATGTGTTTGATATATTACTTTGCATTAACTGTAAGGTTCCTAGGCACTCTTGTGAAGGTTCAAAAGGCATCAAACATGCCCGGATAAAAATTTAGACGTGCCGAACAACCCAAAGCCGGGATCTTTGCTAGATTATTAGGGTTTAACATGCAAGAAGATAACTTTTATCTAAGTGTGAGGGATTACAACCTTTGTAGTCCGCTCCTTCACTTCACAAGCTCCGAGTAGAAGTCCCTTTGCCACGATCCACGATCTCCCGGACTCAATGAGAGGCTCCACGACTCGAACGATCCATGCTAGCTCGAAGTATTCCAAATCTCCGATGATCTACCTTGAAGTTGCAACGACTCAAGCTTTCTCACTCTAAAGAGATGAGCACACTAATCCCATGGGCTAGATGAGATGAGGATGAGAGAGTAGTAATTTTGCTTTCTTTTTAAATCATTTTCTCATTTTATTTCATCACTTAAAGAAAAACTAGCAAGCTTTATTGAAGAAGGAAGAAGATGATAATGAAAAGATAATGATCTCTTTTTCTTTTGTGATGAATAGAATAAAATCTATATGATTGAATTGTAAACCATGGTCAAGGATGAGTGGTCTAGATTTTGTAGAGAAAAAACTAGAGTTAGGGTTTAGTTGAGTTAAAGAATGTGTCATTCTAAATATCTTAAGAATGACAAAAGAAGAAAGCTTCTAGAAGATGCATGAAACATCTAACCCAAATTAAACCCTAATCTCAATTAATCATCCTTAAACATGTTTAACAATTAATCATATCATGTCACAATAATATATATCACATATATATTATTTATTTGCAACAAAAGAAAATAATACAATTAACATATATCGCATATATATCAATGTATCATCCACTGAGAAAATGAAATAATAAAGCGAGCCAATATTAGATAATGTAATACAATATATCATATATATATTATTATACATTAAATCATCGAATCAACACTTGAATCGATGATCCGGCTATATCGAATATTACCGACTAATATATCATGTACCGATTCATCGAATCAACACTTGATCCGATGACCCGGTTCATATCTAAATATCCTGAGAATACAATACGGTATCCCATATCGCATTATTCTCATTCCTGCGCATATCACATATGTGCCACTACTCCGTTTCGCCTGAGCCAAGAAACCACTGTGTAGGACTCTAAAGAATCGTCAATACGCCGGTAGCAGGTGATGATCATATCAAACACCCACAAGCTACAAGCGGTCAGCTAAACGTAACAGCCACCCAGGTATTGAGCGATCAGAAGATCAACAAGCTAGCCTGTGCGTTCTCCTGTGAATCCAACCAGTAACACTCCCGTACAGTCCGGTCTGTTCGTCTGATATGTCGCATATCAAGTCTAGGGGTGGTATACGTCAGACCCCAGTAACCGATAAGTCGTGTCGATGTGTGGCTCATAACGGGTCGAGAGACTACTAGTAACACTTACCAGTAAATCTCCATATCAGCCCTGGCCAGGGACTTCCAGTTATAGCCAATCGAACACAGCACAACATCAACTCCCTATACCGGGAGAGACGAATCCCCTCCTATCGCTCATTGCCTCCATGTGATTCGGGACTGTACCCAAAAGCCACCGTTTTGCACGCCCTCTTGGACATGGTAAGGTGGAAATCAAAGCACAGTGGGAATCACACAAGACTCCATGACGATCTCGGGTCAACAAACTACCCTGTACCAGTGTCACCGGAGAACTGCCATCTGACGTGTGGTATATCACCATCTGGGAGTTCTCGGCGAGTCCGTCCAGTGTACCCAGTCTCCACTGAGCACCCGTACACCATCTCTGATGTCTAAAACCGATGGATATGGGATTATCTATCGCCCATCATATGGGTCAAGATGCGTATACGCTAGTCTACTCTGGCGTATCGATGCCCTGTCTCGACATACCCTCGACTAGGAACGGTTATAGGATGTACACATCGACTACCGCGGCCCCACTAGTATGATCTCATCATAGTCCCAGTAGTCGAGTACAAGTCCTAAGGGCTTTATCAACATGTGAGAGTAAAACAGTAAACCAATACAAGTCAACATGTTAAGATAAAGTGAAACCAAATAGCATATTATCATGACGAGCAAGAAAGTCATCTCTATATATAACCAAGCATCCATTATAATATACATCATATGTACAACAATGGCCTCTAGGGCATATACATAACTAACAATCTCCCACTTGCACTAAGGCCAGCTGCTGTAGTATCTCATACCTAGCATCCCGAATAATCTCTCAAACTGTATCTGGGGAATAGCCTTCGTGAATGGATCCGCAGTGTTGTCCTTCGTATCTACTCTCCTGACCTCGATCTCCCGGCGATCAACTATCTCCCTGATCAGGTGATATCGCCTCAGAATATGTCTGGACTTCTGATGGGACCTGGGTTCCTTGGCCAAAGCCACAGCTCCATTGTTATCGCAATACAGAGGTATTGGATGCACAATGGATGGAACCACACCAAGTTCACTAATGAACTTCTTGATCCAGACAGCCTCTTTGGCAGCATCGTTGGCAGCGATGTATTCAGCCTCCATCGTCGAGTCTGCAACGGTATCCTGTTTGGAACTTTTCCAACATACCGCCCCTCCATTGAGGGTAAAGACAAAACCCGAATGCGACTTAGAGTCGTCCTTATCACTTTGGAAGCTGGAATCGGTAAAAGACTCCACCTGGAGTTCTCCGTTACCATACACCAAGAACATTTCCTTAGTCCTTCGTAAGTACTTGAGAATGTTCTTTACAGCTGTCCAGTGACTCTCTCCAGGATCTGCTTGATACCGACTCACTACACTTAGTGAGTATGCTACATCGGGTCTGGTACACAGCATCGCATACATGATAGAGCCTACTGCCGAAGCATAGGGTATCCCTTGCATGCGAGCTCTCTCCAAATCAGTCTTGGGAGACATCTCTTTGGAGAGAGTGAGTCCAGAGATCGTGGGTTGGTTCCCACGCTTGGATTCTTCCATACTAAACCTCTTTAGTACGGTGTCAATGTACCTGGATTGGGACAATCCCAGTATCCGTTTAGATCTATCTCTATAGATCATGATTCCCAATATGCAGGAGGCATCACCTAGATCTTTCATTAAGAATCTCTGTGATAAGAAGAGCTTGACTGATTGCAGCAAAGGAATATCATTTTCTATCAAGAGTATGTCATCCACGTACAATACGAGGAAGACAACCTTACCTTCTGCTACCTTCTTATAGATACAAGGTTCATTTATATTTTTGATGAAGTCAAACTCTTTGACTACAACATCAAAACAGATGTTCCAACTCCGCGATGCTTGCTTTAACCCATAAATGGATTTAAGTAACTTGCACACCTTTCCGCTGCTCCCACTATCTACGAAGCCCTCTGGCTGAGTCATGTACACGCTCTCTTCTAAATCACCGTTTAGAAAGGCGGTCTTAACATCCATTTGCCAGATTTCGTAGTCATGGTATGCACCAATGGCAAGTAAGATCCGGATGGACTTAAGCATAGCCACTGGAGAAAAGGTTTCGTCATAGTCCACACCTGGTCTTTGACGAAAACCCTTTGCTACAAGTCTAGCTTTGAAAGTCTCAACTTTTCCATCTACACCAAATTTCTTTTTAAAGATCCACTTGCTCCCTATGGGTTTTACCCCTTCAGGAGCATTTTCCAAAGTCCATACTTTGTTGGTGTACATGGATTCCATCTCAAATCGCATTGCATCCAGCCATTTCACAGAGTCGCCACTCGTGATGGCCTGCTCGAAACTAGTCGGTTCATCATCATCCCTGATGCAGTCCTCGCTTCCACCATCAATGAGAAAACCGTAGTATATCTCAGGTGGACGAGAAACCCTACTAGATCGGCGGAGAGGCTAGGGTTCGTCGGGTACTACTGAATCCTCTGGTTCCACTAAATCTTCAGTTGTAGTTTGTGTTGCTGGAACCTCTTCCAGCTCTACCTCATCGCCACTAATTTCTTTTGCAAGAAATTCCTTTTCTAAAAAGGTGGCATGTTGAGCAACAAACACTTTTTGCTCCTCACCGTGATAGAAAAAATATCCATAAGAATTCTTCGGATATCCTACAAACTTGCAAAGAACTGACCGTGCCTCGAGTTTGTCCGGATTTTGCCTTTTTACATAGGCCGGACAACCCCATATCTTAACTCGTTTAAGATACGGTCTCTTCCCACTCCATATCTTATATGGTGTGGTAGGTACAGATTTAGTTGGAACTTGATTCAATAGGTATGCTGCTGTCTCAAGCGCATACCCCCAGAAGGAAATAGGCAACTCAGCCTCGCTCATCATAGAGCGTACCATATCTAATAGGGTGCGATTCCTCCGTTCCGATACACCGTTGTGCTGTGGTGTATAAGGAGGAGTAAGCTGAGAGAGAATCTCATTCTCTTTTAGATAATCTAAAAACTCACCGCTTAAGTATTCACCTCCTCGATCAGATCGAAGAATCTTAATACTTTTGCCTGTTTGGTTCTCAACTTCGTGCTTATATTCTCTGAATTTCTCAAAAGCTTCAGACTTGTGTTTCATCAGAAACACATGTCCGTATCTAGAGAGATCGTCAGTGAATGTAATGAAGTAGGAAGAACCGTTCCTGGCATGCGTAGACATGGGACCGCATACATCACTATGTACCAGTCCTAAGAGTTCGGTAACTCTTTCTCCGTGTCCACTAAACGGAGCTTTGGTCATTTTTCCTTTGAGACATGAATGGCAAGTATCATAAGATGATAATTCGAACGGATTCAAATAACTATCCTTATGTAACTTAGCCAGTCGTGTCGCATTGATATGACCAAGTCTACAATGCCACAAGAAGGATTCGTTCATATCTGAACTTTTCCTCTTGTGTGTGTTTTATATATTTAGAACTGTATTCTGATTTAGAATGAAAATGCCATTATGTAACGAGCCTGATGCAATCAACTTTTGATCTAGGAATATGTTCATAACATTATCCTGTATTACAAAATTATATCCATCTTTACTCAATAAAGAAACTGATATAATGTTGCACATCATGTTCGGTATATAATAGCACTCATTTAGAATCAGTGTATTACGACTTGGCAATACAAGGTGATATTCGCCAACTGCTTTGGCTACAATACTTGCACCGTTCCCTACTTCAACGGAATGATCACCTTTTCCCAGTTCTCTACCTTTACGTAGCCCATGTAACTGTTTACATATGTGGGATCCTGATCCGGTATCTAATACCCAGGACGTAGGGTGAACTGAGAAACAGTTCTCAATAACTAACACACCTGAAGAAGATGCATCAATATGCATGTTCTTTTGGGCGGCGTGAGAATCCAGATATTCTCCTGTTTCCTGTTCAGTCTTATAACTCTTATAAGGAAGAATGGGTCTAACGTTCCCTTGCTCAGTACAATAATCGGGTTCAGTCAATACATCCATATTATTATCTTGATTATGGCATGACATGGTCGCTACCTGGAGAGAGAGAGAAGAAAACACTTTAGCGTATGCTCTTGCAAGATTAGATTGGTTATTATCTTATCTAATCAGGATGTCTCCCACTGTTTTTATCAAATCTACCTTAAAACCCTAAAAGGTAAGATTAGCCGGGATTAATTCCACCCTACAACTTCGTCAATCTTTCGGCCAGATCAGTGTCGGTACTTTGAGGGAGGTTCCCCGTGCTTTCGCACGGACCTAATTAAAGTAAACCTCGTTTTCCCAGAGGCGTAACCCCGTTAACACTTTTCTAGACACCTACTTGAATGACTAATTGTCCTGTGTAAAACTCTCCCAGGAGTAACACTTACTCGCAGTGGGTAGCGGGATCCAACTATCTCATAGGAGGTATGCAATCTCATTGCAAATTTCAATACTTGAAATTCCCAATAATACTTTTGCCCCTAGCGATCTATAACCTTGACAAGGTCAACAAACCATAAATCGCCAGTAAGGTTTAACCCGTCATTTCCTGATTGAATTAAACCCACCCGCATGACCCTTGACATGGTCAACAAGGCCGTACGAATACCCTAATCCAATCACATCTCATGTTTTAGCAGATAAACACTAATTAGCTACCGTACACTGTGCCTTGACAAGGTCAACAAACACAGCATGAATACTAAGTAGGTTTTATCTGAAATGACGGATGGCTACGCAGGTTTTTTAGAAAACCCTGAGCGTAATGAACTTGATATCGTCGTAGAATCGAGCGTTTTTGAAAAGGAGTGTTTTTTAGGCTTTTCTTAGTTTCGCTAAAGGGGTCACTCCCGGTGAAGGGATCGTCGGCCCTTTCCTCATCGAATAAGGTGAAGGATATATCATATATATCGCTGTGCAAAGCAAAACACTAAAAACAATCAAAAGACAAACCGCGTTTTGTAGCATCTGCCAGTTTCGCTAAAGGAGTCACTCCCGGTGAAGGGATCTCGGTCCTTTCCTCATCGAATAAGGTGCAGGACATATCATATATGTCACTGTGCAAAGAAAAACTGTAGCTACCCTTTCTATAAAGTTTTGATTCTACAACATCTTTAGGTTTCTTTTCTTTTATTAATCTCATTAATAAAAATCCCATCAGCTTATGCTTCCTAAGCATCACAGAAGAAACGAAAGCAGTAATATTTATATATCAGCATATATATATAATATAAGTATTCGTCTCAGGCAGTAATATGATCTCATCACAGAACAATGCAGCAGAAGAACATATATTAAATATTGGATATACTAGGACGTCCGTGTTTTTAATACGAGCCTGTATAAAACACGGATTCCACGGTCGCGACGAATAGCCAAACCCACATCCCAAGACCCCTACGAGAGCGGCAAGTAACTCTGTCAATTCTAGGGTTAGGAGACCCGGTCTCGACTCCTCGAGATGGCCTCCCACTGGACCCTAGAACCCGGTTACTTGTGCTCCCCTCCTTGGGTCTACCTAATGCGGAAAAGTAAATAATATACACTGGTGACATCAACCGCAACCTGGAAGTGCCCCAAATAAAAGAATATTACATTACAAATGAATTTTACATGAATGAAAATAAAAACCCTCATCTCATATAAAACCCCCGGCTATTCAGAACGTGACGATCCAATATAACATATCACAGCAACACATAATATCTCATATCATCAACATAAGTAAATATGCGCATCCCAATTGTCGTTGACATATAGCAACGAAACCGGCGATATCACATATTACACTTACGGTCACAGAAAAGAAAGTGTAAAACTACAACATTTGGAATCCACAATCACTTTAGACATCGTAAATCCGAAATATCACATACTTCGCATTTCATACCTAACTCTATGAATTCCACATATTGTATCACATTCCAGATAAATAGACAGTATCAAACTTTCCGAACAGATAATCAAACACCCAAGATTTCCCAAAGTGCTCAACTCTTGAGCGGAGTTCAAATAATCCCAGAATATATCACAGTACCGGTGATCCAGCCGTAGAAGGGTCAAGCCAACGCCTCACATGTGGCACGCCGTACTGCCCCAAACCCGAAGGTTCAAAAGGCAGTTCAAGACGGTCACGTAATCGAGTTAAGGTTTGTTGTCTTCTAGAGGGTCCACCGCTTAACTTGTACAATTTTCCAAAAGATTTAAACCCGAAAAAATTTCAACACTTGAAAGTTTGCCGTACCGGGAAACAATGAGTTAATGATATCCGTTCAACTAGTTTAACAGTTTCTAAATATCCGGAAAGAAATACGAATTTAAAATTTCCGATCGAGTCTACTATTACAAAACAAACCCCAGAATTTTAAACACCTGAAACAGATTAAAAATACCCAGAAAAGTCAACAAGTACCTACGGTTATTACCAGGAAGCCACGTGTCGCCAATCGATCAATCCGCCGCGGAACCGCCGCGCAAGCAAGCTTGCGCCACGCTTCCGCGGCCGTTTGATCGAATTGGGGGCTCAGGCTTCTTAGTAATTCTTAGAATTCCCTGCTGATTTTTTTACATATTTTTAATTCAGAAAAATCCCAAAATTTAAAAAATTTCCAGAGAGGGGTCTAGTTTCGTCGTTTCGGGTTCGATCGGAGTTTTAACTTCGTAAACACATCGCCTAATGCTTTAGCTAGGCTCTGATACCACTGTAGGGTTCCTAGGCACTCTTGTGAAGGTTCAAAAGGCATCAAACATGCCCGGCTAAAAATTTAGACGTGCCGAACAACCCAAAGCCGGGATCTTTGCTAGATTATTAGGGTTTAACATGCAAGAAGATAACTTTTATCTAAGTGTGAGGGATTACAACCTTTGTAGTCCGCTCCTTCACTTCACAAGCTCCGAGTAGAAGTCTCTTTGCCGCGATCCACGATCTCCCGGACTCAAAGAGAGGCTCCACGACTCGAACGATCCATGCTAGCTCGAAGTATTCCAAATCTCCGATGATCTACCTTGAAGTTGCAACGACTCAAGCTTTCTCACTCTAAAGAGATGAACACACTAATCCCATGGGCTAGATGAGATGAGGATGAGAGAGTAGTAATTTTGCTTTCTTTTTAAATCATTTTCTCATTTTATTTCATCACTTAAAGAAAAACTAGCAAGATTTTTTGAAGAAGGAAGAAGATGATAATGAAAAGATAATGATCTCTTTTTCTTTTGTGATGAATAGAATAAAATCTATATGATTGAATTGTAAAACATGGTCAAGGATGAGTGGTCTAGATTTTGTAGAGAAAAAACTAGAGTTAGGGTTTAGTTGAGTTAAAGAATGTGTCATTCTAAATATCTTAAGAATGACAAAAGAAGAAAGCTTCTAGAAGATGCATGAAACATCTAACCCAAATTAAACCCTAATCTCAATTAATCATCCTTAAACATGTTTAACAATTACTCATATCATGTCACAATAATATATATCACATATATATTATTTATTTGCAACAAAAGAAAATAATACAATTAACATATATCGCATATATATCAATGTATCATCCACTGAGAAAATGAAATAATAAAGCGAGCCAATATTAGATAATGTAATACAATATATCATATATATATTATTATACATTAAATCATCGAATCAACACTTGAATCGATGATCCGGCTATATCGAATATTACCGACTAATATATCATGTACCGATTCATCGAATCAACACTTGATCCGATGACCCGGTTCATATCTAAATATCCTGAGAATACAATACGGTATCCCATATCGCATTATTCTCATTCCTGCGCATATCACATATGTGCTACTACTCCGTTTAGCCTGAGCCAAGAAACCACTGTGTAGGACTCTAAAGAATCGTCAATACGCCGGTAGCAGGTGATGATCATATCAAACACCAACAAGCTGCAAGCGGTCAGCTAAACGTAACAGCCACACAGGTATTGAGCGATCGGAAGATCAACAAGCTAGCCTGTGCGTTCTCCTGTGAATCCAACCAGTAACACTCCCGTACAGTCCGGACCTTTTAACTTCTCGTGGTCATTATGTCGAGTTAGGGTTTCATTCTTCTAGAGGGTCCATCGAAATACATGCATGTTCTTCCGAATACTTTAAACTTGGGAAAATGGTTTCCTGATAATCGTTCGAACCTTTTAACTTCATTCGGACGGCATGTGAATACCCTTCGTCCGCACGCTAAACATTGCTTCAATACTCAAGGATAACCAATACCCTAATGGTTATCACATTCGAGCCGTAGCTCCCTCTGCCAGTGCGCCCGTGGTAACAAAAAACCACCCTCCGACATCGACGAAGATAGATCAACGGAACGAATGAAATACGGTGCAAACAAATGTACATCCTAAGGCTCCTTAAGCAGAGTAGCGTATCGTAAGTATGCCGCGGACCATACCCACGGTACGTTACTCTACCTAAATCGCCTACTCCATCAACCAAGGGTCACCTAGACTTATAGAAGGTTAAACCTAGCGCTCTGATACCAACTTTGTCACGACCCGAAAGTACGGAACGTGACCGACACTTAGATTACGAAACGTCTAGAGGCACAACGTAACCTAAGTAAACCGAAGCCCAGAAATCTAAACCATAAAAGAAGAAGAAGAAGAAGAATAAAACATGTAGAATACAAGTTTAAAAGCAACATCAAATTTTTCCAAAAATTTCGGCAGAGTCTCCTCTGTAAAAACTGTCCCCCCAAACGGGCTACAACAGGTATAATATGCATAAACAATAAAAAGCATCCCCAAACGGGAGCTAGCTCAACGCCAACAGGCGGAAACAACCACAACAAGCACAATAATATACAACGCCAAAAGGCGTGGCTCAAAACTCAAAAGAAAACAAATCCACCAAATCAGAATAATACATGCGCGACTCTAAGGTCGAAATAAAAGACTGGTCCAATAAACTTATCAATTAATACAAGTATGGTTGATGGAGCTTTGTAGATACAAATGAAATAATACAGATTCAATGGTGGTTCAGATACAAGTGAACCAACCTACAGTGCAAATCACCCGGAAGGAAATCATGTGCCAGCAATCTGCCAAGAAAACCTGTACATCGAACCTGTAATAAAATTTGGCACAACGGGGGTGAGTTGCCAACTCGTGAGTAGAAGACATCTACGAAAAGAAATCGAATGCACGACGCTATCCTAGGTCATAGTAATACACCACTAAGTCCCAATCACCTAGTAGTAGCAGGGAAATACTACGTGTAAAAGCAAATACTCCGTGCTCGTGTCAGTGCCTCATATAGTACTATGTCATATGAATGGATATGCATGCACCATGAATGTAAAATAACCAAATCCTGAAATCCAGATATGTCTGTATAAGAAATCTTTTAGCTGTTATCACAGTAAAATGTGTATAAGAATCTGAAATCTCAACAATGAAATCCATAGAAATCCGTGTCAAGCACCGACACAAACATGTAAATCTCAAGTCTCATAGTCTCAATATCTCGGGCTCCGTCAGTCCGGATCGGCCCATATCATCAAATCTCACGACAACGGTCGGTATCCTCCGGATATCCGCCGTGCCAGACATCACCGGTAGGTAGCCTTCCCCTGCCAGGCTCATCGTCTACAACTCGATCTTCTTGCCACGGGGTACCATACCGGGCGCACCATGTACCCGAGACGGTTTATCCACTCCTCGAATCGGGTCTCGAAATCCATCAGAAAACACGAAATCTCATGGTGGACGACACATACATCACGAGAAAACCGCATCTTATCTTTAAAAAGAGAGGAGGAGAGAGAGAGAAGTTTTTATATATATTCTTGCGGTTTTCCCCAAAAATCCAGAAATCTCACAGAAATCCAAATCTCAAAACCATGAGTAGTATATGATAAATGTCGGCATATGCTCATAATACTGTGCGATAACATGAAAATATGAATGCAAGAATGTCTAAGTAATGAATGTCTTGTCTATACTAGCATCAGAGAGTAATCACAATATTATATCGGTTTAGTTGTTAACTGATTTTATCAACAAAAGATAATATGATCTAAAGTGTATGTGACATAGCAATTACCGATGATGATGTGTGTGAGCCGGCAAATAAGTGTGCGTGGAATATACGCATCATCGGTAATGGTGCTGGTGTCCTAACAGGTAAGGTTTATACTGTTTATAGCAACATATGTATGAACATGCAACATTATGATACAATGCGAAAGTAAAGACGAATGTATATTACCTACTCATTTAATATACTAATACTACTACCAATATATGACTCGAACCTAACCTAGTGTCCATCTAACCTCCTAAGGAAAACTAAACCTAAGAACTAGTTAATAGAAATAAGAGTCTACCTAAGGTCTGAATCAATATCCCTAATAGTCGGCGATCCAGCCTCAATAGCGTCACATACATAGTACGGCTTCCTCGAATCAAGAGTGCGGATCAATCATCATATCCATGCCTCGTACGGTAAAATCCATAGTACGGCATCCCAATATCGGGGTACGGGTCAAGTATCTCCTAGGTGCCTCATCATTCGTATAATGTCATCATCAACACATCTCATGATCAAGGTGCTAAACTGTAATCCCATACATCAATCATATATCATTGCCATCGTAATATGCATCATTAGTTTATCCTCAGAAATATTATGTCACATGTTTCATATTGTGATTAAGTCATACTGAAATCATGTCGTCATCAAGTCGCACCAATATGATATCGGCATCAGGTCACACCTATATAATATCGGCATCAGGTCACACCTATATAATATCGGCATCAGGTCACACCTATATAATGTCGTAATCAGGTTGTACATATATCATATCGTGATCAGTCACAAGTTGCTGTCTGAGTACTATTTTAGAGTCCCATGTATCTCAATATCATCACTACCCATTATAATTTATATATACCTGTTCATCATCTCAATCTCTAATGATCCGCTAACACTTAATACGACTGTATAGTCAAGAATCACGGCATCAAGCCCAGTTATACTGTTTCATCATACCTCAGATATCATATCGCATCAAAGAATCCCATGTACGTGTTGTATATATATATATATATATATGTATGTATACCTATACCTAGTTCTATATATATACACACATGCACGTATACACCATGACGTGTTCCAGTGTGTGCGTGTGTGTTTCTATCTGAAACCTACGAACCTCCTCCAAGGTATTCATCCTCTAGTATGCTTTTCCTAAATCGGTCTAGTCCAGCCTAGGGTCATTACTAGGGTCCTACTCATTAAGAATCTAGGGTTACATCTGGTTTCCTAATGTCAATAAGTACTATTCCTATTCTATGTTGCGGGGGTGCTAAACGCCATCCACCCGACTTCCCCCCGTAGATATACATCTACTCACCTGGTCCATGTCTGCCGATGACGGTGTCGTGATCCTCCTCTTCATCGCCCGTAGTCCACTTGAAGGGTACCTAAACGCAAACATATAAATAACATCGTAAACCGAATCACATACAAAAGTCAAACGATACAAGGAACAAGCATAGGTTAAAACCTATGTCTCGTCCACGCAAAAGAACAAAATACCGCTCGATATCGGCGTACAAACTCCGATGGATCGAGATAAACATCAACAAACAACTTGTAGTTTTAAAACACATTACTTATACTATAAAACATGATTAAATCCATCGAAACCCTAAAATCTATCAAACCGTCCAATTTCGTAAAACCCGAAAATACCAGTTTACCGTTTTTCATCAAAACTTGACATTTAAATGAAACCAATGGTCATAAAACTCATTAAATAGCATAACTAGACTATACAAACTATTACTATATTTTTATTACACAAATTTATATAGATTTGAAATTTCTAGTTTGCACCCTTTAACAATTTTCAACATTTTTCAAGAAAAACACAACAATTCCCCCACAAAACATGATTTTGCATAAATTAGTGACTTAAACCACAATTCATGATGATAATGATATAATTAAACCATAATTATATTTTTAATCTCATTTATTTAGGAATTTCTAAAATCTAGTTTACAAAAATAACAATTTTTATCACAATTTCTCAATTATCCATAGAAACTAGCAATCAATTTAAGTTTTCCATTCCACCAACAAGTTAAAACTCTTATTAAGACCAAAATACAGTATTATAAATATTAATTGAGATTTATTTCACCAATAATTAGGTTTTATAGAAACCTAGTTAGCAAAAATTCCTAATTTAAACAATTTTCAATGAAAAATTTACAATTCAACAACCATGCAATATTTTCCAATTCTAAAAGTGTTAAACTAACTATTATAACCCTAAATAATTAAAAAAAATCATAACTTGAATTTACAAACCCTAACTTGAATTTTTAAAAAAAACATAGAATTAATTCATTAAATCTAATTAAGCTTAATTGAACATCTAATAACAATAAATCAAAAGAAAGAAATTATACCTCGAAAAATATGAAATCCAAACAAGAAATGAGCCTCCAAAATGTATGCTATTCCACTCCAAAATCCTTGTAAATATGAGCAAGAATAGAAGGGTAGAAAAATATATAGGATTTTGTGGAATTTTTATTGAATTTTTGATGTATTTTTGATGATTTTTGAATAAAATTGAGGTGGAAAATGGGGGGGGGGCAGCCATGGTGATGGGGAGGCCGGCCAGAATAAGGGGAAGAGGGAGAAACACATGAGAAATGGTGTAGAAACTTCTCCAAAATGTCATCATCTTAATGTCTTTTCATGCTTTATTCATTTTCTTTTAATTCTTTTCTAAAATAACTCAAGAAAGATCTAGAAACAAGGAAAAATTTGCAAATAAATTTTGCATGATACACACTAAATTCTAATATGCCATGGTTCATTTTTACAAATTAAAACCATTTAAATTTATAATTTACACTAATTTAGTGTAAAAATAAAGCTTATGTTAATATTCAAAATAATTAATTTAGGAAAAATATTTTATTAAACTAAAAATTTATAAGTGGATAAATAAACACCATTTACTAGTAATTTCATAATTAAAATAGATATTTTTAAAATTATAATGAAAAACAATCCCGGTTTGGTTTTACGAAAATTACATTTTACTTTACCGAAAATCCTAAAATTCACTTAAACACTTTTATTCATTTAATTATTTATTTAATTACTTTTAAAACGTTACATAGACCGTAAGTCAAGTTCAACCCGCCATTTCTTGATTGAATCAAACCCACCCGCACGACCCTTGACAAGGTCAACAAGGCCGTACGACTACCCTAACCCAATTTGCATCATATGCATAAGCAGATAAATACTGGTTAGCTACCGCACACTGCGCCTTGACAAGGTCAACAAACGCAGCACGAATACTAAGCAGGACTTATCTGAAATAACGGAGGGCTACGACAGGTTTTTCTGAAAACCTATTGCGTAATGAACTTGATATCGTTGTAGAATCAAATGATTTTAAAAATGGTGTGCTTTTGAGGCTTTTCTGGTTTTGCTAAAGGGGTCACTCCCGGTGAAGGGATCGTCGGCCCTTTCCTCGTCGAATGAGTTGCGGGATATATCATATATATCTTTGTGCAAAGCAGAAACTATAGAAGCAATCAAAAGACAAACCGAGTGTGTAGCATCTTCCAGTTATTGTTAAAAGGGTCACTCCCGGCGAAGGGATATCGGCCCTTTCCTCATCGAATAAGGTGCAGGA
The DNA here is from genome assembly GCA_030015575.1 of Agapanthus africanus. Lineage (NCBI taxonomy): Eukaryota > Viridiplantae > Streptophyta > Magnoliopsida > Asparagales > Amaryllidaceae > Agapanthus > Agapanthus africanus. The sequence continues at coordinate 384,711,111 of JASDDO010000014.1, forward strand.
TGTTCTACAAGGAACACCGCGATGCAAAGCAAGAACTGTAGCTACCTTGTTTTATTTTTGAAATTCGATTCCACAACATCTTAGGTATCTTTTCTTTCATTAATCACATTAATGAAGTCCCATCATTTAAGTTACCTAAACATCACAGATAAATACGACGTACACTTATGCCATCCGCATTCGCCTCGATGTCCCCTCGTGCACCGTTAGGTTAGGTAACTAACGACAGAGCGGGGCAGGGCTAGCGCGGGTGTAAAACATAAGTAACGTCTATATAATATATCATATATACTATATACAGTTTTTATCACAGAACATATCAAATGATCACATCACAGATATCGCAGCAGAAGAAACATATGAAACATTGGATATACCAGGACGTCCGTGTTTTCAATATGAGCCAGTATAAAACACGGATTCCACGGTCGCGATGAATAGCCAAACCCACACCCCTAGACCCCTACGAGAGCGGCAAGCAACCCTACCAATTCTAGAGTTAGGAGACCCGGACTCGACTCCTCGAGTTGGTGTCCCACTGGACTCCAGAACCCGGTTACTTGTGCCCTCCTCCTTGGGTCTATCCTAGTGCGGAAAAGTAAATAATATAAAAATGGTGACATCATCCGCAACCTGGAAGTGCCCCAATAAAAGAATATTACATACAAGTTTTTACATGAATGAAAATGAAAAACACTCATCTCACATAAAAAAAACCCCGGCTATTCAAACACGACGATCCAATATAACATATCCATCAACACATAACATCACATGTCATCAACGTAAGTAAACATGCGTATCCCAATTGTCGTTGATATATAGCAACGAAACCGGCGATATCATATATTACACTTACGGTCGCAGAAAAGAAAGTGTAAAACTACAACAGTTGGAATCTGCAACCTACTTAGACATCGCATGCCTAACCATCTGAATTTCTTAGACATCGCATGCCTAACAATTATAAATCTCACATTTTAGTCTCATTATCGAAAACTCTTTTCAATATCAAGTTGGGTAATTCAATAGGATTCCCGACATTCTGATCGAATGCTCGTCGCAAACTTTAGTAGGCGGCCACACCCCCGATACCGTCAACGAAGTGCACCAAGGCGGAACACCGCTACCGCGAGCACCCGAACGGATGCTTTCGGCGATGGGGTTCTCCTACAGTCACTTGGTCGGGGCTAAGGGGTGTAGCTATCTATTAAGTTTATCGGCGAATATCCGCGTACGCTACGTGATTGCGACGGACTTTTGATCACATCAAAATTCTGTGGCAACCGATCAAGTGAGACTAAACTGCTATGTTTATAACATTCAAATCAGTTATCTCATAACTACATGTGGATTCCAAATATTGTATCACATTCCAGATAAATAGAAAATGTTAAACTTTCCGATCGAACAATCGAACACCCAAGTTTTCCCGAAACAGCTCAACACATGAAATAAGTTTAAAAACATTCACTTCATGCCTCAGTACCAACAATCCAGCCGTAGAAGGGTCAAGCCAACGCCTCACATGTGGCACGCCGTACTGCCCCAAACCCTAAGGTTCAAAGGGCAGTTCAAGACGGTCATATAATCGAGTTAAGGTTTGTTGTCTTCTAGAGGGACCATCGCGTTACTTGCACTACTTAGAACGTCATTAAACTACGGAAAGTTCCAACAATTGGAAATTTCCCGGCAGGGGAAAATGTGGGTATTCATATCCGGTCGAACTTCTTAACAGATTCAAAAGTTATCCGGAAAAACACATAGACGAAGTTAAATAAACCGATCGAATTATCGAATCCCCAAAACAACCCAGAAAATTCAACTGTTGAATATCAATTAAAAATTCCCATAAAATACAGCATCTTAAGAAAGAAATTACTGTGCAAAAATAAGTGAACAATCTCACTGTATTGCCGCGGAACCGCCGCCCAACCAAGGGTACGGCCGCGGTTCCACGGTGGTTTAATTGAATTAGGTCCACGAATTTCACAGTAATTCCTATAAAACCCTGCTGAATTTTTTGGCTAATTTTAATTCACAAAAATCCAAAATTCCAGAAAATTTCCAGAGAGTGGTTTGAGTTAGGGTTTCGGGGTTCGTTCGGATTTCTAACATCGTCTACGGATCGCCTAAGGCTCTAGCTAGGCTCTGATACCACTGTAGGGTTCCTAGGCACACTCAAGAGGTTCCACAAGGCATCAACCATGCCAATTTCAAATTTTTCTGGTGTCGAGAAACCCTAACTAGATTGTTAACTAGAGATTAGGCGATAACAAATGCGAGCAAACAACTTTACTCTAAAGTGAACGGAAATACAACCTTTGTAGATCCGGTCCTCCACCTCCATAGCTCCGTGATGAAGTCCCTCTGCTACGATCATCGGATCCCGGACTCTAGCGATGGTTTCGTCGAAGAAATGATCGGGCTAGGTCGTCGACTTCGATGCCGAAGATGATCTACGTCGAGGCAACTCAAGATCAAGCTCCAACTTCACCAAGTCATGAAACTTGTGAAGAAAACACCCTATACTACATGGAAAGTGGTAGAGGATGAAGAAATAGGAAGTGGGTTCACTTTGGATTTGGATTTCTCACTTGGAATCATCACTTGACATTTTTGTAGAAAGCTTTTCTTTCTTCATCTTGAAGAAGAAGAAGAAGAATGAAAAAGAATAATAATAAATTAAAACAAAATCAAATGATGGTTATCATTTTGTAACCATGGGTGAGTGTAGAGAATAAACTAGGGTTAAGTTGAATGGTTAGGTTAAAGGAAAGAAACAAAATGGTCAAGCTTTCAAACCTTCATGAAGTTTCAACAAAAGAACAAAATATGCCACCATTTCATTTATCTTTCCAAAAGAATAAATAAATAAATAAATAAAAACCTAACCATTTACTTAAACATTGTTTAATCAACACAAACCCAAGTTTGCATGTATCATCAAACATGATACAAACTACTGCACAAACTTAAATCATATATATAATGTGCACATTCAAGTGAGATAATCAATATTAAGTAAACAAATACTAGTTAATGCAATGTAATATATCAAATATATAATTATACATTAAATCATTAAATCAACACTTGATTTAACGATCCGGTCATATCGCATATGACCGACTAATATCCTATGTATCGACTTATCGAATCATTCCATGATTCGATAACTAGGTTATATCGCATACAACCAATCGATACATTCATCACGAGAATAGAATACGGTATTACATACACGCATTATTCTCGGTCCCGCACATATCTCATATGTGCTCCTATTTCGTTTCGCTTGAGCCAGGAAACCTCTGTGTAGGACTCTAAAAACTCGTCAATACGCCGGCAGCAGGTGATGATCATATCAAACACCCATAAGCCGCAAGCGGTTTGCTAAACGTAACGGCCACCCGGGTATTGAGCGATCAGAAGATCGACGAGCAAGCCCGCTCACACTCCTATAAATCCAACCAGTAACACTTACCGTACAGTCCGGTCTGTTCGTCTGATATGTCGCATATCTCGCCTAGGGGTGGTAAACGACAGACCCCAGTAGCTCGATAAGTCGTGTCGATATGAGGTCTATAACAGCTCGAAATACTACTGGTAACACTTACCAGTAAATCTCAGCAACCCTGGCCAGGGATTTCCGGTTATAGCCAATCGAACACAGCACAACATCAACTCCCTATACCGGGAGAGACGAATCCCCTCCTATCGCTCATTGCCTCCATGTGATTCGGGACTGTACCCAAAAACCACCGTTTTGCACGCCCTCTTGGACGTGGTAAGGTGGAAATCAAAGCACAGTGGGAATCACACAAGACTCTATGACGATCTCGGGTCTACAGACTAACCTGTACCAATGTCACCAGAGAACTGCCATCTGACATAAGGTATAATACCATCTGGGAGTTCTCGGCGAGTCCGTCCAGTGTACCCAGTCTCCACTGAGCACCCATATATCATCTCTGATGTCAAACACCAATGGATATGAGATCATCCATTGCCCATCTGTATGGGTCGAGAAGGTATACGCTAGTCTACTCTGGTATATCGATGCCCCGTCTCGATACACCCACGACTAGGGACCTTGAAGGATGTACTTATAGACTACCATGTCCCCACTAGTATGATCTGCATCACAGTCCAGGTAGTCAAGTACACATCCTAAGGGCTTTACCAACATGTAACAGAGAGACAATCAGTATACACGTCAAGGCAAAGAGCAACCAGATATCATGCTATCATGTCGAGCAAGAAAGTCCTCCGTATATATGTCCCAGCATCCACTACAATATAGATCCTATGTACAGTAATGGCCTCTAGGGCATACATATAACTAATAGTATGGACGTTGGACATTGCTCCAGATGGGGTAAAACCCATAGGATGCAAGTGGATCTTCAAAAGGAAGATTGGTGTAGATAGATAGGTTGAGACCTATAAAGCTAGACTTGTTGCAAAAGGGTTTCCGTCAAAGACCTGGCTTGGACTATGACGAAACCTTTTCTCCAGTGGTTATGCTGAAATCCATTCGGATCCTTCTTGCCATTGCTGCCTTCCACGATTATGAGATCTGGCAGATGGACGTAAAGACCGCTTTTCTAAATGGAAATTTAGAGGAGTGTGTCTATATGAACCAGCCAGAGGGTTTCATTCAGAGTGGGAGCAGCGGAAAGGTGTGCAAGTTGCTTAAGTCCATTTATGGACTAAATCAGGCATCGCGGAGTTGGAACATCTGTTTTGATGAGACGGTCAAAGAATTTGGTTTTATCAAAAATCCAGATGAACCATGCATCTATAGTAGATTTGTAGCGAGAACTATAGTATTCCTCGTTTTATAGGTGGATGACATTCTCTTGATAGGAAATGACATTCCTATGCTACAATCTGTCAAAGGGTTCTTGTCACACAGGTTCTGCATGAAAGACCTGGGTGATGCCTCATATATTCTGGGGATCCGGATCTACCGTGACAGATCCTGTTGGAGACAGTGCCCACAGAGTCAATTATTGGATCACAGGCACGTGATTGCAATGATTGAGGGAGGACCTGTCCCAGTAGGACAGTCTTACTCGAGATGATAGTATGCTATCTGGTTTATCTTTATCATCGTGTACTTCTTTAGCTGACCTGACATTTCGCTATTCCACGTTGATAGAGCCCCTAGGATTCTTGCTTGACTACCAGCAGTATGATGGCGATCATATACGTGAGAGCTGGCGGTCTATAAGCACATCCTTAATAGGTCCCTAGTCGTAAGAGTTTCGAGACAGGGCATCGATACTCCATTAGTAGACTAGTGTATATAGTCGAGACCCCGACGAGGGGTAGTGGCCGGTCTCACAAGCCACTGGTTTCAGTTGGTTCACCTAAGATGTATACAGGTGCTCATTGGGTTATGAGTACACCGGACAGGACTCGCCGGGAACCTGCTAGTTGGTCTTATACTAGATGTCAGATAGCAGTTCCCTGGTGACATGTGTACAGGTTAGTTCATCGACCTGAGATCGTCATTTGTCTCGTGTGAGTTCCCACTGTGCTTTGATTACTACCCTACCACGGCTCAAAGGAGTCGTGCAAACAGGTTTTAGTTGAGTACAGTCCCGAGCCACATGGAGGCAGTGAGCGGATCTGCAGGGGTTCGTCTCTCCCGGTATTGGGGGTGAGGTCGCGCTGTGTCTAGGAGAGCCATTACACAAAGCCCTCGGCCGAGGCAGGAGATTTACTGGTAGGTATTCCAGTAGTATCTCAGGGTGTTCTGGGCTACGCTCCGACACGACTTGTACCGCTTTTGGGGGTCTGACTTTTACCAACCCCCTAGGCCCGCCATGCGATGCTCATAGACGAACGGACCGGACTGTACGGATATTGTCACTGACAGGCTCAGTAGGGTGTCAGGATGAGTTCGCTCGTCTACGTCCCTTTTGGTCAATAGCTGGTGGCCCGTCACGTATTGGCTTATGAAAGGTTCCTAGGTACTCTAGTAAGGTCTCACAAGGCATCGGACATGCCAATTTAAAATTTTTGGTGCCGAGAAACCCTAGACTACGGATCTTTAGACTAGATGTTTAGGCGAAACGGAAAACTAGTTAACTATTTAACTATAGGTTAGATGCTACAACCTTTGTAGATCCGGATTTCCACCTCCTTAGCTCCACGTGATCATGCCCTCGCTGTCCATCATGAACCCTCGACTCATTCGTCGGCTTCATCGGAATAATGTGCGGAATAGGTCGTCGGCTTTGTGTCAAAGACGATCTACGTCGAGGTTGCACTAGTTCAAGCTCCGACTTCACAAACTTGTGAAACTTGTGAAGAAAACACCCAAAACCACTTGGCAAGAGGTAGAGGATGAAGAAATAGGAGATGGGTTCACTTTAGATTTGGATTTCTCACTCTAGATCACAAGTTGCCATTAATGGCAACAAGGTTTCTCACTTTAAGAAGAAGAAGAAGATGATAGAATTCTTATGATAAGTTATTTCTAAAATGAATAATAAAGGAATTCTTATCATCTTCTAACCATGGTCAAGTGTAGAGAATTGACCATGGTTAGTGGGAGTGGTTAGGTTTAAGCAAGGAGACAAAATGGCATCATTACTAAAAGCTTCATGAAGCTTCACCACACTTCATGATAAAAATGAAACCCTTTTTGTTTCCATAAATCCATTTAATAAATAATAAATGGATTTAATAATATGAGAATAAATCTTAGACCCTAACCACTCTCATAACCATGGTTTCATTCTTTACACAAAGCCAAAACTACATTCATCATCAAACATGATACATATTTTTGCACAAAAGTATATCACATATACAATGTGTAAATCAAGTGAGAAAAATCCGTTTAAAGTGAACCAATACTAGTTAATGCAGAGTAAAATATCAAATATATAATTATACATTAAATCATTAAATCAACACTTGATTCAATGATCCGGTCATGTCGCACATAACCGACTAGTATTCAATGCATCGATTTATCGAATCAATGATTCGATAACTAGGTCATATCGAATATAACCAATCGAAACATATATCGCGAGAATGAAATGCGGTATCACATACACGCATTATTCTCGGTCCTGCACATATCTCATATGCGCTCCTATTTCGTTTCGCTTGAACCAGGAAACCTCTGTGTAGGACTCTAAAGACTCGTCAATACGCCGGTAGCAGATGATGATCATATCAAGCATCCACAAGCCGCAAGCGGTCTGCTAAACGTAACGGCCACCCGGGTATTGAGCGATCAGAAGATCGACGAGCTAGCCCGCTCACACTCCTACGAATCCGACCAGTAACACTTACCGTACAGTCCGGTCTCTTCGTCTGATATGTCGCATATCAAGTCTAGGGGTGGTAAACGTCAGACCCCAATAACCCGATAATTTGTTCCGATGTGAGGCTCGTAACGGGTCGAGAAACTACTGGTAACACTTACCAGCAAATCTCTGATCAGCCCTGGCCAGGGACTTCCCTGTTACGGCCAATCGAGCACAGCGCAACATCAACTCCCAATACTGGGAGAGACGAAACCCCTCCTATCGCTCATTGCCTCCATGTGACTCGGGACTGTACCCAAAGACCACCGTTTTGCATGCCCTCATGGACGTGGTAAGGTGGAGATCAAAGCACAGAGGGAATCACACAAGACTCTATGACGATCTCGGGTCTACAGACTAACCTGTACAAGTGTCTCCTGAGAACTGCCATCTGACGTGAGGTATAATACCATCTGGGAGTTCTCGGCGAGTCCGTCCAGTGTACCCAGTCTCCACTGAGCACCCGTATACCATCTCTGATGTCAAACACCAATGGATATGGGATCATCCATCGCCCATCACATGGGTCGAGAAGCGTATACGCTAGTCTACTCTGGTATATCGATGCCCCGTCTCGATACACCCACGACTAGGGACCTTGAAGGATGTACTTATGGACTACCATGTCCCCACTAGTATGATCTTCATCATAGTCCAGGTAGTCAAGTACACATCCTAAGGGCTTTACCAACATGTAGCTACAAGACAGTATAAAGAGACTAGTGTACATGTTAAGATAAAGAGTAACCAGATAGCATACTATCATATCGAGCAAGAAAGTCATCTCTATATATGTCCAAGCATCCAATATAATATACAACATCTGTACAATACTGGCCTCTAGGGCATACATACAACTAACAATCTCCCACTTGCACTAGGGCCAGCTGCTGTAGTATCGCATACCGAGCATCCCGAAGAGTCTCTCAAACTGTGTCTGGGGAATGGCCTTCGTGAGTGGATCAGCCGTGTTGTTCTTCGTGTCAACTCTCCTGACCTCGATCTCCCGGCGATCAACTATCTCCCGGATCAGGTGATACCGCCTCAGAATATGCCTGGATCGTTGATGGGACCTGGGTTCCTTGGCCAAAGCCACCGCTCCATTGTTATCGCAATACAAAGGTATTGGATGCTCAATGGATGGAACCACTCCAAGTTCAGTAATGAACTTCTTGATCCAGACAGCTTCTTTAGCAGCATCGTTGGCAGCGATGTATTCGACCTCCATCGTCGAGTCTGCCACGGTTTCCTGCTTGGAACTCTTCCAGCTAACCGCCCCTCCGTAAAGGGTAAAGACAAAGCCCGACTGAGACTTAGAGTCGTCCTTATCACTCTGGAAGCTCGAATCGGTAAAGGACTCCACTTGGAGTTCTCCGTTACCATACACCAAGAACATATCTCTAGTCCTTCGCAAGTACTTGAGAATGCTCTTCACGGCTGTCCAGTGACTCTCTCCAGGATCAGCTTGATACCTGCTCACTATACTTAGTGAGTATGCCACATCGGGTCTGGTACATAGTATCGCATACATGATAGAGCCTACTGCCGAAGCATAGGGTATACCTTGCATGCGAGCTCTCTCCAAATCAGTCTTGGGAGACATCTCTTTGGAGAGAGTGACTCCAGAGATCGTGGGTAAGTTCCCATGCTTGGACTCTTCCATACTAAACCTCTTTAGTATGGTGTCAATGTACCTGGATTGGGACAATCCCAAAATCCGTTTGGATCTATCTCTATAGATCCTAATTCCCAATATGCAGGAGGCATCACCAAGATCTTTCATTGAGAATCTTTGTGATAAGAAGAGCTTGACCGATTGCAGCATAGGAATATCATTTCCTATCAAGAGTATGTCGTCCACGTACAATACGAGGAAGACAACCTTACTCTCTGCCACCTTCTTGTAGATACAAGGTTCATCTGGATTTTTGACGAAATCAAACTCTTTGATAACGACGTCAAAGCAGATTTTCCAACTCCGCGATGCTTGCTTTAATCCATAAATGGATTTAAGCAGCTTGCACACCTTCCCGCTGCTCCCACTGTCTACGAAGCCCTCTGGCTGAGTCATGTACACGCACTCTTCTAAATCACCGTTTAGAAAGGCGGTCTTAACATCCATTTGCCAGATTTCGTAATCATGATATGCAGCGATGGCAAGCATGATCCGGATGGATTTAAGCATAGCCACTGGAGAAAAGGTCTCGTCATAGTCCACACCTGGTCTTTGACGAAAACCCTTTGCTACAAGTCTAGCTTTGAAAGTCTCCACTTTCCCATCTACACCAAGTTTTTCTTGAAGATCCACTTGCTCCCAATTGGTTTTACCCCTTCAGGAGCAACTTCCAAAGTCCATACTTTGTTGGTGTACATGGAATCCATCTCAGACCGCATAGCATCCAGCCATTTCACTGAGTCTCCACTCGTGATGGCCTGCTCGAAGCTAGTTGGGTCATCATCCTCCATGATGCAATCCTCGCTTCCACCGTCAATGAGAAAACCGTAGTATCTCTCTGGTGGATGAGAAACCCTACTAGATCGGCGGAGATGCTGGGGTTCATAGGGAACTACGGAATCCTCTGGTTCCACCAGATCTTCTGTTGTAGCTTCTGCAGCTGGAACCTCTTCCAGTTCTACCTCATGACCACTAATCTCTTTTTCAAGAAATTCCTTTTCTAAAAAGGTGGCATGCCGAGAAACAAACACTCTTTGTTCCTCAGGGTGGTAGAAGATATACCCTTGAGAATTCTTGGGATATCCTACAAATTTGCATAGAACAGACCGTGCCTCGAATTTGTCCGGATTTTGTCGTTTGACATAGGCTGGACAACCTCATATCTTAACATAGTTAAGACTTGGTCTCTTCCCTTTCCATATCTCATATGGAGTGGTAGGCACAGATTTGGTGGGGACCATATTCAATAGATGTATGGCTGTCTCAAGCGCATACCCCCAGAAGGAAATAGGTAACTCAGCTGTGCTCATCATAGAGCGCACCATATCTAATAAGGTGCGGTTCCTCCGTTCTGATACACCGTTGTGCTGTGGTGTATATGGAGGAGTCAGTTGAGAGAGAATCCCATTCTCTTTTAGGAAGTCCAGGAATTCATTGCTCAAGTATTCACCTCCTCGATCAGATCGAAGGATTTTAATACTTTTTCCGGTTTGGTTTTCGACTTCTTGTTTATATTCTCTAAATTTCTCAAAAGCTTCAGACTTGTGTCTTATCAAGTACACATGTCCGTATCTTGAGAGATCGTCAGTGAATGTAATGAAGTACGAAGAACCATCCCTGGCATGTGTAGACATGGGACCACATACATCACTATGTATTAGTCCCAAGAGTTCGGTAACTCTTTCTCCGTGTCCCGTAAACGGAGTTTTGGTTATCTTGCCTTTGAGACATGACTGGCAAGTGTCATAAGATGAAAATTCGAAAGGTTTCAAATATTCATCCTTATGCAACTTAGCCAGTCGTGTCACATTGATGTGACCCAGTCTACAATGCCACAAGTAGGATTCGTTCAGTTCTGAACTCTTCCTCTTGTGTGTGTTTGTTATGCTCAGAACTGTTGATTGATTTAGAACATAAATGCCATTGCATAACGTGCCTGATCCAACCAACTTTTGGTCACGGAAAATGTTCATAACATTGTCCTTTAATACAAAATTATATCCTTCTTTGCTTAATAAAGAAACCGATATAATGTTGCATATCAGGTTCGGCATGTAATAGCATTCGTTCAGAACCAATGTATTTCCAGTTGGTAATACAAGGTGATATTCCCCGACAGTCTTAGCTGCAACAATTGCACCATTTCCAACTCTAATGTCTTTATCACCTTCTCCAAGTTCTCTACCTTTCCTAAGCCCATGTAACTGATTACATATATGGGATCCTGACCCGGTATCTAATACCCAGGACGTAGAGCAAATGGAGAAACAGTTCTCAGTAACGAACACACCCGAAGAAAATGCATCAACATGTACTTTCTTCATTCGGGTGGCATGGGAATCCTGGTATTCCCCTATATCCTGTTCATTCCTATAACTCTTATAAGAATGAACGGAACCAACGTTCCCCAGCACAGTATAACATGCGGGTTCGGTCAATACATCCATATTATTATATTGATTAAGGCATGAACTGGTCGCTACCTGGAGAGAGAGAGAAGAAAACACTTTAGCGTATGCTCATGCAAGATCAGATTGGTTATTATCTTATCTAATCAGGATGGCTCCCACTGCTTTTTATCAAATCTTCCTTCAAACCCTAAAAGGAAAGACTAGCCGGGATTAATTACACACTACAGGTTCGCCAATCTTTCAGCCAGGCCAGTGTCGGTACTTTGAGGGAGGTCCCCCGTGCTTTCGCACGAACCTAATTAATGTAAACCTCGTTTTCCCAGAGGCGTAACCCCGTTGACACCTTTCTAGACACCTACTTGATCAGCTAATTGCAATGTGTAAAACTCTCCCAGGAGTAACTCTTACTCGCAGTGGGTATCGGGATCCAACTATCTCATAGAAGGTATGCAATCTCATTGCAAATTTCAACACTTGAAATTCCCGATAATGCTTTTGCCCCTAGCGTGCTATGACCTTGACGAAAGCCAACAAATCACAGCCCGCTAGTCAAGTTCAACCCGTACATTTCTTGACTGAATCAAACCCACCCGCACGACCCTTGACGAAAGCCAACAAAGCCGTACGACTACCCTAATCCAGTCGCATCATATGCAGCAGATAAACAGCACATAGCTACCGTACATTACACCTTGACGAAAGCCAACAAATGTAGCACGAATACTATATGTAACCTATCTGAAATGACGGAGGGCTACGCAGGTTTTTTCTGAAAACCTATTGCGTAATGAACTTGATATCGTTGTAGAATCAAATGAAGTTTTGAAATGGAGTGATTTTGAGGCTTTTCTAGTTTTGCTAAAGGAGTCACTCCCGGTGAAGGTATCTCGGTCCTTTCCTCGTCGAATGAGGTGCGGGATATATCATATATATCACTGTGCAAAGCAAAAAACCAAAAGCAGTCAAAAGCAAACCGAGTCTGTAGCATCTGCCAGTTATTTCTAAAGGAGTCACTCCCGGTGAAGGGATCTCGGTCCTTTCCTCATCGAATCAGGTGCGGGGTATATCATATATACCGCTGTGCAAAGCAAGAACTGTAGCTACCTGTTTTATTTTAAAATTCGATTCTACAACATCTTAGGTTTCTTATCTTTCATTAATCATATTAATGAGGTCCCATCATTTATATACCTAAACATCACAGATGGATATGACGTACACTTATGCCATCCGCATTCGCCTCGATGTCCCCTCATGCACCGTTAGGTTAGGTAACTAACGACAGAGCAGGGCAGGGCTAGCGCGGGTGTAAAACATAAGTAACGTCTATATAATATATCATATATACTATATACTATATCCATCACAGAGTCACAACTCAGATATCGCAGCAGAATAAACATATGAAATATTGGATATACTAGGACGTCCGTGTTTTCAATACGAGCCTGTATAAAACACGGATTCCACGGTCGTGATGAATAGCCAATCCCACACCCCTAGACCCCTACGAGAGCGGCAAGCAACCCTGCCAATTCTAGGGTTAGGAGACCCGGACTCGACTCCTCGAGTTGGTCTCCCACTGGACCCCAGAACCCGGTTACTTGTGCTCTCCTCCTTGGGTCTATCCTAATGCGGAAAAGTAAATAATATACAAAAGGTGACATCTTCCGCTACCTGGAAGTGCCCCAAATAAAAGAATATTACATACAACTTTTTACATGAATGAAAATGAAAAACACTCATCTCACATAAAAACCCCCGGCTATTCGAATACGACGATCCAATATAACATATCCAGCAACACATAACATCACATGTCATCAACGTATGTAAGTATGCATACCCCAATTGTCGTTGACGTATAGCAACGAAACCGGCGATATGAACATACTACACTTACGGTCACAGAAAAAAAAGTGTAAAACTACAACAATTGGAATCCGCAACTTCTTTAGACATCGCATGCCTAACAGATATAAATCCCGCATTTTAGTCTCATTATCGAAAACTCTTTTCAATATCAAATGGGACTAAACTGCTAAATTTATAACATTCATTCAGTTATCTCATAACTGTTTGTGAATTCCAATTATTGTATCACATTCCAGATAAACAGAAAATGTTAAACTTTCCGATCGAACAGTCGAATACCCAAGTTTTCCCGATACAGTCCAACGCATGAAATAAGTCTAGCAACATTCAGTTCGTGCCTCAGTACCAACGGTCCAGCCGTAGAAGGGTCAAGCCAACGCTTCACATGTGGCACGCCGTACTGCCCCAAACCCGAAGGTTCAAAGGGCAGTTCAAGACGGTCACATAATCGAGTTAAGGTTTGTTGTCTTCTAGAGGGTCCATCGCGTTACTTGCACTACTTAGAACGTCGTTAAACTACGGAAAAATCCAACACTTGGAAATTTCCCTACAGGGGAAAAACTGGGTATTTATATCCGGTCGAACTTTCTAACATATTCTATAAATTATTCGGAAAAACACAAAAGACGAAATTTGATAATCCGATCGAAATACCGAATCCCCAAAACAACCCCAGAAAATTCAACTCTTGAATAAATATTAAAAATTCCCAGAAAACTCAGCAGAATTTATCAGGAGTTACTGTGTAAAATATATAAAATATGGTGGCCGTACGGCCGCGGAACCGCCGCACGAGGCTTGCTTGTGCAGCGGAACCGCGGCAGTTTGATAGAGTTAGGGCTACGAATTTTGCAGAACTCCTAAATTCACCTGCTGAATTTTTTAGAAACTTTTAATTTGGAAAAATCCACGTTTTTGGAAAAAGGACAGAGAGCATTCTCGGGTGTGGGTTTCGGGTTCGTTCGAGTTTCAAATCGCGTCTAGAATTCGCCTAAGGCTCTAGCTAGGCTCTGATACCAGTGAAAGGTTCCTAGGCACTCTAGTAAGGTCTCACAAGGCATCGGACATGCCAATTTAAAATTTTTGGTGCCGCGAAACCCTAGACTACGGATCTTTAGACTAGATGTTTAGGCGAAACGGAAAACTAGTTAACTATTTAACTATAGGTTAGATGCTACAACCTTTGTAGATACGGATTTCCACCTCCTTAGCTCCACGTGATCATGCCTTCGCTGTCCATCATGAACCCTCGACTCATTCGTCGGCTTCATCGGAATAATGTGCGGAATAGGTCGTCGGCTTTGTGTCAAAGACGATCTACGTCGAGATTGCACTAGTTCAAGCTCCGACTTCACAAAATTGTGAAACTTGTGAAGAAAACACCCAAAACCACTTGGCAAGAGGTAGAGGATGAAGAAATAGGAGATGGGTTCACTTTAGATTTGGATTTCTCACTCTAGATCACAAGTTGCCATTAATGGCATCAAGGTTTCTCACTTTAAGAAGAAGAAGAAGATGATACAATTCTTATGATAAGTTATTTCTAAAATGAATAATAAAGGAATTCTTATCATCTTCTAACCATGGTCAAGTGTAGAGAATTGACCATGGTTAGTGGGAGTGGTTAGGTTTAAGCAAGGAGACAAAATGGCATCATTACTAAAAGCTTCATGAAGCTTCACCACACTTCATGATAAAAATGAAACCCTTTTTGTTTCCATAAATCCATTTAATAAATAATAAATGGATTTAATAATAAGAGAATAAATCTTAAACCCTAACCACTCTCATAACCATGGTTGCATTCTTTACACAAAGCTAAAACTACATGCATCATCAAACATGATACATATTTTTGCACAAAAGTATATCACATATACAATGTGTAAATCAAGTGAGAAAAATCCGTTTAAAGTGAACCAATACTAGTTAATGCAAAGTAATATATCAAATATATAATTATACATTAAATCATTAAATCAACACTTGATTCAATGATCCGGTCATGTCGCACATAACCGACTAGTATTCAATACATTGATTTATCGAATCAATGATTCGATAACTAGGTCATATCGAATATAACCAATCGAAACATATATCGCGAGAATGAAATGCGGTATCACATACACGCATTATTCTCGGTCCTGCACATATCTCATATACGCTCCTATTTCGTTTCGCTTGAACCAGGAAACCTCTGTGTAGGACTCTAAAGACTCGTCAATACGCCGGTAGCAGATGATGATCATATCAAGCATCCACAAGCCGCAAGCGGTCTGCTAAACGTAACGGCCACCCGGGTATTGAGCGATCAGAAGATCGACGAGCTAGCCCTCTCACACTCCTACGAATCCGACCAGTAACACTTACCGTACAGTCTGGTCTCTTCGTCTGATATGTCGCATATCAAGTCTAGGGGTGGTAAACGTCAGACCCCAATAACCCGATAATTCATGCCGATGTGAGGCTCGTAACGGGTCGAGAAACTACTGGTAACACTTACCAGCAAATCTCTGATCAGCCCTGGCCAGGGACTTCCCTGTTACGGCCAATCGAGCACAGCGCAACATCAACTCCCAATACCGGGAGAGACGAAACCCCTCCTATCGCTCATTGCCTCCATGTGACTCGGGACTGTACCCAAAGACCACCGTTTTGCACGCCCTCATGGACGTGGTAAGGTGGAGATCAAAGCACAGTGGGAATCACACAAGACTCTATGACGATCTCGGGTCTACAGACTAACCTGTACAAGTGTCACCTGAGAACTGCCATCTGACGTGAGGTATAATACCATCTGGGAGTTCTCGGCGAGTCCGTCCAGTGTACCCAGTCTCCACTGAGCACCCGTATACCATCTCTGATGTCAAACACCAATGGATATGGGATCATCCATCGCCCATCACATGGGTCGAGAAGCGTATACGCTAGTCTACTCTGGTATATCGATGCCCCGTCTCGATACACCCATGACTAGGGACCTTGAAAGATGTACTTATGGACTACCATGTCCCCACTAGTATGATCTGCATCATAGTCCAGGTAGTCAAGTACACATCCTAAGGGCTTTACCAACATGTAACTACAAGACAGTATAAAGAGACTAGTGTACATGTTAAGATAAAGAGTAACCAGATAGCATACTATCATATCGAGCAAGAAAGTCATCTCTATATATGTCCAAGCATCCAATATAATATACAACATCTGTACAATACTGGCCTCTAGGGCATACATACAACTAACAGCTTATACCTCTGACGTGCTAGTGGTTAAATCCACAGCCATATTATTGACGAGTCTTTAGAGTCCACCACACATTCAGTTACTCACGTTTCGGGCGAAACGCTGTAGAGGCCGTATGGAGATATGGCAGGGTTCGATCTGATACGTGCGGTATTGCACGGATCAGGATCGGACGGATATTACTAGCCGGCTTTGGTTTAAGCCGGATCCTAGTATAGTACACTGTAGATTTTGTCTCATTGCATTTGTATCCCGTCGGAATAAAGATGCGGGTGTGTATGCACAGTATCGGGGTTTTCCTGTAATTTATTACGGGACCAGTTTTCTGGAGTTGCCAGTTTGCATTCCGTTCCGGCCGGTTTTCCTTTGTTCTTTCCCGGCCGGACTTTTCCGATAGAGGGGGTAATTTGTAGTTTTGCAAATTACATTTGGGAAGGGGGTTTCTTGCATATGTGGGATTATGATATGACCATCATCATTTTATTCCCTTTACATCACTTGCTTTATTCATGATGGTTATTGTGAAGAGAGTGATTAGAGTTGATGTGAGTTTGTTATCATGGTGTTTGGATGTGGTCACCCTTCACCTTTATCCTACACTCACCTTCCTTCTTGTTTTTGGTTTTTTCTCCACCATTTGGTAAAAGGGGGGCTGGCCAATTCTTGTGGGAGATGAGAATGGTTCATTTCATTTTTGGTGAGGTTGTGGGAAAAATTATTCATTCATATCATTTTTCCATTGCCACAAAAATCCCCAAGTTCATATCTTGTTGATTCCTCCATCAAGGCAACTTCACAAACCCTATGAGGCAAAGTGATTCTACACTACTTCTACAGAAAACCTTGGGCACGTCGAGTAGCCAGCTTCGTGCCCGAGTTGCCTCGGTATTGAGGCGGGAGCCCGTAAAAGATGCAGACGATGTGGTGCCCTTCCGGCAAGGATGCGACGACCGGAGCTTCCGCGGGAGATCGGGATGACGACGAGAAGACCGGAGGACTCGGATCACTCGGTATATCTCTCACCCTTTCTCTTGTTAGCTAGTATCGGTTAATGGTTACGATCCGGGTATATTGTCCGCGGTAGCGCCAGTTTAAAAGTTAAGAAAATTTTGATTCCGCATTTTGGCCTCGGATAGACGGCCGGGGCGCTGCCGTGGCGCAACATGGTATCAGAGCCAGGCCATTAACCTTGCCTAGCTTGTTCTAATGTGTTTTACTTATCCGATCGACCAAAATTCCAAAATCCGCGTTTTGCATGCATCAGTTTTCTGTAGATTTTTTCCGGGCTCGAAAATTTTTTCAGGTTGTAGAAAAGTGATGTACATGGAATTATAAGAACACTGTGAAAATTTGGTAGAATGATCCCTCCATAGGACCGCGGAACCGCGGCCGTAACCCCTATTTGGCCGCGGTTCCGCCGCAGGAATAGTGTATCATTCCACCAATTTTTTGCAGTGGGCTTTTGGGCTTCTGATAGGGGTTTTGGAATATTAAAATTGGGCCCAGAATTTCTGTGAGTGCTATAGTATTACTTGGGGGCCCACTTGTTAATTTTTTGATCGATTGGATATTTTAAACACGTTATTTCACAGTATTTACATTATATCTGCGACCGTGAATGTCACTTGATCGGTAAATCCTGTCTAACTTCTATAGCCCGGTTAGGCGGATTTGCGAACGTGATTTTCACGCTGATGTTCTGTGTTTATGCTGTGATGTTGCGGATCGGTCGTGGGGGATAGCCTGGATGCAATGTTAGTACAGTTTTGTTTTATACGTACATTTGATATTGCGGGGCGAGCGTCCGACATGTGGACTTCCATCACTGCCTGTTTGTATTATTCTTTTGGGGCACGACCTGGTTGCGGTCGATGTACCCGGTGTATGTATATTTTACTTTCTGTACTAGGATTACCCCGCGGAGGGGTGCACGGATAACCGGGTTCTAGAGGGCAACGGGCCCACATCTCATGGCATTGAGACGGAGGGGGCTTCACTCTAGAATTGGCGGGCTATTCACCGCAATCATAGGGGGTACAGGTTGACCCAGGAGGGGTGCCCAAGTTACCGGATTCCGTGAAGTGCTGGGTGGTCCATTCACGGGGCTGAAAGGGGCTGCCTCGCTTCAGGTCTTGGCGGGTGACTTGCCGCGCCCGTAGGGGTCTAGGTTCTCATTGCACAGGCTATCCACACGACCAGGGGAACGTCGGGTTTCAGCAGCGGCTCTGTGAAACCCGGGGATCCCAGTTATCTGTATTGTTCTGTGATGCTGTACATTTCTGTGATGTTGCATTTTATCACGCCTTGAGCGAATATAATATATTGGTATATATATTAGTAGATGTTGTATATGTTTTGCATCCGCGCTAGTCCAGTCCCCGCTCTGTCGTTAGTTAGCTAACCTAACGGGTAATGACGGGACCCAGTGGCGAATGCGGTTGGCATATACGTACATCAGTATATTTTCGTTCTTTGTGGTGTGATCAATTGATGGGACTGCGTTGATTCAGATCAATGCAAGCTAAACAAACCTATTCTGATGTTGTTGGAACATTTTTCAAAAAGCTGTTATTGCAAGGACGTTCACTTTTGTTTTGCATCGTGGTATTCATTTGGAATATCCTGCTCCTCAGTCGACGAGGCAAGGGCCGAGATCCCTTCACCGGGAGTGACCCCTTGGACAGAAGTTTGCGTCAGGGCAATAACTTCACTATAGCCGATTACTTTTGCTTTGCATCGTGGTATTCAGTTGGAATATCCTGCACCTCATTCTACGGGGAAAGAGCCGAGATCCCTTCACCGGGAGTGACCTCTTTAGCAAAGGTTTTCGTCACTATATTTTTATAAAAAATTATGCAGTTCCTTCAACGATATCAAGTTCATTACGTTAAAGGTTTTTCGCCAAAAACCAGCCGTAGCCCTCCGTCATTTCCTACAGGTATTATTTAGTATTCGTGCTGCGTTTGTTGACCTAGTCAAGACGTAGTGTTCGGTAGCTAAGTGGTACTTGTTTGTTGCATAAGTGGGATTGGTTAAGACAGTCGTGCGGCCTTGTTGACCTAGTCAAGGGCACGTACGGGTGGGTTTAATGCAATCCAGAATAATGACGGGTTGAACTTGACTGGCGGTTTATGGTTTGTTGACCTAGTCAAGGTCATAAACCGCTTGGGGTAAAAACACACATCGGGAGTTTCAAAAGAACTGAAACTTGCCAGATATGCGCATACCTTCTGGAGTGTGGTGACTTGAGTGGATTCCGTCAAGTTATCATGCGATGATAGTTGGATCCCGATTCCCACTGATGAGTTGGTTTACTCCTCGGGTGACCCCGACTTATTCTTCTTTCAGGTTTGGGGAAGAATTTGAGGTTACAGTGGGAGGTTTCCTGATTAGATAAATTGGTAACCATTCTGATCTAGGTTAGAGTGCACGCTGAGTGTTTCTTTTCTCTCTCTCTTTGGCAGCGACCATTGACCCGACCCTAAACTATGACTCAGTGACCAAGTTGACCGAACCTTCTTAACACAGGCTTTTGGATTGTCAGAGTTGCAAACCTCATTGCCACTCCTACTTTTACCCTTTTCTCCAGGACACCCCGTATTACTACGAACGTCCACTTCCATTGGACAAAACCATCGTATGGTTATATACGAACTCGAAGGACTTCGAGGATGGTTTCTGGTTCTGGAGAAAACGAATAGGATTATTCAGTTGTCTTTTCCTTTTACCTTCTCTTAGGTTGCGAGTACTCCTTGGTTTAGGAGATAGTACACCTATTACGCAAATTGGATAGTCTTCTTCCAAACCTTAGGCTGGTGCCGACCGGTAGGGAATGAAGAAAACCAATTAGCATAACGATGGTGTGCAGAAGGTATTAAGTTAAGACAAAGCAAGGGATTAGTAAGAGGGCAAAGTAAATTGTGACTGCTATTCACGATCAAACCAAGTATTTCTTTGACAATCCTAAATAACCTTTGTATTTCTCCAGGACACTCCGTATCACTACGAAGATCCACAGTTTATTGGATACTCCATCGTATGGTTATATACGAACTCGAAAGGAACTTGTTCCAGTTCGGGGATGGATTCTGGTCCAGGAGAAATAGGAATACGGTTTATTCGGTTGTCTTTTCTCTTCACCTTCTCTCGCATTGCGAGTGCTCCTAGGATTAGGACAGTACACCCATTATGCTTATTGGATAGTCTTCTTCCAAACCATAGGGTGGTGCCGAACGGTAGGGAAAGAAGAAAACCAATTGGCCTAAAGGGGTGTGCAGAAGGTAATGACTAAAGACATATAAAGGGATTTGGAGAGGTGGCAAAGAATTATACGGTTATAATTGTGAATCTGGATAACGGAAGAGGCATTACTAAGAATACCGGAATACCCCACCGAAACATTTCAATGTTTCAGTTCAACTGTGTACTGTTAAAAGAAAACTGATTTCCTGATTAGACACTTGCTCCAGGGTATGTATTTGCCAGGTTTGATTCTCACATCTGTATGGTTTTACAGATGATGAGTGGGAGTAAGTTATTGGGAATTAGGTGACCACCCTCATTATATCGGAATTCGTTGTAATTGGTGATATTTGAGGAGATCATCTGGGCTGTTTGCCGGTCGGCAAATATTTGGTTTTGAATATCCGCTGTTGTGCACCAATTTCAAATTGATATATCTGTACGTCTATTTTCATAGAGTGAGATATACCTTTTGATATTATGTCGATGACATTTACCTATATCAGTGGATGGTTAGGTAAGGAGCATTAAACAGCGGTGTAATTCTTCTTAACCAAAAGTACAGTTTTCAACCTACGACGCACAGTGAAAGAGTTGTTAGACTCAGCGGACTTATACAGAGTATTGTATGTTGTCCAGTGTCCATCAGGACAGAGGGGTTGGTCCTCGTACTATATTCGGTTTACTTGTGACTTCTCTAGTATTTAGACAGCTGTTTCGTGGAAACACAGGGTCCGAATTTTGAGAAGTTATAGGTATTTGAATAAAGTAGAGAACCAAGTATTGCAAGTATCGGGATTCTTCAAGGTGATCGAAGATGTAGATACTTGTGTATGGTATTTAGTTGATAGTAATGATTAAGAGAACTTGCTTCTCTTTCAGGTTACTCATAATTGGAAGCATTCCTAAGTTGAGTAACGCTGATCGGCCACTTTCCATTTAGTTGACATGCACTGGAGACAGCTGCATGATTTGAATCTGGTTAAATTAAATCAGTGCCTCTGTTTCTATATTGGATATAGAACAGTTCATATCTTAACATTGTTAAGGTACGGGGAGTTGTCCGGCTTATGCTTAAAACCAGACTCCGGATAACTCAAGGCACGTTTCTGTAATGGCTGTTTGTGGGTTGACCCTGGCTACGACGAGGGTTGGCTTTCTACCATCTGGAAGATTAATAGTGATATTGTTCTTGACTCGCCACAGTTTTAATAAAAATGGATTTTTTTTTCAGAAAACAGTAGTGGGAGTATGGTAGAACTGGAAGTGATTCCAGAACCACAAACGATTACTGAAGATTTGATAAGAAACCTAAAGATTCAATCTGGATTGACATTCCATTAGCCACTCCGCTGATATGGTGGGTAACCTCAGGCACTCGAGAGGTACTTCGGTATGCTCAAGGACGGTGGCAGGGAGGTTCTTGTTTACCCAGACTTACCATTGCTGTTGTTCCAGACTGTGAGACCCGGCAGGAGGATGAGTATAGCGTCATTCTAAACTAGCTTTAGAAGTGCACGTCTATATGACTCTGGCTGAGGGTTGTCGTAGTCAGTGGGAGCAGCGGAAGCATTAGTGGACAGGTAGCTTATGTCTATTTATAGACTAAAGCACATATAGCGGAGATAGATCATCAGTTTCTGATGTGACAGTCATAGGTTTGACTTCATCAGAATAAGGGATGGATCTGTTAAGAAGGTAGTAGGGTGTGATGTCATGGTATTTGGATGACATACACAGAGTAGGAAGTGATATTCCTATACTACAATCGGTTATACTTTGGTCGTCACACAGTGGTTCCTCCACATAGGACTTGGATATTTTATCATACATTCTGGTTACTAGATCTATGGTTTTAGATCTAGATTTGGGTGGTTTCCCAATCAGGGTACTTAGACAGCATTCTAAGAGTATTTAGAATGGATGACTCCTGGCACGGTTGTGTACCTGCAGGTGAAGGAGTCACCCTCTCTAAAGGTGTCTTACAGACTAAAGGGGAGATGGATACGCATGATTGACAGATCACTTGCTTAGGCAATTGAGTCAATCATGAGATGTCAAGTACCACACCAGATGTTATTCTTGCAGTAGGTGCAATAAGTTGATATTAATCCTGTAAGTCTACGGTAGCGCCCCGGCCGTCTACAGACGCCAAATGCGGAACAAAAACTTTTTAACTGGCGCTATCGTATACTTTAACCCGGATCTGCCATTATTGCTAAACTAACAAACTGTAAAGAGTGTAGGAAGATTGTACCGAACGATCCGAGTCCTTCGTTCTTCAACCATCATCCCACGCTCCGTTGCGGCTGCTCCGATCTCGTCGATCTCCGATTCTTTCGTCGAGGTGGCACCACATCACCGATTCTTTAAACGGAATCCCGCCTCTGACTCGAGGCAACTCGATCGTCAAGTTTGCTAAAAGAAACGACCAAGATTGATGTAGAGAATGAGTAGATGACTTTGTCTCACTTCGTCCAAGTCCGTGGACGATCGGTTAATGAAGTTGCCAATTTTATCGGGTGATGGAAATGAAAGAAGCAATGAAATTTCCATGCACACAAAACCATAGTCTTTTCTCTCCCAAAATGAAAATCAATCTCACTCACTCACACAAAGGGGCCGGCCACTATTTGTAGAAGAGGGAGGTGATGGTAGGAGGAGGGAGGTGACCATAGCATGTAACCTTATCATCACAAAATATCTTAAGCAATCCAAAAGGTATTAATTAAAACAATGTGTCACTAAAACCTAGTCACCCTTTAATAAATGCAAAGATGAGTCACTAGCCTAGTCACCATCCTAGTCATCATATCTAGAAACTTCTAGAATACTGACTCATCATCTAGGAAGAAAAGATAAATCCGTCTTTAACAGAATGTTAAAAGACGGCTGATAGAAAATTGGAAACTGGTAACTTCCAAAAGTGATCCTGAAACAACTTTCAGGATAACACCGAAACTGTATAAATATACCCGCATTTGTATTACGACCGAATACAAATGCAACTGAGACAAAGATATTATACCTACTCAATATAATACTCGGATCCGGCTTAAACCAAAGCCGACCAGTATCATCTGCCCGAAAACTGACACGTGCGTAAACGCACGTGCATTTTCCGAACCCTGCCATAAAACCATACGGCCTCTACAACGTTTCGCCCGAACTTGGGAAACTGTCT
The DNA here is from genome assembly GCA_030015575.1 of Agapanthus africanus. Taxonomy (NCBI): domain Eukaryota; kingdom Viridiplantae; phylum Streptophyta; class Magnoliopsida; order Asparagales; family Amaryllidaceae; genus Agapanthus; species Agapanthus africanus. The sequence goes on from JASDDO010000014.1 coordinate 384,735,084, forward strand.
GTGGGGGACTCTAATGACTCGTCAGTACCCTGGCAGTGGGTTTAACCACAAACCGTCAGCGGCACTAGCAATGCGTAACGGCTGCCCATGGACTGACCTCAAGGGAAGCTGATGAGCGAACTCAAGGGAGGCCGATGAGTGAACTCATCCAGAAACCCTACTGAGCCTAACAGTGACAATGTATATACAGTCCGGTCCGTTCGTCAATGAGTATCGCATATCTGCCTAGGGAGCTAGTAACGTCAGACCCCCAATAGCAGTATAAGTCGTGTCGGAGTGAAGCCTCAATACACCCTGAGATACTACTGGAGTACCTACCAGTAAATCTCCTACCATGGCCATGGATTTATGTAATGGCTCTCCTAAACACAGCACGACCTCGCCCCCAATACCGGGAGAGACGAATCCCCTGCCGATCCGCTCACGTGCCTCCATATGGCTCGGGACTGTACCCAAAAGCTACCTGTTTGCACGACTCCTTTGAGCCGTGGTAGGGTAGAAATCAAAGCATAGTGGGAACTCACACGAGACAAATGACGACCTCAGGTCGATGAACTAACCTGTACACATGTCACCTGGGAACTGCTATCTGACGGTAGATATAATACTAACTAGCAGATTCCCGGCGAGTCCTGTCCGGTGTACTCATAACCCAATGAGCACCTGTATACATCTTAGGTGATCCAACTGACACCAGTGGCTTGTGAGACCGGCCGCCGCCCCTCGTCGGGGTCTCGACTGTACACACTAGTCTACTCCGGAGTATCGATGCCCTGTCTCGAAACTCCCACGACTAGGGACCACAATTAAGGATATGCATATAAACTACCCAACTCTCACGTATATGATCGCCATCATACTGTTGGTAGTAAAGCAAGATCCTAAGGGCTCTATCAAAGTGTAACATGCAATCAGTCACCTGAACATGTACACGACTGATAAAGGCAAACCAGATAGCATACTATCATCTCGAGTAAGACTGTCCTTCCGGGATAGGTCCTCCGCAATCATTGCAATCACGTACCTGCGATCCAATAATTGACTATGAGGGCACTATCTCCAACAATATCCCACTTGCACTCAAGGCTAATATTGCGATGTCGACTACTCACAGCCCGTGTGAAACCGAACATCCAACTCCTCTACTAATCAGTTTCACAAAGCCCGTTTGAGAAACTATTGTGTTCGAGAAATAGCCTTAGTGAGTGGATCCGCCTAGAAGTTTCTTCCTATATCTCTCTTAATCTCAAGTTCGCGGAGAAAGCCATCTCCCGAATCGAGTAATACCTGTCTTAGAATATGTCTGGATATCTGATGGGACCCGGTTCATAAATGAACTCCAAATCCAAACTTCTTAGACTGTAACGATCACTGAACCTAATCAGTATCCGGCACCATGCCTCCCACAGTATTCTCTTGGACCACCTGTCCATAATACTGTCCCTCTTCGTCAGAGGGAAAAACTATAACTCTGACAATCACTCTGTCAACCATGTCACCTTTGAAGCCTGGAATGATAACCGTCTCCCGAAGGAGGCTGCCGTCATCAAATCCGTAGAACATGTACTTATGTTCTAAAACTGCTTCCTTATATTTCTCCAGGATTGGATTAATACAAACTTATTGCATCTAGTGCAAAACCAACATTTGGTGTGGTACTTGACATCTCATGATTGACTCAATTGCCTAAGCAAGTGATCTGCCAATCATGCACATCCCTCTCCTTTTTAGTCTGTAAGACACCTTTAGAGAGGGTGACTCCATCACCTGCAGGTACACCACCATGCTAGGAGTCAACTATTCCAAAAACCATTAGAATATCTGTCAAAGTACCCACATTGGGAAACTACCCAAATCCAGATCTAAAACCATAGATCTAGAAACCAAAATGTCAAATATTATATCCATATACTGTCTGGAGAAACAACTGTGTCACGACCACAGTACAACCGATCGTAGTATAGGAATTTTACTTCCCACTCTGTGTATGTCATCCAGATACCATGACATCACACCCTACTACCTTCTTAACTGATCCATCCCCTATTCTGATTGAAGTCAAACCCATGACTGTCATATCAAAATTAGATGATCTATCTCCGCTATAACTGCTCTAGTCTATAAATAGACATAAGCTACTTGCCCACTATGCTTCTGCTGCTCCCACTGACTACGACAACCCTCCTACCGGGTCTCATAACCTGGAACAACAGTAGTGTCAAGTCTGGGTAGATAAGAACCTCCCTGTCACCGTCCTTGAGCCTACCGAAGTACCTCTCGGGTGTCTGAGGTTACCCACCATACCTGCGGAGTGGCTATTGGAATGTCAAACCTGATTGAATGTATAGGTCCTATTAAATTTTCGGTAATCATTCGTGGTTCTGGAATCACTTCCAGTTCTACCATACTCCCATTACTGTTTTCTGAAAAAGATCCATTTTTACTAAAACTGTGGCGAGTCAAGAACAATATCACTATTGATCTTCCAAATGGTAGAATATCAACCCTCATCATTGCCAGGGTCAACCCACAAACAGCCACTACAGAAACGTGCCTTGAGTTATCCAGTGTCTGGTTTTAAGCATAAGCTGGACAACTCCCCGTACCTTAATATCTTTTAAGGTACGATCCATTCTATATCCAATACAGAAACATTGGCACTTATTTAATTGGAACCATATTCAAATCATGCAGCTGTCTCCAGTGCATATCAACTTAATGGAAAAAGGCTAATCAGCATTACTCAACTTAGGAATCCATCCAATTATGAGTAACCAGAAAGAGAAACACGTTTCTCAAAACCATCACTATCATCTGAATACCAATCACAAGAATCTACATCTTCGATCTCTTTGAAGAATCCCGATACTTGTGATACCTGGTTCTCTACTTTATTCTTATACCCACAACTTCTCAAAACTTAGACCTTGTATTTCTACGAAACACTTGTCTAAAAACTAGAGAAGTTATAAGTAAACAGAACAAAGTACGAGGACCTACCCCTTTGTCCTAAAGGACACTTGGACAACATACAATACTCCGTATAAGTCCGCTGAGTTAGACAACTCAAAACCTGTGCGTCGTAGGTAGAAAACTGTACCCTGGCGATTTCCTCAAATATCACCAATTACAACGAATTCCGATATAATGAGGATGATCACCTAATTCCCAATATCTTACTCCCACTCATCATCTGTAAAACCATACAGATATGAGAATGAAACCTGGTAAATACATACCCTTGGAGTAAGTGTCTAATCGGGAAAACAGTTTTTTTTTTAACAATGCACTGAAACATGAAAATGTTTCGTAGGGGTATCCTGGTATTCATAGCAATTCCTCTTCCATAATCCAATTCATGACTTCAACCGTATATTTTATTGCCATCTCTCCAAATCCCTTTATTTTTCTTTAGTCGTTACCTTCTGTACACCATCGTTAGGCTAAATGGTTTTCTTCCTTCCCTACCGTTCGGCACCTTTGGAAGAAGACTATCCAGTAAGCATAATAGGTGTACCCTCCTAAACCAAGGAGTACTCGCATCTCGAGAGAAGGTGATGATAAAAGACAATTGAATAATACCTTATTCTTTTTAAAGGTGAAATAGGAGTGGCGACGAAGTACGCGGTTTTGGTCGTGAATGATATCAGTCGCAATTTACTTTGCCCTCTTTCTAATCCCTTTATTTTGTCTTTACATATTACCTTCTGCACACCCTACTTAGGCTAATTGGTTTTCTTCATTCCCTACCTTTCGGCACCAGCCTATGGTTTGGAATAAGACTATCCAATAAGCGTAATAGGTGTACTCTCCTAAACCAAGGAGCTCTCGCAACCTGAGAGAAGGTGATAATAAAAGACAACTGAATAAACCAATTCTGTTTATCCTGAACCTGGATCCATCCTCGAAGAAGTCCCTTCGAGTTCGTATATAACCATACGATGGATCTATCCAATGGAAGTGGATATTCGTAGTAATACGGGTGTTCTGAGAAATTCAAAGGGTAGAAGAAGGAGTGGCAGTGACTTATGCAACTCAGACAATCCAAAAGCCAGTATTTTAAGAAGGTTCGGTCAACTTGGTCACTGAGTCATAGTCTAGGGTCGGTCAAAGGTCGCTGCCAAAGAGAGAGAGAAAAGAAACACTCTGCGTGCACTCTAACCTAGATCAGAATGGTCATCACTTTATCTAATCCGGAAACTTCCCACTGTCCTGTCAAATTCTCCTCCAAACCTAAAGAAGAATCAATCGGGATCACCCGAAGAGTAAACCAACTCATCAGTGGGAATCGGGATCCAACTCTCATCGCATGATAACGTGATGGAATGCATCCACGTTACTCATACTCCAGAAGGTATGCGCATACTTGGCAAGTTTCAGTTTCTTTAGAAACTCCCGATATTATTTATTCCCCATGCTCTTATGACCTTGACGTATGCCAACAAATCATAAGTCACATGTCAAGTTCTGCCCGTCATTATCTTGTTAATTTGAACCCACCCGTACATACCCTTGACATATGCCAACAAGGTAATACGACTGTCCCAAACCAACTCATCTATCTATGCAACAAATGAATACCCAGCAGCTACCAAACACTATGCCTTGACGTATGCCAACAAACATAGCTTGAATACTACTGACCATCCATAAGAAACGACGGAGGGCTACGGCTGTTTTTGGCGAAAAACCTTTAACGTAGTGAACTTGATATCGCTGAAGGAACCTGATAGCTTTTTAAAATATAGTGGCGAAAACCTTTTGCTAAAGAGGTCACTCCCGGTAAAGGGATCTCGGCTCTTTCCTCGTGGAATGAGGTGCAGGATATTCCACTGAATAACGCTATGCAAAGCAACTTGTAATCGACTATAGTGAAGTTATTACTCTGACGCAAACTTCTGTCCAAGGGGTCAGTCCCGGTGAAGGGATATCGGCCCTTGCCCCGTCGAATGAGGTGCAGGATATTCCACTGAATACTGCTATGCATAACAAAAGGAAACGTCTTTGTAACAACACTTTTTAAATTTTTTCCAACAACTGTAAACAGGTTTGTTTTACTTTGCGTTGATCAGAATCAACACAGTCCCATCAATTAATCACACCAGAAAAGAACGAAAATAAAATGTACGTATATGCCATCCGCATTCGTCACTGGGTCCCGTCATAACCCGTTAGGTTACTTAACTAACGACAGAGCGGGGACTGGACTAGCGCGGGTGTAAAACATATACAACATCTAATAGTATATAAACCAATATACAATAATCGCTCCAGGCGTGATAGTATGCAACATTACAGAAAAGTAATATGCATCACAGAACAATACAGATAATCTGGGATCCCCGAGTTTCACAGAGCCGCTGCTGAAACTCGACGTTCCCCTGTCGTGTGGATAGCCTGTGCAATGAAACCTAGACCCCTACGGGTGCGGCAAGTTACCCGCAAAAACCTGAAGCGAGGCAGCCCCCTACAGCATAGTGAATGGACCACCCAGTACTTCACGGAATCCGGTAATCTTGGGCACCCCTCCTTGGGTCAACCTGTACCCCCTACGAGTGCGGCGAATAGTCTGCCAATTCTAGAGTGGGGCCCCTCTGCCTCTCAAAGCCATGAGATGCGGACCCGTTGCTTCTCAGAACCCGGCTATCCGTGCACTCCGTCTTGGGGTAAAACCTAGTATAGTAATGAAAAATAGTAAAATAGGTACATCGACCGCAACCTGGTCGTGCCCCAAAAGAATATTATACAACAGGCAGTGACGGCAGTCCACAAGTTGGACGCTCGCCCCGCAATATCAAATGTACAAATAAACACAAACTGTACTACCATTGCACACTGCTATCCACCACGACAAATCCGTAACATCACAGCACAACACAGAACATCAACGCGAAAGTCACGTTCGCAAACCCGTCTAAAAGAACTATAGCAATCAGACGCGGTTTACCGATCAAATGACATTCCCGGTCGGAGATATAATGTAAGCACTGTAAACTAACGTGTTTAAATTTTGATCGACCAAAGACCAAATATCAAAAAGTGGGCCCCACTGCTTACTGGTGAACAGTAACAAAATCTGGGCAAAAACGATATATACCAAAAATCACAATTTCCAGAGGGGAACACACTGTGCAAATTTGGGGGCATGATCGCCCAGAACTACCGCGGATGCGCAGCCAAACCATGGGTTTGGCCGCGTTTCCGCGGCTGTCTTGTCGACTGACATGCTCAAATTTGTACGACGTTCTTAGAAATCCCTGCACAGTATTCTGAGATGTGTGAAATATTTTTAGGACACCGTTTAAAATCAACAGAAACTGTCAAGCAAGAAAAATGCGATTTTTGTTTTTCGGTTCGATCGATGTTTTAAACGCGTTAGCACAAGTTATTATAGAAAAATGGTGAGGCTCTGATACCACTATAAGTCTACGGTAGCGTCCCGGCCGTCTACAGACGCCAAATGCGGAACAAAAACTTTTTAACTGGCGCTATCGTATACTTTAATCCGGATCTGCCATTATTGCTAAACTAACAAACTGTAAAGAGTGTAGGAAGATTGTACCGAACGATCCGAGTCCTTCGTTCTTCAACCATCATCCCACGCTCCGTTGCGGCTGCTCCTATCTCGTCGATCTCCGATTCTTTCGTCGAGGTGGCACCACATCACCGATTATTTAAACGGGCTCCCGCCTCTGACTCGAGGCAACTCGATCGTCAAGTTTGCTAAAAGAGACGACCAAGATTGATGTAGAGAATGAGTAGATGACTTTGTCTCACTTCGTCCAAGTCCGTGGACGATCGGTTGATGAAGTTGCCAATTTTATCGGGTGATGGAAATGAAAGAAGCAATGAAATTTCCATGCACACAAAACCATAGTCTTTTCTCTCCCAAAATGAAAATCAATCTCACTCACTCACACAAAGGGGCCGGCCACTATTTGTAGAAGTGGGAGGTGATGGTAGGAGGAGGGAGGTGACCATAGCATGTAACCTTATCATCACAAAATATCTTAAGCAATCCAAAAGGTATTAATTAAAACAATGTGTCACTAAAACCTAGTCACCCTTTAATAAATGCAAAGATGAGTCACTAGCCTAGTCACCATCCTAGTCATCATATCTAGAAACTTCTAGAATACTGACTCATCATCTCGGAAGAAAAGATAAATCCGTCTTTAACAGAATGTTAAAAGACGGCTGATAGAAAACTGGAAACTGGCAACTTCCAAAAGTGATCCTGAAACAACTTTCAGGATAACCCCGAAACTGTATAAATATACCCGCATTTGTATTACGACCGAATACAAATGCAACTGAGATAAAGATATTATACCTACTCAATATAATACTCGGATCCGGCTTAAACCAAAGCCGACCAGTATCATCTGCCCGAAAACTGACACGTGCGTAAACGCACGTGCATTTTCCGAACCCTGCCATAAAACCATACGGCCTGTACAACGTTTCGCCCGAACTTGGGAATCTGTCTGTGGGGGACTCTAATGACTCGTCAGTACCCTGGCAGTGGGTTTAACCACAAACCGTCAGCGGCACTAGCAATGCGTAACGGCTGCCCATGGACTGACCTCAAGGGAAGCTGATGAGCGAACTCAAGGGAGGCCAATGAGTGAACTCATCCAGAAACCCTACTGAGCCTAACAGTGACAATGTATATACAGTCCGGTCCGTTCGTCAATGAGTATCGCATATCTGCCTAGGGGACTAGTAACGTCAGACCCCCAATAGCTGTATAAGTCGTGTCGGAGTGAAGCCTCAATACACCCTGAGATACTACTGGAGTACCTACCAGTAAATCTCCTACCATGGCCATGGATTTGTGTAATGGCTCTCCTAGACACAGCACGACCTCGCCCCCAATACCGGGAGAGACGAATCCCCTGCCGATCCGCTCACGTCCCTCCATATGGCTCGGGACTGTACCCAAAAGCTACCTGTTTGCACGACTCCTTTGAGCCGTGGTAGGGTAGAAATCAAAGCATAGTGGGAACTCACACGAGACAAATGACGACCTCAGGTCGATGAACTAACCTGTACACATGTCACCAGGGAACTGCTATCCGACGGTAGATATAATACTAACTAGCAGATTCCCGGCGAGTCCTGTCCGGTGTACTCATAACCCAATAAGCACCTGTATACATCTTAGGTGATCCAACTGACACCAGTGGCTTGTGAGACCGGCCGCCGCCCCTCGTCGGGGTCTCGACTGTACACACTAGTCTACTCCGGAGTATCGATGCCCTGTCTCGAAACTCCCACGACTAGGGACCACAATTAAGGATATGCATATAAACTACCCAACTCTCACGTATATGATCGCCATCATACTGTTGGTAGTAAAGCAAGATCCTAAGGGCTCTATAAAAGTGTAACATGCAATCAATCACCTGAACATGTACACGACTGATAAAGGCAAACCAGATAGCATACTATCATCTCGAATAAGACTATCCTTCCGGGATAGGTCCTCCGCAATCATTGCAATCACGTACCTGCGATCCAATAATTGACTATGAGGGCACTATCTCCTACAAATCCAATCCTGGAGAAACAGTCAGAAGCAGTTTTAGAACATAAGTTGATGTTCTAGGGATGTGATAACGACAGCCTCTTTTAGGAGACGGTTATCATTCCAGGCTTCCAAGGTGACATGGATGGCAGAGTGGCTGTCAGAGTTATAGTTTCTCCTTCTGACAAGGGGCAGTATTTTGGACAGGTGGTCCAAGGCAATACTGAAGGAGGCATGGCAGTGGATACTGATTAAGTTCAGTTATTGATACAGTCTAAGAAGTTTGGATTTGGAGTTCATTTATGAGCTAGGTCCCATCAGACATCCAGACACATTCTAAGACAGGTATTGCTCTTTTCGGGAGATGGCTTTCTCCGCGAACTTGAGATATAGAGAGACATAGAAAGAAACATCTGAGCGGATCCACTCACTAAGGCTATTCCTCGAACACAATAGTTTCGCAAATGGGTTTTGTGAGACTGACTAGTAGAGGAGTTGGGTGTTCGGTATCACACGGGCTGTGAGTATGCGACATCGCAATAATTAGCCTTGAGTGCAAGTGGGAGATTGTTGGAGACAATGCCCTCAGAGTCAATTATTGGATCATAGGCACGTGATTGCAATGATTGAGGGAGGACCTGTCCCAGTAAGACAGTCTTACTCGAGATGATAGTATGCTATCTGGTTTATCTTTATCATCGTGTACTGCTTTAGGTGACCTGATATGTCGCTATTACACGTTGATAGAGCCCCTAGGATTCTTGCTTGACTACCAGCAGTTTGATGGCAATCATATACGTGAGAGCTGGCGGTCTATAAGCACATCCTTAATAGGTCCCTAGTCGTAAGAGTTTCGAGACAGGGCATCGATACTCCATTAGTAGACTAGTGCATACAGTCAAGACCCCGACGAGGGGCAGGGGCCGGTCTCACAAGCCACTGGTGTCACTTGGTTCACCTAAGATGTATACAGGTGCTCATTGGGTTATGAGTACACCGGACAGGACTCGCCGGGAACCTGCTAGTTGGTCTTATACCAGATGTCAGATAGCAGTTCCCTGGTGCCATGTGTACAGGTTAGTTCATCGACCTGAGATCGTCATTTGTCTCGTGTGAGTTCCCACTGTGCTTTGATTACTATCCTACCACGGCTCAAAGGAGTCATGCAAACAGGTTTTAGTTGGGTACAGTCCCGAGCCACATGGAGGCAGTGAGCGGATCTGCAGGGGTTCGTCTCTCTCGGTATTGGGGGTGAGGTCGCGCTGTGTCTAGGAGAGCCATTACACAAAGCCCTCGGCCGAGGCAGGAGATTTACTGGTAGGTATTCTAGTAGTATCTTAGGGTGTTCTGGGCTATGTTAGTTATATGTATGCCCTAGAGGCCATTACTGTACATACGATGTATATTGTAGTGGATGCTAGGACATATATAGGGAGGACTTTCTTGCTCGACATGATAGTATGCTATCTGGTTGTACTTTATCTTAACATGTACTCTAATTGTCTCTATATTACATGTTGATAAAGCCCTTAGGATATGTACTCGACTACGGGGACTATGATGAGATCATACTAGTGGGGCCACGGTAGTCGACGAGTACATCCTATAACTGTTCCTAGTCGAGGGTGTATCGAGACAGGGCATCGATGCACCAGAGTAGACTAGCGTATACGCATCTTGACCCATATGATGGGCGATGGATGATCCCATATCCATCGGTGTTTGACATCAAGGATGGTGTACGGGTGCTCAGTGGAGACTGGGTACACTGGACGGACTCGCCGAGAACTCCCAGATGGTATTATACCATACGTCAGATTGCAGTTCTCCGGTGACACTGGTACAGAGTAGTCTGTCGATCCGAGATCGTCATAGAGTCTTGTGTGATTCCCACTGTGCTTTGATTTCCATCATACCACGTCCAAGAGGGCGTGCAAAAAGGTGGCTTTTGGGTACAGTCCCGAATCACATGGAGGCAATGAGCGATAGGAGGGGATTCGTCTCTCCCGGTATAGGGTTGCTGTTACGTTTTTGCTGAGATTTACTGGTAACCATAAGTCGTGTCGATATGAGGTATGCGACAATTCTATTATTGTTAACCCTACGCGAGATATGCGACATATCAGACGATGAGACCGGACTGTATGGGAGTGTTACTGTTTGGATTCACAGGAGAAGTTACAGGCTTGCTTGTTGATCTTCTGAGCGCTCAATACCTGGGTAGCTGTTACGTTTAGCTGACCGCTTGCAGCTTGTGGGTATTTGATATGATCATCACCTACTGCTGGCGTATTGACGATTCTTTAGAGTCCTACACAGAGCTTTCTTGACTCAGGCAAAACGGAGTAGGAGCACATATGTGATATGTGCGGGACCGAGGATAATGCGATATGTGATACCGTATTATATTCTCGCGATATTTGATATCAGCCGGGTCATCGGATCAAGTGTTGATTCGATAAATCGGTACGGATAAATATTAGTCGGTTATATGCGATATAGCCGGATTTTCGGATCAAGTGTTGATTCGATAATTTAATGTATAATAATATATTTGATATATTAAATTGCATTAACTAATATTTTCTCACTAAAAGATTCTTTTTCTCACTCGGGTAATACATTGATATATATGCGATATATGTTAAATGTATTATTTTATTTTGTTACAACAAATATTGTATATGTGATATATAATATTGTAACATATTATAATTATTAATGCAACAAGTTTAGAGGAGTTTAAACATGATTAGGGTTTGGATTAGGGTTAAACCTTCTAGTTGATTCTAGAAGCTTTACTTTGTCTTTGTTAAGATATTATGATAGATATTTGTAAGTGACTCACCCTTTGACCTAACCCAAACCCTAACCCTAGTAAACTCTCTACAATGGTTACTACAACCATGGTTGCATAAATAATTATGATAACTTTTATTATTCATCACAATTCTATTATTGTTCATCTTCTTCTTCGTTCTCTTTTCAAGAAAAAGCTTGCTTGATTTTTCAAAGGTGATGAATAATTGTGAGAAAAATATAAACAAAGAGAGCAAAAATCCTACTTCATCATCCTCATCTTCCCTTGCCATTTAGATGAGGGTGTTCACATCATTTCATGAGTGTTAGCTTGTGTTAAAGAAACTTCAAGGTAGATCATCTTAGTATCGAAGATCGGAAGCAAAGGTTGCGTCTTTCTCTTCGTGGAACCTCTCGAGAGTCCGGATCCTGATGATCGCAGCAAAGGGACCACAACACGGAGCATATGAAGTGAAGAACCGGATCTACAAAGGTTGTTGTCACGACCCGCAAGGTACGGAACGTGACTGGCACTTAAGTTTACGAAACGTCTAAAGGCGTCCGTAAAATAAGTAAGCCAAAAGCCCAGAAAACAAAACCAATTAAGCAAAAGAGTGAAGAAAACCCAAACATTTGAAAGCAAGCTTATCAAATAAGTCATATAAAACCCCTTTTAAAAACAATACTAATTTTTCCGAAAATCTCGGCAGAGTCTCCTTTGTAAATATTGGCCCCCAAAAATGGGTACAACAAAATATATACATGAATCCAACAAAATAGGGCATCCCCAAGCGGGAGCTAGCTCTTCGCCATAAGGCGTTCACAAATCCCACGCAATGTAAATGACAACAAGCATAATAATCATAAGGAAGCATAATAAAAGTAGCATGTCGGCTCAAGTGAGCTCGACCCCAAAATAGAGCATAAAATCCACAAACCTCACAGTCTCATCTCTAGGTCAATATACAATAATCTGGTGGAAACAGTAGATGGAGTACACTAGATACAAAGAATATACAAGGTGGTACAAAATAATAACATAACCCACCTATGAGCAAATCTCGAGCTCAGGCAAAAGAGGCAAAAGAACAAGTGCGCCCGCCGCTACTGAACTGACGGAGCGGACCTGCAAAAGACTATGGCACAACGGGGGTGAGTTGCCAACTCGTGAGTAATAAATAACATCTACAAAGGCTATCGTATGCATGCACACAAGCATCCTAGCATCTATAATACAGGTATGATTGGATGCACTAGCAGGTGTGTATACAACATCAGTGTACGAATATGTATGCAACATGAATATCTGAGGTCTCAATATGTATATATAAAAAATATTTTATCTCTTTTTTTTTGTTTTTGAAACTCTTTTAGAATGCCAGCATAATGTCAATGAATCGACGAAAATCGGTGTCCAGCAACGACACCCAAAAGCTGTCTCAAATCTCATAAATCCATGTCATAGTGTCTCTGGCCTTAGCCATCCGGCTGACCCATCTCAATATCAATATATCATCCTCTCGCGGCCCCGGTCGGTATCCTCTGGATATCCGCCGTGCCCAATGAAGTCACCGGTAGGTAATCCGTCCCCTGCCAGGCTCATCGTCAACACCACGAGCTTCTTGCCCCGGGGTACCCTACCGGGCCCACCATGTACCCGAAACGGTTCATCCAACTCCTCGAAACGGGTCTCCAAAAACCACAGCAAACTCATGGTGGACGACACTTACATCACTAGAAAACCGCAATTTACATGTTTTAAAAATATCATAAGTTTTGGAAATTTTGCGGCTTTCCCCCGAAATCCAGCAATATCATAAAATCTCAAGAAATCCTCATAAGTGCATATATCAGTGATAATGAATGCATATGGTATCAATAATCAAGTTGCGATGTGTGATTAAAGGATTAAGCATGAACAATTAATATGATGAAGTACATGCACATGAATAGCAATTTTACGGTTTCATTTTAAGGAATTAAAGGCAATAGCATCAGTTTAAGTATCAATTAGTAAAAGATTTAAATTTAAATGTTATCTAGTGTGGTGGCATGGCAATTACCAGGGTGTGTGTGTAAGCATGAATAGTGCTCGTGCTGCATATAAAAACCTGGTAATGGTGCATGTGTCCTACAATTGAGTTTGAGTATATGGGTATAACATATTGATCTAATTGCAGCAATTATCATGCCAGTAATATTATTCTACTGTCACAAGTGGTTATCCAGTTTACTATTTTTCAGTTTACTAAATCTATCGGGCGACTTGCGCCATCCAAACGATCCTCCCCCGTAGATGTTAAATCTACTCACCGGAATCCCTGGCTAGCTGTGTCCAATCACCGCCTTTCCCTTTCGCGCCGCGTCTGACGTCTCCGCGACCGAACCTGGAATTTACATCAATACCAGACCTAAGGTTACACATTCAAGAACGACGCAAAACCCCAACGAAACTACTAAAGTTCGCTAGCTAGGTACAACGTGCACAAAGTGCGCGGAACACACGCGAAAATCGCAAAACTGCCGAAAAACGCCGATTTGGTCGCCCGGCAAAACTAAAACCCGACTACCCAAAAATCCGCACTCACGCATCCTAAAAGTCGTAGGACAAGCCATTACAATCATCAAGATGTCGAAAATAATCCATCACATAATTTATATAAAAATCTAGTAAGCATATACATTCCAAAAATCGGTGCAACAATCGCCGATTTGCGACAAAACGACTACAATAAAGCATAATTACCCAAGCACACTACAAGAAATCTACAAACACTAATTACAACACAATAGCAATGATTCCAATCCTATTTTCCATAACCACCAATTCTTGAATTTATAACCTAGCAAAATCCAATCAAATTCCACACTTGAAACTTTAAATTAACACAACAAAGCCCACTTAAGAAAATTAACCTCTTAGGTTAGGTTAGCAAAATACTAGATAGCAATTTAGGTTTAATCAACTAAATAATTTTTTCTAAAACTTAATCAACTCACTAATCATGTTTCACAAACCAATTCCATACAAAAACCCTCTCTTGAAAATCCTAAAAAAAGCAATTTCACACTTCTAATTTTAATCAAATTAGCATAATTGAAAACTACATCAACAAGATAACTATATGGATTAGTTAATTAACCACTAGATTAACTATAAAACAATCTAATTAGGTATTATGGCTTCAAAACCCTAGCTAAAATTTTCAAGCAAAACCTAAGAAACTAGATTAAACTACACTAAATTAACACTAAACCATCTAACATAAGAACTTAAACAAAAGAATTTAACATGATAGAAATTATACCTCTTGATCTATGGATCAAGCAAGAAAATTTTGCTCCAATTGATGGCCTCAAGCACCAAGATCCAAGCAAGAATGGCTAAGGAAAGGATAGCATAAGGATTTTTGTTTGGATTTTGAATAAAGTGTGGATTTTGATGTGTTTTTTGAAGAAATTTGAAGAAAAATGAAAAGAAAAGAGTTGAAGAAGAGAGGGTGCAGGTTTTTCGGCCAGAGGAGGAATGGGGGAGGGTGTGGGAAAGTGGGGAAAGTCATGGTCAAGTCCACAAAAGTCAATGTATCATACTTTATCCATTTTAATTAAAATAAATCCAAAAAACCCTTTAAATCAACTCAAGAAAGCAACTAAAGAAAAGAGATCAGAATTTTCTAGACTTGGTCAGGGTTGGGCTGTCCTAGGGCTGAGGGAAAAGAGAGAGGGGTTTTACAAAAGAAATTTTATGCCAAAAGGCCCCCTACAACTCAAAAATTGCAAGTTTTAGCTCAAAATTCAATAAATTCGTTTCATAACATAAAAATTTGCTAAAAATCAAAATAAATTACTAAAAATTCATTTTATCACTAGATTATAATTATCATAATTTTAGAGATTAAAATTAGCCCGGAAAAATTTGTATTTATCGCTTATTTAATGTATTTTCTTACCGGCTTAAAATAATATTAAAAAATTGAAAAATAGGGAAAAAATTTTAAATGACCAAAATTTCATAATTAACTCATTAGTCACTAAAAACAAGTAATTACCTATCCATTTAAGGTATAATTAGCCCTAAACTGCAAAATATCGAGAAAGACGGTTTTCGGAAAAATACCGAATTTTCACCGAATTTCAGGAAAACACCAAAACGACTTTTCAAGACGCTACAATCTTCCCCCCTTAAAGAAATTCGGTCACCGAATTTAAAATAATATAGCTACGCGTACCTTCGAAGAGATGGGGATATTTCTTCCTCATCTCGCCCTCGGTCTCCCAGGTAACCTCCTCGCTGCTCGGGCTACGCCAAAGGACCTTGACGGTTGGTATAATCTTCGACCTCAACTTCTTCACCTGCCGATCCAGGATGGCCACCGGCTGCTCTGCAAAAGAAAGGTCGCGCTCTAGCTGGACTGTCGGGTGCTGAATCGCATGCGAAGGGTCGTGAAGGTACTTGCGGAGCATCGAATCATGGAAGACGGGGTGAACATCGGGAAAGCTGGGAGGAAGAGCCAAACGATAAGCAACAGCGCCAACACGCTCGAGGATCTCGAAGGGGCCTAGGAATCTAGGGCTAAGCTTCCCCTTTCGCCCAAAACGCATCACGCCCTTCATCGGAGAGACCCTCAGAAAAACATGGTCTCCAACTGCGAACTCTAATCTGCGACGGCGCCTGTCTGCATAGGATTTCTGTCTGCTCTGAGCCGCTCTCATCCGGTCTCGGATCAACTGTATCTTCGCTGTCGTCTCCTGAACAAGCTGCGGCCCCAAAATGCTGCTCTCGCTGAGCTCTGTCCAACAAACGGGCGATCTGCATCTCCTCCCATACAATGCCTCGAAAGGTGCCATCTGAATAGTATCCTGGAAGCTGTTGTTGTAGGAGAACTCCACTAGAGGCAAATGACGATCCCAGCTACCACCAAAGTCTAAAACGCACGCTCTGAGCATGTCCTCGAGAGTCTGAATGGTCCGCTCTGACTGTCCGTCTGTCTGCGGATGAAACGCTGTGCTGAAGCTCAAACGAGTGCCCAAGGCCTCCTGAAGTCTCTGCCAAAGTCGGCTGGTGAACTGAGTGCCTCGATCTGACACGATACAAGTCGGTACGCCATGTAGTCGCATGATCTCGTCAATATAGAGCTGAGCATACTGTGCGAAGCTGAAAGTCGTCTTCACTGGCAGGAAGTGAGCCGCTTTCGTCAATCTATCCACGATCACCCAGATGGAGTCGTACCCTCGACTGGTCCTGGGTAGACCCACAACGAAATCCATCGAAATCTGCTCCCATTTCCATTCTGGAATGGGTAACGGCTGTAGCTCTCCTGCGGGCCTCAGGTGCTCGGCCTTGACTTGCTGACAAGTCAGGCATCTCGAAACGAACTCCGCAATGTCCCTCTTCATCCCGTCCCACCAGTAGGTCTCTCTCATATCATGGTACATCTTGGTGGAACCGGGGTGGACACTATACACTGATCGGTGTGCCTCCTCAAGAATGTCGCGCCGCAATCCATCAGCATCTGGTACGCACAGTCTAGGTCCATATCATAAAATCCCCTGATCGTCAACCACGAACTCGGAAAATCTGCCCTGTCCCATCTGTGCCATGATCTCTGAGCAACGGTTGTCACTGCGCTGTGCCTCATATATACGGTCAAGCAACTGTGGGCGTGCACGAACATGCGCGAGCTGTCCCCCTGTCTGAGTGAACTCGAACTCAACTCGGTTGTCGCATAACATCTGCCAATCTGCTGACGACTGCCTCTGTACTGCGCGCAAAAAGGATAGACTACCCCCGGGCCTCCTACTCAACGCATCTGCCACCACATTTGCCTTGCCGGGATGATATAAGATCTCGCAGTCGTAGTCTTTCACCAACTCCATCCAACGACGCTGTCTGAGGTTCAGGTCTCGCTGCTGAAATATGTACTTTAAGCTCTTGTGATCGGTGAATATCTGACACGACTCGCCGTACAGGTAATGTCGCCAAATCTTCAGTGCAAAGACCACTGCAGCCATCTCCAAATCATGAGTGAGGTAGTTCTGTTCATACTTCTTCAACTGCCGAGAAGCATAAGCGATCACCCGGCCATGCTGCATCAGAACGTATCCTAATCCCACTCGCGAAGCATCACAGTAGACAACAAATCCGCCTGATCCCGAAGGCAAAGATAATACCGGCGCCGTAGTCAAACATGTCCGCGGCTGCTGAAAACTGCGCTCGCACTCCTCTGTCCAGACGAAAGGAACTCCCTTCCGGGTCAAACTGGTCAACGGTGCAGCTATACGGGAGAAGTCCTGAACAAAACGCCTGTAGTAGCCCGCCAGGCCTAGAAAACTACGGATCTCAGTAACCGATGTAGGTCGGGGCCACTGCTGAACAGCCTCAATCTTCTTCGGGTCCACACAAATGCCGTCTCTCGTAACCACGTGACCCAAGAATCCGACGCTGTCCTGCCAGAACGCACACTTGGAGAACTTCGCGAACAGCTGATGCTCCCTCAGAGTCTGTAACGTAATCCGCAAGTGCTGCTCGTGCTCCTCTCTGCTCCGGGAGTACACCAAGATGTCGTCGATAAACACGATGATGAACAAGTCAAGATACGGCCTGAATGT
Source organism: Agapanthus africanus (assembly GCA_030015575.1). Classification (NCBI taxonomy): domain Eukaryota; kingdom Viridiplantae; phylum Streptophyta; class Magnoliopsida; order Asparagales; family Amaryllidaceae; genus Agapanthus; species Agapanthus africanus. The sequence continues at coordinate 384,753,022 of JASDDO010000014.1, forward strand.
ACGGTTCATCAAATCCATGAATGCTGCTGGGGCGTTGGTGAGTCCGAACGACATCACCAAAAACTCGTAGTGGCCGTAGCGCGTGCGGAAAGCTGTCCTCGGTATATCCTCCTGTCGAACTCGCAGCTGATGGTATCCTGATCGCAAGTCGATCCTCGAAAAATACCCCGCACCCTGAAGCTGGTCGAACAAATCATCAATGCGCGGCAACGGATATCTGTTCCGAAACGGTAACTTTGTTCAGCTGGCGGTAGTCGATACATAAGCGCAAACTTCCATCCTTCTTCTTGACAAACAGGACCGGAGCACCTCACGGAGAAACACTCGGTCGAATAAGCCCCTTATCCAACAAATCCTGCAACTGATCCTTCAGCTCTCGAAGCTCTGCCGGGGCCATCCGATAAGGCGGTATAGAAATAGGCCCCGAACCGGGAATCAAATCAATGCAGAACTCAACATCGCGCTCAGGCGGTAGCCCAGGTAGCTCATCAGGGAAAACATCAGGGAACTCACAAACTACCGGGACCTGGTCCAACGGAACTTCTGCAGCTCGAGTATCACAAACAAACGCTAAGAATCCCTGACATCCCTTCCGCAAGAGCTGACCAGCGCGAAGAGACGAAATTAAGCTGGGAAGGGTGACACTGCGGTCTCCCTGAATAACAAGGACTGGCTCTCCCGGAAAGCTAAATCTGATTGCCTTCTCACGGCAGTCCACCGAAGCATAACAAGTGGCTAGCCAATCCATGCCCAGAAGCACATCAAAGTCCAACATATCGAGGAGTATCAAATCAACTGATGAATCCCTCTCCCCGATACGAACGGAACACAAACGAAAAACAAACCGAGCGACAAACGACTCGCCTACCGGAGTAACGACAACAAGCGGCTGATCTAACGACGACGACTCACGGCCCAACATCGGTGCAAAGTGTGTAGAGACGTACGAATGTGTGGAACCTGGGTCGAATAATACCCGTGCGTCGAAAGAACAAACTGGCAAGGTACCTGTCACAACGGCATTGGATGCCTGCGCATCCTGCGGTGTCAAAGCAAAAACTCGGGCCTGTCCTCCACCGATAGCGGGCTGACCTCGACCTCGGCCTCTGCCTCCTCATCCTCTCTGAACAGGACCGCCGCGTCCACGGCCTCTCGGTGCACCTAACTGGCGTGGAGCATCGCCTGGGGTAGGAAGTAGTGCTCTTTGAGGAGGGGGTGGTGATGGTGGTAGGGTCACGTGCGGAACTGTCGCTGCTCCCTGTCGTCTCACCGGACTGTCTCTGACAAGATGGTGCAAACTCCCGCACCCAAAACATCCCGGCGACGGCTGATGCCCCTGGGGATAATAACCATATAACTGTCCCCGCCCAAATCCTCTGCCAGGCCTATCTCTCGGAAAGAATCTGGCGCGCTGCCTCTGAGGCGGTACATCGGTGCGCATCCTCTTCGGCCCAGAAACGGCCGAAGTCCGCGATATGCGTGCCTCCATCCGCAATGCCGTATCCATAGCCGCTGAATAAGTGTCGTAGTGCTGGGCGCCAATTGCAAGATATAGCTGGGCATCAAGTCCCTGTACGAACCTCTTCACCATCTTCTCCTCGGTATCCACCAAATACTGAGCATATCGGGATAACTGTGTAAACTGGATGTCATACTCAGACACCGTCATCCCAGGTGTCTTGACTAAGGCCTCGAAGCTACGAGCTCTGGCGTCATGAACGCTTTCTGGAAGGAAACGGGCCAGAAAGACCGCTGTAAACTCGACCCAAGTCATAGGCGGTAGATCTGCAGCTCGACCTCTCAAGACTGACTCCCACCATGTCTGCGCGAGACCCTCTAGTCGGAAACTCGCAAGCTCTACCCATCGATCATCCGAACATCTCAGCGAACGGCAGATCCTGGCTAAACTGTCAAGGAACGTCTGTGGGTCCTCCGCTGTCTCGGTGCCGGTAAATACTGGAGGTCTCAGCCTCATGAAATCCTGTAGCGAAACCGGAATGGCCACGGTGGTAGTAGTAGGAGCAGGTATCATGGTCGTCTGTGATGTAGTAGGTACGTCATCCGGCCTCGGTGTACGACTGGCTGCAACTAGGGATCCTACCATCTGACGCAGCTCCTGCATGCCTCCCATCATCTGTCGCAACTCCTCCATACCGGTCTCGAGCCTATCCATACGGCCTGGGGAAGGTGGATCGGTCTGTCCCTACGGCGAAGGCATACCACCCTGCTCAGTCCTAGTCTCGGACGAGCCAGCTCGAATCTCGTCTCTGGCGGCAGCCCTCTGTGCCCTCGTAGCCTTCGGCGGTATAGTGGCTGTTACAGGAAAACGGATAGTAAGAACAGTGCAATAGGATTATAGGATACACGGAATTGAAGAAGGAAATTTCCAAGCAAGTATCCTAAAGTAACTTAGGCGGAGTACCATATCGTAAGTATGCCGCGGACATACGCACGCTACGTTACCCTGCTTAAGTCACTTACTCCATCTACCAAGGGTCATCCTACACTCACAAAGGTAAAACCTATCGCTCTGATACCAACTTTGTCACGACCCGCAAGGTACGGAACGTGACTGGCACTTAAGTTTATGAAACGTCTAAAGGCGTCCGTAAAATAAGTAAGCCAAAAGCCCAGAAAACAAAACCAATTAAGCAAAAGAGTGAAGAAAACCCAAACATTTGAAAGCAAGCTTATCAAATAAGTCATATAAAACCCCTTTTAAAAACAATACTAATTTTTCCGAAAATCTCGGCAGAGTCTCCTTTGTAAATACTGGCCCCCAAAAATGGGTACAACAAAATATATACATGAATCCAACAAAATAGGGCATCCCCAAGCGGGAGCTAGCTCTTCGCCATAAGGCGTTCACAAATCCCACGCAATGTAAATAACAACAAGCATAATAATCATAAGGAAGCATAATAAAAGTAGCATGTCGGCTCAAGTGAGCTCGACCCCAAAATAGAGCATAAAATCCACAAACCTCACAGTCTCATCTCTAGGTCAATATACAATAATCTGGTGGAAACAGTAGATGGAGTACACTAGATACAAAGAATATACAAGGTGGTACAAAATAATAACATAACCCACCTATGAGCAAATCTCGAGCTCAGGCAAAAGAGGCAAAAGAACAAGTGCGCCCGCCGCTACTGAACTGACGGAGCGGACCTGCAAAAGACTATGGCACAACGGGGGTGAGTTGCCAACTCGTGAGTAATAAATAACATCTACAAAGGCTATCGTATGCATGCACACAAGCATCCTAGCATCTATAATACAGGTATGATTGGATGCACTAGCAGGTGTGTATACAACATCAGTGTACGAATATGTATGCAACATGAATATCTGAGGTCTCAATATGTATATATAAGAAATATTTTATCTCTTTTTTTTTTGTTTTTGAAACTCTTTTAGAATGCCAGCATAATGTCAATGAATCGACGAAAATCGGTGTCCACCAACGACACCGAAAAGCTGTCTCAAATCTCATAAATCCATGTCATAGTGTCTCTGGCCTCAGCCATCCGGCTGACCCATCTCAATATCAATATATCATCCTCTCGCGGCCCCGGTCGGTATCCTCTGGATATCCGCCGTGCCCAATGAAGTCACCGGTAGGTAATCCGTCCCCTGCCAGGCTCATCGTCAACACCACGAGCTTCTTGCCCCGGGGTACCCTACCGGGCCCACCATGTACCCGAAACGGTTCATCCAACTCCTCGAAACGGGTCTCCAAAAACCACAGCAAACTCATGGTGGACGACACTTACATCACTAGAAAACCGCAATTTACATGTTTTAAAAATATCATAAGTTTTGGAAATTTTGCGGCTTTCCCCCCGAAATCCAGCAATATCATAAAATCTCAAGAAATCCTCATAAGTGCATATATCAGTGATAATGAATGCATATGGTATCAATAATCAAGTTGCGATGTGTGATTAAAGGATTAAGCATGAACAATTAATATGATGAAGTACATGCACATGAATAGCAATTTTACGGTTTCATTTTAAGGAATTAAAGGCAATAGCATCAGTTTAAGTATCAATTAGTAAAAGATTTAAATTTAAATGTTATCTAGTGTGGTGGCATGGCAATTACCACGGTGTGTGTGTAAGCATGAATAGTGCTCGTGCTGCATATAAAAACCTGGTAATGGTGGATGTGTCCTACAATTGAGTTTGCGTATATGGGTATAACATATTGATCTAATTGCAGCAATTATCATGCCAGTAATATTATTCTACTGTCACAAGTGGTTATCCAGTTTACTATTTTTCAGTTTACTAAATCTATCGGGCGACTTGCGCCATCCAAACGATCCTCCCCCGTAGATGTTAAATCTACTCACCGGAATCCCTGGCTAGCTGTGTCCAATCACCGCCTTTCCCTTTCGCGCCGCGTCTGACGTCTCCGCGACCGAACCTGGAATTTACATCAATACCAGACCTAAGGTTACACATTCAAGAACGACGCAAAACCCCAACGAAACTACTAAAGTTCGCTAGCTAGGTACAACGTGCACAAAGTGCGCGGAACACACGCGAAAATCGCAAAACTGCCGAAAAACGCCGATTTGGTCGCCCGGCAAAACTAAAACCCGACTACCCAAAAATCCGCACTCACGCATCCTAAAAGTCGTAGGACAAGCCATTACAATCATCAAGATGTCGAAAATAATCCATCACATAATTTATATAAAAATCTAGTAAGCATATACATTCCAAAAATCGGTGCAACAATCGCCGATTTGCGACAAAACGACTACAATAAAGCATAATTACCCAAGCACACTACAAGCAATCTACAAACACTAATTACAACACAATAGCAATGATTCCAATCCTATTTTCCATAACCACCAATTCTTGAATTTATAACCTAGCAAAATCCAATCAAATTCCACACTTGAAACTTTAAATTAACACAACAAAGCCCACTTAAGAAAATTAACCTCTTAGGTTAGGTTAGCAAAATACTAGATAGCAATTTAGGTTTAATCAACTAAATAATGTTTTCTAAAACTTAATCAACTCACTAATCATGTTTCACAAACCAATTCCATAGAAAAACCCTCTCTTGAAAATCCTAAAAAAAGCAATTTCACACTTCTAAATTTAATCAAATTAGCATAATTGAAAACTACATCAACAAGATAACTATATGGATTAGTTAATTAACCACTAGATTAACTATAAAACAATCTAATTAAGTATTATGGCTTCAAAACCCTAGCTAAAATTTTCAAGCAAAACCTAAGAAACTAGATTAAACTACACTAAATTAACACTAAACCATCTAACATAAGAACTTAAACAAAAGAATTTAACATGATAGAAATTATACCTCTTGATCTATGGATCAAGCAAGAAAATTTTGCTCCAATTGATGGCCTCAAGCACCAAGATCCAAGCAAGAATGGCTAAGGAAAGGATAGCATAAGGATTTTTGTTTGGATTTTGAATAAAGTGTGGATTTTGATGTGTTTTTTGAAGAAATTTGAAGAAAAATGAAAAGAAAAGAGTTGAAGAAGAGAGGGTGCAGGTTTTTCGGCCAGAGGAGGAATGGGGGAGGGTGTGGGAAAGTGGGGAAAGTCATGGTCAAGTCCACAAAAGTCAATGTATCATACTTTATCCATTTTAATTAAAATAAATCCAAAAAACCCTTTAAATCAACTCAAGAAAGCAACTAAAGAAAAGAGATCAGAATTTTCTAGACTTGGTCAGGGTTGGGCTGTCCTAGGGCTGAGGGAAAAGAGAGAGGGGTTTTACAAAAGAAATTTTATGCAAAAAGGCCCCCTACAACTCAAAAATTGCATGTTTTAGCTCAAAATTCAATAAATTCGTTTCATAACATAAAAATTTGCTAAAAATCAAAATAAATTACTAAAAATTCATTTTATCACTAGATTATAATTATCATAATTTTAGAGATTAAAATTAGCCCGGAAAAATTTGTATTTATCGCTTATTTAATGTATTTTCTTACCGGCTTAAAATAATATTAAAAAATTGAAAAATAGGGAAAAAATTTTAAATGACCAAAATTTCATAATTAACTCATTAGTCACTAAAAACAAGTAATTACCTATCCATTTAAGGTATAATTAGCCCTAAACTGCAAAATATCGAGAAAGACGGTTTTCGGAAAAATACCGAATTTTCACCGAATTTCAGGAAAACACCAAAACGACTTTTCAAGACGCTACAGTTGTAATCCCTCTCACTTAGTGTTAAAGTGTTTAGCATGTTGTTTTTCGCCTAATCTCTAGTTTAAAGTTCCGTATTCGGGTTGTTCGGCACGGCTAAATTTTTAATCGGGCATGGTTGATGCCGCGTAGACCCTTGTGCGCGTGCCTAGCAACCCTACAGGCTACGCTCCGACATGACTTGTACCGCTTTTGGGGGTCTGACTTTTACCAACCCCCTAGGCCCGCCATGCGATGCTTATAGACGAACGGACCAGACTGTACGGATATTGTCACTGACAGGCTCAGTAGGGTGTCAGGATGAGTTCGCTCGTCGACGTCCCTTTTGGTCAATAGCTGGTGGCCCGTCACGTATTGGCTTATACCTCTGACGTGCTAGTGGTTAAATCCACAGCCATAGTATTGACGAGTCTTTAGAGTCCACCACACATTCAGTTACTCACGTTTCGGGCAAAACGCTGTAGAGGCCGTATGGAGATATGGCAGGGTTCGATCAGATACGTGCGGTATTGCACAGATCAGGATCGGACGGATATTACTAGCCGGCATTGGTTTAAGTCGGATCCTAGTATAGTACAGTGTAGATTTTGTCTCATTGCATCGTATCCGGTCGGAATACAGATGCGGGTGTGTATGCACAGTATCGGGGTTTTCCTGTAATTTATTACGGGACCAGTTTTCTGGAGTTGCCAGTTTGCATTCCGTTCCGGCCGGTTTTCCTTTGTTCTTTCCCGGCCGGACTTTTCCGATGGAGGGGGTAATTTGCAGTTTTGCAAATTACATTTGGGGAGGGGGTTTCTTGCATATGTGGGATTATGATATGACCATCATCATTTTATTCCCTTTACATCACTTGCTTTATTCATGATGGTTATTGTGAAGAGAGTGATTAGAGTTGATGTGAGTTTGTTATCATGGTGTTTGGATGTGGTCACCGTTCACCTTTATCCTACACTCACCTTCCTTCTTGTTTTTGGTTTTTTCTCCACCATTTGGTAAAAGGGGGGCCGACAACTTCTTGTGGGAGATGAGAATGGTTCATTTCATTTTTGGTGAGGGTGTGGGAAAAATTATTCATTCATATCATTTTTCCATTGCCAAAAAAATCCCCAAGTTCATATCTTGTTGATTCCTCCATCAAGGAAACTTCACAAACCCTATGAGGCAAAGTGATTTTACACTACTTCTACAACAAACCTTGGGCACGTCGAGTAGCCAGCTTCGTGCCCGAGTTGCCTCGGTATTGAGGCGGGAGCCCGTAAAAGATGCAGACGATATGGTTCCCTTCCGGCAAGGATGCGACGACCGGAGCTTCCGCGGGAGATCGGGATGACGACGAGAAGACCGAAGGACTCGGATCACTCGGTATATCTCTCACCCTTTCTCTTGTTAGCTAGTATCGGTCAATGGTTACGATCCGGGTATATTGTCCGCGGTAGCGCCAGTTTAAAAGTGAAGAAAATTTTGATTCCGCATTTTGGCCTCGGATAGACGGCCGGGGTGCTGCCGTGGCGCAACAGATCCAAGAGGATATTAGGACTCTCACAGTCCAGGTACATTGACACCATACTGAAAAGATTCAGTATGGAAGATTCCAAGCGCGGTAATCTACGGCTTGTCACGGGATCACCCTCTCCAAAGAGATGTCTCCCAAGCTGATTTGGAAAGGGATCGCATGTCTATTATACCCTACGCTTCTGCGGTAGGCTCTATAATGTATGCGATGTTGTGTACCAGACCAGATGTAGCTTATGCAATGAGTGTGGTAAGCCGGTATCAGTCAAACCCTGGGGAGAAACACTGGATAGCGGTAAAGAACATTCTCAAGTACCCGAGAAGGACTAAGGAGATGTTCTTGGTGTATGGCGGAAAAGACCTCCAGATCGAGGCCTTTGCTGACTCCAGCTTCCAGAGTGACAAGGATGATTCCAAGTCCATATCGGGTTATGTCTTTACCCTCTGTGGAGGGGCGGTGTGTTGGAAGAGTTCTAAATAGGAAACCGTTGCTGACTTGACGATGGAAGCGGAATATATCGCTGCTGCAGATGCCGCAAAAGAAGCCGTCTGAATAAGGAAGTTCCTAATAGAACTTCAGGTGGTTCCGTGCATTGTTGATCCAGTACCTCTGTATTGCGACAACAACGGGGCTATAGCTTTAGCGAAGGAACCCAGGTCCCATCAGAAGTCCAGGCACATCTTGAGGCGGTATCACCTGATCAGGGAGATCATGGGTCGCCAGGAGATCGAGGTTCGGAGAGTTGCTACAGAAGATAACACTGCTGATCCATTCACGAAGGCCTTATCCCAGACTCAGTTTGAGCGGCTGATCGAGATGATAGGTCTTTGATACGCTAATACATGGCCTTAGTGCAAGTGGGAGATTGATAGTGTATATGCCCTAGAGGCCATTACTGTATCATATTAGATTGTATATTACTTGATGGAAGCTTGGGATATTCACCTTGTATTGACATTCTTGCTCAAAATGGTAGTATGCTACTTGGTTTGTTTCTTCTTTAATGTGTGCATGTGTTTCTTTTAGCATATCGCCTTTACACATTTGTGGAGCCTTTAGGATCTTTGCTTGATTACCAGCGTTGTGATGGCAGTCACACTCATGGGGCTGGGTAATCTATAAGCACATCCTAATGCAGGTCCCTAGTCGCAAGACTATCGAGACAGGGCATCGATACTCCGGAGTAGACTAGCGTATGCGATTCTTATCCCATCTTGGGAGACTGTTTTTCCCACAGCCGTCAGTACGTCGTACTTGAGATAGTATGCAGGTGCTCGTTAGGTTACGAGTACACTGGACAGGACTCGTCGGGAACTGTTGTTTGGTATTATACCTATTGTCAGTTATCAGTTCCCAGGTGACATGAGTACAGCTTAGTCCGTTGACTTGACACTGTCACTTCGCCTCGAGTGTGTTCCTACTGTACTTTGATTACTACCCTACCACGGCTCAAAGGAGTCGTGCAAACAGGTTGTTTTTGGGTGCAGTCCCGAAGCACTTGGAGGCAGTGACGGTTAGAAAGGATTCGTCTCTCCCGGTATTGAGGTTGATATCGCGCTGTGTCTAGGAGAGCCATTACACAAAGTCCCTGGCCAGGGAAAGCGAGATAGACCGGTAGGTTTCCAGTGTTATCTCAGGTGTTCTGGGCTACACTCCAGCACGACTTGTACCGCTAGTAGGGGACTGACATTTACCGCCCCCTAGGCCCGCCATGCGATGTTCTTAGACGAATAGACCGGACTGTACGGAGACTGTCACATTCAGGCTCAGTAGGAGTTCAGATGGGGTTTACCTCGTCAGTCTTCTTATCGGCATCATCCTGGGGACCGTTACGTACAGCTAGTGCCTCTTGCGGTCTGTGGTTAAACCCACTGCCAGCGTAGTGTCGAGTCTTTAGAGTCCCACACAGAGGGTTATTCGCCTTTAGGCAAAATGAGTAGAGGTCGCATGGTTTTACGACAGGGTTCGTTCACATTCGCGCACTTGTACACTTTTGGTGTCCAGACAGCTTATACTAGCGGGCTTTGGTTTAAGCCGGATCCTAGTATATGATTTGGGATTGGTTTTATCTCATTGTATTCATGTTCCTCGGAACACAGATACGGGTGTGTATGCACAGTTGACTGTGACAGAGGCAGAGGACTTTGATTAGGGTTGATGACCATTGTCATTTTCTTAACCCTAATGTTTATGTGTGAATTATGATTTATTAATATTAGTTAATTATAATTGTGCATGGTTATGGTTGTTGACCATTTGACTATACTTGACTTGTTGACCTAGGTTGACGAGTTGACCATCATCATTCCATATGAAAGATGCTCTTTGATCCATGCAAAAGCATTTAATGTTAAATGATAATGGTAATTTCTTGATTAACCATGACAATTATGTTTAGCTAATTATCTATTTTTCATAAATCACATATATGTGAGAAGGTTGCATTATTCTTCTCACTTGATAATTTTAATTCTCTCTCCTCCTCTTCCTCTCTCTCTTGCTCTCCCCTCTCATGAGTTGAGAACCATTTGAGCTTGAGATAATCCCTTCAAAAACACTCTCTACTCTTTCTAAGGTCCAAGGTCTAGCACACCAAGCACCTTAGTTACTTCTAGTTTGAGATTGGAGCCAAAGGTTGAAGCCCTCGGGTGGATCTTTCTTCGGCAAGAGAAGGCGACAAGGAGAACCCGTTCTTTCACTCCAAGGAGCAAGAAGAGAAGGACTTGAAGACCTAGGTATAACCCCTTTTCCGAGTAGCTAAACTCTTTTAGCTTTGGTAGTTAGTTTTGTTTAGCAAAGATCCCTCCTTTGGTTAGTCCATGTTGCCTAGTGTTGTAAAAATCAGTTTTTTCATAACGTTTCCGCCTCCCCGCAAGCACCGGGGTGGGCAACGTGGACTTACAAGTACTAGAAGGCTTGCTTGTTGATCTTCTGATCACTCAATACCCGGGTGGCCGTTACGTTTAGCAGACCGCTTTCGGCTTGTGGGTGTTTGATATGATCATCACCTACTGCCGGCGTATTGACGATTCTATAGAGTCCTACACAGGGGTTTCCTGGCTCAAGGGAAACGGAGTAGGAGCACATATGTGATACGTGCGGGACCAAGATTGATACGATATGAGATACCGTATTCTATTTTCGCGATTTGTGACATTGATCGGTTGTATGCGATATAGCCGGGTTATCGGATCAAGTGTTGATTCGTTAAGTTGTTACACATGATATTAGTCGGTTATTGCCGGATGATTAAATCAAGAGTAGATTTAATAATTTAATGTATAATTATATATTTGATATATTACATTACATTAACTAGTATTATCTCACTTATGATTTGTTTTCTCACATTGTGTGCACATTGTACATATGTGATATGTATGTTTGTGTACATGCATTGTGTCATGGTTGATGATACATGCAAGATGGGTGTATGTGACTTATACCATGATTAGGGTTAAGTTAGGGTTTTGTTTATTATCTTAAGAATTAACAAAAGAGTTAAACTTAGTTAAAGTTATCAAGCTTGTAGAAACTTTGACAAAGTCCACTCTTTTGTCATTTATCTTGATATTGTTTAACCCAACCCTTAACCACATACCTTGGTCAATTCTCTACATGAGTTAAGCATGATAGCTTAACTCACCCATGGTTACATTCTTTTATGGAATTAATTCATATAATGAATTATTTTTTCTTCTTCTTCATCATCAAGCTCTATGAAAAGCTTGCTAGCTCTAATGGTGGAATGAGAAAAAGTGTGGGAAAATGAATTCTAAAGTGAGCTCACTTCCTACTTCATCATCCTCTACTACTTTCCATGTGGTATAGGGTGTTCTCTTCACAAAGTTCTTGACCTAGTGAAGAAATAGCTTAAGTTAGTGTCTCCCCGACATAGATCATCTTCGCCCTCGAAGTCATCGAAGCAAGCACGTTCGTTTCTTCAACGGAGACTCTCTAGAGTCCGGAGCTTGAGATCGCAACGGAGGGGACTACTACACGGAGCTATTTGAAGTGAAGGACCGGTCTACAAAGGTTGTATTCCTTGCTCTCTTTACTTTTGCAAAGTGATTGCTATATTTCTAGTTAACGATTCTAGTTAGGGTCATCTAAATCGGCAAATTTTTAATTTGGCATGGACGATGCCTCCCGAAACCTTGCTGCTGTCGTAGGTAACCCTTCAGATCTCGGGTCTACAGACAAACCTGTAGCAGTGTCACCAGAGAACTGCTATATGACAATATGTATAATATCAGCTAGGAGTTCTCGGCGAGCCCGTTCAGTGTACCCACTCTCCACTGAGCACCTGTATACCATCTTTGATGTCAAACACCAATGGATGTGGGATCATCCATCGCCCATCATATGGGTCAAGATGCGTATACGCTAGTCTACTCTGGAAATTGATGCCCTGTCTCGATTCACCCTCGACTAGGAACTATTATAGGGTGTACTTTTGGACTACCCTTGGCCCCACTAGTATGATTTCTATCATAGTCCTGGTAGTCAAGTGCATATCCTAAGGGCTTAATCATCATGTGAGAGAAAGATAGCATCACTTATACAAGTCAACACGTTAAGATAAAGAGCAACCAGATAACATACTATCATGTCGAGCAAGAAAGTCCTCTCTATATATATCCAAGCATCCACTATAATATACATCACATGTACAATAATGGACTCTAGGGCAAACATATAACTAACAATCTCCCACTTGCACTAAGGCCAGTTGTTGTAGTATCTCATACCCAACATCTCGAAGAGTCTCTCAAATTGTATCTGGGGTATGGCCTTTGTGAGTGTATCCGCTGTGTTGTCCTTCATGTCAACTCTCCTAACCTCGATCTCCCGGCGATCAACTATCTCTCGGATCAGGTGATACCGCCTCAGAATATGCCTGGATTGCTGATGGGATCTGGGTTCCTTGGCCAACGCCACTGCTCCATTGTTATCGCAATACAAAGGAATTAGATGCTAAATAGATGGAACCACTCCAAGTTCAGTTATGAACCTATTCATCCAGACAGCCTCTTTGGCAGTATCATTGGCAGCGATGTATTCAGTCTGCATCGTCGAGTCTGCCACGGTTTCCTGCTTGGAACTCTTCCAACAAACCGCCCTCCATTGAGGGTAAAGACAAATCCTGAGACCGACTTAGAGTCATCCTTATCACTTTGGAAGCTCGAATCGGTAAAGGACCCCACTTGCAGTTCTCCGTTACCATACACCAAGAACATCTCTTTAGTCCTTCTCAAGTACTTGAGAATGTTCTCCACAGCTGTCCGGTGACTCTCTCCTGGATCTGCTTGATACCTACTCACGGCACTTAGTGAGTATGCTACATCGGTTCTGGTACATAACATCGCATAAATGATAGAGCCTACTGCCGAAGCATAGGGTATCCCTTGCATGTGAGCTCTCTCCAAATCAGTCTTGGGAGACATCTCTTTGGAGAGAGTGAGTCCTGTGATCGTGGGTAAATTCCCACGCTTGGATTCTTCTATACTAAACCTCTTTAGTATGGTGTCAATGTACCTGGATTTGGACAATCCCAGTATCCGTTTAGATCTATCACTATAGATCTTAATCCCCAAGATTTAGGACGCATCACCTAGATCTTTCAAGGAGAATCTATGTGAAAAGAAGAGCTTGACCGAGTGCAGCATAGGAACATCATTTCCTATCAAGAGTATGTCATCCACATACAATACGAGGAAGACAACCATATTCTCTGCCACCTTCTTGTATATACAAGGTTCATCTACATTTTTGATGAAGTCAAACTCTTTGACAACCACATCAAAACAGATGTTCAAACTCCGCGATGCCTGCTTTAACCCGTAGATGGATTTAAGCAGCTTGCACACCTTCCCGCTGCTCCCAATGTCCAGGAAGCCCTCTGGCTGAGTCATATACACGCACTCTTCTAAATCACCATTTAGAAAGGCGGTCTTAACATCCATTTGCCATATTTTGTAGTCATGGTATGCAGCAATGGAAAATAGGATCCGGATGGACTTAAGCATAGCCACTGGAGAAAAGGTTTCATCATAGTCCACACCTGGTCATTGACGAAAACCTTTTGCAACATGTCTAGCTTTGAAAGTCTCAACTTTTCCATCTACACCAAGTTTCTAGTTAAAGATCCATTGCTCCCGATGGGTTTTACCCCTTCAGGAGCAACTTCTAAAGTCCAAACTTTGTTGGTGTACATGGATTCCATCTCAGATAGCATTGCATCCAGCCATTTCACAGAGTCCCCACTCATGATGGCCTGCTCGAAGCAAGTTGGGTCATCATCTACCATGATGCAATCCTCGCTCCCACCGTCAATGAGAAACCCGTAGTATCTTTCAGGTGGATGAGGAACCCTACTAGATCGGCGGAGAGGCTTAGGTTCTTTGGGAACTATCAAATCCTCTGGTTCTACTAAATCTTCAGTTGCAATTTGTGCTGCTGGAACTTCTTCCAGCTCTACCTCTTCGCCACTAATTTCTTTTACAAGAAATTCCTTTTCTAAAAAGGTGGCATATTGAGAAACAAACACCTTTTGTTCCTCAACGTGGTAGAATATATATCCTTGTGAATGAAGAGTTTACCTAGAACCACATGAAGGGTTTGGAAGCATCATATGTACCAAAGATTAAAATTTTAGGGTTCTAAGTAAGCATACAAAGAATCATTCCTAGAAAAATTAGGGTTTCATAAACTACACTTCATCACAAGTAAGAAAAGCTAAGGTTTTGAGACTACAACATTTGTAGCTCCCTACGCTAGACTCCTCGGCCACTTGGGGTTTGGAAAAAGTCCGCTTGATCTCCTCTAGGTCCACAATGATCCACCCGGAATCCGCTTTGTCCAAGCTTGCAAGTTCACTTTATCAAGAGTATGAAATGAAGCTAACACTCTAAACAAGTAGGCAAGACTTGTGTAGAATGGTGTTGTGGTTCTTTTTCTCACATCAAAATCCTATCTTGTTGAGTATTTTGCTCACTTGAAAGATCTACAGAGCAAAAGATGTAGGAGGAAGAAGATGGTTGCCTTTTTAGAATAATAGAAAAGATAAACCTCAATGAGAAAATAAAAATATATCTATATATATTTTTCTTCTCTCATCTCAAACCATGGTTAAACAATAAATATATTATTGAACTTGAGTTAAAACCCAAAAGGAAAGTTAATCCATGGTTAAATGGTGGGCGAGCATGGTTAGGTCAAAGAAGAGTGTAGAAAGAAACCATGAATTTTCCTTTCCTTTTTCTTTTTGCTTTAAATCAAATGCAATAATAATTCATATAAATAAAACCATGGTGTGAGTCTTATATTGCCAACATTTTCTTTGTATAAATAACCATGAAGGATGATGTATGAATGTATGTGTGCAAGCACATCCATATGTGCGTGAAACAAAAAAGAATGCATACATGCATGCATACATCACAAAAATACAAGAAAGGATTTTCAGTGAGAATCTAATGGTTAAATGATAAATCAACACTTGATTAATCAGTCCGGCCATATCACATACGACCCAACCAAAAGCAAGCCGCCCGATTAATATACGGTATCTCATACGCGCATTTTAACCGGGTCCATGCGCATATCACATACGCGCACCACAACGTTTCGCCTGGAATAGGTAACTCCTTTGTTGGACTCTAAGACTCGTCAATACGCCGGCAGTGGGTGATGATCATATCAAGCACCCCCAAGCCGCAAACGGTCAGCTAAACGTAACGGCCACCCGGGTATTGAACGATCGGAAGAAAGCAAGCGAACCTGCTACAACTCCCGTCGAGCCAACCGGCAACACTACCCGTGCAGTCCGGTCTCCTCGTCTGATATGTCGCATATCAAGTCTAGGGGTGGTAAACGTTAGACTCTAATAACCGATAAGTCCTGCCGATGTGAGGCTCATTACGGGTCAAGAAACTACTGGTAACACTTACCAGTAAATCTCTAATCAGCCCTGGCCAGGGACTTACCTGTTACTGCCAATCGAGCATAGTGCAACATCAACCCCCAATACCGGGAGAGACGAAACCCCTCCTATCGCTCATTGCCTCCATGTGACTCGGGACTGTACCCCAAAACCACTGTTTTGCACGCCCTCATGGACGTGGTAAGGTGGAAATCAAAGCACAGAGGGAATCGCACAAGACTCTATGATGATCTCGGGTCTACAGACAAACCTGCACCTGTGTCACCTGAGAACTGCCATCTGACAAGAGGTATAATACCATCTGGGAGTTATCGGCGAGTCCGTCCAGTGTACCCAGTATACACTGAGCACCCGTATACCCTCTCTGATGTCAAACACCAATGGATATGGGATCATCTATCGCCCATCTCATGGGTCGAGAAGCGTATACGCTAGTCTATACTGGTATATCGATGCCCCATCTCGATACACCCATGACTAAGGACCTTGAAGGATGTACTTATGGACTACCATGTCCCCACTAGTATGATCCGCATCATAGTCCAGGTAGTCAAGTACACATCCTAAGGGCTTTACCAACAAGTAACTATAAGACAGTATAAAGAGACAAGTATACATGTTAAGATAAAGAGCAACCGGATAGCATACTATCATATCGAGCAAGAAAGTCATCTCTATATATGTATAAGCATCCAATGTAATATACATCATCTGTACAATACTGGCCTCTAGGGCATACATACAACTAACAATCTCCCACTTGCACTAGGGCCAGCTGCTGTAGTATCGCATACCGAGCATCCCGAAGAGTCTATCAAACTGTATCTGGGGAATGGCCTTCGTGAGTGGATCCGCTGTGTTATTCTTCGTGTCAACTCTCCTGAGCTCGATCTCCCGGCGATCAACTATCTCCCGGATCAGGTGATATCGCCTCAGAATATGCCTAGATTGCTGATGGGACCTGGGTTTCTTGGCCAAAGCCACCGCTCCATTGTTATCGCAATACAATGGTATTGGATTCTCAATGGATGGAACCACTCCAAGTTCAGTAATGAACTTCTTGATCCAGACAGCCTCTTTGGCAGCATCGTTGGCAGCGATGTATTTAGCCTCCATCGTCGAGTCTGCTACGGTTTCCTGCTTAGAACTCTTCAAGCTAACCGCCCCTCCGTAAAGGGTAAAGACAAATCCCGACTGCGACTTAGAGTCGTCCTTATCACTTTGGAAGCTCGAATCGGTAAAGGACTCTATTTGGAGTTCTCCGTTACCATACACCAAAAGCATCTGTTTAGTCCTTCCCAAGTACTTGAGAATGCTCTTCACAGCTGTCCAGTGACTCTCTCCAGGATCAGCTTGATACCTACTCACTACACTTAGTGAGTATGCTAC
Organism: Agapanthus africanus; assembly: GCA_030015575.1. Lineage (NCBI taxonomy): Eukaryota > Viridiplantae > Streptophyta > Magnoliopsida > Asparagales > Amaryllidaceae > Agapanthus > Agapanthus africanus. The sequence continues at coordinate 384,770,089 of JASDDO010000014.1, forward strand.
ATCGGGTATGGTACATAGCATCGCGTACATGATAGAGCCTACAGCCGAAGCATAGGGTATCCCTTGCATGCGAGCTCTCTCCAAATCAGTCTTGGGAGACATCTCTTTGGAGAGAGTGACTCCAGAGATCGTGGGTAAGTTCCCACGCTTGGATTCTTCCATACTAAACCTCTTTAGTATGGTGTCAATGTACCTGGATTGGGACAATCCCAATATCCGTTTGGATCTATCTCTATAGATCCTAATTCCCAATATGCCGGAGGCATCACCAAGATCTTTCGTTGAGAATCTTTGTGATAAGAAGATCTTGACCGATTGCAGCATAGGAATGTCATTTCCTATCAAGAGTATATCGTCCACGTACAATATGAGGAAGACAACCTTACTCTCTGCTACCTTCTTGTAGATACAAGGTTCATCTACGTTTTTGACGAAATCAAACTCTTTGATAACGATGTCAAAGCAGATGTTCCAACTCCGCGACGCTTGCTTTAATCCATAAATGGATTTAAGCAGCTTACACACCTTCCCGCTGCTCCCACTATCTATGAAGCCCTCTGGCTGAGTCATGTACACGCACTCTTCTAAATCACCGTTTAGAAAGGCGGTCTTAACATCCATTTGCCAGATTTCGTAATCATGATATGCAGCGATGGAAAGCATGATCCGGATGGATTTAAGCATAGCCACTGGAGAAAAGGTCTCGTCATAGTCCACACCTGGTCTTTGACGAAAACCCTTTGCTACAAGTCTAGCTCTGAAAGTCTCCACCTTCCCATCTACACCAAGTTTTTTCTTGAAGATTCATTTGCTCCCAATGGGTTTTACCCCTTCAGGAGCATTTTCCAAAGTCCATACTTTGTTGGTGTACATGGATTCCATCTCGGACCGTATTGCATCCAGCCATTTCACTGATTCCCCACTCGTGATGACCTGCTCGAACCTAGTTGGGTCATCATCCTCCATGATGCAATCCTCGCCCCTACCATCCATGAGAAAACCGTAGTATCTGTCAGGTTGGCGAGGAACCCTACTAGATCGGCGGAGTGGCTGGGGTTCATCGGGAACTACCGAATCCTCTGGTTCTACCAAATCTTCTGTTGTGGTTTGTACAGCTGGAACCTCTTCCAGTTCTACCTCAGTGCCACTAATCTCTTTTGCAAGAAATTAATTTTCTAAAAAGGTGGCATGTTGAGCAACAAATACTCTTTGTTCCTCACTGTGGTAGAAGATATACCCTCGCGAATGTTTGGCATATCCAACAAACTTACACAAAACAGATCTTGCCTCGAGTTTGTCCGGTTTTTGTCTTTTCACATAGGCCGGGCAACCCCATATCTTAATAAAATTAAGAGATGGTCTCTTCCCCTACCATATCTCATATGGAGTGGTAGGCACAGATTCGGTAGGAACCCTATTCAGTAGGTATGCTGCTGTCTCCAGTGCATATCCCCAGAAGGAAATAAGTAACTCAGCTATACTCATCATTGAGCGCACCATATCTAATAGGGTGCGATTCCTCCGTTCCGATACACCGTTGTGCTGTGGTGTATATGGAGGAGTTAGCTGAGAGAGAATCCCATTCTCTTTTAGGAAGTCCAGGAATTCATTGCTCAAGTATTCAGCTCCTCGATCAGATCGTAGGATTTTAATACTTTTCCCGGTTTGGTTCTCGACTTCTTGTTTATATTCTCTAAATTTCTCAAAAGCTTCTGATTTGCGTTTCATCAGGAACACATACCCGAATCTAGAGAGATCGTCAGTGAATGTAATAAAGTACGAAGAACCATCCCTGGCATGTGTAGACATGGGACCGCATACATCACTATGTATCAGTCCCAAGAGTTCGGTAACTCTTTCTCCGTGTCCCGTAAACGGTGTTTTGGTGATCTTGCCTTTGAGACATGACTGGCAAGTGTCATAAGATGAAAATTCAAACGGATTTAAATATCCATCCTTATGCAACTTAGCTAGCCGTGTCGCATTGATGTGACCCAGTCTCCAATGCCACATGAAGGATTCTTTCAGTTCTAAACTCTTCCTCTTGTGTGTGTTTGTTATGCTCAGAATTGTAGATTGATTTAGAACATAAATGCCATTGCACAACGTGCCTGATCCAACCAACTTTTGGTTACGGAAAATGTTCATAACATTATCCTGTAATACAAAATTATATTCCTCTTTACTCAACAAAGAAACCGATATAATGTTGCATACCAGGTTCGGCATGTAATAGCATTCGTTCAGAATCAATGTATTACCAGTTGGTAATACAAGGTGATATTCCACGACGGTTTTAGCTGCAACAATTGCACCATTTCCAACCCTTATGTCTTTATCACCTTCTCCAAGTTCTCTACCTTTCTTAAGCCCATGTAACTGATTACATATATGGGATCCTGACCCGGTATCTAATACCCAGGACGTAGGGCAAATAGAGAAACAGTTCTCTGTAACAAACACACCCGAAGAAAATGCATCATCATGTCCTTTCTTCATTTGGGTGGCATGGGAATCCTGGTATTCCCCTATGTCCTGTTCAGTCCTATAACTCTTATAAGATACAACGGAACCAACGTTCCCCAGCACAGTATAACATGCGGGTTCGGTCAATACATCCATATTATTATCTTTATTAAGGCATGACATGGTCGCTACCTGGAGAGAGAGAGAAGAAAAAACTTTAGTGTATGCTCTTGCAAGATTAGATTGGTTATTATCTTATCTAATCAGGATGGCTCCCACTGTTTTTATCCAATCTTCCTTCAAACCCTAAAAGGAAAGACTAGCCGGGATTAATTACACCCTACAACTTCTCCGATCTTTCAGCCAGGCCAGTGTCGGTACTTTGAGGGAGGTTCCCCGTGCTTTCGCACGGACCTAATTAAAGTAAACCTCGTTTTCCCAGAGGCGTAACCCCGTTGACACCTTTCTAGACACCTACTTGATCGGCTAATTGTCCTGTGTAAAACTCTCCCGAGAGTAACAATTACTCGCAGTAGGTATCGGGATCTGATTGATCTCAAAAACTATCTATTACCGCAATCAAGAACGGCGTTGCTTTGCAGCTAGCCGGTGAATACGGGTCGGTCCACAGGGATGTTGTGAATTTCCTAGTCGCGCTTACGAGTTAATTCCGAAGGGTGTTCGGATTGATTATTAAATCTAAAAACTAAATTAATCTATATCTAAGTCTTGCTAGGGTTAGGTCTAGGTTAAGTTTGGAAAGTCTATAAATCTCACCGCTTTCTATACCCATATGAAGATCTAATTAGGTGTTATGGTAATTATTAATAAAAGGGATTAGAATCATCAGGAAGATGTTTTCTTCTTCTAGTTTCTTGTCCTTCCTTTATCAATCCTTACCCTAACCTTCATGGAAAACATCACAACCGGGCCTTTATACTACGGTATCACCGCTACCTCGAGGGATAGGGTGCCGTAGGGAGCGGTATGTGCATGTATGCATAGAGTCCTATGAAAATATATGATAGGCAAGAAAGGGGATGAGAGATCTTCATTTCTCAAGTCTTCCCCAGATCTAACCCTAACAAGCGAGGAGACTACTCACTCATTAGGGAATTTAAGAACATTTATCTAGGGCAAAGAATAAAAGATTAACTAGGGCAAGGAATTAAATTTATCTAGGGCAAGAATAGAAAATTAACCTAGGGCAGAAAATAAAGAACTTACAAAAATGATGCTCTCCAAAAGAATGCTGAAATTTATTAATGAAGGGAGGCATAAGAAATTACAATGAGTAGAGTTCCTATTTATAGAGAATAGGAAACCCTAGGTTACAATTGATTTGCATGTCTACATTTACAAAATATCCTTAGGAAGACCTAGTCAAAGTAGACTTCAAGCTTTGGTAAAATTTTATGTCTCTGTCTTTTTAAAAGAAAGTATTGGGCCTTAGATCTTTGGGCTTCCTTATTATTTGGTTCTTTATTAAAATAGCTTCTATGTTTCTTCCAGATCTCCAGTGAATAATTGCGGTGGACTTTTAACCGTTCGCTTTGTAATCTTGGACGTTGCATTGCCTTGTACTTTGTGAATTTTATCTTTGATGTAGGCTTGATCAAGAGTCTTCTGTTTGTTGGTCAAAGTCCACTTTTGCATCGTCTTTTCATCGTTTTCACTGTTTTCTGTCCAAGAACCTGTAACCTGTAATATGTAGCTGACATGCGTCAAAAGCACCTGTTTATTTATAAAAAGAATAAGAATGGGGAATATAATAATACAATATTATGGTGTGAACAAATACCCCCAAACTTATCTTTTGCTCGTCCTCGAGCAAACTTATTTTTATTCACTAAAATCCTAACCGCACTTTCGCAGGGAAACGTGATTGCACTGAGCACGTGCAACAAGCCGTTAAACCTCTAGGTGTCCCTAGTAGGAGAAGTGTTGTCTCCTGAGGGTTTTCAGCGGATACTACCCACAAAATCCTATCAATTTGTCTTTTCGACTTTAATTCTCCAATTAGATTTTCCAACAAGGAATTCTATTATCTTCTACTTGTAAATTATCCACCCATATTCTTCACACTTCCACATCATCTAACTTAAGATTATATATGTTCTGTAGACTTACTTATCTTTCGGCATTTCTTCAGTTTTCCTTCTAAGGTTCCATCTCCACTTAGGAATTTCTATCAACTCTACTAAAGATATAAGTTCTATTCTTCATTCCTCTCTCTTATCTAAATTCCAAACACATACCCCCACGTGTGTGTATAAATCACCCCTACAGTTGGAAATTCAAATCAAGCAATCATGCTCTCGTCCGTTGTCCAAAGTACTAATTAGTTGGTGAATTTAATTGAATTTTGCTTACACATCCTTCATGCGACCGTTAATACTTCTTGAGGTACCAACGACCGATTACATGATGCGTTTGCACTTTAAAGCGTAATTCCTAGTCTTGCAACACCCAAGGCTTTAGCAGTGACTCCCAAACCAGTTGGTCTAAGGCACTAGGTGATGAAGCACCCTCGCTAAATATTTTTCTATTTTTTGCAGCCTTAAGTAATCACAAAAATGAGTGTCCATTTTTTATTCTTTATTCACACTTATATATATTTTTTCATTTTCATTGTACTAAGGACTTTAGACAAGAGCATTTCAAGGTCTCTTCTACTAATCCAAGTTTCAAGGTGCGTGATTGTGCAAATTGTAGGGTATACGTTTTCAGAATCTAGACTTAAGCTAGGAACTATTTTTCAAACTTATACTCTAATAAAAGCCTCAATACTTTTCCCTTGTTTTGACTTAGCCCAAGAAGTGAACCCAAAATTTGCCTATTTCTAAATAAGCTACAAAGGCATATACTTTCTACCGTTAAACTTTAAGGAATGTTATTTTTAGGGTTTTTAATTCACTAAGTCTAAGATCTAGTTGTTCCTAGCCAGTTAACCTATTTGTCAAACTCGAGTCAAATAAACCAAAATTGAATACAATAATTTTTATAATTTTCGAAATTTTTCAATTTTTATGTGTTTTTCCAATAAATATGCAGATGCAAAAATATGTACAAATGAATGCGAAGGAAGAAAACGTACCGACATACCCCTAAACTTGAACTTGACAGTATCCTCACTGTCATGCTATACCAAGAAGGTCAAAATACCGGCACTCCCCTGTTTATTTATTTATAAATTTTTTTTTTATATTTTTAATGTTTTGAAATTTTTTTTTATTTTTTTATAGAAAAGAAAACAAAAAATATATACATATATACAAAGGTTCCCCCAAACTTAAGCTTGGCCTTACACAAGCCAAAGGTTAGCACCAACCATTCAAAGATCTTATCATGGTAATGGTATAGTTGGTGAAAGGAGGGAGTGGAAAGAAGAGAAATGAGAAACACGCGAGACCGTGTGAAAAGAAGAATGGTAGAATATGGTCTCGGTGGGGGAGAAGAAGGGCGGAAAGGAGAAAGAAGGGTAGCACGATCTTGAGGGTGTAAATCGAGTGAATAAATTAGCGCAATTTGTGATGACCGAAGTGTGAAAACTGATTGTGCTAATCTATCAACTCGTCGTGAAATGGGGTCAAATCCCTCAAGATTCGCAAGAAAACATGGGTACGCCGAACTTGGTATAGGAGATGAAAGCGTAACGGTCATTTGTTCGGTCAGAACAATGGGAAAGACGAAAGGGAGTGAATTAGGGATAATATCTTTCTCACCGTAGTAAACTGTTTCGAACTTGAAAGATTCCATTAATGGTTCGAAACTACTATAATCAACCGAGTCTGATGGCTCATCTGAAAATGTAAAAGACTCAAACTTGGGCGGTGAGTCATTAACATCGTCCGAAAAAGTGAAACACTCGTAGGTGTTATCGTCTGTGAGAATTGTGTCAGATTCAAAGGAAAAGGTTTCAAGCTCACAGTCTTCAAGCGGGGTCGGAACGATGGGAAGGAGGGAGGGTGATATAACAGTCAAAGGTTCAGGAGGATGAATTGGAAAATCAGACACATCAAATAAAAATGATTCAACCTCAATATTATCCTCAAGACTCTCCTCAATACTATCCTCAATATTCAACTCATCCTTGCCATTATCATCAAAATCTAGACGCATATGAGATTCGGGAGAAACATTTAATAACTCAGGATGATGATTTGAACATAAAATTTCAATTAAATCGACAGGTTCATCATCCGAAATATTCCCGGCGTCTATATCCTCGATCAAGTGAAAATCAATTTCTTTAGACACTTCATCCACAGCATGGATATTTATCAATGTAGGTTCTAGAGTGGAGGTGTAAAGATCGAAAGGATTAGGTGCGGTTTCACTCGAAAGGGGTTCCTCACAATTTGGCAAATCAAACACTACAAAATCACACAACTCATTTTTATTTTCAACAGGTGAACTATTTAGGGCAATCGATGGAAAACAGGAGTTGTGGGCTTTAATTGGGTAAGGGTAGGTTTGATTTGAAAATCCTCTCTTATTCTCACTCTGTCCAACTGCCGCCTCATACATTGAAAAATTTGGAGCTAGCGGGACACTAGCTACCGGTTCACTAGGTTGCATAAGGGCGGCCATGGACGCTTCCACATTCCTTATCATTTTATTTGTTGCAGCAATATAAGCCTCCAACGACTCTTCCAAACTAAACTTGGGTGGTAAAGGGGTTTCGGTAAAAGATTCGGAATTGTTTGGATATGTGAAACTCCCAAAAGGCTGTGTAGAAGCAGTGTCTAGTGAAGGTGGGAAGGTCGGGTAGGACTGGTAGGAAGTGGGTGATTGGACAAGGGTAGGGTCAACATATGGATAAAAAGGTGAATAGTCTTGTGGATCCCTAGAACAAGATGAGTGTAGAGGGGTGAAAGATTGGCTGCGAGATTGAGCAATATGCTCAGCAATGGACATCGGCTTAGGAGTGACAGAAGGACTTGAAAAAGTGGTATCAACATATAGAGGTGGTAAAGATTGACTTGGTTGACACAAAGTGGGTTGAAAAGTCGAATTGTTTCTCCTAGACGCCTCTATTTGATCTTTCAAAGATATTTTTGGCATGGAAGGATCGTCTTTAAATTGATCGAACAAATTTCCGAACGACGCAAAATTAGGTTCGGGATACCAAAGTTCGGCAAGTGATTTATTATGTGGGGTACCCATGTTAGAAAAAAGGGTGAAAGAAAGAAAGTGGGTTGATGCAAGGATCTATTTGCGGCAAAAGATTGCAAGTTTTCTATAAAAGATTTGTCCCTTTTCTTTTTTTTTCTTTATTTGGAAATTGTTGCAAAAAAAAGATTTTTGATAAAAGATATGCAACAGAAAAATATTACCTGCAATCAGTTATAATCTTAAACATATCACAAAGAATCTTTATTTGGAAAAAATTGTTGCAAAAATATATTCGAGAAAAGATGTGCAACAAAAAGATTACTTGCAATCAATTTCTATTTTAATCTAGGCGCAAAAATCCTGCACAAGATTGTTATTTTGGAAAGGAAAAGATTTGTAAAGCGCACATAATCCTGAAGAAATTTTTCAGAATATATATTAAAATATTTGCAGAGGAGAGATACAGAAACTTACAGTGCAAATTTCGTGCAGAGAGGACCCCAGAAGACCGTGTTTCCGAGGTTTAATGCGCGTCAAGGCCGCGGTTTCGCGGTGGTCAAGAGGTATCAGGTTCTGAAAAAATTGGTACGGCTCTGTTGAGGCACTCTCCCTCTGTTCTGATCTTTTGATTTCTGTTTCGCCTTCTGCAAATTTCCAGATCCGATTTTGTATATCCTGCAAAATTCAAACAACAAAGTATCCTTTCCAAAAATAACAGATGAAATATTTTTATATTTTTTTAGATTTTTATGATTTATTTAATTTAAGATTAACCCGAAATTGCAAAAAGGAATGTTCTACGCCATCCTCGGCAACGCGCCATTTGATTGAATGATTTAGCGTGCTTGCGCTTTCTAAAAGATAGATCAAAAATATTAGTAACCGCATTCAAGAACGGCGTCGCTTTGCAGCTAGCCGGTGAATACGGGTCGGTCCACAGGGATGTTGTGAATTTCCTATTCGCGCTTACGAGTTAATTCCGAAGGGTGTTCGGATTGATTATTAAATCTAAAAACTAAATTAATCTATATCTAACTCTTGCTACGGTTAGGTCTAAGTTATGTTTGGAAAGTCTATAAATCTCACCGCTTTCTATACCCATATGAAGATCTAATTAGGTGTTATGGTAATTATTAATAAAAGGGATTAGAATCATCGGGAAGATGTTTTCTTCCTCTAGTTTCTTGTCCATCCTTTATCAATCCTTACCCTAACCTCCATGAAAAACATCACAACCGGGCCTTTATACTACGATATCACCGCTATCTCGAGGGATAGGGTGCCGTAGGGAGCGGTATGTGCATGTATGCATAGAGTCCTATGAAAATATATGATGGGCAAGAAAGGGGATGAGAGATCTTCGTTTCTCAAACCTTCCCCAGATCTAACTCTAACAAGCGAGGAGACTACTCACTCATTAGGGAATTTAAGAACATTTATCTAGGGCAGAGAATAAAAGATTAACTAGGGCAAGGAATTAAATTTATCTAGGGCAAGAATAGAAAATTAACCTAGGGCAGAAAATAAAGAACTTACAAAAATGATGCTCTCCAAAAGAATGCTGAAATTTATTAATTAAGGGAGGCATAAGAAATTACAATGAGTATAGTTCCTATTTATAGAGAATAGGAAACCCTAGGTTATAATTGATTTGCATGTCTACATTTACCAAAATTTCTTTAGGAAGATCTAGTCAAAGTAGACTTCAAGCTTTGGTAAAATTTTATGTCTCTGTCTCTTTAAAAGAAAGTATTGGGCCTTGGATCTTTGGGCTTCCTTATTATTTGGTTCTTTATTAAAATAGCTTCTATGTTTCTTCCAGATCTCCAGTGAATAATTGCGGTGGACTTTTAACCGTTCGCTTTGTAATCTTGGACGTTGCATTGCCTTGTACTTTGTGAATTTTATCTTTGATGTAGGCTTGATTAAGAGTCTTCTGTTTGTTGGTCAAAGTCCACTTTTGCATCGCCTTTTCATCGTTTTCACTGTTTTCTGTCCAAGAACCTGTAACCTGTAATATGTAGCAGACATGCGTCAAAAGCACCTGTTTATTTATAAAAAGAATAAGAATGGGGAATATAATAATACAATATTATGGTGTGAACAGGATCCAACTATCTCATAGAAGGCATGAAATCTCATTGCAAATCTCAACACTTGAAATTCCCGATAATATTTTGCCCCAAGCATCCCATGACCTTGACGGAGGTCAACAAACCATAGGGTGCAAGTCAAGTTCAACCCGTCATTTCTTGATTGAATCAAACCTACCCGCACGACCCTTGACGGAGGTCAACAAGGTCGTACAACTACCCTAATCCAATCTGCATCATTTGCATAAGCAGATAAATACTAGTTAGCTACCGCACATTACGCCTTGACGGAGGTCAACAAACGTAGCACGAATACTAAGCAGGACTTATCTGAAATGTCGGAGGGCTACGACAGGTTTTCTGAAAACCTATTGCGTAATGAACTTGATATCGTTGTAGAATCAAGTGAATTTTGAAATAGAGTGATTTTGAGGCTTTCATTAGTTTTGCTAAAGAGCTCATTCCCGGTGAAGGGATCTCGGCTCTTTCCTCATGGAATAAGATGCAGGATATATCATATACATCTCTATGCAAAGCAAAACTCCAAAAGCTGTCAAAAGTCAAACCGAGTGTTGTAGCATCTGCCAGTTTTGCTAAAGAGGTCACTCCCGGTGAAGGGATCTCGGCTCTTTCCTCATCGAATAAGGTGCAGGGTATATCATATATACCGCTATGCAAAGTAAAACTGTAGCTACCCCTTTTTTTATTATAATTTGATTCTACAATATCTTTTAGGTTTCTTTTCTTTCATTAATCACATTAATGAAGTCTCATCATTTAACTCACCTAAATAACACAGATAAATACGACGTACACTTATGCCATCCGCATTCGCCTCGATGTCCCCTCGTGCACCGTTAGGTTAGGTAACTAACGGTAGAGCAGGGCAGGGCTAGCGCGGGTGTAAAACATAAGTAACGTCTATATAATATATCATATATACTATATACTGTATCCATCACAGAACATATCTAATGATCACATCACAGATATCGCAGCAGAAACATAGATATAAGGTGGGATATACTAGGACGTCCGTATTTAGTATTTAGCCAACAATAGAAAATGCGGATTCCACAGTCGTGATGAATAGCCAAGCCCACACCCTGGACCCCTACGAGAGCGGCAAGCGACCCTACCAATTCTGGAGTTTAGGAGACCCGGTCTCGACTCCTCGAGATGGCCTCCCACTGAACCCCAGAACCCGGTCACCTGTGCTCCCCTCCTTGGGTCCATCATAATGCAGAAAAGTAAATAATATACAACACTGGTAGCATCAACCTCAACCCGGAAGTGCCCCAAATAAAAGAATATTATATTACATTTGAATTTACATGAATGAAAATATAAAACTCTCATCTCACAAAAAAAAACCGGCTATTCAATTGCGACAATCCTGCACATCATATCTCAGCAACACATAATATCATATATCATCAACGTAAGTAAGTATGCGTACCCCAATTGTCGTTGATGTATAGCAACGAAACCGGCGATATCGACACACTACACTTACGGTCACAAAAAAGAAAGTGTAAAACTGCAATATCTGGAATCCACATTCTCTTTAGACATCGTAAATGCGAAATATCACATATTTTGTATTTCATATCTAGCTATATGAATTCCACACATTGCATCACATTCCAGATAAATAGACGGTATTAAAGTTTTCGAACGAATGATCAAATACTCAAAATTCCCTAAAACTCAACACTTGAACAGAGTTCAAAAACCTGGAGTGTGACACAGTAGTAGCGGTCCAGCCGTAGAAGGGTCAAGCCAACGCCTCACATGTGGCACGCCGTACTGCCCCAAACCCTAAGGTTCAAAAGGCAGTTCAAGACGGTCACATAATCGAGTTAAGGTTTGTTGTCTTCTAGAGGGTCCACCACAAACAAACTTGCACGTATTTCCGAAAGATTTAAACCCCGTGAAAGAGTGAGTAAATGATACTCGTTCGAACAATTCAACACTTTCTAAATTACCCGGAAAGAAACACGAAATCAAAATTCCGATCGAATCACCGACTCCAAAACAATCTCCAGAACATACAGCACTAAATTCATATTAAAAATACCCCAAAAAATTATACAAGAAGACAAAATAATTACTGTACAAAAACGACGCAGAGACTCATCAGTACGGCCGCGGAACCGCGGCCCAACCAAGTTATTGCCGCGGTTCCGCGTTGGAAAGTACTGTTCATGGGTTCGTTTTTCACAGTGTTGCTTATATTTGCCTGCTGTAATTTTTAACTATTTTTATTTTTGAAAAACAACAGTTTTGAAAAAATGCCCAGAGAGTGTCCCAAAAAGCCGTATTTTGTTTCGATCGGGGTTTTGACTTCGCTAAAGTGTCGCCTAATGTTCTAGGTCGGCTCTGATACCAATGAAGGGTTAACCTAGCACCACATGAAGGGTTTGGAAGCATCACATGTACCAAAGATTAAAATTTTAGGGTGCTAAGTAAGCATAAAAAGAATCATTCCTAGAAAAATTAGGGTTTCATAAACTACACTTCATCACAAGTAAGAAAAGCTAGGGTTTTGAGAGTACAACCTTTGAAGCTCCCTACGCTAGACTCCTCGGCCACTTGGGTTTGGAAAAAGTCCGCTTGATCTCCTCTAGGTCCACGATGATCCACCCGGAGTCCGCTTTGTCCAAACTTGCAACTTCACTTTATCAAGAGTACGAAATGAAGCTAACACTCTAAACAAGTGGGCAAGACTTGTGTAGAATGGTGTTGTGGTTCTTTTTCTCACTTCAAAATCCTATCTTGTTGAGTATTTTGCTCACTTGAAAGACCTAAAGAGCAAAAGATGAAGGAGGAAGAAGATGGTGGCCTTTTTAGAATAATAGAAAAGATAAACCTCAATGAGAAAATAAAAATATATCTATATATATTTTTCTTCTCTCATCTCAAACCATGGTTAAACAATAAATATATTATTGAACTTGAGTTAAAACCCAAAAGAAAAGTTAATCCATGGTTAAATGGTGGGTGATCATGGTTAGGTCAAAGAAGAGTGTAGAAATAAACCATGAATTATCCTTTCTTTTTTCTTTTTGTTTTAAATCAAATGCAATAATAATTCATATAAATAAAACCATGGTGTGAGTCTTACATTGCCACCATTTTCTTTGTATATACAACCATGAAGGATGACGTATGAATGTATGTGTGCATGCACATCCATATGTGCATGAAACAAAAAAGAATGCATACATGCATGCATGCATCCCAAAAATACAAGAAAGGATTTCTAGTGAGAATCTAATGGTTAAATGATAAATCAACACTTGATTTATCAGTCCGGCCATATCACATACGACCCAACCAAAAGCAAGCCGCCCGATTAATATACGGTATCTCATACGCGCATTTTAACCGGGTCCATGCGCATATCGCATACGCGCACCACAACGTTTCGCCTGGACTAGGTAACTCCTTTGTGGGACTCTAAGACTCGTCAATACGCCGGCAGTGCGTGATGATCTTATCAAGCACCCCCAAGCCGCAAGCTGTCAGCTAAACGTAACGGCCATCCGGGTATTGAACGATCAGAAGAAAACAAGCGAACCTACTACAACTCCCGTCGAGCCAACCGGCAACACTACCCGTGCAGTCCAGTCTCCTCGTCTGATATGTCGCATATCAAGTCTATGAGTGGTAAACGTCAGACCCCAATAACCGATAAGTCGTGCCGATGTGAGGCTCATAACGGGTCGAGAAACTACTGGTAACACTTACCAGTAAATCTCTAATCAGCCCTGGCCACGGACTTCCCTGTTACGGCCAATCGAGCACAGTGCAACATCAACCCCCAATACCGGGAGAGACGAAACCCCTCTTATCGCTCATTGCCTCCATGTGACTCGGGACTGTACCTAAAAACCACCGTTTTGCACGCCCTCATGGACGTGGTAAGGTGGAAATCAAAGCACAGTGGGAATCACACCAGACTCTATGACGATCTCGAGTCTACAGACTAACCTGCACCTGTGTCACCTGAGAACTGCCATCTGACGTGAGGTATAATACCATCTGGGAGTTCTCGGCGAGTCCGTCCAGTGTACCCAGTCTCCACTGAGCACCCGTATACCCTCTCTGATATCAAACACCAATGGATATGGGATCATCCATCGCCCATCTCATGGGTCGAGAAGCGTATACGCTAGTCTACACTGGTATATCGATGCCCCATCTCGATACACCCACGACTAGGGACCTTGAAGGATGTACTTATGGACTACCATGTCCCCACTAGTATGATCCGCATCATAGTCCAGGTAGTCAAGTACACATCCTAAGGGCTTTACCAACATGTAACTAAACGACAGTATAAAGAGACAAGTATACATGTTAAGATAAAGAGCAACCAGATAGCATACTATCATATCGAGCAAGAAAGTCATCTCTATATATGTCCAAGCATGCAATATAATATACATCATCTGTAAAATACTGGCCTCTAGGGCATACATACAACTAACAGTGAATTCTTTAGATATCCCACAAACTTGCAAAGAACTGAACGTGCCTCGAGTTTTTCCGGATTTTGCCTTTTGACATAGGCCGGACAACCCCATATCTTAACTCGTTTAAAATATGGTCTCTTCCCACTCCATATCTCATATGGTGTGGTAGGTACAGATTTAGATGGAACTTGATTCAATAGGTATACTGCTGTCTCAAGCACATAACCCCAAAAGGAAATAGGCAACTCAGCGGTGCTCATCATAGAGCGCACCATATCCAAAAAGGTGTGATTCTTCCATTCCGATACACCGTTGTGCTGTGGTATATACGGAGGATTAAGCTGAGAGAGAATCCCATTCTCTTTTAAATAGTCACGAAATTCCGTGCTCAATCATTCTCCTCCCCGATCAGATCGTAGGATTTTAATACTTTTACCCGTTTGGTTCTCAACTTCATACTTATACTCTTTGAATTTCTCAAAAGCTTCAGACTTGTGTTTCAACAAGAACACATGTCTGTATCTTGAGAGATTATCAGTGACTGTAATGAAGTATAAGAAACCATTCCTGGCATGCGTAGACATGGGACCGCATACATCACTATGTATCAGTCCCAAGAGTTCCGTAACTCTTTCTCCGTGTCCAGTAAACGGAGTTTTCGTCATTTTACCTTTGAGACATGACTGGCAAGTGTCATAAGATGAAAATTCGAACGGTTTCAAATATCCATCTTTATGTTACTTAGCTTGTCGTGTCGCATTGATATGACCTAGTCTACAATGCCACAAGAAGGATTCGTTCATTTCTGAACTCTTCCTCTTGTGTGTGTTTTGTACATTAAGAACTGTGGTTTGATTTAGAATGTATATGCCATTATTTAACGAACCAGATCCAATCAACTTTTGATTCAGGAAGATGTTCATAACATTATCCTGTGCTACAAAATTATATCTTTCTTTACTTAATAAAGAAACTTATATAAGATTTCATATCAGGGTCGGTATGTAATTGCATTCGTTCAGAATCAATGTATTACCATTCGGTAAAACAAGGTGATATTCGCCAACTGCTTTGGCTGCAACATTTGTACCATTCCCTACTTGTACGGAATGATCATCTATTCCCAGTTCTCTACCTTTCCTTAGCCCACGTAACATATTACATATGTGGGATTCCGATCCAGTATCTAATACCCAGGACGTAGAGTGTATTGAGAAACATTTCTGGGTGACTTACACACCCGAAGAAGATGCATATACATGCTCATTCTTCGTTTGGGTGGCGTGGAAATCCGGATATTTTCCTATTTCCTGCTCAAACTTATAACAATTATAAGTTGGAGTGGAACCAACGTTACCCTGCTCAACATAACAAGCGGGTTCGGTCAATACTTCCATATTATTATCTTGATTAAGGCCTGACATGGTCGCTACCTGGAGAGAGAGAGAAGAAAACACTTTAGTGTATGCTCTTGCAAGATTAGATTGATTTATTATCTTATCTAATCAGGATGACTCCCACTATTTTTATCAAATCTTCATTCAAACCCTAAAAGGTAAGACTGATCGGGATTGATTAACCTTACAAGTTCGCCAATTTTTCAGTCGGGCCAGTGTTGGTACTTTGAGGGAGGTTCCCCGTGCTTTCGCACGGACCTAATTAAAATAAACCTCGATTTCCCAGGGGGGGTAACCCCGTTAACACCTTTCTAGACACCTACTTGATTGGCTAATTGTGTTGTATAAAACTCTCCTAGGAGTAACTCTTACTCACAGTGGGTATCAGGATGTCACGACCCGAAAATATTGTTCGTGACTGGCACTTAAACCACGCCACGTCTAAAGGCATAACGTAATTCAAGTAAGCCGAAGCCCAGAAATATAAACCTTTTTAAGAAAATATAATAGGAGAAGTTTTGAAAATAAATGTACAATGAAATCAAATGTTTTCTTAAATGCATAGATAAAGGAACATGAAAAATGCAAGTGGGTTTACTAGTTGAAAAACATGTTTGGTCTTTTTAAAAATTTGGGCAACCCCTCCTTTATATATTTTGATCCAAAACCACAAATACATGATGATAATAAAGGCATCCCCATGCGGGAGCTAGTTCTTCGCCAACCGGCGGATTCATAACCACGCAAGTCATAAAACATGTATACGACGCCCAACGGCGAAGACCAACACAAAAGATAATGAATAAAGAAAGTCATCAACCCAATAAAACCCATCGCTCAAATCTCGCAACTACAAATCTTGCTAAGTCTTACTACATATAAAATTACTAGTTTTGATTGATGGAGTTGACTAAATACAATATGAATAATAAATACAATAGGGGTACGACCCAACATGTACCACCTACCAAAGCAAAACACCCGTATGCAGCTATGTGCCAGCGAAGCGATGCCGCTACTGATCCATGCTGTCAACATGCAAGAACTGTGGCACAATGGAGGTGAGTTGCCAACTCGTGTGTAGAAAACATCAACTGGTAGAAATCGAATAAACAACGATTCCAAGGTCAACTATATCATGAAGGTAATACTATGATATCTAGGGTGATCGTATATGTAAATGTGCTAACAATTTAATAATCAATGCTTGTATGCCTGTGGATAACATCCAACAATAAAATCAATGCCTGTATGCATGTAAATATATGAGAATATCAAATAATGTGTGTCCATCAATGACACATCAAATCATGGAACCTGAGTGTCCAACACCGACACCCGAAACATCATAAAAGCCGTGTCCAGCATCGACACGTAAATTCTCATATCTAAGCCGCCGCATCCTCAGATCGGCCCTCATATACATCTCACTACTCCAGTCGGTATCCTCCGGATAACCGCCGAGTCCAAATACTATCACCGGTAGGTAGTGCCCCCCAAGCTCGTCGTCTAACAAATACGAGTCTTCTTGCCCGGGGTACCTCGCCGGGTCCACCATGTACCCACAGTCGGTGCGTACCGCTCCTCGAATCAGGTTTCACATGCCAATCTCAGAACCAAGAAAACACGTGGTGGACGCACTGAAATATCATATCAAGAGAAACCGGGCTTTTCAAAAAATACATACATTCCTTTAAAATGACTACGGTTCTCAAATCCAGAAATCTCATGAAAACATCATCTCAATACATATAATCGTAAAGCAAGATGTATGCAAACATATAGCAGAAATGTGAGCATATCCGTATATCATGCAATATGGAACAATGATGTGACAATATCAGTATATCATGTGAGATGGAACAGTGATTGTTAGTTATATTTATGCCCTAGAGACCATTACTGTACATGCGATGTATATTGTAGTGGATGCTTGGACATATATAGGGAGGACTTTCTTGCTCTATATGATAGTATGCTATCTGGTTGCAGTTTATCATAACATCTACACTTATTGTCTCTCTATTACATGTTGATAAAGCCCTTAAGATAAGTACTTGACTACCAGGATTATGATGCAGATCATACTAGTGGGGACAGGGTAGTCTCCAAGTACATCCTTCAAATGTTTCTAGTCATGGGAGTATCGAGATAGGGCATCGATACTCCAGAGTAGACTAGCGTATACGCTTCTCGACCCATGTGATGGGCGATGGATGATCCCACATCCATTGGTGTTTGACATCAGAGAAGGTATACGGGTGCTCAGTGGAGACTGGGTACACTGGACGGACTCGCCGAGAACTCCTAGATGGTGTTATACCTATCGTCGGATAGCAGTTCTCTGGTGACACTGGTACATGTTAGTCTGTAGACCCGAGATCGTCATAGAGTCTTATGTGATTCCCACTGTGCTTAATTTTTCCACCATACCACGGTCAAGAGATCGTGCAAAAAGGTGGTTTTTGGAACAGTCCCGAGTCACATGGAGGCAATGAGCAATAGGAGGGGTTTCGTCTCTCCCGTTATTGGGAGTTGATGTTGCACTTTGCTCGATTGGCCATAACAGGAAATCCCTGGCCAGGGTTGCTGAGATTTACTGGTATGTGTTACCAGTAGTTTTTCGAACCGTTATGGACCTTGCATCGGCTTGACTTATGAGGCTATTGGGGTCTGACGTTATACCACCCCAGTCTGTGATATGCGACATATCAGGCGAAAAGACCGGACTGTACGGTAGTGTTACTGAGTGGATTCGCAGGAGTACGAGCAGGCTTGCTTGTTGATATTCTGATCGCTCAATACCCGGGTGGCCGTTACGTTTGGAAGACCGCTTGCAGCTTGTAGGTGTTTGATATGATCATCACCTACTACCGGCGTATTGACGAGTCTTTAGAGTCCTATACAGAGATTTCCTGCCTCAAGCGAAACGGGGTAGGAGCACATATATGATATGTGCGGGACCGAGATTAATGCGTGTATGTGATACCGCATTCTATTCTCACGATATGTGACATGATTAGTTATATGTGATATAGCCGGGTTATCGAATCAAGTGTTGATTCGATAAGATATTACATTTGATATTAGTGAGTTATATGTGATATAGCCGGATTATTAAATCAAGTGTTGATTTGATAATTTAATGTATAATTATATATTTCATATATCACATTATATTAACTAATATTAGCTCACTTAAGATTTCTTTTCTCACATCTGATACACTTTACATATATGTGATATATGTATTGTTTTCTATTTGCATACGAAATATATATGTGATATATATTGTTGTGTCATGCTAGGTTACACTTGCAACATGAATGTATGAGACTTATATCATACTAGAGTTAAAGATAGGGTTTGATATTTATCACTTAAGTTATCACAAAATAGTGAAGGTTTAGTCAATGTTTCAAGCTTGGATGAAGCTTGTAGAACATTGACCAAGTCCACTCTTTTGTCATTCCTTAAGATATTTGTTAACCCAACCTTAACCCTTGACCTTGGTTTATTCTCTACATGAGTTAGGCATGATACTTACTCACCCATGGTTGCAATTCTAACCTCACTCTCTCATGAGTTTCATTTCTTCTTCTTCTTCAACAAAAGAAAAAGCTCACTAGTTTTTTCTAAGTGAAGAATTAGTGTGCGAAAAATAAAACTAAAGTTAGCCCACTTCCTACTTCATCATACTCTACTATTAGCCATTAAGTTTAGGGTGTTTGCTTCACTAATCTCACCATTAGTGAAGAGATAGCTTGGGTTAGTGTCTTCTCAACGTAGATCATCTTTGGCCTCGAACACTTCGATGCAAGCTAGTTCGTTTCTTCATGGGCGCCTCTCTAGAGTCCAGGAGTTCATGATCGCAGCGAAAGGACTACTACACGGAGCTATTGAAGTAAAGGACCGGTCTACAAAAGTTGTATTCCTTGTTCACTTTAGTTGAAAGTTGTTTGCATTTGTTTCGTCGGGTTTTCTAGTATCGATTCTAGGGTTAGGGTTAGCTAGAACGACAAAAAAATTAAATATGGCATGGACGATACCTCCCGAAAACTTGTTTCCGTGCTGGAAAACACAACAGGTATCAGAGCCATGCTAGAAAATTAGATGATGTTTGCTAGGATTACGAAACCGAAACTACACCGAAACACCCGATAAAAAATCTAGTTTCTATCGAATTTTTAGAGGTGTCAAATTATTTTTTAAACAACTGCAGAATGTTATATGTGATATAACATTAACGCCATTGAAATTTGAAGCATTTTTGTCACGTTTTGGCTAGCCACAATGGTGTTAAAACCGAGCTAACCGGTTCAATTTTGGATTTTGGGCATCAAATTTTTTTTGTGTTCCAGTCTCTGGGTTTTGGTGTTTCAGGTCTTGTTTGTTTTTGCTAAATTTTCATGTGATGTTAACTTTGTGCAAAGGAAATTCGGAGTGTTTCGTAATCGTAATTTTAACATGTATTCGGGTTATTTAGACGATATTAAAAAGTTCGAGCGGATATCAATAACCCAATTTTTCCCCCGCTGGAAATTTTTCAAGAGTTGGATTTTTTCCGAGTTTAAATTTTTCAGTAAATCTTGCAAGAGATTCTGTGGACCCTCAAGAAGAACGAAACCTTAACTCGATTATGTGACCGTCAGAACCGCCATAAAACCCTAGGGTTTGTGGTAGTTCAGCGGTGCCACATGTGAGGCATTGGTTGACCCTTCTACGGTCGGATCATAGGAGCTGTGGCAGTTTCTGGGTACTTTTTGAACTCCGCTCAAGTGTTGAGCTTGTTGGGAAATTTTGGGTGATTGCTTATTCGATCGAAAAGTTTAACTTTGTCTAGCTATCTGTGATTGTGATACAATTTTTAGAATCCACATAATTGGTTATGAGATAATTAGTTTGAATTTTATAAATCAAGCAGTTTAGTCTTATTTGATCGGTTGCCACGGGATTTTGATGTTGATCAAAAGTCCGTCGCAATCATGTAGTGTACGCGGATACTCGCCGGGTAACCTTAATAGATATCCATGCCCCATAGCCCTGACCAAGTGACTGTAGGAGAACCCCGTCACCAAAAGCATCTGTTCGAGTGCTCGCGGCAGCGGTGTTCTGCCTTAGTGCACTTCGTCGTCGGCATCGGAGGGTGCGGCCGTCTAATAAAGTTTCCGACGAGCATTCGATCAGTTTATCATGAATCTTGTTGAATTGCCCGACAGGTTATTGGAGAGTGTTTTCAATATCGAGACTAAAATGCGGGGTTTATAATTGTTAGGCATGTGATGTCTATGGAATTCATTTGGTTAGGCATGAAATCCAAAGTATGAGATACATTGGGTTTATGATGTCTAAGGTTGTTGCGGATTCCAGCTGTTGTAGTTTTGCACTTTCTTTTCTTCGACCGTAAGTGTAATATGTGGTGTATCGCCGGTTTCGTTGCTATATGTCAACGACAATTAGGATACGCATATTTACTTACGTTGATGACATGTGATGTTATGTGTTGTTGTGATATGTTATATCGGATCGCCGTGTTTTGAATAGCCGGGGTTTTTATGTGAGATGAGGGTTTTTATTTTCATTCATGTAAAATTCATTGTATGTAATAGTCTTTTATTGGGGCACTTCCGGGTTGAGGATGATGTCACCGTTGATGTATATTATTTACTTTTCCGCATTAGGATAGACCCAAGGCGGGGAGCACAAGTAACCGGGTTCTAGGGTACAGTGGGAGACCATCTCGAGGAGTCGAGACCGGGTCTCCTAACTCTAGAATTGGTAGGGTTGCTTGCCGCTCTCGTAGGGGCCTAGGGATGTGGGTTTAGCTATTCATCACGACCATGGAATCCGCGTTTTTACTGGCTTAATTAAAACACGGAATTCCTAATATATCCAATATTTCATTTGTGATTCTTCTGCTGCTGATATTCTGTGATGTGATCACTTGATATGTTCTTCGACGAATGCCTCTATTATGTATATGAGATATAATAAATATTGCAGCTTTCGTTTCTTATGTGATGCTTGGGAAGCATAACCGATGAGACTTCATTAATGAGATTAATGAAAGAAATAAAAGAAACCTAAATATGTTGTAGAAACTTGTTTTAAAAACTGGTATCTCTAGTTCTTGCTTTGCATAACGGTATTCCTTGTAGAATATCCAGCACCTTATTCAATAAGGAAAGAGCCGAGATCCCTTCACCGGGAGTGACCTCTTTAGCGAAACTAGTAGATGCTACAACCCACACGGTTTGTCTTTTAATTGCTTCTAAAGTCTTTGCTTTGCATAGTGGTATTTGTGAAATATCATGCACCTCATTCGATGAGGAAAGAGCCGAAATCCCTTCACTGGGAGTGACCTCTTTAGCAAAACTAATAAAAGCCTCAAAAACACTCCTTTTAAAATCCACTCGATTATACAGCGATATTAAGTTCATTACGCAAAGGGTTTTCTTAAAAATATGTCGTAGCCCTGCGTCATTTCAGATAAGTAGTATTTAGTATTCGTGTTGCGTTTGTTGACCTTGTCAGGGCGTAGTGTGCGGTAGCTGATTAGTGCTTATCTACAAAGCATATGATGCAATTGGATTAGGGTAGTCGTGCGGCCTTGTTGACCTTGTCAAGGGTCGTGCAGGTAGGTTTAATTTAATCGGGAAATGACGGGTTGAACTTGACTTACGGTCTACGGTTTGTTGAGCTTGTTAAGGTCCTAGATCGCTTGGGGCAAAATATTATCGGGAATTTCAAGTGTTGAAATTTGCAATGAGATTGCATACTTTCTATAAGATTGTTGGATCCCAATACCCACTGCGAGTAAGAGTTACTCTTGGAAGAGTTTTACACATTGCAATTAGCCGATCAAATAGGTGTCTAGAAAAGTGTTAAGGGGGTTACACCCCTGGAAAAACGAAGTTTATTTTAATTAGGTCCGTGCGAAAGCACGAGGAACCTCCCTCAAAGTACATACAATAGCCTGGCCGAAAGATTGGCGAACTTATAGGGTGTAATTAATCCCGGCTAGTCTTACTTTTTACGGTTTGAATGTAGATTTGACTAAAACAGTGGGAGCCATCCTGATTAGATAAATTAATAACCAATCTAATCTTGTAAGAGCGCACGCAGAGTGTTTTCTTCTCTCTTTCTCTCCTGGTAGCGACCATGTCACGCCTTAATCAAGATAATAAAATGGATGCATTAACCGAACCTGCTTATTATACTGAGCTAGGGAACGTTGGTTCCGCTCTATCTTATAACTGTTATAAGTCCGAGAAGGATATAGGGGAATATCCGGATTCCCATGCCACCAAATCGAAGAAAGTACATGTTGATGCATCTTCTTCGGGTGTGTTCATTACCGAGAACTGTTTTTTTCAGTATCCTCTATGTCCTGGGCATGTGATACCGGATCAGGATCCCGCATATGTAATATGTTAAATGGGAGACATAAAGGTAGAGAACTGGGAATGGGTGATATATCTCTAAGAGTTAGAGAATGGTGCAAGTGTTGCAGCCAAGTCAGTTGGTAAATATCACCTTGTATTAATACATTGATTCGGAACGAATGTTATTACATATCGAACCTGATATAAACCATTACATCAGTTTCTTTATTAAGTTAAAGAAGGATATAATTCTGTATAGGAGGATATTGTTATGAACATTTTCCTTAATCAAGAGTTGATTGGATCAGGCACGATATATAATAGCATATATGTTCTAAATCAAACCACAGTTCAGAGAATATAGAACACACACAAGAGAAGTATTTCAGAAATGAACGAATCCTTCTTGTGGCATTGTAGACTAGGTCATATTGATGCGACACGACCAGCTAAGTTACATAAGGATGAATATGAGAATCTGTTCGAATTTTCATATTATGATACTTGCCAGTCTTGTCTCAAACGGAATATGACCATTACTCCGTTTACTAGAAACAGAAAAAGAGTTACTGAACTTTTAGGACGGATACATGATGATGTATACGGTCCTATGTCTAGAAATTCCATAGTTGGTTCTTAGTACTTCATTATATTCACTGATCTTCTCTCAGGATTCGGACATATGTTCCTGTTGAAACACAAGTCTGAAACTTTTGAGAAATTCAAGGAATATAAGCTTGATGTTGTGAACCAAACGGGTAGAAGTATTATAGTCCTACGTTGTGATCGAGGAGGCGAATAGTTGTGCATGGAGTTCCTGGATTTTCTAAATGGAGAATGTGATTCTCTCTCAGCTTACTCCTTCGTATACACCACAGCACAACGGTGTATCGGGGCGAAGATATCGCACCCTATAAGATATGGCACGCTCTATGTTGAGTACTGCTGAGTTAACTGTTTCTTTTTAGGAGTTATGCACTTGAGAAGCTGCATACCTATTGAATGGGGTTCCATCCAAATCAGGGCATACCACTACATATGAGATATGAAATGGGAAGAGACCATGTCCTAAACGAGTTAAGATATGGGGTTATCCGGTCTATGTTGAAAAGCAAAATCCGGACAAGCTCGAGGCAAGTTCAGTTATGTATAGGTTTGTTAGGATATCCCAAACATTAGTGAGGGAATATCTTCTACCACTCTAAGGAGCAAAAGGTGTTTTGTTTCTCAACATGCCACCTTTTTAGAAAAGGTATTTCTTGTGAAGAAATTAGTGGTCATGAGGTAGAAATGGAAGGAGTTCCAGCTAGACAAACTAACAGCTGATGACTTAGTGGAACCAGAGGATTCAATAATCTCCAACGAACCTTAGCCTTTCCACGAATCTGGTAGGGTTCCTCATCCACTCGAGAGATACTACGGTCTTCTCGGTGATAGAGGGATCATGGTAGATGATGACCCAACTAGGTTCAGGCAGGCCATCACGAGTGGCGACTCTGTGAAAAGGCTGGATGCTATGCGATCAAAGATGGAATCCATGTACACCAACAAAGTATGATTTTGCATGTTGCACCTAAAGGGGTAAAACCCATCGGGAGCAAATGGATCTTGAGAAGATTCTTGGTGTAAATGGAAAAGTTGAGACTTTCAAAGCTATGCTTAAGTCCATCAGGATCAATGCGCGCATCGCGGAGTTGGAACATCTGTTTTGATGTGGTAGTCAAAGAGTTTGACTTCATCAAAATGGTAGATGAACCTTGTATATAGAAGAAGGTTGTCTTCCACGTATTGTAGGTAAATAACACACTCTTGATAGGAAATAGTTTCCTATGCTACACTCGGTCAATCTCCTCTTATCACAAAGATTCTCAATAGAAGATCTGGATAGTACCTACTACATCTTATGGATTATGATCTATGGTGATAGATCTAAGTGGATGTTGGGAATGTCCCAAATCCAGGTACATTAACTGTTGGAGATAGTGCCCTCAGAGTCAATTATTGGATCACAGGCACGCGATTGCAATGATTGAGGGATGACCTATACCGGTAGGACAGTCTTACTCAAGATGATAGTATGCTATCTTGTTTATCTTTATCATCGTGTACTGCTTTAGGTGACCTTACATGTCACTATTGCACGTTGATAGAGCCCTTAGGATTCTTGCTTGACGGCCAGCAGTATGATGACGATCATATATGTGGGAGCTGGGGTCTATAAGCACATCCTTAAAGTGGTCCCTAGTCGTGGGAGTTTCGAGACTGGGCATCTATACTCCATTAGTAGACTAGTGTATACAGTCGTGACCCCGACGAGGGGCGGTGGCCGGTTTCACAAGCCACTGGTGTTAGTTGGTTCACCTAAGATGTATACCGGTGCTCATTGGGTTATGAGTACACCGGACATGACTCGCCGGGAACCTGCTAGTTGGTATTATACCTGACGTCAGGTAGCAGTTCCTTGGTGACATGTGTACAGGTTAGTTCATCGACCAGAGATCGTAATTTGTCTCGTGTGAGTTCCCACTGTGCTTTGATTACTACCCTACCACGGCTCAAAGGAGTCGTGCAAACAGGTTTTAGTTGGGTACAGTCCCGAGCCACATGGAGACAGTGAGCGGATCTGCAGGGGTTCGTCTCTCCCGGTATTGGGGGTGAGGTCGCGCTGTGTCTAGGAGAGCCATTACACAAAGTCCTCGGCCGAGGCAGGAGATTTACTGGTAGGTATTCCAGTAGTATCTCAGGGTGTTCTGGGCTACACTCCGACACGACTTGTACCGCTTTTGGGGATCTGACTTTTGCCAACCCCCTAGGCCCGCCATGCGATACTCATAAACGAACGAACCGGACTGTACGGATATTGTCACTGACAGGCTCAGTAGGGTGTCAAGATGAGGTCGCTCATCGACGTCCCTTTTGGTCAATACCTGGTAGCCCATTACGTATTGGCTAATACCTCTGACGTGCTAGTGGTTAAATCCACAACCAAAGTATTGACGTGTTTTTAGAGTCCCCCACAGACCCGTTTCTCAAGTTTCGGGCGAAACGCTGTAGAGGCCGTATGGAGATATGGCAGGGTTCGATCAGATACGTGCGGTATTGCATGGATCATGATCGGACGGAAAATACTAGCGGGCTTTGGTTTAAGCCGGATCCTAGTATTGTACATTGTAGATTTTGTCTCCTTACATTTGTATTCAGTAGGAATACAAATGCGGGCATGTATATGCAGTCACGGGGTTTTCCTGTAATTTATTACGGGATCAGTTTTCTGAAGTTGCCAGTTTGGATTCCGTTCCGGCCAGTTTTCCTTTGTTCCTACCCGGCCGGATTTTTCTGATGGAGGGGCTAATTTGCAAGTTCGCAAATTAGCAATTGTGGAGGGGTTATTTGTGATATGAGGGATTATGATGGGTAAAGCATCTTTGCTTTTCTTATGATCATTTCTTGCATTAATGAGATTAGAAAGGATTAAAAATTGATATGATATTGTTATCATCACATTTGGTTGTGGTCACCCTTTTACTTTTCCTACACTCACCTCCCTTCATGGTTTTAGTTCTTTTTCCCTCCACCATTTTTGATAAGTGGGCCGGCCACTTTGAGAGAGAGGAGAGGCTTCATTTTTGCATGAGTGAAGATCTATCATCTCATTTTGCTTGCTTGCAAAATTCCTAACACATCTCCAAAAGCTCATTGTTTCTTTCCTCCATCAAAGGCAACTTCAACCCCCTTAGAGACAATGGATTCTACACTTGCCTACAGCATTCCTTGGGCACGTCGGCTCGCCAACTTCGTGCCCGAGTTGTCTCGGTCCAGAGGTGGGAGCCCGTAAAAGAACCCGGCGATGTGGTGCCCTTTCCGACGAGGAGATGAAGATCGGAGATTCCGCGAGGATATCGGAGTCGAGGCTGAAGACCGAAGGACACAGATCGCTCGGTATAGCTTCCTACCCATTCTCATGTTAGCTAGCATTAGGTTAATGGTTACGATCCGGGGTTTTGGATGCGGTAGTGTCGGTTTTAATGTAAAGAAACATTTTCGTTTCCGCATTTGGCCTCGGATAGACGGCAGGGGCGCTACCGTAGTCCTACATGGTATCAGAGCCATGCCATTAACCTAGTCTAGCTTGCTCTAACGTGTTTACAAGTTCGATCGAACGTATTTTCGGAAAACCGCATTTTCATTGCATCGGGTTTCTGTCGAATTTTTTTTGGCTGCAAAATTTTTTTAGTACATTGCAGAAACACGTGCAGGGAATTCTAAGCATTCTGTGAAAATTTGGTTGCGTGACGTCAACATTCAACCGCGGAACCGCGGCCAAACCCTCACATTGGCTGCGGTTCCGCCGCCACTTTGACCTGTCAACGCACCAAATTTTAACAGTGGGCCTATGAGTTGAAATTGGGGTTTTTGGAATATTCTTTTTGGGCCCAGATTTTCTCTGAGTGCTACAGTTGTGCTTGGGGCCCACTTGGGTAAATTTGATCGATCGAAATGTTTAAACATGTTGGTTCACAGTATTTACATTATATCTGCGACCGTGAATGTCATTCGATCGGTAAATCCAGTCTATCTGCTATACCCCTTTTAGACGGATTTGCGAACGTGACATTCACGTTGATGTTCTGTATTGTGCTGTGATGTTGCGGATCTGTCATGGTGGATAGCCTGGATGCATTGGTAGTACAGTTTGGTTGTATACGTACATTTGATATTGCGGGGCGAGCGTCCGACATGTGGACTGCCGTTACTGCCTGTTTGTATATTATTCTTTTGGGGCACGACCAGGCTGAGGTCGATGTACCCGTTGCATGTATATTTTACTTTCTGTACTAGGATTACCTCGCGGTGGGGTGCACGGATAGCCGGGTTCTAGAGGGCAACGGGCCCGCATCTTATGGCATTGAGACGGTGGGGGGCTTCACTCTAGAATTGGCGGGCTATTCGCCGCACTCGTAGGGGGTACAGGTTGACCCAGGAGGGGTGCCCAAGTTACCGGATTCCGTGAAGTGCTGGTGGTCCATTCACGTTGCTGGAGGGGGCTGCCTCGCTTCAGGTTTTGGCGGGTAACTTGCCGCACCTGATTGAATGAGATTTCGGATTGTGTAGTATGAAATTGTAAAGAAATCACAACTAAAAATTATTTGACCTCAATCAACTACGGTGTCGGATGTAGATTGTAAGTGAGTGCGGATCGTCCACAGGGACAGTGTAATAGTTCGTCTTTTGAATTAGATGAGTCGAAACTTTAATGAAAAGAAAACAAAACAATTCATGATTTGTATTTGAAGTTCAAGAATTAGAAAATATAGATCTAATAATAAGAAAAAGATAGAATCAAGAATTGAGAGTTTGATGATTATTCCAATCAAATATCAAGAATCGAAATGAGGCTCGTAGGAATCGATCGGATCTATAGATATGATGCAATCTAAAAATGACGTATTCTCATCCTTCGATGGATTGATACTAGATCGATGATGATCGACGAGAATTAGGGATTTCTAGTGAATCTAGGGTTTCATCATTTATCCCTTGTTCATTCGTCGATATCATTCACATTCTAGCCTCTAGTAAATTCAAGAAACGGTTGTAGATCCCTAATTTCGAGCGATCACAATCAAGAAAGCATCGCAATGAAACTAGGTCATCGATTCTTGAACTTGCTAGGGTTTACAAAACCCGTAGGACATAAGAATCGTTTTAAGATTTGTTACTTCATCATTCTATTGATCGTCTCGACTCCTTAACGAGCGGAGTTTTACTCAAACATCATCACAAGAACTACAATTATAAATTGAGATCGAATCATGATGCAAGAATTTAAAGAAAACAAGATTAAAGAATTTCACCTTTTATTTAGATCAACAATTTCATTACATTTGCTCAAGAACTACAAGAGGAAAAACTCGATCGTCGATTTGGCTTCGCTCGACTCCGTGAGTCGCGGATCGGCTTGGATCACTTGCTCGATTGGAGATCGGCTCCGCTCCTAAAAGGTTGAAGGGCTTCTTGCTTGATTGGTACTCGGGATCTTGAATTTGATTGGAATTAGGGTTAGGGTTTCGCACAAGTCTTGTCACTAGACTTGTGGAAGAAGATGATGTAAGAGGGAATAGAATGATGAACTAATGAACTATTCAAGAACAACCTCAACCCTTAGATCCAGGTTCCTATTTATACCCATCAAAACCCTAGATCTAGGATTTGAATTTTAAGTTTCCCTCCAAAAGTTTGTTGAGGAAATTTGAATTTCCCTCCAAAAGTTTGTTGAGGAGAAGCTTCTAGATGTGATTATTTAGGAGGGAGCTTCTAGAACTAGTTTGTTAGGAGCTTAATCAAGATTAGCATGCTTAATGATCTTTGCTGATCTGGCAGAAGCTTCGCGAGAATTCTGGAATTTGACATATGTGAAATGACTGTTGGCCTTGAGAGAAAAGTTTTGCACCAAAAATGGGGAGCTAAGGCCTTGGAACCGCCGCGGATACGCGGCTCAAGCCGGCTCCTGCCGCGGTTCCGCGGCTCTTTTGAGGAGTTGGGGCTTGGGTTCTCTGTTACTTGTTGGATTTGATATGTGGACCTTTTTCTGATATGTTGATTTGTATTTGTCCCTTTAGATTGCTACCAGATCTCAGGTCTTTTAGTTGGCGTAATGTTTGATCAGCAAAATGACAATTTTAGCTTTTTTTCCGGATTTTCCTGCACAATTTCTCAAGAAAAGTGTTGCGCAATATTGGGATGATGCGATGCCATAAAATACAGTCAATTTCCCTAGAAATGCCGGTTTTAAGGTCTAACACATGTAATCTGATATTTTACGACTGTTTTGTTAATATGTGAAATATGAATGCCGAACACTTCTATATGAGTGCAAATGATTGGGAAATTGCCGGGTTAAAAATACATTATTTTCGACTGATCAAATTCCCCCAAACTTATTTTTGATCGTCTCGAGCGAATGATTTTATTAAAAAGAGAAGGAGAAAATAAAGAAAAAAAAACTAACTAGCACACTTTCGTAGGCAACACGATTGCACTGAGCACGTGCAACAAGCCTTTAAACCTCTAGGTGTCCCTAGTAGGAGGAGTGTTGTCTCCTGAGGGTTTTCAGCGGATTGCACCCAAAAAATCCAATAATAAAAGAAAGATCATGAATATTACATTTAAAGAAAAGAATTATAAAAGAAAAACTTTGAAAATTAGGGTTTCCAACTAAGCTAGCTTTTCGGTTGTCATGAGCCATATCTTAATGGTCATGAAAAGATGTCAGAAATCACGTCCTCCCTCATTAAATCATCGTCTTATTCTTCATTCCTATCTTTCTTCCAAACATCGATCATATCACCCTGCGTGTGTGTAAAGACATCCCTACACCCGGAGAATTCAATTCAAGCTATCATACTCTTGCCCATCAGCCTCAGTACTTTTTGATTAATGAATATTTAGAAGAGATTGCTCACACATTTTCATACGACCGTTAATACTTCTTGAGGTACTAACCGACCGATTACTCCTGTGCTTGCTTACTTGGTGTATTTTCCTCGTCTTCCACCACCTAAGGCATAGCAGTGACTCCCAGACCAGTTGGCCTTAGGGCACAAGGTGAAGAGGCACCCTCGCTATATATTTTTTTTGTTGCCCTTGGTGATAACAAAACCAGTGTTCATTTTTCTCACCACTTTATATTTTCTTCATTTTTTTATTTCCTTCATACTTTTGGCTTAAAAACAAGAGCATTTCAAGGTATCCTCTACTATCCCAGGCTTTAAGATGTGTGTAAGTGCGAATAGCAGGGTATCAACGTTCAAAATGTTTGGCTTCCAGAATAGAAACTATTTTTCAGACTTATTTTTATTCTCAGATTAGTGACGTCCTTCATCTTACTAACCCTTGGGACAACAGCTCATAACTACTTATTACTAGTTCTTATAAGAAAACTTCTAATTTTCTTGGTT
The DNA here is from genome assembly GCA_030015575.1 of Agapanthus africanus. Taxonomy (NCBI): domain Eukaryota; kingdom Viridiplantae; phylum Streptophyta; class Magnoliopsida; order Asparagales; family Amaryllidaceae; genus Agapanthus; species Agapanthus africanus. The sequence goes on from JASDDO010000014.1 coordinate 384,800,987, forward strand.
TTCTTAAATTTTTCTAATCTCATGGATGTAATTTTTCACCATCTAATCTTTTATTATCTTATTTATGTACAAAAATATTTTTTATCTTTTGAAATTTTTTAAATTTCTATAGGTTTTGAAAAAATGTTTTGTGCTTATGCAATGTATGATGCACATGATGCGAAAATAAGCACAAACCTCCCCCAAACTTGTTTTCAACAGTGTCCTCACTGTTGCCTTCTACTAAATCTCGAAAAATCTGTAAGCTTGGGAGGAATTTATTAGTGGGGGCAAAATATTTAAGTGAAGAACCTCCCCCAAACTTATTTTTGGCTCAAAATTTTGTAAAAATTTTCTTTTCAAGAGCCCGAAAAAATATACCCCCCAAACTTGAGTTATGCAATGTTAATCTTTGAAAATCACATAAGGGGGTCAAAAAATCATTGGTCGATGCCAAGCTTTGCAAAGACCAAAAGTTAACACCAACCATTCAAAAAATTTATCAATGCAGTGCTCTGGTTGGTGGAAGAAAAAGTGGGGAAAAGTTAAGTGGTGGAAGAGAGTGTGTGCGCGTCTCATTTTGGAGAGACGATGCAGTGAATGTGATGGATTGCTCGCATTCTTTTTACAGTTCAAAAGAAGAGGTGGAGGTTCAATTTCATTGATTGGGAGATGATTCATCTCAACACCCGTGTCATTCAAAAATGCGAGTTCATCAGCGAAGATCTCCTCAAAAGTTCCATCAATACCCCGATGAATAATGTCATCACAAAGTGCGGGATGATCTTCAGACTCTAAGAACGGTTCATAATCAGTGTTAGTTGTTGACCCGGACAACTCGGTGGAAGAGTCCGTATGTGTATGATACATAGTTGGGTCAAACAATAACGTATGAAAAGAGTCAAGATCAGTATAAAGAGGATCATCAAATTCGCTGCTGTCGACATCCATTAAGTCGATAGAACAGACCTGAGCAGTAGGTTCGGTGGGTACACTTCCCAACTTGTAAATGTTCAGCTCTATTGACCTATTCCCGAAAGATAGGTTCATAGAACCGTTACGACAGTTGATAATTGAATTGGAAGTGGCCAAAAAGGGGCGACCTAAAATCACCGGAATTTAATTCCGTAGGTTCGCTACAGGCTGTGTATCAAGTACAATAAAGTCCACAGGGAATATAAATTCCCCGATTTTTATTAACACATCCTCCAGTTCACCCCTAGGTTTGGTGATTGATCGGTCAGCGATCTGGAGAGTGCAATGAGTTGGCTTCAACTCTCCGATCCCTAATTGCTCATAGACTGAGTATGGAAGCAAGTTAACACTAGCGCCAAGGTCTAGTAGAGCATGGTTAATATGTTTTTCCCCAAGAGAAATGGAAATAGTAGGATATCCAGGGTCCTTACGTTTCCTCGGTAATTGCTGGGGGAAAGCCGTGTCTATTATTTTTTCCATGAAAATCTTCTTGGGCACTTGAGTCTTCCTCTTCCTAGTGCATAATTTCTTAAGAGTTTTCGCATAGGACGGAACTTGTTGGATGGCATCTAGGAGAGGGATGTTGGTGTTAACTTGCTTAAACATGTTCATAATCTTCTCCATATGTGGACTCGGTGTGTTTGCCCTTAACCAATTAGGATAAGGTGCTTTAGCAATAAGCGCTGGGTCCATCATAGGAAAAGGAAGTGTGTGTGGAATCGATCCCAGAATAGAAGTGAGGATCGTCCGTGGAGGAGTAAAAGAGGTGGGCTGAAGTGGAGTGCCTTTTGGGAAACAAAGAATAGGCTCGAAATAAGGTGGTTGGGTAGAAGAACTGGGGTTAGAATTAGAAGTGTGTGTGTGAGGAAAGGTCTCAGCCGGGGTGCTATTGATTGATTTATCAGTATCATCAAACTCTTCCCCAACATGAGTGTCAAGCACTCTTCCAGATCTCAACGTGATTGCATCCACATGATGTGAATAGCCAGAATTGGGTAAAGGTTGAGCTGGAAGTTTCCCTTTCTCTCTTGCACACATTTCGGCTTTTAGTTGTGCAATTTGTTCTTCTATTGATTTGATATTCTCATTTTGAGAGACAATGATCTTTATCACATTCTCGACGGAAGATTGCAAACTTGTCGTCCCTTGGATGGATTGTTTCATGAAAGTATCCAAGGTTTGTGCTGGTGCAGAGGTATTATCTGTACCGGTCAATTGCAAAAGACTAGACGGTGCAAAAGTGTTGGCCGGATTTCGAAAGTTTTGTGCTTGGAAGGGGTGCTGACTCAATTGAAGTGGTGGTTGCTGTTGTGGTGGAGGGACCCTTTGGAAATGATTCGTGTTTGGAACCGTGTTTTGTGATTGGGATTTGTTCCAAGCAAAGTTAGGGTGATTCCTCCAACCCTGATCATATGTGGAGGAAGATGGATCGTTTCTAGGTCTTTGAAATGCGGCATTGGTTTGCTCATGACCTTGAAACGGACATTCTTCCGTCAAGTGAGACGGATCAGAACAGCAGCCACATACAGTTTTGGAGAGTGATATTTGACTTAGGGCGGCTAAAAATTTGTTTTCCATAGTCTCAAGTTTCTTTTGCATAGCCAAAATGTCAGTTCTAACTCCTATGGAAATATCATTGCCATCCCTAAACGATTGACTCACACCCTCCAACTGTAAAGATTTTTCAGCAAAATCTTCTAGGAATTCCCAGGCTTCTCCATCATTCTTAGTCATAAAGTTGCCTTGACGCATGGATTCAAGGGTCTGTCTTGTGTAAGTAGTAATGCCCTCATAAATGATTCGACACAATTCCCATCTCGGGATGCCGTGATGTGGACATTGGACTAACAGATCCTTGAAACGTTCAAGACATTTTGAAAATGTTTCATTTGGAAGCTGGGAGAATTGATAGATTTCGCTACGGACTCGAGCTGTCTTTTGATGTGGGTAGAATTTCTTAAGGAATGCTTTGAAGAATTCGTCCCAGTTTGAAATGGAATGTGCGGTAGTGTTATATAGCCACTTCTCGGCTAAATCGCACAAGGTAAATGGGAGAAGACGAAGACGCAAAGCATCCACAGACAACTGTGAAGTACCCATCATTGCGCATACATTTTCAAATTTGGTGATAAATGCATATGCGTCTTCAGACTCGAGACCGTGAAATTTTGGTAGAAGTTTGATGTATTGGGGTTTTATTTGAAAATTTTCCCCGTTGGCTGGTGGAATGGAAAGACAAGTGGAAAGTAGACCTCGTGTAGGATAGCACCTCTCTCAGAGAGAGATGCGAGGTGGATTCTGCGCACCAACGGACGGCGGCAGGGTAGTGGTAAAGAAATTTGATGGAGTAGGATCCATCAGTGTGGGTGTGGTGGTGGGTAAAAGAAAGGTAAATGGAGAAATACCGACTTTAGAGTCGATAAAGGGTACGCGGACTAAACGGGCACTAGAATCCCGTGTCCAGCCTATTTTGCACTAAAAGGGGTTAGTACAAGTGGCAGCGTGATTAATAATTATGGGAAATTAAGTGTTGGTGTTTGTTTTGAAAAATGATACGGATTTTTTGAAAAAATGATGCAAGCACAACAAATGCAACAAGCACTACCCTAATTCTATGGTCACCTAGGTCAGGCTCTAGACCGCTCCTAACTGCCAAAAGACAAGTCGCAGGATAAATCCTCCACTGCCTCTTTGTCCCCCTGTGGCCAGGTAAGTGCCAGGTAAGTGGGAAGGTACTCCACTACGTAAGTAGTGGGCCTAATTAATAACCACTAGCCTTCGACACACTTGCCTTAGACACCACAAGAAAACGCGGATAAGCAATGAATTACCCATGGCATTCTCTTGTCCTAAGTGAGCGCGACGGTCCTTAGAGTCATCTCTAGATATTTTTTTAGTTAATTAGGTTAAACGCGGATGCAATTTTTTGCGATTTTCGGGGCTTAGGAAAAGTCATGAACTCCCCACCTAATCTTGATTTGGTCGTGCCCCTTAATATCCGTATTAATATGCAAACAACCAAAAAAATCAAAACACGCACAAATTTTTATTTTGCTTTTGCGCGGCGCTGCGATTTATTTGCAAAGAAACCTGCACAAAATGTTAATTGGAGCAGAATTTAGAAAGGAGATAAGAAAGATTGAGATTACCTGAGAATTTGGTGCAGTGACTCAGCAAGGGGGCCGCGGAACCGCCGCAGTTGGTAGGTGTTTGCCTCGGAATCGCCGTACTGTAGCAAGATCACTGCACACAATTTTTACATAGAGCCTCTTGTGACTTTCTTAGCTCTCTGGAATGCTCAGAAAAAATTTTCTCCAGCTCCAATGGTTCCAGATTCTCTCACAATCAAATCACAACACACGTATTAGGGTTTGTGCGAGTTTAGATCTAAAAATTATAATGGAATAAATTTTTCAACTCAAATTTCAAAATAGGAACAATTAGCGCACTATCCCCGGCAACGGCGCCATTTGATTGAATGAGATTTCGGATTGTGTAGTTTGAAATTGTAAAGAAATCACAACCAAAAATTATTTGACCGCAATCAACTACGGTGTCGGATGTAGATTGTAAGTGAGTGCGGATCGTCCACATGGACAGTGTAATAGTTCGTCTTTTGAATTAGATGAGTCGAAACTTTAAAGAAAAGAAAACAAAACAATTCATGATTTGTATTTGAAGTTCAAGAATTAGAAAATATAGCTCTAATAACAAAAAAAGGATAGAATCAAGAATTGAGAGTTTGATGATTGTTCCAACCAAATATCAAGAATCGAAATGAGGCTCGTAGGAATCGATCGGATCTATAGATGTGATGCAATCTAAAAATGACGTATTCTCATCCTTCGATGGATTGATACTAGATCGATGATGATCGACGAGAATTAGGGATTTCTAGTGAAACTAGGGTTTCATCATTTATCCCTTGTTCATTCGTCGATATCATTCACATTCTAGCCTCTAGTAAATTCAAGAAACGATCGTAGATCCCTAATTTCGAGCGATCACAATCAAGAAAGCATCGCAACGAAACTAGGTCATCGATTCTTGAACTTGCTAGGGTTTACAAAACCCGTAGGACTTAAGAATCGTTTTAAGATTTGTTACATCGTCATTATATTGATCGTCTCGACTCCTTAACGAGCGGAGTTTTACTCAAACATCATCACAAGAACTACAATTACAAATTGAGATCAAATCATGATGCAAGAATTTAAAGAAAACAAGATTAAAGAATTTCACCTTTTATTTAGATCAACAATTTCATTACATTCGCTTAAGAACTACAAGAGGAAAAACTCGATCGTTGATTTGGCTTCGTTCGGCACCGTGAGTCGCGGATCGGTTTGGATCACTTGCTCGATTGGAGATCGGCTCCGCTCCTAAAAGGTTGAAGGGCTTCTTGCTTCATTGGTACTCGGGATCTTGAATTTGATTCGAATTAGAGTTAGGGTTTCGTACAAGTCTTGTCACTAGACTTGTGGAAGAAGATGGTGTAAGAGGGAATAGAATGAGGAACTAATGAACTATTCAAGAACAACCTCAACCCTTAGATCTAGGTTCCTATTTATAGCCATCAAAACCCTAGATCTAGGATTTGAATTTTTGGTTTCCCTCCAAAAGTTTGTTGAAGAAATTTGAATTTCCCTCCAAAAGTTTGTTGAGGAGAAGCTTCTAGATGTGATTAGTTAGGAGGAAGCTTCTAGAACTAGTTTGTTAGGAGCTTAATCAAGATTAGCATGCTTAATGATCTTTGCTGATATGGCAGAAGCTTCGCGAGAATTCTGGAATTTGACATATGTGAAATGACTGTGGGCCTGGAGAGAAAAGTTTTGCTCCAAAAATGGGGAGCTAAGGCCTTGGAACCGCCGCGGCTCAAGCCGGCTCCCGCCGCTGTTCCGCGGCTCTTTTGAGGAGTTGGGGCTTGGGATCTCTGTTACTTGTTGGATTTGATATGTGGGCCTTTTTCTGATATGTTGATTTGTATTTGTCCCTTTGGATTGCTACCAGATCTCAGGTCTTTGAGTTGGCGTAATGTTTGATCAGCAAAATAAAAATTTAAGCTTTTCTTCCGGATTTTCCTGCACAATTTCTCAAGACAAGTGTTGCGCAATATTGGGATGATGCGATGCCATAAAATACAGTCAATTTCCCTAGAAATGCCGGTTTTAAGGTCTAACACATGTAATCTGATATTTTACAACTGTTTTGTTAATATGTGAAATATGAATGCCGAACACTTCTATATGAGTGCAAATGATAGGGAAATTGTCGTGTTAAAAATACATTATTTTCGACTGATCAGCACCCGTAGGGGTCTAGGATTTCATTGCACAGGTTATCCACACGACCAGGGGAACGTCGGGTATCAGTAGCGGCTCTATGAAACCCGGGGATCCCAGATAACTGTATTATTCTATGATGCTTATTACATTTCTGTGATGTTGCATTTTATCACGCCTTGAGAGAATATTATATATTGATATATATACTAGTAGATGTTGTATATGTTTTGCATCCGCGCTAGTCCAGTCCCCGCTCTGTCGTTAGTTAAGTAACCTAACGGGTGATGACGGGACCCAGTGGTGAATGCGGATGACATATACGTACATTATTATTTTCGTTCTTTATTGGTGTGATCAATTGATGGGACGGCATTGATTCGGATCAATGCAAGCTAAACAAACCTATTCTGATGTTATTGGAACATTTTTCAAAAAAAGCTGTTATTGCAAGAACGTTCTCTTTTGTTTGGCACAGTGGTATTCGGTTATAAATATCCAGCACTTCAGTCGACGAGGCAAGGGCCGAGATCCCTTCACCGGGAGTGACCCCTTGGACAGAAGTTTGCGTCAGGGTACTAACATCACTATAGCCGATTAGTTTTTGCTTTGCATCGTGGTATTCAGTTGGAATATCCTGCACCTCATTCTACGGGGAAAGAGCCGAGATCCCTTCACCGGGAGTGACCTCTTTAGCAAAGGTTTTCGCTACTATATTTTTTATAAAAGGCTATGCAGTTCCTTCAACGATATCAAGTTCATTACGTTAAAAGTTTTTCGCCAAAAACTAGACGTAGCCCTCCGTCATTTCTTACAAGCATTTCTTAGTATTCGTGCTGCGTTTGTTGACTGTGTCAAGGCGTAGTGTACGGTAGCTAAGTAGTGTTCGTTTGTGGCATATTAATTGGATTGGTTAGGACAGTCGTGCGGCCTTATTGACTGTGTCAAGGGCTTGTACTGGTGGGTTTAATGCAATCCAGGATAATGACGGGTTGAACTTAACTAGGACTCTTTGATTTGTTGACTGTGTCAAAGTCACTTGGGTCATAGGGGTAAAAATCACATCGGGAGTTTCTAAAGAAACTGAAACTTGCCAGGTATGCGCATACTTTCTGGAGTATGATAACGTGAGTGGATTCTGTCATGTTATAATGTGATGACAGTTGGATCCCGATTCCCACTAATGAGTTGGTTTACTCCTCGGGTGATCCCGACTAATTCTTCTTTCAGGTTTGGAGGAGAATTTGTCGTTACAGCGGGAGGTTTCCTGATTAGATAAAGTGATAACCATTCTGATCTAGGTTACAGTGCACGCTGAGTGTTTCTTTTATCTCTCTCTTTGGCAGCGACCATGACCCGACCCTTGACTATGACTCCGTGACCAAGTTGACCGAACCTTCTTAAACACTGGCTTTTGGATTGTCAGAGTTGCATACCTCATTGCCACTCCTACTTTTACCCTTTTCTCCAGGACACGCCGTATTACTACGAACGTCCACTTCCATTGGACAAAACCATCGTATGGTTATATACGAACTCGAAGGAATTTATTCGAGGATGGTTTCCGGTTCTGGGGAAAACGAATAGGACTATTCAGTTGTCTTTTCCTTTTACCTTCTCTCATGTTGCGAGTACTCCTTGGGTTAGTAGATAGTACACCTATTACGCAAATTGGATAGTCTTCTTCCAAACCTTAGGCTGGTGCCGAACGGTGGGGAATGAAGAAAACCAATTAGCATAACGATGGTGTACGGAAGGTATTAAGTAAAGACATATCAAGGGATTAGTAAGAGGGCAAAGTAAACTGCGACTGCTATTCATGACCAAACTAAGTATTTCATTACCACTGCCACTTCACCTTTGTATTTCTTCAGGACACTCCGTATCACTATGAAGATCAACAGTTTATTGGATACTCCATCGTATGGTTATATACGAACTCGAAAGGAACTTGTTCCAGTTCGGGGATGGATTCTGGTTCAGGAGAAATAGGAACAAGGTTTATTCGGTTGTCTTTTATCTTCACCTTCTCTCGCATTGCGAGTGCTCCCAGGATTAGAACAGTACACCCATTATGCTTATTGGATAGTCTTCTTCCAAACTATTGGCTGGTGCCGAACGGTAGGGAAGGAAGAAAACCATTTAGCCTAAGAGGGTGTACAGAAGGTAATGACTAAAGACATATAAAGGGATTTAGAGAGATGACAAAGAATTATACGGTTACAGTTGTGAATCTGGATAATGGAAGAGGCATTACTAGGAATACTGGGATACCCTATCGAAACATTTCAATGTTTCAGTTTCACTGTGTACTGTTAAATGAAAACTGATTTCGCAATTAGAAACTTGCTCCAGGGTATGTATTTACCAGGTTTGATTCTCATATCTGTATGGTTTTACAAATGATGAGTAGGAGTAAGTAATTGGGAATTAGGTGATCATCCTCATTATATCGGAATTCGTTGTAATTGGTGATATTTGAGAAAGTCACCTGGGTTGTTTGCCGGACGGCAAATATTCGGTTTTGAATATCCGTTGTTATGCACCAATTTCAAATTGATATATCTGTACGTCTATTTTTATAGAGTTAGATATACCTTTTTGAAATTATGTCTATGACATTTACCTATATCAGTTGATGGTTAGGTAAGGAGCATTGAACAGCGATGTGATTCTTCTTAACAATAAGTACAGTTTTCAACCTACGACACACAGTGAATGAGTCACTAAACTCAGGGGACTTATACATAGTATTGTATGTTGTCCAGTGTCCATTAGGACAGACGGGTTGGTCCTCGTACTATATTTGGTTTACTTATGACTTCTCTAGTTTTTAGACAAGTGTTTCGTAGAAACACAGGGTCCAAGTTTTGAGAAGTTATAGGTAAAGAGTAAAGTAGAGAACCAGGTATTGCAAGTATCGGGATTCTTCAAGGTGATCGAAGATGTAGATACTTGTGTATGGTATTCAGTTGATAGTAATGATTAAGAGAACTTGCTTCTCTTTCAGGTTACTCATAATTGGAAGTATTCCTAGGTTGAGTAACGCTGATAGGCCTCCTTCCATTTAGTTGACATGCACTGGAGACAGCTGCATGATTTAAATCTGGTTCAATTAAATTAGTGCCTCTATTTCTGTATTGGATATAGAACAGTTTATATCTCAACGATGTTAAGGTACGGGAAGTTGTCCGGCTTATGCTTAAAACCAGACTCTGGATAACTAAAGGCACGTTTATGTAATGGCTGATTGTGGGTTGACCCAGGCTATGACGAGGGTTGACTTTCTACCATCTGGAAGATCAATAGTGATATTGTTCTAGACTCGCCACAGTTTTAATAAAAATGGATTTTTTCAGAAAACGGTAGTGAGAGTATGGTAGAACTGGAAGTGATTCCAGAACTACAAACGATTACGGAAAATTTGATGAGAACCTAAAGATTCAATCTGATTTGACATTCCATTGGCCACTCCGCAGATATGGTGGGTAACCTCAGGCACTCGAGAGGTACTTCGGTATGCTCAAAGACGGTGAAAGTGAGGTTCTTGTTTACCCAGACTTGCCATTGCTGTTGTTCCAGACTGTGAGACCCGGCAGGAGGATGAATATAGTGTTGTTCTAAACTAGCTTTGGAAGTGCACGTCTATATGACTCTACCAGAGGGTTGTCGTAGTCAGTGGGAGCAGCGGAAGCATTAGTGGACAAGTGGCTTATGTTTATTTATAGACTAAAGCAGTTATAGCGGAGATAGATCGTCTATTTCTGATGTGAAAGTCATAGGTTTGACTTCATCAGAATAGGGGATGGATCTGTTAAGAAGGTAGTAAAGTATGATGTCCTGGTATTTGGATGACATACACAGAGTAGAAAGTGATGTTCCTATACTACAATCAGTTATACTTTGGTTGTCACACAGTGGTTTCTCCACATAGGACTTGGATATTGTATCAAACATTCTGGTTACTGGATCTATGGTTTTAGATCTAGATTTGGGTAGTTTCCCAATCTGGGTACTTAGACAGCATTCTAAAGGTGTTTTAGAATGGACGACTCCTGGCACGGTAGTATACCTGCATGTGATGAAGTCACCCTCTCTAAAGGTGTCTTACAGACTAAAGTGGAGAGGGATGTCCATGATTGGCAGATCACTTGCTTAGGCAATTGAGTCAATCATGAGATGTCAAGTACCACACCAGACGTTGTTTTTGCAAGAGATGCAGTAAGTTGATATTAATCCAATCCTGGAGAAACGATCGGAAGAAGTTTTAGAACATCAGTTGATGTTCTAGGGATTTGATAACGGCATCCTCCTTCGGGAGACAGTTATCACTCCAGGCTTCCAAGGTGACCTGGATGACAGAGTGTCTGTTAGAGTTATAGTTTTCCCTCTGACGAGGGGCGGTATTTTGGACAGGTGGTCCAAGCGGATACTGAGGGAGGCATGGCGCAGGATACTGATTAGGTTCAGTTGACGATACAGTCTAAGAACTTTTGGATTTGGAGTTCATTTATGAACTTGGTCCCATCAGATATCCAGACACATTCTAAGACAGGTATTGCTCATTTTGGGAGATGGCTTTCTCCGCGAACTTGAGATAAAGAGAGAAATAGAAAGAAACATTAGAGCGGATCCACTCACTGAGGCTATTCCTCGAACGCAATAGTTTCGCAAACGAGCTTTGTGAGACTGACTAGTAGAGGAGTTGGGTGTTCGGTATCACACGGGCTATGAGTATGCGACATTGCAATAATTAGCCTTGAGTGCAAGTAGGAGATTGTTGGAGATAGTGCCCTCAGAGTCAATTATTGGATCATAGGCACGTGATTGCAATGATTGAGGGAGGACCTATACCGGTAGGACAGTCTTACTCAAGATGATAGTCTGCTATCTGGTTTATCTTTATCATCGTGTACTGCTTTAGGTGACCTTACTGGTCACTATTGCACGTTGATAGAGCCCTTAGGTTTCTTGCTTGACGGCCAGCAGTATGATGGCGGTCATATATGTGGGAGCTGGGGTCTATAAGCACATCCTTAAAGTGGTCCCTAGTCGTGGGAGTTTCGAGACTGGGCATCGATACTCTATTAGTAGACTGGTGTATACAGTCGAGACCCCGACGAGGGGCGGTGGCCGGTCTCACAAGACACTGGTGTCAGTTGGTTCACCTAAGATGTATACAGGTGCTCATTGGGTTATGAGTACACCAGACAGGACTCGTCGGGAACCTGCTAGTTGGTATTATACCTGACGTCAGATAGCAGTTCCCTGGTGACATGTGTACAGGTTAGTTCATCGACCTGAGATCGTCATTTATCTCGTGTGAGTTCCCACTATGCTTTGATTACTACCCTACCACGGCTCAAAGGAGTCGGGCAAACAGGTTTTAGTTGGGTACAGTCCCGAGCCACATGGAGGCAGTGAGCGGATCTGCAGGGGTTCGTCTCTCCCGGTATTGGGGGTGAGGTCGCGCTGTGTCTAGGAGAGCCATTACACAAAGCCCTCGGCCGAGGCAGAAGATTTACTGGTAGGTATTCCAGTAGTATCTCAGGGTATTCCGACATGACTTGTCCCGCTTTTGGGGGTCTGACTTTTGCCAACCCCCTAGGCCCGCCATGCGATACTCATAGACGAACGGACCGGACTGTACGGGTATTGTCACTGACAGGCTCAGTAGGGTGTGAGGATGAGATCGCTCATCGACGTCCCTTTTGGTGAATACCTGGTAGCCCGTTACGTATTGGCTAATACCTCTGACGTGCTCGTGGTTAAATCCACAACCAAAGTATTGACGAGTCTTTAGAGTCCCCCACAGACCTGTTTCTCAAGTTTCGGGCGAAACGCTGTAGAGGCCGTATGGAGATATGGCAGGGTTCGATCAGATACGTGCGGTATTGCATGGATCATGATCGGACGGAAAATACTAGCGGGCTTCGGTTTAAGCCGGATCCTAGTATTGTACAGTGTAGATTTTGTCTCTTTGCATTTGTATTTAGTGGGAATACAAATGCGGGCATTTATATGCAGTCACGGGGTTTTCCTGTAATTTATTGCGGGATCAGTTTTCTGAAGTTGCCAGTTTGCATTCCGTTCCGGCCAGTTTTTCTTTGTTCCTACCCGGCCGGATTTTTTTGATGGAGGGGCTAATTTGCAAGTTCGCAAGTTAGCAATTGTGGAGGGGTTATTTTTGATATGAGGGATTATGATGGGTAAAGCATCTTTGCTTTTCTTATGATCATTTCTTGCATTAATGAGATTAGAAAGGATTAGAAATTGATATGATATTGTTATCATCACATTTGGTTGTGGTCACCCTTTTACTTTTCCTACACTCACCTCCCTTCATGGTTTTAGTTCTTTTTCCCTCCACCATTTTTGATAAGGGGGCCGGCCACTTTGAGAGAGAGGAGAGGCTTCATTTTTGCATGAGTGAAAATCTATCATCTCATTTTGCTTGCTTGCAAAATTCCTAACACATCTCCAAAAGCTCATTGTTTCATTCCTCCATCAAAGGAAACTTCAACCCCCTAGAGACAATGGATTCTACACTTGCCTACAGCATTCCTTAGTCACGTCGGCACGCCAACTTCGTGCCCGAGTTGCCTCGGTCCAGAGGTGGGAGCCCGTAAAAGAACCCGGCGATGTGGTGCCCTTTCCGACGAGGAGATGAAGACCGGAGATTCCGCGAGGAGATCGGAGTGGAGGCCGAAGACCGAAGGACACGGATCGCTCGGTATAGCTTCCAACCCATTCTCATGTTAGCTAGCATTAGGTTAATGGTTACGATCCGGGGTTTTAGGATGCGGTAATACCGGTTTTAAAGTAAAGAAAAATTTTCGTTTCCGCATTTGGCCTCGGATAGACGGCCGGGGAACTATCGTAGTCCTACATTAACACCGTACTATAGCGGTTTAGTATGGAAGATTCTAAGCATGGTGGTTTGCCCACTTACTCATGGATCACTCTCTCCAAAGACTGATTTGGAGAGAGCTCGCGTGCAAGGGATACCTTATGTTTCGGCAGTATGCTCTATATGTATGTGATGTTATGTACCAGACCAGATGTAGCTGACTCAATAGGTGTAGTGATCAGGAATCAATCAGATCTTGGGAGAATCACTGGAAGCTGTGGAGGACATTCTTAAAGTACTTGAGAAGCACTAAAAGAAAGTTCTTGGTTCCATCTTCCAGAGTGATAAGTTCGACTGAGAGTCAGTCACAGGCATTGACTTTACCCTCGGTGCAGGGACGGTATGTTGGAAGAGTTCCAAGCTAGATACCGTGGCATATTAGACGATAAAGGCGGAATACATTGCTACCAATGATGTTGCCAAAGTGGCTGTCTGGGCATTTCTTGTTCATGAGATGAACAAGGTTCCTGCCATTGAGCGTCCAAAAACTGTTATTGTGACAACAATGGAGTTGTGGCTTTGCCCTAGGAACACCGGTCCTATCAGCGTTCCAGACATATTTCGAGGCAAGTATCACCTGATCAGGAAGATGGTTGATCTCCAAGGGATCGAGGTAAGGAGAGTAGACACGAAGGATAACACAGCGGATCCACTGACAAAGGCCTTACCCCTACAGAGACTTCTATGGTATGGTTGAGTATGGGATACTACAACCACTTCTATATTGTTGGGTATTGGATACTACAACAGATAGACTTAGTGCAAGTGGGAGATTGCCAGTTATATATATGCCCTAGAGGCCATTATTGTACATGCGATGTATATTGTAGTGGATGCTTGGACATATATAGGGAGGACTTTCTTGCACGATATGATAGTATGCTATCTTGTTGCACTTTATCCTAACATGTACACTTATTTTCTCTCTATTACATGTTGATAAAACCCTTAGGATGGGTACTTGACTACCAGGATTATGATGCAGATCATACTAGTGGGGACAGGGTACTCGCCAAGTACATCCTTCAAATGTTCCTAGTCGTGGGAGTATCGAGACAGGGCATCGATACTCCAGAGTAGACAAGCGTATACGCTTCTCGACCCATGTGATGGGCGATGGATGATCCCACATCCATTGGTGTTTGACATCAGAGAAGGTATACGGGTGCTCAGTGGAGACTGGGTACACTGGACGGACTCACCGAGAACTCCTAGATGATATTACACCTATTGTCGGATAGCAGTTCTTTGGTGACACTGGTACAGGTTAGTCTGTAAACCCGAGATCGTCATAGAGTGTTGTATGATTCCCACTGTGCTTGGATTTTCACCATACCACGGTCAAGAGATCGTGCAAAAGGGTGGTTTTTGTGTATAGTCCCGAGTCACATGGAGGCAATGAGTGATAGGAGGGGTTTCGTCTCTCCCGGTATTGGGAGTCGATGTTGCGCTATGCTCGATTGGCCATAATAGGATATCCCTGACCAGGGTTGCTGAGATTTACTGGTAAGTGTTACCAGTAATTTCTCGAACCGTTATGGACCTTGCATCGGCATGACTTATCAGGATATTGTGGTTTGACGTTATACCACCCCCTGGCTGTGATATGCGACATATCAGACGAAGAGACAGGACTTTACTGTAGTGTTACTGAGTGGATTCGCAGGATTACGAGCAGGCTTCCTTATTGATCTTCTGATCGTTCAATACCCGGGTGGCTGTTACTTTAGGCAGACCACTTGCGGCTTGTGAGTGTTTGATATGATCATCACCTACTGCCGGCGTATTAATGAGTCTTTAGAATCCTACACAGAAGTTTCCTGGCTCAAGCGAAACGGAGTAGGAGCACATATATGATATGTGCGGGACCGAGATTAATGCATGTATATGATACCGCATTCTATTCTCGCGATGTGTGATATGATTGGTTATATGTGATATTGCCGGGTTATCGGATCAAGTGTTTATTCGATAAGATGTTACATTTAATATTAGTCGGTTATATGTGATATAGCTGGATTATTAAATCAAGTGTTGATTTGATAATTTAATATATAATTATATATTTGATATATTATATTACATTAACTTGTATTAGCTCACTTAAGATTTCTTTTCACACATTTGAACACTTTACATATATATCATATAAGTATTGTTTTCTATTTGTGCACAAAATATATATGTGATATATATTGTTGTGACATGCTAGGTTACACTTGCAACAAGAATGTATGAGACTTATAACATGCTAGGGTTAAAGCCAGGGTTTGATATTTATCACTTAAGTTATCACAAAATAGTGAAGACTTGGTCAATGTTTCAAGCTTGGATGAAGCTTGTAGAACATTGACCAACTCCACTCTTTTGTCGTTTCTTAAGATATTTGTTAACCCAACCTTAACCCTTGACCATGGTTTATTCTCTACATGAGTTAGGCATGATACTTACTCACCCATGGTTGCAATTCTAACCTCACTCTCTCATGAGTTTCATTTCTTCTTCTTCTTCAACAAAAGAAAAAGCTCACTAGTTTTTTCTAAGTGAAGAATTTGTGTGAGCAAAATAAAACTAAAGTGAGCACACTCCCTACTTCAACATCCTCTACTATTAGCCATTTAGTTTAGGGTGTTTGCTTCACTAATCTCACCATTAGTGAAGAGATAGCTTGGGTTAGTGTCTCCTCGACGTAGATCATCATCGGCCTCGAAGAAATCGATGCAAGCTTGTTCATTTCTTCATAGGAGCCTCTCTAGAGTCCGGGAGCTCATGATCGCAGCGAAGGGGCTACTACACGGAGTTGTTGAAGTGAAGGATCGGTCTATAAAGGTTGTATTCCTTATTCACTTTAGTTGCAAAGTTGTTTGCATTTGTTTCGTCGGGTTTTCTAGTATCTATTCTAGGGTTAGGGTTAGCTAGAACGGCAAAAAATTTAAATATGGCATGGACGATGCCTCCCGAAAACTTGCTGCCGCGCTAGACAACCCAACAGTGATGTGACATAGGTGAACATCACAAGTAAATAATGCAAGGAATCATATCATGATGCAACAATTCTATCGTGTAGTGACATAGCAATTAAATCATGCAAGGAGACATATCATGATGCAACAATTCTACTGTGTAGTGACATAACAATTATCGATGATGAAGTGTGTGAGCCGGCCGATCTGTGTAAGTGTAACATATGAATCATCGATAATGGTGTAGGTGTACTAACATAGGTATATATAATGCAATGGGAATGACATAAACGTAGCATAAAGTACATCGTCAGCTAAAAGCTATAAGGTATACGTATCTAACATGACCGAGTCGGTGAACCTATCAATCGGTATCCAGCCTCACAACATCACGTACGGTATAATCCATCGTACGACATCCTCTAGTCAAGTGTATGGATCAATCATCATGTACGTAAATCATCGTACGACGGCATTAAACAATTTGGGATCCTAACAACCTATATGACAATGAGGGTACGGACCAACGTCTTGTACGACATAACACTCATGATTCACAACATTATATAAATCTATATACCTATATCCCAGGTCGCATCCATAACAATCTGATATCAGGGGACCGGCAAAAGTATCAATCATCTCTTATCGACTCGCATCCGTATACCGACATATCAATCAAGTCATCATATCACATCGTATATTCCTTTCATCACATTAAGTCATCTTACATCAAGTTAATTTTATATATTCATTCTACCTTATTAATCTAGTTTCATGCTACTCTAAAACTCATACATATTTTAGTGCAACTACATATCTATAAGTCGTGATTCACATTCAATTTTCATATCCCTAAGCTTTCATCTCATATCTCGACATATATATATATAATTCGTCATATCATCTCTAACTATCTATTTTTAACCATATCCCTAGTTTTCTAATA
The DNA here is from genome assembly GCA_030015575.1 of Agapanthus africanus. Lineage (NCBI taxonomy): Eukaryota > Viridiplantae > Streptophyta > Magnoliopsida > Asparagales > Amaryllidaceae > Agapanthus > Agapanthus africanus. The sequence continues at coordinate 384,818,045 of JASDDO010000014.1, forward strand.
TAGGTTTCCTTAACCATATTCTATATATCGGTTTCCATCAAAGTTTGCGGTGGTGCTATACGCCATCCACCGGATTTCCCCATAGATATAGATCTACTCACCATGATCCTTACTTGTCAAAGTCGATGACGCCATGCCCCGTCGTCTTGGAATCCACGCGAAGGTACCCACAATAAATACATAGTCGCAATGTTATTAAAATCGAGTTCGGAAAACCAATACGGCACACGGTGCGCTCATAGGTTAGAACCTATAGCCTACGCATGCAAAACAATCAAAAACCCTTATTGTTGACGTACAAACGCCAAACAACCAAATACAAATCCAAACATCAAAACCAAACATTCTAAAATACGGAAACCATAACCTAAACCACTCACAACAGCTCCCAGAATTCATCCTAGGCCAAACTAGGGAATTTTGCATATTGGGTTGCTCTAGATATCAGATAAGGAAGCTATAGTCCAAAAATTATACGAAACTACCACGACTTGGCCGCAATTTTCGGCCAAATCCCTTAAATCTGCGGCCAGAATTGCTCATTAGGGGCTCAGGTTTCTAGGGTTGCTTCTATGTGGCCTGCACATCTTACTGTGAAGGGAACTTACTTAGTGGTGCTCTTGGGTCATAGCAGATATCATATAAACCTCGCAAACTGTCAAAACCCGATATCGGAAAACTTCTAAGTTCAAGTGTTGGGTTTCAAGTCTCTAGTTTAACCGGAATATTATCACTAAGATCTTGCAAACAGTCACTACACATCACAAATCCACACAATCACCTAAACCCTATCTTGGAATTTCTAAACATCACAAATCTAAACAAGTTTAACTCTAAACTAACTAGGATGCTAGGAAACTTAAACTAAACTAAATGAAAGAAAATATATCTCATTTGGGCAACTCAAGAAAAACCCTAGATGCCCAAGGTCTTCAAAACCCAACATTGATTGGTCCAATGTGTTGAGGATGATGTGGGGATTAACATTTGTGAAGGGAGTATAGGGTTTTGGTGAAGGAATTGAGATGGGTCATGAGGGTAGAGGAGGTGGAGGAGGAGAAGAAGAAGAAGAAAACAAAGGGGAAGAGAAATGAGGCAGCCCCCCTCACTCTCTCTCAATTATTCATGTCTCAAGTCATGATGTGGTCTCCTCTCTCTCTCTCTTCACTTTTCTTTTTCTTTTAAAACCAAATAACATAATACCCCAAAAACAACACAAGGAAATAACATGTAACCAAAACGCAACATGACATGGTGCACTAGCCATTGAAATCTGTAGAAACACGGATTTGGCTTAATCGCGATTAGTGGTGCACTAATCGGGTTTAATTTTAAACTGCATATAATTAATTATAAAAATGCCAAATCCGATAAATATATTTTTAAATGAATAAATCATTTTAATCTCTAATTATTTCACAATTATTGGTATATATTTATACCATTTTACGAAAACCCCAATTTCGCAAATCGGGTAGTTTTCGCGAAATATATTATTTTAATATTAAATTCCAGAAATAATATTTTATATTTTCTCAAATGTTATACGGGATCCAACTATCTCATAGAAGGTATGCAATCTCATTGCAAATTTCAACACTTGAAATTCCCGATAATATTTTGCCCCTAGCAACTTATGACCTTAACATAGTCAACAAATCATAAGCGCTAGCTAAGTTCAACCTGTCATTTCCTGAATGAATTAAACCCATCCGCACGACCCTTAACATAGTCAACAAAGTCGTACGACTACCCTAATCCAATCGCATCTCAAGCTTTAGCAGATAAGCACTAATTAGCTACCGCACACTACGCCATAACATAGTCAACAAACGTAGCACGAATACTAAGTAGTATTTATCTGAAATGACGGAGGGCTACGTTAGGTTTTTAAGATAACCTTTTTCTTAATGAACTTAATATCGTTGTAGAAACAAGTGATTTTTTAAAAGGAATATTTTTGAGGCTTTTTACTAGTTTTGCTAAAGTGGTCACTCCCGGTGAAGGGATCTCGGCTCTTTCCTTATCAAATAAGGTGTAGGATATTTCACAAATAACGCTATGGAAAGCAAGAACTAAAAGAAGCAATCAAAAGACAAAACCGAGTGGGTTGTAGCATCTGCTAGTTTCGCTAAAGAGGTCACTCCCGGTGAAGGGGTCTCGGCTCTTTCCTCATCGAATGAGGTGATGGATATTCTACAAGGAATACCACTATGCAAAGCAAAAACTAGAGCTACCCTTTTTGAAAATTTGATTCTATAACATCTTTTAGGTTTCTTTTTCTTTCATTAATCTCATTAATGAAGTCCTATCATTTATGCTTCCTAAGCATCATAGAAGAAACGAAAATAAAACGTACGTTTATGCCATCTACATTCGTCATAGTGTCCCGTTATGCACCGTTAGGTTACTTAACTAACGGCATAGAGGGGAGGGACTAGCGCGGGTGCAAAACATAAGCAACGTTTATTATATATCATATATACAATAACAAAGCATTCGTCTCACGCATATAAAGTGATCACATCAGCAGAAGATAACATATGAAATATTGGATATACTAGGAATTCCGTGTTTTAAATTAAGTAAGTATAAAACAGGGATTCCACGGTCGCGATGAATAGCCAAACCTACATCCCTCGACCATTACGAGAGCGGCAAGCAACCCTACCAATTCTAGAGTTATGAGACCCGGATTCGACTCCTCCAGATGGTCTCCCACTGGAATCTAGAACCCGGTTACTTGTGCTCCCCACCTTGGGTCTATCGTAATGCGGAAAAGTAAATAATATACAACAATGGTGACATCATCTGTTAGTGTATATGCCCTAGAGGCCATTACTGTATCATACTAGTTTGTATATTACTTAATGGAAGCTTGGGATATTCACCTTGTATAGACAATCTTGATCAAAATAGTAGTATGCTACTTGGTTTGTTTCTACTTTAATGTGTACATGTGTTTATTTTAGTATATCACCTATACACATTAGTGGAGCCCTTAGGATCTTTGCTTGATTACCAGTGTTGTGATAGCAGTCACACCTATGGGGGCTGGGTAATCCACAAGCACATCCTTATGCAGGTCCCTAGTCATAGGACTATCGAGACAAGGCATCAATACTCTGGAGTAGACTAGCGTATGCGCTTCTCATCCTAGTGTGGGAGACGGTCTGTCCCACAGCCGTCAGTACGTCGTGCTTGAGATAGTATGCGGGTGCTCGTTAGGTTACGAGTATACTGGACAGGACTTGTCGGGAACTGTTGGTTGGTACTATACCTATCGTCAGTTATCAGTTCCCAGGTGACATGAGTACAGCTTAGTCCACTGACTTGACACTGTCACTTCGCCTCGAGTGTGTTCCCACTGTACTTAGATTACTACCCTACCACGGCTCAAAGGAGTCGTGCAAACAGGTAGTGGTTGGGTGCTGTCCTGAAGCACTTGGAGGCAGTGACGGTTAGACAGGATTCGTCTCTCCCGGTATTGGGGGTTGATATCGCGCTGTGTCTAAGAGAGCCATTACATAAAGTCCCTGGCCAGGGCAAGCGAGATATACTGGTAGGTTTCCAGCGTTATCCCAGGGTATTCTGGGCTACACTCCGACACGACTTGTACCGCTATTAGGGGACTGACGTTCACCACCCCCTAGGCCCGCCATGCGATGTATCAGACGAACAGACCGGACTGTACGCAAAATATCACATTCAGGCTCAGTAGGAGTTCAGATGGGTTTCATCTCGTCCATCTTCTTATCGGCATCTACCTGGGGGCCGTTACGTACAGCTAGTGCCGCTTGCGGTCTGTGGTTAAACCTACTGCCAGCGTATTGTCGAGTCTTTAGAGTCACACACATAGTGCTATTCGCCTTTAGGAAAAAGTGTAGAGGTCGCATGGTTTTGCGGCAGGGTTCGGTCACATCCGTGCACTTGTGCACGTTTAGTGTCCAGGCAGTTAACACTAGCGGGCTTTGTTTTAAGCCAGATCCTAGTATACGTTTTGGGATTGGTTTTATCTCGTTTGTTTTTGTGTTCCTCGGAACGCGGATGCGGGTGTGTATGCACGGTTGACAGAGAGACAAAGGAAGAGGATTCTCATTAGGGTTGTTGACTGTTGACTTTTGCTAAACCCTAATGGGAATAAGAAATATGATTAACAATAATATTAATTAAGTATTATTGTGACATGGTTGTTGATGGTTGACTTTGTTGACTTGTTGACTTAGTTGACCGGTTGACTAGGTTGGACTTGTTGACCATCATCATGACAATGGCTATCATTTCTTGGCATTGACCTTGGCTTGCTTATTTGTTCACACATTGCATTTAATGCAAGAAATGATATGGCCACTTGATATGATAACAACCATCACATAATACTCACTTATTATTATGTGTTATGATGATTTTGGATTATGAGAGCAAGGGTGACAAAAGTCTTGCTCATTCTTTCATTTGCTTTCTCTCTCTTGAAAGCTGTCTCATCCTCAAGCTCTCCCTCTTCCTCTTGCTCTCTCTCTAGTCCATGGTTCTACTTGTCTCATGTGTTGAGAAGCAAGAACCATAGAGATAAAACCCAACACACTCCTTTACTCATCCTAGTACACAAGGTTTAGCAAACCAAGTGTTCTAGTTTCCTCAAGATTGAAGTTGAAGCCAAAGGTAGAAGCTTTCAGGTGGATTCATCTTCGGCACAAAGAGACGACGAGGAGAGAACCATCCGACCACCACAAGGAGACCAAGAGAAGGAGTTCAAGTTAAGGTATAACCCCTAACCGAGAAGGTAAAACTCTCGTTAGGTTTGTTAGATAGTTGTTTAACAAAGATCCGTATTTTGAGTCCATGTTACCACAAAAAGAAAAATCGTTTTTCATCATTTCCGCAAGCCCGTAAGTACCGGATGAGGTAACGTGGACTTACAGTGGTATCAGAGCCTAGTTAAACACTATCTAACATGTTAGCAAAGTAACTAGAAGTTCGATCTGAGAAAAAGTCGCGAAACATGCTCGTATTTTCAAGTTTCTGCCAATTCTGTTTTCTGTTCAAAAATTAATTAATCTGACACTAGAAATCGGCTCAGGCTTTTTAAAACCCACACAAGAAAATTGGTCCACTGACTCGGTCAAAGCGCCGCGGAAACGCGGCGGGAGCATGCTCCCGCCGCGGTTCCGCGGCCAAGTTGACTCGGTCGTGGCACAACTCTCCTGTAGTGTTTTTCTAGGGCTGTTTTGGGATTTTTGGAATGTGATTTTTCTGCCCAGATTTTCCAGAAAGAAAATTTTGTTTTTGGGGTCTAAAAATCCGTATTTTGATCGAACTTCTAAAGACTTAAGCTAACGGGTTATATCGGTGATGTGATATATGTATTGAACGTCTGCTAATCGCTATACGTCGATTAGTGGGGGTTATACATATCTGTGATCTGTAATGTTGATGGTATGTGTATATGAATTCATTGGATTGTCGCGGATGAATAGCCCGGGGGTTGTGAGATGAGAGTTTTCTTTTTCTTTCAATTCATGTAATTTGTAACTGATGTAATATTATTTATATGGCTGCACAACCGGGATGGGGTTGTAGCCGTCATTGTATAATTTCTTTTACTGTTTTTGCTCCTAGGATAGACCCAAGGTGGGGTGCACAAACTACCGGGTATCTCGAAGTGCCGAGTGGCCTACTCACGGTGTTGAGGGAGGTTGCTTCGCTTCAGGTACTTGGCGGGTAGTTTGCCGCACCCGTAGGGGTTTATGGTGGGGTCTTGGCTATTCATCGCGACCGTGTAATCCACTCTTCGTTACAGGCTCGTACGGATTGCGGATTCCTAGTATATCCAATGTGTTCATCTGTGATCTGGAATGGCTATCATTGCATGTGACAAATGTGTATATCTATATATGATATCTATTTAGGCGTTGCTTATGTTTTGCATCCGCGCTAGTCCAGCCCCCGCTCTGTCGTTAGTTAAGTAACCTAACGGGTAATGACGGGGCCCCGTGGCGAATGCGGATGGCATAAGCGTACGCCATATTTTCATTGTTTTCTGCAATGGTAGGATTAAATGATGGGACGCATTAAATTAATGCAAGAAAATAAACCAAAGTTCAGTCGTTGGAACACTTTCAAAACCACTCGGTTTCTTTTCAAAAACAACTTTTAAAACGCGGAGCTTAAGCCACTCCTTTTAAAAGCAATCTCGTTCCATCGATTATATCAAGTTCATTACGTTCACGGTTTCCCCAAAACCATCCGTAGCCCTCCATCATTTCAGTTAAATATTCGGTAGTATTCAAGCTATGTATTTTGACCTCACGCCAAGGCATAGTGATTGGTAGCTACCGGATATTTATCTGTTGCATAGATAGAATACGTTGGTTTGAGACAGTCGTACTTCCATTTTGGCCTACGTCAAGGGTAGGTACGGGTGGGTTCAAATTAACCTGGATAATGATGGGAAGAACTTGATATGTGACTTATGACATTTTGACCTCACGCCAAGGTCATAAGAGCATGGGGCAAAATTCCACATCGGGAGTTTCAAAAGAAACTGAAACTTGCTGGCGCTGCATACAATTTGGAGTGTGATGATTCTGGTAGGATTCCTTCAGTTTTGTCACGCGATGATATTTGGATCTCGATCCTACTATGAGTATATGCTACTCCTCGGGAAATTTCTCACTTAACGATCAATGCTATAAACCAAGTAGGTGTCTAGAAAGGTGTTAGCGGGGCTACGCCCCCAGGGAAAAGAGGTTATTTAATTAAGGAACTTCGCGAAAGCGTTGGGAAACCTCCCTCGAAGTACCGACACTAGCCTGGCTAAACGGTTAAGCAAGTATTGTACGTTGAGATTGATCCTGACTAATTCTTCCTTTTTGGTTTTAGGAGGGATTCGAGAGACAGTGGGAGCCATCCTGTTTAGACAAATTAAAAACCACTCTAAACTTGCAAGAGCATCATGCTAAAGTGTTTCTTCTCTCTCTCCTAATTGCAGTGACCAAATATCATGACTGGACTTAAGTTACTACTAGATAAAAACACACTGACAGGGCCAAACTACAAAGATTGCCTCAGGAATGTAAAAATGGCAATCACTTATGACAAGTTGGGATATCTCCTCACTACCAAAGCTCCCCCTGTTCAGGTCCCAAAACTAGCGTCGCGGATAGGGAAATCCGTAAGACCTGGGAAATCGATTGTGCGAAGGCCAAGTGCCTCGTGCTTGCCTCTATGGACAATGAACATCAGAGGAGGCACGAGAATATGGACGTTGAATCCATATTTCTCCATACAAAAGAACTGTATGGAGAGCAATCCCGTATCGCCAGATACGGAGTCTCGAAAAAGCTTTTTTCGGCGAGATTGGCCGTCGGATCATCGGTAGCGGAACACGTGCTTAAGATGATTGGCTTCATTGAGGAGCTCGCGGACCTTGGGACTACGTTAGAGAACGAGCTCTACACGGACTTGATTCTCTAGTCCCTTCCTTCCACTTACGCCCAGTTTATCCTGAACATCAACTTACAAGAAAAAGAAGTTAAACTTTCAGAACTCCTCAACATGCTGAGGAGTGCAGAGGGCACCCTACAGAAAGGTAGGGAAACATCCACTTTGTTTGTAGGAGGATCTTCCTCTTCTAGGTCCAAGGCAAGAGCCAAAGGAAAGAAGAAGAAAGCCCCCGCCAAACCAAGGGGCGGTGTTAGTAAAGTTGATACGAAGGGAAAGATAAAGGCAACAAAGGTAGCGGGAAAGCTTGTGGGAAAGGAAGAATGCTTTTACTATCACAAGAGTGGACACTGGAAAAATGATTGCTGGGCTTGGAAGGCCAGAACCCAGGATCTGAAGCAAGTCAGCTTCAGGTGTGTATGTTATTGAAAACTGTCTATCAATAAACTCTACATCCTGGGTATTGGATACCGAATCAGGATCTCATATCTGTAATTCTTCACAGGCACTGAGAAGGCGTAGGGTTTTGAAGGCAAGTGATATGACCCTCAGAGTTGCAAACGGAGCTGGCATGGATGCTGAGTCCATGGGGGACTATCACCTGGGGTTGTCAGATGGACACATTTTGGTTTTGCGTAATTGTAATTTTGTACCCAATGCAACTTGTAATATTATATCTGTATCTTTATTATCTAAAGATGGTTATGAATTTGCATTTGTAAGTAATGCTGTGAACATTCACCTTAATCAAGTTTTGATTGGGTCAGGTACATTAAGCAATGGTATATACGTATTAAACCAACTACAGATTTTCAATGTCCAGAATACACACAAAAGAAAGTCTCCGGAAACAAATCAGGCATTCTTATGGCATTGTAGACTCGGTCGCATCAATGAGAGAAGGTTGACAAAGTTATATACAGAAGGATACTTGGATCTGTTCGAATATCAATCATATGCAACTTGTCAATCCTGTCTCAAAGGAAAGATGACAAAGACTCCGTTCACTGGACACGGAGTAAGAGCGAGCGAGCTCTTGGGACTCGTACACAACGACGTGTGCGGTCTAATGTCTACATATGTGCGAAGCGGTTATTCTTACTTCATTACTTTTACGGATGACTTTTCAAGGTACGGATATGTCTTCTTAATGAACCATAAATCCGAAGCCTTTGGAAAATTCCAGGAATATAAGAATGAAGTAGAAAAACAAACAGGCAAAAGTATCAAAACACTGAGATCTGATCGAGGTGGTGAATACATAAGTGCCGAGTTCCTGGATTACTTAAAAGAGAATGGAATTCTCTCTTAGCTTACTCCTCCATACTCTCCGCAACATAAAGGTGTATCATAGAGACGGAACCGGACCCTATTGGATATGGTACGTTCCATGATGAGTAACGCTGAGTTACCCCGATCATTCTGGGGATATGCGCTAGCATCAGCTGCATACCTTTTGAACCGAGTTCCAACTAAGATTGTGCCTACCACACCATAGGAGATATGGAGTGGGAAGAAACCCTATTTTCCATATCTGAAGATCTGGGGATGTCCAGCTTTTGTCAAAAAGAAGCATGCGGACAAACTCGATGCACGCTCAGTACTGTGCAACTTTGTGGGATACCCAAAGAACTCCAGGGGGTATCTCTTCTATTACGCAGAGAAACAAAAGATCTTTGTTTCTCGTAATGCCCATTTTCTGGAACACCAGTTCTTAGAAAAGGAAATTAGTGGGAGCGCAATAGATCTGGAAGAAATTCCAGAACCACAGACTATTACTGAAAGCTTAATAGAACCAGAGGGTTCAAAAGAACATGACATTCCTACGCCGCTCCGCAGGAGTAGTAGGCAGTCTCATACGCCCGAGAGATACTACGGTTTTCTCATAAACAGGGATAGAAAGGATTGCATCATTGATTATGATGAGCCGACTAGCTTCTAGCAGGCCATTCAGAGCGTTGACTCGGTAAAATGGCTGGATGCAATGCGGACCGAAATGGAGTCCATGTACACCAACAAAGTATGGACGTTGGACGTTGCTCCAGATGGGGTAAAACCCGTATGATGCAAGTGGATCTTCAAAAGGAAGATTGGTGTAGATGGACAGTTTGTGACCTATAAGGCTAGACGTGTTGCAAAGGGTTTTCGTCAAAGACCTGGTTTGGACTATGACGAAACCTTTTCTCCAGTGGCTATGCTGAAATCCATTCGGATCCTTATTGCTATTGCCGCCTTCCACGATTATAAGATTTGGCAGATGGACGTAAAGACCGCTTTTTTGAATGGAAATTTAGAGGAGTGTGTCTATATGGACCAGCCAGAGAGTTTCATTCAGAGTGGGAGCAGCGGAAAGGTGTGCAAGTTGCTTAAGTCCATCTATGGACTAAAGCAGGCATCGTGGAGTTCGAACATTTGTTTTGATGAGACGGTCAAAGAATTTAGCTTTATCAAAAATCCAGATGAACTTTGCATCTATAGTAGATTTGTAACAAGAACTGTCGTATTCCTCGTTTTGTACGTGGATGACATTCTTTTAATAGGAAATGACATTCCTATTCTACAATATGTCAAGGGGTTCTTGTCACACATGTTCTCCATGAAAGACCTGGATGATGCCTCATACATTCTGGGGATCCGAATCTTTCGTGACAGATCCAAGAGGATATTAGGACTTTCACAGTCCAGGTATATAAACACCATACTGAAAAGATTCAGTATGGAAGATTCCAAGCGCGGTAATCTACCGGCTTGTCATGGGATCACCCTCTCCAAAGAGTTGTCTCCCAAGACTGATTTGGAAAGGGATCGCATGTCTATTATACCCTACGCTTCTGCGGTAAGCTCTATAATGTATGCGATGTTGTGTACCAGAACAGATGTAGCTTATGCACTGAGTGTGGTAAGCCGATATGAGTCAAACCCTGGGGAGAAATACTGGATAGCGGTAAAGAACATTCTCAAATACCTGAGAAGGACTAAGGAGATGTTCTTGGTGTATGGCGAAAAAGACCTCCAAATCAAGGCCTTTGCTGACTCCAGCTTCCAGAGTGACAAGGATGATTCTAAGTCCATGTCGGATTATGACTTTACCCTCATTGGAGGGGCGGTGTGTTGGAAGAGTTCCAAACAGAAAACCGTTGCTGACACGATGATGGAAGCGGAATATATCGCTGCTGCAGATGCAGCAAAAGAAGCCGTCTGGATAAGGAAGTTCTTGACAGAACTTCAGGTGGTTCCGTCCATTGTTGATCCAATACCTCTGTATTGCGACAACAACGGGGCTATAGCTTTAGCGATGGAATCCAGGTCCCATCAGATGTCCAGACACATCTTGAGGCGGTATCACCTGATCAGGGAGATCGTGGGTCGCCAGGAGATCGAGGTTCGAAGAGTTGCTACGGAAGATAACACTGTTGATCCATTCACGAAGGCCATACCCCAGACTCAGTTCGAGCGCCAGTACATGGACTCAGTGCAAGTGGGAGATTGTTAGTGTATATGCCCTAGAGGCCATTACTGTATCATACTAGTTTGTATATTACTTAATGGAAGCTTGGAATATTCACCTTGTATAGACAATCTTGCTCAAAATAGTAGTATGCTACTTGGTTTGTTTCTACTTTAATGTGTACATGTGTTTATTTTAGTATATCACCTAAACACATTAGTGGAGCCCTTAGGATCTTTGCTTGATTACCAGCGTTGTGATGGCAGCCACACCCGTGGGGGCTGGGTAATCCACAAGCACATCCTTATGCAGGTCCCTAGTCGTAGGACTATAGAGACAGGGCATCGATACTCCGGAGTAGACTAGCGTATGCGCTTCTCATCCCAGTGTAGGAGACGGTCTGTCCCACAGCCGTCAGTACGTCGTACTTGAGATACTATGCGGGTGCTCGTTAGGTTACGAGTATACTGGACAGGACTCGTCGGGAACTATTGGTTGGTACTATACCTATCGTCGGTTATCAGTTCCCAGGTGACATGAGTACAGCTTAGTCCGCTGACTTGACACTGTCACTTCGCCTCGAGTGTGTTCCCACTGTACTTAGATTACTACCCTACCATGGCTCAAAGGAGTCATGCAAACAGGTAGTAGTTGGTGTAAGTCCATGCTACCCTTCCCCGGTAGTTACGGGGTTGTGGAATTGGTGAAAAACAATTTTCAAGTGGGTGGTAACATGGACTACCAATACGGATCATTGTTAAACTATCTATCTAACAACCTAACTAGGAGTTGTTAACTACTCGGTTAGGGGGTTATACCTTTCTTTCATGAACTCCTTCGTCTTCAACCCTTGATGGTGTACGGATCGGCTTCACCCCGTCATCTCCTTGCGCCGAAGATCGATCCACCCGAAAGCTTCTACCTTTGGCTTCTTCTTCGAACTTTGAAGAAACTAGTTCACTTGGTTTGCTAAACCTTGTGAACTAGAGTGAGTAGAGAAGAGTGTATTGGGATTTTTCTCTATGGTTCTTGCTTCTCAACACATGAGACAAGTGAACCATAGACAAGAGAGAGCAAGAGGAAGAGGGAGAGCTCAAGCAAGAGAGAGAAAGGAAATGGGAGAATGAGTAACTCTTTTTTTCCCTCTTGGCTCCAATAATCCAAAGTCATCATAACAAAAAGTAGCAATCAAGTATTATGTGATGGTTTAAGTCAAAATACCCATATCATTTCATGCACTCATTTTGCACAAGAGAAACAAGCAAGCAAAAGTCTTTGCCATGAAATGATAGCTATTGTCATGATGATGGTCAACTAGTCCAACCTAGTCAACCGGTCAACAAAGTCAATAAGTCAACAATGTCAACCCCTCAACAACCATGTCACTATAATACTTAATTAATATTAATGTTAATCATATATCTTATTCTCATTAGGGTTAAGCAAAAGTCAATGTTCAACAGTCCACTGTCAACAATCAACAGTCAACAACCCCAATGAGAATACTCTGCCTCTGTCTCTCTGTCAACTGTACATACACACCCGCATCCGCGTTCCGATGAACACGAATACAAACGAGATAAAACCAACCCCAAAACGTACACTAGGATCTGGCTTAAACCAAAGCCCGCTAGTGTTAACTGTCCGGACACTGTACGTGCACAAGTGCACGGATGTGATCGAACCCTGTCGCAAAACCATGCGACCTGTCGCAAAACCATGCGACCTCTACTCTTTTGCCTAAAGGCGAATAGCTTTCTGTGTAGGACTCTAAAGACTCGACACTACGCTGGCAGTGGGTTTAACCACAGACCGCAAGCGACACTAGCTGTGCGTAACGGTCCCTAGGTAGATGCCGACAAGAAGACTGACGAGGTGAAACCCATCTGAACTCCTACTGAGTCTGACTGTGACAATCTCCATACAGTACAGTCCCCTAATAGCGGTACAAGTCGTGTCGGAGTGAAGCCCAGAACACCCTGAGATAACACTGGAAACCTACCAGTATATCTCGCTTGCCCTGGCCAGGGACTACTCGTGTAATGGCTCTCCTAGACACAGCGCGATGTCAACCCCCAATACTGGGAGAGACGAATCCTGTCTAACCGTTACTGCCTCCAAGTGCTTTTGGACTGCACCCAACTACTACCCGTTTGCACGACTCCTTTGAGCCGTGGTAGGGTAGTAATCTAAGTACAGTGGGAACACACTCGAGGCGAAGTGACAGTGTCAAGTCAGCGGACTAAGCTGTACTCATGTAACCTGGGAACTGATAACTGACGATAGGTATAGTACCAACCAACAGTTCCCGACGAGTCCTGTCCAGTGTACTCGTAACCCAACGAGCACCCGCATACTATCTCCAGTACGACGTACTGATGGCTGTGGGACAGACCATCACCCACATTGGGATGAGAAGCGCATACGCTAGTCTACTCCGGATTATCGATGCCCTGTCTCGATAGTCCTGCGATTAGGGACCTGCATAAGGATGTGCTTATAGATTACCCAGCCCCCACTAGTGTGACTGCCATCACAACGCTGGTAATCAAGCAAAGATCCTAAGGGCTCCACTAATGTGTATAGGTGATATACTAAAATAAACACATGTACACATTGAAGTAGAAACAAACCAAGTAGCATACTACTATATTGAGCAAGATTGTTTATACAAGGTGAATATCCCAAGCTTCCAATAAGTAATATACAAACTAGTATGATACAGTAATGGCCTCTAGGGCATATAAACTAACAATCTCCCACTTGCACTAAGGCCATGTACTGGTGTATCGAAGACCTATCATCTCGATCAACCGCTCAAACTGAGTCTGGGGTAAGGCCTTTGTGAGTGGATCAGCAGTGTTATCTTCCGTAGAAACTCTCCGAACCTCGATCTCCTGGCGACCCACGATCTCCCTGATCAGGTGATACCGCCTTAAGATGTGTCTGGACTTCTGATGGGACCTTGGTTCCTTTGCTGAAGCTATAGCCCCGTTGTTGTCGCAATACAGAGGTATTGGATCAACAATGGATGGAACCACCTGAAGTTCAGCTAAGAACTTCCTTACCCAGACAGCTTCTTTTGCGGCATCTGCAGCAGCGATATATTCCGCTTCCATCGTCGAGTCAGCAACGGTTTCCTGTTTGGAACTCTTCCAACACACCTCCCCTCCATTGAGGGTAAAGACATAACCCGACATGGACTTGGAATCATCCTTGTCACTTTGGAAGCTGGAGTCAGCAAAGGCCTCGATCTGGAGGTCTTTTCCGCCAAACAGCAAGAACATCTCCTTAGTCCTTCTCAGTTATTTGAGAATGTTCTTTACTGCTATCCAATGTTTCTCCCCTGGGTTTGAATGATACCGGCTTACCACACTCAGTGCATAAGCTACATCTGGTCTGGTACACAACATCGCATACATTATAGAGCCTACCGCAGAAGCGTAGGGTATAATAGACATGCGATCCCTTTCCAAATCAGTCTTGGGAGACATCTCTTTCGAGAGGGTGATCCCGTGACAAGCCGGTAGATTACCGCGCTTGGAATCTTCCATACTGAATCTTTTCAGTATGGTGTTTATATACCTGGACTGTGAAAGTCCTAATATCCTCTTGGATCTGTCACGAAAGATTCGGATCCCCAGAATGTACGAGGCATCATCTAGGTCTTTCATGGAGAACATGTGTGACAAGAACCCCTTGACATATTGTAGCATAGGAATGTCATTTCCTATTAAAAGAATGTCATCCACGTACAAAACGAGGAATACGACAGTTCTTGTTACAAATCTACTATAGATGCAAAGTTCATCTGGATTTTTGATAAAGCTAAATTCTTTGACCGTCTCATCAGAACAAATGTTCCAACTCCACGATGCCTGCTTTAGTCCATAGATGGACTTAAGCAACTTGCACACCTTTCCGCTGCTCCCACTCTGAATGAAACTCTCTGGCTGGTCCATATAGACGCACTCCTCTAAATTTCCATTCAAAAAAGCGGTCTTTACGTCCATCTGCCAAATCTTATAATCGTGGAAGGAGGCAATAGCAAGAAGGATCCGAATGGATTTCAGCATAGCTACTGGAGAAAAGGTCTCGTCATAGTCCAAACGAGGTCTTTGACGAAAACCCTTTGCAACCAGTCTAGCTTTATAGGTCTCAACCTGTCCATCTACACCAATCTTTTTTTTGAAGATCCACTTGCATCCTATAGGTTTTACCCCATCTGGAGCAACGTCCAACGTCCATACTTTGTTGGTGTACATGGACTCCATTTCGGTCCGCCTTGCATCTAGCCATTTTACCGAGTCAACGCTCTGAATGGCCTGCTTGAAGCTAGTCGGCTCATCATAATCTATGATGCAATCCTCTCTATCCCCGTCTATGAGAAAACCGTAGTATCTCTCGGGCGGATGAGACTGCCTACTACTCCTGCGGAGCGGCGTAGGAATGTCATTTTCTTTTGAACCCTCTGGTTCCACTAAGCTTTCAGTAATAGTCTGTGGTTCTGGAATTTCTTCCAGTTCTATTTCGCTCCCACTTGTTTCCTTTTCTAAGAACTGGTGTTCTAGAAAATAGGCATTACGAGAAACAATGATCTTTTATTCCTCTGCGTAATAGAAGAGATATCCCTTGGAGTTCTTTGGATATCCCACAAACTTGCACTGTACTGAGCGTGCCTCGAGCTTGTCCGCATGCTTCTTTTTGACAAAAGCTGGACTTCCCCATGTCTTAATGTGATTAAGATAGGGTCTTTTCCCACACCACATCTCATATGGTGTAGTAGGCACAATCTTAGTTGGAACTCGGTTCAAAAAGTATGCAGCTGATTCTAGTGCATATCCCCAGAATGATAGCGGTAACTCAGCGTTACTCATCATGGACTGTACCATATCCAATATGGTTCGGTTCCGTCTCTCCGATACACCGTTATGTTGCGGAGTGTATGGAGGAGTAAGCTGAGAGAGAATTCCATTCTCTTTTAAGTAGTCCAGGAACTCGGCACTCAAGTATTCACCACCTCGATCCAATCTTAGAATCTTGATACTTTTGCCGGTTTGTTTTTCTACTTCATTCTTATATTCCTGGAATTTTCCAAAGGCTTTGGACTTATGTTTCATTAAGAAGACATAACCGTACCTTGAAAAGTCATCCGTAAAAGTAATGAAGTAAGAATAATCGCTTCGCGCATGTGTAGACATTGGACCGCACACGTCGCTGTGTACGAGTCCCAAGAGCTCGCTCGCTCTTACTCCGTGTCCAGTGAACGGAGTCTTTGTCATCTTTCCTTTGAGACAGGATTGACAAGTGGCATACGATTGATATTCGAACGGATTCAAATATCCTTCTGTATGTAACTTCGTCAACCTTCTCTCATTGATGTGACCCAGTCTACAATGCCATAAGAAAGTCTGATTTATTTCCGGAGACTTTCTTTTGTGTGTATTCTGGACATTGAAAATCTGTGGTTGGTTTAATACGTATATACCATTGCTTAATGTACCTGACCTAATCAGAACTTGATTAAGGTGAATGTTTACAACATTACTTACAAACGCAAATTCATAACCTTCTTTAAAAATCAAAGATACAGAAATGATATTACAAGTTGCGTTGGGTACAAAAAAGCAATTACGCAAAACCAAAACGTGTCCATCTGACGACCCCAGGTGATAGTCCCCCACGGCCTTAGCATCCATGCTAGCTCCGTTTGCAACTTTGAGGGTCATGTCACCTGCCTTCAAAACCCTACGGTTGATCAACGCCTGCAAAAAATTACAGATATGAGATCCTGATCCGGTATCCAAAACCCAGGAAGTAGAGTTTATTGATAGACAGTTTTCAATAACATATACACCTGAAGCTGAAGCCGCAACTTGCTTCAGTTCCTGTGTCCTGGCTTTCCAAGCCCTGCAATCATTCTTCCAATGACCACTCTTATGACAGAAAAAGCACTCTTCCTTATCCACAAGCCTTCCCGCTACCTTTGTTGCTTTTGCTTTTCCCTTCGTGTCCACTTTACTAACACCGCCCCTTGGTTTGGCGGAGGCTTTCTTCTTCTTTCCCTTGGCTTTCGCCTTGGACGTAGAAGATGAAGATCCTCCTACAAACAAAGTGGATGTTTCCCTACCTTTCTGTAGGGTGCCCTCTGCACTCCTCAGCATGTTGAGGAGTTCTGAAAGTTCAACTTCTTTTTCTTATAAGTTGAAGTTCAGGATAAACTGGGCGTAAGTGGAAGGAAGGGACTGGAGAATCAAGTCTGTAAAGAGCTCGTTCTCTAACGTGGTCCCAAGTTCCGCGAGCTCCTCAATGAAGCCAATCATTTTAAGCACGTGTTCCGCTACCGATGATCCGATGGCCAACCTTGCCGAAAATAACTTCTTCGACACTTCGTATCTTGCGATACGAGATTGCTCTCCATACAGTTCTTTTGTATGGAGAAATATGGATTCGAGGTCCATATTCTCGTGCCTCCTCTGATGTTCGTTGTCCATAGAGGCAAGTATGAGGCACTTGGCCTTCGCACTATCGATCTCCCAAGTCTTACGGATTTCATTATCCGCGACGCTGGAGGTGAGACTTGGGACAGAGGGAGCTTTGGTGGTAAGGAGATACCCCAACTTGTCATAAGTGATAGCCATTTTGACATTCCTGAGCCAATCTTTATAGTTTGGCCCTGTCAGTATGTTTTTATCTAATAATAACTTAAGTCCGATTATGATGATTGGTCGCTGCAATTAGGAGAGAGAGAAGAAACACTTTAGCATGATGCTCTTGCAAGTTTAGAGTGGTTTTTAATTTGTCTAAACAGGATGGCTCCCACTGTCTCTCGAATCCCTCCTGAAACCAAAAAGGAAGAATTAGTCAGGTTCAATCTCACCGCACAATTCTTGCTTAACCGTTCGGCCAGGCTGGTGTCGGCACTTCAAGGGAGGTTTTCCCACGCTTTCGTGAAGTTCCTTAATTTACGAACCTCTTTTCCCTGGGGGCCTAGCCCCGCTAACACCATTCTAGACACCTACTTGGTTTATAGCATTGATCGTTAAGTGAGAAATTTCCCGAGGAGTAGCATATACTCACAGTAGGATCGGGTTCCAAATATCATCGCGTGACGAAACTGAAGGAATCCTACCAGAATCATCATACTCCAAATGGTATGCAACACTAGCAAGTTTCAGTTCTTTTGAAACCCCGATGTGGATTTTTGCCCCATGCTCTTCTGACCTTGACTTTGGCCAAAATATCATAAGTCACATGTCAAGTTCTACCCGTCATTCTCCAAATTAATTTGAGGCCATTCACACATACCCTTGACTTTGGCCAAAATGGTAGTACGACCGCCCCAAACCAACACATCTATCTATGCTGCACATGAATACCCAATAGCTACCAATCACTATGCCTTGACTTTGGCCAACATACATAGCTTGAATACTATTGACCATCCATGCGAAACGATGGAGGGCTACGAATGGTTTTGGCGAAACCGTGAACGTAGTGAACTTGATATAATCGATGGAACGAGATAGCTTTTAAAAGGAGTGGCTTAAGCTCCGCAATTTCAGATCACAGATGAACACATTGGATATACTAGGAATCCGCAATTCGTACGAGCCTGTAACGAAAAGCTGATTACATGGTCGCGATGAATAGCCAATACCCCACCCTAGACCCCTACGGGTGCGGCAAAGTACCCGCCAAATATCCGAAGTGGAGCAACCTCCCTCAACGACGTGAGTAGGCCACTCGGCACTTCGAGATACCCGGTAGTTTGTGCACCCCACCTTGGGTCTATCCTAGGAGCAAAAACAGTAAAAAGAAATTATACAATGACGGCTACAACCCCGACCCGGTTGTGCGGCCAAAAATAATGTTACATCAATTTACGAATTTACATGAATTGAAAGATAAAAGGAAAAACTCTCATCTCACAACACCCGGCTATTCATCCGCGACAATCCAAAGAATTCATATACACATACCATCAACATTACAGATCACAGATTTGTATAACCCCCACTAATCGACATATAGCGATTAGCAGATGTTCAATACAAATATCACATCACATCACATATATAAACCCGTTAGCCTTAGTCTTTAGAAGTTCGATAAAAATACGGTTTTTCAAGCCACAAAAACAAATTTTTCTTTCTGGAAAATCTGGGAAGAAAAAACATATCCCAAAATCCCAAAATACCCCATAGAGTATTCTGCAGTAAAGACGATCCACAGCCGAGTTAAATCGGCCGCGGAACCACGGCGGGAGCAAGCTCCTGCCGCGTTTCCGCGGCACTTTGATGGGATTTGTGGATCGTTTTTCTGCAGTACACTATAAAAACCCTGAGTCGATTTTTGAAGCATGATTTATAATTTTTACAGCACTTTAAAAATCGACAGCAAGTTTGATTTCCGGGTGTATTTCGCGACTTTTTCTCCGATCGAACTTCTACTTACATTGCTAACATGTTAGATAGTGTTTAACCTGTCTCTGATACCCCTGTAAGTCCATGCTACCCTTCCCCGGTACTTACGGTGTTGCGGAATTGGTGAAAAACGATTTTCAAGAGGGTGGTAACATGGACTAGCAATACGGATCTTTGTTAAACTATCTATCTAACAACCTAACTAGGAGTTGTTAACTACTCGGTTAAGGGGTTATACCTTTCTTTCTTGAACTCCTTCGTCTTCAACCCTTGATGGTGTACGGATCGGCTTCACCCCGTCGTCACCTGGCGCCGAAGATCAATCTACCCAAAAGCTTCTACCTTTGGCTTCTTCTTCGAACTTTGAAGAAACTAGTTCACTTCGTTTGCTAAACCTTGTGAACTAGAGTGAGTAGAGAAGAGTGTGTTGGGATTTTTCACTATGGTTCTTGCTTCTCAACACATGAGACAAGTGAACCATAGACAAGAGAGAGCAAGAGGAAGAGGGAGAGCTCAAGCAAGAGAGAGAAAGGAAATGAGAGAATAAGTAACTCTTTTTTTCCCTCTTGGCTCTCATAATCCAAAGTCATCATAACAAAAAATAGCAATAAAGTATTATGTGATGGTTTAAGTCAAAATAGCCATATCATTTCATGCACTCATTTTGCACAAGAGAAACAAGCAAGAAAAAGCCTTTGCCATGAAATGATAGCTATTGTCATGATGATGGTCAACTAATCCAACCTAGTCAACCGGTCAACAAAGTCATCAAGTCAATAATGTCAACCCCTCAACAACCATGTCACTATAATACTTAATTAATATTTATGTTAATCATATATCTTATTCTCATTAGGGTTAAGCAAAAGTCAATGGTCAACAGTCAACAGTCAACAACCCCAATGAGAATACTCTGCCTCTGTCTCTCTGTCAACTGTGCATACACATCCGCATCCGCGTTCCGAGGAACACGAATACAAACGAGATAAAACCAACCCCAAAACGTACACTAGGATCTGGCTTAATCCAAAGCCCGCTAGTGTTAACTGTCCGGACACTGTACGTGCACAAGTGCACGGATGTGACCGAACCCTGTCGCAAAACCATGCGACCTCTACTCTTTTGCCTAAAGGCGAATAGCTTTCTGTGTGGGACTCTAAAGACTCGACAATACGCAGGCAGTGGGTTTAACCACAGACCGCAAGCGGCACTAGCTGTGCGTAACGGTCCCTAGGTAGATGCCGACAAGAAGACTGACGAGGTGAAACCCATCTGAACTCCTACTGAGTCTGACTGTGACTATCTCCATACAGTCCGCTCTGTTCGTCTGATACATCGCATGGCGGGCCTAGGGGGCGGTAAACGCCAGTCCCCTAATAGCGTTACAAGTCGTGTCGAAGTGAAGCCTAGAATACCCTGAGATAACACTGGAAACCTACCAGTATATCTCGCTTGCCCTGGCCAAGGACTACTCGTGTAATGGCTCTCCTATACACAGCGCGATGTCAACCCCCAATACCAGGAGAGACGAATCCTGTCTAACCGTCACTGCCTCCAAGTGCTTCGGGACTGCACCCAACTACTACCTGTTTGCACGATTTCTTTGAGCCGTGGTAGGGTAGTAATCTATGTACAGTAGGAACACACTCGAGGCGAAGTGACAGTGTCAAGTCAGCGGACTAAGCTGTATTCATGTCACCTGGGAACTGATAACTGACGATAGGTATAGTACCAAGCAACAGTTCCCGACGAGTCCTGTCCAGTGTACTCGTAACCCAACGAGCACCCGCATACTATCTCCAGTACGACGTACTGATGGCTGTAGGACAGACCATCTCCCACACTGGGATGAGAAGCGCATACGCTAGTCTACTCCGGAGTATCGATGCCCTGACTGGATAGTCCTGCGACTGGGGACCTGCATAAGGATGTGCTTATAGATTACCCAGCCCCCACTAGTGTGACTGCCATCACAACGCTGGTAATCAAGCAAAGAACCTAAGGGCTCCACTAATGTGTATAGGTGATATACTAAAATAAACACATGTACACATTGAAGTAGAAACAAACCAAGTAGCATACTACTATATTGAGCAAGATTGTTTATACAAGGTGAATATCCAAAGCTTCCATTAAGTAATATACAAACTAGTATGATACAGTAATGGCCTCTAGGTCATATACACTAACAGTTGGGTGCAGTCCTGAAGCACTTGGAGGCAGTGACGGTTTGACAGGATTCGTCTCTCCCGGTATTGGGGGTTGATATCGTGCTGTGTCTAGGAGAGCCATTACACAAAGTCCCTGGCTAGGGCAAGCGAGATATACTGGTAGGTTACAAGCGTTATCTCAAGGTGTTCTGGGCTACACTCCAACACGACTTTTACCTCAATTAGGGGACTGACGTTTATCGCCCCTTTAGGCCCGCCGTGCGATATTCTCAGACGAACAGACCGGACTGTACGCAGATTGTCACATTCAGGCTCAGTAGGAGTTCAGATGGGTTTCACCTCGTCCGTCTTCTTATCGGCATCTACCTGGGGGCTGTTACGCACAGCTAGTGCCGCTTGCGGTCTGTGGTTAAACCCACTGCCAGCGTAGTGTCGAGTCTTTAGATTCCCACACAGAGAGCTATTCGCCTTTAGGCAAAAGAGTAGACGTCGCATGGATTTGCGACAGGGTTCGGTCACATCCATGCACTTGTGCACGTTTAGTGTCCGGACAGTTAACACTAGCGGGCTTTGGTTTAAGCAAGATCCTAGTGTACGTTTTGGGATTGGTTTTATCTCGTTTGTATTCATGTTCCTTGGAACGCGGATGCGGGTGTGTATGCACAGTTGACAGAGAGACAGAGGAAGAGGATTCTCATTACGGTTATTGACTGTTGACTTTTGCTAAACCCTAATGAGAATAAGAAATATGATTAACAATAATATTAATTAAGTATTATTGTGACATGGTTGTTGATGGTTGACTTTGTTGACTTAGTTGACCGGTTGACTAGGTTGGACTTGTTGACCATCATCATGACAATGGCTATCATTTCTTGGCATTGACCTTGGCTTGCTTATTTGTTCACACATTGCATTTAATGCAAGAAATGATATGGCCACTTGATATGATAACAACCATCACATAATACTCAATAATTTATTATGTGTTATGATGATTTTGGATTATGAGAGCAAGGGTGACAAAAGTCTTGCTCATTCTTTCATTTGCTTTCTCTTTCTTAAAAGCTCTCTCATCCTCAAGCTCTCCCTCTTCCTCTTGCTCTCTCTCTAGTCCATGGTTCTACTTGTCTCATATGTTGAGAAGCAAGAAACATAGAGATAAAAGCCAACACACTCCTCTACTCATCCTAGTACACAAGGTTTAGCAAACAAAGTGTTCTAGTTTCCTCAAGATTGAGGTTGAAGCCAAAGGTAGAAGCTTTCAGGTGGATCCATCTTCGGCACAAAGAGACGATGAGGAGAGAACCATCCGACCAGCACAAGGAGAAAAAGAGAAGGAGTTCAAGTTAAGGTATAACCCCTAACCGATTAGGTAAAACTCTTGTTAGGTTTGTTTGATAGTTGTTTAACAAAGATCCGTATTTTGAGTGCATGTTACCACCATAAGAAAAATCCTTTTTCATCATTTCCGAAAGCCCGTAAGTACCAGGAGAGGTAACGTGGACTTACATCATCCTCAACCCGGAAGTGCCCCAATAAAAGAATATTACATACATTGAATTTTATATGAATGAAAATAAAAACTCTCATCTCACATAAAACCCTCAGCTATTCAAAACACGACGATCCAATATAACATATCCCAGCAACACATAACATCACATGTCATTAACGTAAGTAAATATGCGTATCACAATTGTCATTGACATATAGCAACGAAAACGGTGATACACTACATATTACACTTACGGTCGCAGAAAAGAAAATGTCAAACTACAACATTTGGAATCCACAATCACCTTAGACATCATAAACCCGAAATATCACATACTTCGGATTTCATGCATAACTATATGAATTCCACATATTGTATCACATTCCAAAAAAAGCTAGACGATTTAAACATTCCGATCGAATCAACAAACACCCAAAATTTCCCAAAAAAATTCTCAACACTTGAGCACGGTTTAAAAATACTCATCACATGCCACAGTACCTATGGACTAATCGTTGAAGGGTCAACCCTTGCATCACCAATGGCGCCGCGGAACAACCGCAAACCCTAGGGTTTGGCGGTGGTTCTTACGATCATAGAATCGAGTTAGGGTTTTGTTCTTCTAGAGGGTCCACCGCATTACTTGCATGATTTTTGAATGTTCGTTAACTCGGAAAAAATCCAACTCTTGGAAAATAATTTGTCAAGGGTTAAAGTGGGTATTTGATTTCCGTTCGAACTTTTTAACGCCATATAAATAACCCGAAATATAGTTAGAATTACGAATACAAAACAATCCGAATTGCCTTTGCAAAAAGATAACATCACATACAAATTTAGCAAAAACAAGTAACACCTGAAACACCAAAATCCAGAGACCAGAACACCAGACAAATACGAACTCCGGAAGCCTTATTAGGGCTGGACAGATCAGTTTTTAGGGGGATTTGCTCGGGCCAAATGTGGTGGAATTGGTTCGTATTTACTCGGTGTTCATATTACATCTCATGTAACATTCTGCAGTTGCTAAACAAAATTTTGACGACTTTAAAAATTGACAGAAACTGGGATTTAGTTTCAAGTGTTTCGGAGTTGTTTCAGTTTCGTAATTCTACAAACATCGTCTAAATCTCTAGCTTGGCTCTGATACCACTGTACGATTGCTTGGCACTACAACAAGGGTTCGGGAGGCATCGTCCATGCCATTTTCAAAAACTAGTCGTACAAAACATTCCTAACCCTAGAATCTTAACTGGTGATTTAGATGAAACACTGTGTAAACTACTTTACAACTAAGTGAACAGGGAATATAACCTTTGTAGACCGGTCCTTCACTTCAATAGCTCCGTGTAGTAGTCCCTTCGCTCCAAGTTGTGATCTTGCAGACTCTAGAGTGGCTCTACAAGATGAAAGCAACAAGCTTGCACGATGTTTTCGAGGCCGAAGATGATATACGTCGAGGAGACACTAACCCAAGCTACATCTTCACTACTGTGGGATTAATGATCTAACACCCTAAACTAAATTTCCAGTCTAGTAGAGGATGATGAAGTGGGATTTTTGCTCACTTTAGAATTAATTTTCTCACTAATTTTAGTCTCCTCTCAAAAACCTAGAGAGCTCTCTCTTGAGCTTGATGAAGATGAAGCAAATAATGGATGAGAGAGTGAATGGAAACCATGGGTGAGAAAATATCTCATATAACTCATGTAGAGACTTAATCATGAGTTTAGATAATGGTTGGGTTAATAAATATCTAGTGTAAGACAAAACTAGTGGACTAAGTCAATGGACCTCCAAGCTTCTACAAGCTTCATGCCATGTGACCAATTTCCAACTAATAATTGATTTACTTTAAATAAATAAACCATTCATTATCATTACCATAGTGTAAGTCTCATACACCCATGTTGCATGTGGCATCATGCATGACACAAAAAGAAAACACAATTAATATATATCACATATATATTAAGTGTGCACATATGAGAAAAAGAAATGCTTAAGTGAGCTAATATTAGTTAATATAAATTAATATATCAAATATATAATTATATATCAACACTTGATTTAATAATCCGGTTATATCTCATATGACTGACTAATATTATTTGTATCAACTTATTGAATCAACACTTGATTCGATAACCCTGTTATATATATCTCATATAACTGACCGATACAATATCGACTAATCGAATCAACATTTGATTCGATAACCCGACTATATCTCATATAATCGATCGATACCTTATATCGCGAAAATAGAATACGGTATCACATACTCGTATTAATCTCGGTCCCGCACATATTACATATGTACTCCTACTTCGTTTTGCCTGAGCCAGTGAAAGCTCTGTGTAGGACTCTAAAGACTCGTCAATACGCCGACAGTAGGTGATGATCATATCAGCACCCATAAGCCGTCAGCGGTACTAGCTGGACGTAACGGCTACCAGGGTATTGAGCGATCAGAAGATCAACAAGCAAGCCTGCTCCTACTCCTGAAAAGCCTGTCAGTAACACTACCGTACAGTCCGGTCTCTTCATCTGATATGTCGCATATCTAGTCTAGGGGTGGTCAACGACAGACTCCAGTAACCGATAATTCGTGCCGATGTAAGGCTCATAACGGGTCGAGAAACTACTAATAACACTTATCAGTAAATCTCCGTAGCAGCCCTGGCCAGGGACTTCCAGTTATGGCCAATCGAGCACAGCGCAACATCAACCCCAATACCGGGAGAGATGAATCCCCTCCCATCGCTCATTGCCTCCATGTGATTCGGGAATGTACCCAAAAGCCACCGTTTTGCATGTTGTCTTAAACGTGGTAAGGTGGAAATCAAAGCATAGTGGGAATCACACAAGACTCTATGATGATCTCGGGTCTACAGACTAACCTGTACCATGCCACCAGAGAACTGCTATCTCACGATAGGTATAATACCAGCTAGGAGTTCTCGGCGAGTCCGTTCAGTATACCCAGTCTCCACTGAGCACCTATATACCATCTTTGATGTCAAACACCAATGGATGTGGGATCATCCATCGCCCATCATATGGGTCAAGATGCGTATACGCTAGTCTACTCTGGAATATCGATGCCCTGTCTCGATACACCCTAAACTAAGAACAATTATAGGGTGTACTTATGAACTACCCTTGGCCCCACTAGTATAATCTCCATCATAGTCCTAGTAGTCAAGTACACATCCTAAGGGCTTTATCAACATGTGAGAGCAAGACAACATCACTTATACAAGTCAACATGTTAAGACAAAGAGCAACCAGATAGCGTACTATCATGTCGAGCAAAAAAGTCCTCTCTATATATATCCAAGCATCCACTATAATATACATCACATGTACAATAATGGCCTCTAGGGCATACATATGACAAACAACAACCCCAAATCTCAACTCGTTTAAGAGATGGTCTCTTCACATACCATATCTCATATGGAGTGGTAGACACGGTCTTGGTTGGAACTTTGTTCAACAGAAAAGCTGCAGTGTCCAATGAATGCCCCCAAAAGGAGAGAGGTAAGTCAGTATCACTCATCATGGATCGTACCATATCTAATAGGGTACGATTCCGCCGCTCTGACACACCGTTGTGCTATGGCTTGTAAGGAGGAGTGAGCTGAGAGAGAATCCCATTCTCTTTTAGGAAGTTCGAAAACTCTGTACTAAATTACTCTCCACCTCGATCTGATCGAAGTATTTTGATGCTCATTCCTGTTTGTTTTCTACTTCAAGTTTGTACTCCTTGAATTTCTCGAAAGCTTCAGACTTATGTTTTAGTAAAAACACATGACCGAATCTTGAGAAATCATCAGTAAAAGTTATGAAGTAAGAAAAACCGCCTCTCGCATGTGTATACATTGGCCCACATACATCACTATGTACGAGGCCTGATTGGTCAATTTTGATGTGTTGAAATCCGTAGATTCGAAATGAAAAGTGTTATCGCAATGAAAGAATTTATAGCCTCAATCAATAACGGTGTCGATGTAGTTCGTTAATGAGAACGGGTCATCCACTGAGAGTCGTGTATTTATTCGTTCTCGCTTTAGTTAAGTCGAAAGAAAAAAGTAACGAAAATTCAAGAAAATGAATCAAGATTTATAGGATGAAATATCTTCAAGAAATATCAAGAAAGAGTTTAAGATTTAGTAATCAAGAAAATGTCCAATTTCAATTTTAGTTATCAAGAAAATGAAGAATAGCATGTAGGATTCGATACGAATTATTAGCAATAATGAATACTAATAATGACTTATTTTATCTAATGATGAATTATAGCTAGAACAATGGTGATGAATGAATATTAGGGATCTATTGAAGAAACTAGGGTTTCTCCTTCACTATCCCTTGTCTTTTCATTGATCATCATTCAAATCTAGCTTTTAGCAAAGAAAATCATCAATCATTTAATGCCAAATTGCAACAAAATTATTAAGAACGATGATCTCGTTCCAATTTTGGTCATCGACAATTCTTTTTCCTAAAATTCATAATTCTCATAAGACTTAAGATGCGTATAGGATTTCATCACCATTTGTTCATCCGAATTCCTTCAAATCCTTAACAAGCGGAGATTTCACTCACGCATCATGAAAATAAAAGAATCAAGAATTAGAAATTTCATAATGCGAAAATTTAAAGAAAGAAAGAATTAATAATTGATCACCTTTATTAATAAACTTCTAATTACACTTTCCTTCAATCCGAGGTTACAAGAATTGCTCTCGATCGCTCCCTTGAAGAGGTAACTATTCCGTTGAATTTCTCTTTGCTCGATCTTCGTGAGACTTGGACCTGTCGAGGATCTCGCGCTCGTGATGACGATCGGCTTCGTGTAAAGGATCTTGAATGTTGTCACTTGATTTTGTTCTCAATGATTCTTGATTTGGATCTTGATTAGGAATTGAATTGGAATTGGTTTTGGTTTGTGTGCTAGAAATCGACTACCATCAACAACCTCCACAATGTAGGTTTAGGTCCCTTTTTATAGCCCTTCACCAATCTTTCACTAGAAGCCAGGTTAATCTTCCCCATGAAGCTAGGTAGTTGTAGGGAAACTTCTAGAATAAGGTAGTTATCAAGCTTCCTCAAGAAGCTAGGCTGTTGTAGGGAAGTTTCCAGAACAAGGTTGTTACAATGGAGCGTCTTCAACTAGCTAGGGAGTTGGAATGAAGCTTCTGGAACAGTACCGTCCCCAGATGACCTAACTCAGCCGCGGATCCGCGGCGGATCGGCTGACTCGGCCGCGGATCCGCGGCCGTTTGGTGAGATCTCAGCTTCATTTTTCTGTGGTCTTCTTATGTTGGTTTCAGGATTTATAATTGATATCTGGAATCTTTTTATCTCTTCTGAATCTCTGCCAGATTTTAACCCATTGATTTGCTGCATTTTGTCGGTGAATTTGCGATTCCGATACCTGTCCTGAAATAATTTTCTGCACAAAATCTCAATGAAGATTTTTGAGATATACAATATCATGCGTGAAATAATAAACACACAATTTCCTTCAAAAATGTTGAATATAATGTATAACACGTGGTAATTGATATTTTCTAGACGAACTTGTAATACGTGTTATATTTATAACAAACACCCTTAGATGATTAGCAAAGTGAGGAAATTGTTATGTTAAAGATTGCAATATTTTCGACTGAACAAATTCCCCCAAACTTTATTTTGATCATCTTGAGAAAACTTCTTTTATTCAAGAGAAGGAGAAAATAGAAAGAAAAAGAAAAACTAATTAGCACACTTTCGTAGGCAACACGATTGCACTGAGCACGTGCAACAAGCCTTTAAACCTCTAGGTGTCCCTAGTAGGAAGAGTGTTGTCTCCTGAGAGTTTTCAGCGGATTGCACCTGTTCAGTTGATAAAGCTGCACATTTGTATTACATTTTTTCCTACCATTTTCATATTAAAAAAGGACTTTATTATGATATATTATACATATGAGGGTTTATGTGTAAAGACACCATTTTCCATGTGTTAATATATTTTAATTAGTATTTGGTAGAAAAATGTATGCAAATAAATTCATTGACCAAATCCTAGTAGAACTAAGTCTACTAAATATTATTTGAGATTATGGTGCAGAATTTTCCAAGTTGTTATGCAGAATATATCAAAGAAATCAAGCTGTTGAAGAAGACTTGCCTAATTAAGAATCAAAACTTGGAGACCAAGTCTGGAAGCAACCGAGAGAAGATTTCTGAAATCTGAAGGTGCCTAGGATTGCCACATGTCACAATTACAAAGCCCAAGAAAAATGATGAAATGATCTCCACCATTGGCCGCGGAACCGCGGCCAAACCACCTTGTTGGCCGCGGATCCGCGGCCTTCTAGAAGGATCAATTGCTAAACTTTTGGAAGATCAATCTTTGCTGAATTTTACTAAGTTTCCAACTAAAAGATTCTGGCTTTGCACTATAAAAGGGCACCGAGAGCCTCTTGGAAAAGTGATCAAGCCGAAGAGATCACGAAGCCCATGACGCTCACGCATCCAGGCTGATCATCAACTGTTCATCTACCTCCTTAGGAAAGATCGAGAAGCAACTAGTTTGTAATCATTTTCTACAGAATAAAAGTGTAGATTGTTCAGTTGATTAATAAAGGTAGTTATTTTATTTAATTCTTTTGCATTTTACATTATGTTTTCCCTCTCTTTCTTTTCATCTTCTTCTCCCAACATGCGCGAGTAATCCTCCGCTTGTTAGGGTTCATAGGATTAAGGTAGGCTAATGGACGATGAAAATAACTAAACCCTTTTTAAGTCCTATAAAGTTTAGGAACTTTATCAAAAGAATCATTAACATCCTAATCGGGCGCGCTAGCAATTCTTTGCTAGTTCCGACCGCGATTAGAGATTAGATTAATGATTGTTTTGGTAAAGGCTAGATATGAACGGAGTTCCGTGTCGAGATAAGGGTTAAGAGTGGGATTCCTTTTCCCTTCAGAAACCCTAATCTACACGCATCACCGTCGTTCTAGTTCTAAATCTATTAATGGATAAAAAGGGTAACTTTTAATTAATCGTCCATAACTACTAAATCCTAACGAACCCAACAAGCCCCCTTATTATATTAACCACATCTTTAAAATAATCTAGATCTATATTTTACATTCTTGTTTAACGTAGATCTAGAAACCATTCTATAAAATTCTTTATCCCTCCTCTCTTTCTCAACACATCTAAAGTAAGAATAGAATATTCAACGTTTCCCTGAGGACGACCAGTACTCATCTCGGTCTAGCTACACGCGACATCGTTATTGATTGCGGTTAACTACAAACACTTTTTCGTATCAATCAGCACCTACAAAATCCTATAATAAAAGGAAGACTGTGAGATTGGAATTATAAAAGAAAGACTTTGAAAATTAGAGTTTCCAACTACACTAGCTTTTCGGTTGTCATGAGTCCTATCTTAATAGTCATGAAAAGATGTTAGAAATCACATCATACCTCAATAAAACATCGTCTTTATTCTTCATCCCTACTTTTCTTCCAAACACCGATCATATAACCCTACGTGTGTGTAAGAGATATCCCTACATTCCGAGAATTCAATTCATGCTATCATACTCTTGTCCATCTACCTCAGTATTTTTTAGTCGGTGAATATTTTAGACGGAATTTCTCACACATTTTTCATGCGACCGTTAATACTTCTTGAGGTACTAACCGACCGATTACTAAATGTGCTCACGTATTAGGCGTAATTAGCAATTTCCTCGTCTTGCAACACCTAAGGCTTAGCAGTGACTCCCAAACCAGTTGGTCTAAGGCACTAGGTGATGAAGCACCCTCGCTATATTTTTTTATGCTGCCTTGGTGATTACAAAACCAGTGTTCATTTTTCTTTTTCACCATTTTATACTTTAATGCTTTATTTATTATATTTTCTTCGTACTTTTGGCTTTTAGACAAGAGCTTCAAGGTATCCTCTACTATCCCGAGTTTCAAGACGTATGTAAGTGCGTATAGTCAACATTCAGATGTTTGGCTTCCAGAATAGGAACTGTTTTTCGGACTTATTTTTATCCTCAGATTAGTGACCTCCTTCATCTTACTAACCCTTCGGACAACGGCTCATAACTACTTATTACTAGTTTCGTTTAAGAAAACATCTAACTTTCTTGGATTTTTAAAATTTTTCTAATCTTTTAAATTTAATTTTTCACTTTCTAATCTTTTATTATAAAAGAAATTTTTTTTTTAAAAATTTTGTGCTTACACAAAGTATATTGCAAAGTGATGCATAAATCAGTACAAACCTCCCACAAACTTGTTTACAGCAGTGTCATCACTGTTGTCTCTTTTAAATCTCAAAAACCTCTAGGCTTGGGAGGAAAAGTTATGAACGGAGGCAAGAATAAATGAAAGTGAAAATCTTTTCCTAAACTTATTTTTTTGTGTATGTACAATTTTTTACTTTTAATTTTTTTTTTATTTATTTTTTTTAACTCACCTCCATTCTAAAGATAAGACAATATTACCAAGTCATGGAGGTGAGGCGGAGGAAATTTAGTCATGATAAAGTGTCTCCTGTAAAAACAGGAGCTCCTCCGTGGGGTCAGTGGAAAAATACGGTTTTAATCTATGCCCATTCACTTTGAAAATTGTACCGTTTTTTCTATTTTCAACTTCAACCGCCCCGTGCGGATATACATACCACACCATAAATGGTCCTTTCCAACAAGATCGTAGCTTACTCGCATGAAGATGGAGACAAGAATCGCAAAGAAGGACTTGTTGTCCCGAGGTAAAAGTTTTTCTCAAAATATTTTTATCGTGAAATACCTTAGTCCGGTTCTTTACTATCACCGCATTATCGTAAGATTCATCGCGGGGTTCACTTAGCTCATTTAATTGCATCTTCCGAAAGTTGCAGGCTTGATTCAAATCGAAGGTAAGTTCTTTAATGGCCCACATTGCTTTATGTTCAATCTCGACAAGAAGGTGGCAAGCCTTTCTCAACACTAGGCGGTAAGGTGACATACCAAGATCGGTCTTATAAGCGGTACGAAATTCCCAAAGAGCATCCGTCAATTTGGTTGACCAATCTTTCCAGTTTTTAGAAACTGTCTTCTCCAGAATTAGTTTGATTTGCCTATTGGAAATCTCAGCTTTCCCGCTCGTTTGGGGATGATAGGGCGTGGAAAGTTTGTGGTTGATTGCATATTTTCTCATCAAAGTCTCGAAAGACCGATTACAGAAATGCGTCCCGTTGTCGCTAACGATAGCGTGAGGGTGTCCAAATCGCGAAAAGATATTTCTTTAAGGAACTTAATGACAACCTTGTTGTCATTAGTGCGACATGGAATAGCTTCCACCCATTTCAAGATGTAATCAACCGCTAACAAGATGTACAAATTCCCAAAAGAGTTGGGAAAAGAAACCCATAAAATCAATACCACAAACATCGAAAAATTCAACAACCAAGATTGGTTGAAGTGGCATCTCATTTCTTTTAGAAATACGACCCTTGTCTTGACATTGTGGACATGTTTTGCAATGATCAAATGCATCTTTAAATAAAGTAGGCCAGTAAAAACCGCATTGCAAAACCTTCTCTGCCGTCTTACGTGTTGGGCTTCCATTGCACCTAGTCTAGGGTTTGGTAGCATCACTCATGCCATTTTAAAAATTAGAGAGGTGCAAAGCAAACAAACAATGAATCATGCTAGAATTTCTAGGGTAACAAAGTTTGTATCACATACAAAGAAATAAAGAGATAGGGATTACAACCTTTCTGGTCCATTCCTTCGCTTCATAAGCTCCGTGTTGAGGTCCCTTCGCTGCGATCAACATGAACTCCGACTCTAGAGAGTCTCCATGAGGTAAATGAGGCATCTTTCTTGTAGTCTTCATGATCTAAGGTGATCTACCTTGAAGAATCTCTAACCTAAGCCTACACTTCACTAATGAAGTAATTAAGTAATTAGAGAAGTGAACACCCTAATCTAAGTGGCTAGAATAAATGAGGATGATGAAGTAGGAATTTAGCTCTCTTTTGTTTTCAATTTCTCACACTAATTCATCACACACAAAAAGCTAGCAAGCTTTTCAAGGATGAGGAAGAAGAAGAAGAAAGCTTTTGTGATAAATATTGAATTATTGTTGTGGTTACAATTGCAATCATGGGTTAAGATTGAAAGGCTTAACCATTGTAGAGAATAAACCAAGGGTTAAGGGTTTGGGTTGGGTTAATAAATATCTATACAAAATATCAAAGCTAAAGACAAAAGAGAAACCTTCATGAAACCTTCATCCAAAAGCTAACCCAAAAGCTAACCCTAATCCGAACCCTAACTTGGTTTAAACTCAACAAAGCATGTTGCATTTGTAACCCTAACATGTTACAATATTATATATCACATATATAATATATAATGTAACAAAAGAAAATAATACAATTAACATATATCACATATATATCAATGTATTATCCGGTAAGAAAATGAATCAATAAAGCGAGCTTATATTAGTTAATGTAATGTAATATATATCATATATGATATACATTTAATTAACGAATCAACACTTGATCCGATAACTCGGCTATAATACATATAACCGACTAATATAACTTGTACCAATTCATCGTATCAACACTTGATCCGATGACCCGGCTATATCACATATCCCCCACCAATATCACATATCGCGAGAATAGAATACAGTATCTCATATCGTATTATTCTCGGTCCCGCACATATCATATATGTGCTCCTACTCCTTTTTTCCTGAGCCAGGAAACCTCTGTGTAGGACTCTAAAGAATCGTCAATACGTTGGCAGTAGGTGATGATCATATTAAACACCCACAAGCTGCAAGTGGTCACCTAAACGTAACAGCCACCCAGGTATTGAGCGATCAGAAGATCAACAAGAAAGCCCGTACATTCTTCTGTGAATCCAATCAGTAACACTCCCGTACAGTCCGGTCTCTTCGTCTCATATGTCGCATATCAAGTCTAGGGGTGGTAAACGTCAGACCCTAGTAACCGATAAGTCATGTCTATGTGAGGCTCATAACAGGTTGAGAAACTACTGATAACTCTTACCAGCAGCATTCCATATCAGCCCTGGCCAGGGACTTTCAGTTATAGCCAATCGAACAGAGCACAACATCAACTCCCTATACCGGGAGAGACAAAACCCCTCCTATCGCTCATTGCATCCATGTGATTCGGGACTGTACCCAAAAGCCACCATTTTGCACACCCTCTTGGACGTGGTAAGGTGGAAATCAAAGAACAGTGGGAATCACACAAGACTCTATGACGATCTCGGGTCTACATACTAACCTGTACCAGTGTCACCGGAGAACTGCTATCTGACGATAGGTATAATACCATCTATGAGTTCTCGGCGAGTCCGTTCAGTGTACCCAGTCTCCACTGAGCACACGTACACCATCTTTGATGTCAAACACCGATGGATATGGGATCATCCATCGCCCATCATATGGTTCAAGATGCGTATACGCTAGTCTA
Source organism: Agapanthus africanus (assembly GCA_030015575.1). Classification (NCBI taxonomy): domain Eukaryota; kingdom Viridiplantae; phylum Streptophyta; class Magnoliopsida; order Asparagales; family Amaryllidaceae; genus Agapanthus; species Agapanthus africanus. The sequence goes on from JASDDO010000014.1 coordinate 384,852,560, forward strand.
CTCTGGTGTATCAATGCCCTATCTCGATACACCCTCGACTAGGAACAGTTATAGGATGTACACTTTGACTACTCTGGCCCCACTAGTATGATCTGCATCATAGTCCTAGTAGTCGAGTACATATCTTAAGGGCTTTATCAACATGTGAGAGCAAGACAGTAAACCAATACAAGTCAACATGTTAAGACAAAGTTAAACCAAATAACATACTATCATGTCGAGCAAGAAAGTCCTTTCTATATATATCCAAGCATCCACTATAATATACATCATATGTACAACAATAGCCTCTCGGGCATATATATAACTAACAATCTCCCACTTGCACTAAGGCCAGCTGTTGTAGTATCTCATACCCAACATCCCGAAGAGTCTCTCAAATTGTATCTGGGAAATGGCCTTCGTGAGTGGATCCGCAGTGTTGTCCTTCGTGTCAACTCTCCTGACTTCGATCTCACAGTGATCAACTATCTCCTGGATCAGGTGATACCGCCTCAGAATATGTCTGGACTTCTGATGGAACTTGGGTTCCTTGGCCAAAGCCACAGCTCCATTGTTATCACAATACAAAGGTATTGGATGCTCAATGGACGGAACCACACCAAGGTCAGTGATGAACTTCTTCATCCAGACAGCATCTTTGGCAGCATCGTTGGCAGCGATGTATTCAGCCTCCATCGTCGAGTCTGCCACGGTTTCTTGCTTGGAACACTTCCAACAAACCGCCCCTCCATTTAGGGTAAATAAAAATCCCGAGTACGACTTAGAGTCGTCCTTATCACTTTGGAAGCTCGAATCGGTAAAGGACTCCACCTGGAGTTCTCCGTTACCATACACCAAGAACATCTGCTTAGTTCTTCTCAAGTACTTGAGAATGTTCTTCACAGCTGTCCAATGATTCTCTCCAAGATCTTCTTGATTCTTACTCACTACACTTAGTGAGTATGCTACATCGAGTCTGGTACATAGCATCGCGTACATGATAGAGCCTACTGCCGAAGCATAGGGTATCACTTGCATGCGAGCTCTTTCCAAATCAGTCTTGGGAGACATCTCATTAGAGAGAGTGAGTCCAGAGATCGTGGGTTGGTTCCCACGATTGGATATTTCCATACTAAACCACTTTAGTATGGTGTCAATGTACCTGGATTGGGTCAATCCCAGTATCCGTTTAGATCTATCTCTATAGATCTTAATCCCCAAAATGCAGGAGGCATCACCTATATCTTTCATAAAGAATCTATGTGATAAGAAGAGCTTGACCGAGTGCTGCATAGGAACGTCATTTCTTATCAAGAGTATGTCGTCCACGTACAATACGAGGAAGACGACTAACTCTGTGCAACCTTCTTGTATATACAAGGTTCATCTACTTTCTTGATGAAGTCAAACACTTTGACTACAACATCAAAAAAGATGTTCCAACTCCGCGATGCCTGCTTTAACCCGTAGACGGATTTAAGCAGCTTGCACACCTTTACGCTGCTCCCACTATTTACGAAGCCCTCTGGCTGAGTCATGTACACGCACTTCTCTATATCACCATTTAGAAAGGCGGTCTTAACATCTATCTGCTAGATTTCATAGTCATGGTATGCAGCAATGGCAAGTAAGATCCTCTCCATATACATCCAAGCATCCACTATAATATACATCATATGTACAACAATGGCCTCTAGGGCATATATATAACTAACAATCTCCCACTTGCACTAAGGCCAGCTGTTGTAGTATCTCATACCCAACATCCCGAAGTGTCTCTCAAATTGTATCTTGGAAATAGCCTTCGTGAGTGGATCCGCAGTGTTTTCCTTCGTGTCAACTCTCCTGACCTCGATCTCGCGGCGATCAACTATCTCCTGGATCAGGTGATACCGCCTCAGAATATGTCTGGACTTCTGATGGAACTTGGGTTCCTTGGCCAAAGCCACAGCTCCATTGGTATCATAATACAAAGGTATTGGATGCTCAATGGACGGAACCACACCAAGTTCAGTGATGGACTTCTTCATCCAGACAGCCTCTTTGGCAGCATCGTTGGCAGCGATGTATTCAGCCACCATCGTCGAGTCTGCTACGGTTTCTTGCTTGGAACTCTTCCAACAAACCGCCCCTCCATTTAGGGTAAATAAAAATCCCGAGCACGACTTAGAGTCGTCCTTATCACTTTGGAAGCTCGAATCGGTAAAGGACTCCACCTGGAGTTCTCCGTTACCATACACCAAGAACATCTCCTTAGTTCTTCTCAAGTACTTGAGAATGTTCTTCATAGCTGTCCAATGATTCTCTCCTAGATCTTCTTGATACCTACTCACTACACTTAGTGAGTATGCTACATCGGGTCTAGTACATAGCATCGCGTACATGATAGAGCCTACTGCCGAAGCATAGGGTATCACTTGCATGCGAGCTCTTTCCAAATCAGTCTTGGGAGACATCTCTTTGGCGAGAGTGCGTCCAGAGATCGTGGGTTAGTTCCCACGATTGGATTCTTCCATACTAAACCTCTTTAGTATGGTGTCAATATACCTGGATTGGGACAATCCCTGTATCTGTTTAGATCTATCTCTATAGATCTTAATCCCCAAAATGCAGGAGGCATCACCTAGATCTTTCATTGAGAATCTATGTGATAAGAAGAGCGTGACCGAGTGTAGCATAGGAACATCATTTCTTATCAAGAGTATGTCATCCACGTACAATACGAGGAAGACGACCTAACTCTGTGCAACCTTCTTGTATATACAAGGTTCATCTACGTTCTTGATGAAGTCAAACTCTTTGACTACCACATCAAAAAAGATGTTCCAACTCCGTGATGCCTGCTTTAATTCGTAGATGGATTTAAGTAGCTTGCACACCTTTACGCTGCTCCCACTATCTACGAAGACCTCTGGCTGAGTCATGTACACGCACTTCTCTAAATCACCATTTAGAAATGCGGTCTTAGCATCTGTCTGCCAAATTTCATAGTCATGGTATGCAGCAATGGCAAGTAAGATCCGGATGGACTTAAGCATAGCCATTGGAGAAATGGTTTCGTCAAAATCCACACCTGGACGTTGACGAAAACCCTTTGCAACAAGTCTAGCTTTGAAAGTCTCCACCTTTCCATCTACACCAAGTTTCATCTTAAAGATCCACTTACACCCAATGGGTTTTACCCCTTCAGGAGCAACTTCCAAAGTCCATCCTTTTTTGGTGTACATGGATTCCATCTCAGATCGCATTGCATCCAGCCATTTCACAGAGTCCCCACTCGTGATGGCCTGCTCCAAGCTAGTTTGGTCATCATCTTCCATGATGCAATCCTAGCTTCCACCGTCAATGAGAAAACCATAGTTTCTCTCAGGTGGATGAGGAACCCTACTAGATCGGCGGAGAGGCTGAGGTTTGTCAGGAACTACTGAATTCTCTGGTTCTACCAAATCTTCTGTTGCAGTTTGTGTAGTTGGAACTTCTTCCAGTTCTACCTCATTGCCACTAATTTCTTTTTCAAGAAATTCATTTTCTAAAAAGATGGCATGCCGAGATACAAACACCTTTTGTTCCTCGGTGTGGTAGAAGATATACCAGCTCGAATGTTTAGGATATCCAATAAACTTGCACAGAAAAGACCTTGCCCCGAGCTTGTCCGGATTATGTGTTTTCACATATGTCGGACAACCACATATCTTACCGTAATTAAGATATGGTCTCTTTCCCTTCCATATCTCATATGGAGTGGATGGCACAGATCTAGTGGGAACCATATTCAATAGGTCCGCTGCTGTTTCTAGAGCATATCCAAAAAAGGAAATAGGCAACTCAGCATTGCTCATCATAAAGCGCACCATATTTAATAGAGTGTGATTCCTCCGCTCCGATACACCATTGTGCTGTGGTGTATAGGGAGGAGTAAGCTGAGAGAGAATCCCATTGTCTTTTAGATAATCCAGAAAATCATTGCTCAAGTATTCTCCTCCTCGATCAGATCGAAAGATCTTAATACTTTTGCCCGTTTGGTTCTCTACTTCGTTCTTATATTCTCTGAATTTCTCAAAAGCTTCAAACTTGTGTTTCAACAGGAACACAAGTCCGTATCTTGAGAGATCGTTAGAGAATGTAATGAAGTATGAGTAACCGTTCTTGGCATGTGTAGACATAGGACCGCATACATCACTATGTATCAGCCCTAAGAGTTCCGTAACTCTTGCTCCGTGTCCACTAAACAGAGTTTTGGTCATCTTTCCTTTGAGACATGACTGGAAAGTGTCATAAGATGAAAATTCGAACGGATTCAATTATCCATCCTTCTGTAACTTAGCTAGCCGTGTCGCATTGATATGACCTAGTCTACAATAACACAAGAAGGATTCGTTCATTTTTGAACTCTTCCTCTTGTTTGTGTTTTGTACATTAAGTACTGTAGTTTGGTTGAGAACGTATATACCATTATTTAACGATCTTGATCCAATCAACTTTTGATTCAAGAATATGTTCATAATATTATCCTGTACTACAAAATTATATTCTTCTTTGCTCAATAAAGAAACTGATATAAGATTGCATATCAGGGTCGGAATATAATAGCTTTCGTTCAGAACCAATTTATTACCATTTGGTAATACAAGGTGATATTCGCCAACTGCTTTGGCTGCAACATTTGCACCATTCCCTACTTTTACTGAATGATCACCCTTTCCCGGTTCCCTACCATTGTGTAACCCATGTAACATATTACATATATGGGATCCAGATCCGGTATCTAATACCCAGGACGTAGAGTGAACTGAGAAACAGTTCTCGATAACTAACACACCTGAAGAAGATGCATCAACATGCTTATTCTTCGTTTGGGTGGCTTGAGAATCCAGTTATTCTCATATTCCCTGCTCGGACTTATAACAATTATAAGTGGGAGCGGGACCAACGTTCCCCTGCTCAGTATAATAAGCGGGTTCAGTCAATACATCCATATTATTATCTTGATTAAGGCCTGATATGGTCGCTACCTGGAGAGAGAGAGAAGAAAACACTTTAGCGTATGCTCTTGCAAGATTAGACTGGTTATTATCTTATCTAATCAGGATGGCTCTCACTGCATTTTATCAAATCTTCCTTAAAACCCTAAAAGGTAAGACTAGCCGGGATTAATCACACCTTACAAGTTCGCCAATCTTTCAGCCAGGCCAGTGTTGGTACATTGAGGGAGGTTCCCCATGCTTTTGCACGGACCTAATTAGAATAAACATCGTTTTCCCAGAGGCATAAACCCGTTAACACCTTTCTAGTCACCTACTTGATAGGCTAATTGTCCTGTGTAAAACTCTCTCAGGAGTAACTCTTACTGGTAGTGGGTATCAGGATCCATCTATCTCATAGAAGGTATGCAATCTCATTGCAAATTTCAACACTTGAAATTCCCAATAATGCTTTTACCCCTAGCATCCCATGATCTTGACGCAGGCCAACAAACCATAGTCCGCTAGTCAAGTTCAACCCGTACATTTCTTGATTGAATTAAACCCACCCGCACGACCCATGACACAGGCCAACAAAGTCGTACGACTACCCTGATCCAATCACATCTCATGTTACAGATAAACACTAGTTAGCTACCGCACACTACGTCTTGACGCGGTCCAACAAATATAGCACGAATACTAAGTAGTATCTATCTGAAATGTCGGAGGGCTACGCAGGTTTTTTAGAAAACCATGAGCGTAATGAACTTGATATCGTTGTAGAAACAAGTGATTTTGAAAAGGAGTGTTTTTGAGGATTTTCTAGTTTCGCTAAAGAGGTCACTCCCGGTGAAGGGATCTCGGCTCTTTCCTTATCGAATAAGGTGCAGGATATTTCAAAAATACCGCTGTGCAAAGAAAGAACTATAGAAGCAATCAAAAACTAAATCGTGAGTTTGTGGCATCTGCCAGTTTTGTTAAAGAGGTCACTCCCAGTGAAGAGATCTCGGCTCTTTCCTCATCGAATAAGGTGCAGGGTATATTGCATATACCACTATGCAAAGCAAAAAACTGTAGCTACCCTTTTTTGAAAATTTGATTCTACAACATCTTTTAGGCTTCTTTTCTTTTATTAATCTTATTAATAAATCCCATCAATTATGCTTCCTAAGCATCACAGGAGAAACGAAAATACAATGTACGCTTATGCCATCCGCATTCGCCACAATGTTCCGTTATGCACCGTTAGGTTGCTTTACTAACGGTATACCGGGACGGGACTAGCGCTGGTGTAAAACATAAGCAACGTCTACTATATATCTCATATATAATAATAAAGCATTCGTCTCACGTATATAAAATGATCACATCACAATATATCAGCAGCAGAAGAAACATATGAAATATTGGATATACTAGGAGGTCTGTGTTTTATTGCGAGCCTGTATAAAACACGAATTCCACGGTCGCGATAAATAGCCAAACCCACATCCCTAGACCCCTACGAGAGCGACAAGTAACACTGCCAATTCTAGGGTTAGAAGAACCGGTCTCGACTCCTCGAGATGGCCTCCCAGTGTAAGTCTACGGTAGCGCCCCGGCCGTCTAACAAACGCCAAATGCGGAACAAAAACTTTTTGACTGGCGCTATCGTATACTATAACCCGGATCTGCCATTAAAGCTAAATTAACAAACAACAAAGTGGGTAGAAATATTACACCGAACGATCCGAGTCCTTCGGTCTTCAACCATCATCCCACGCTTTGTTGCGGCTGCTCCGATCTCCTGAATCTCCGGTCTCATCGTCCAGGTGGCACCACATCGACGGATCTTTAAACGGGCTCCCTCCTCTGAATTGAAGCAACTCGATCATCAAGTTCGCCAAAAGATATGACCAAGATTGATGTAAAGAATGAATAGAACACTTTGTCTCGCTTCATCCAAAGCTATGGACGAACGGTTAATGAAGTTGCCATTTGAATCGGGTAAATGAGAAATCGACTATTCTAATTTTCATGAACCAAACTCTATATTCTTTTCTTTTGCAAAATTAAACCTCTCACTCTCACTCAAGGGGCCAGCCACAATATAGGATGAGGGAGGTGAGTGTAGGAGTGGAGAGGGTGACCATAACAATGAATGAAAGAATGAGTCATGTTAACACCTTGCATTAACATTAAATGCACACAAATGAATCATCTAACCTAGTCATCATACATTAATTGCACAATTAATGCACTAATGAGTCACTAGCCACCTCACCATCCTAGTCACCATCTAGATGCTTCTAGAACCTTCCACACTCTCATCACTCACCTCAAGAAAATATAAATCCGTCTTTAACCGAATGTTAAAGACGCATGATAGAAAACAGGAAACTGGCAACTTCCAAAAGCGATCCTGAAACGAGTTTCAGGATAACCCCGTAACGGTATAAACATACCCGCATTTTTATTACGACCGAATATAAATGCAACTGAGACAAAGATATTATATCTACACAGTATAATACTCGGATCCAGCTTAAATCAAAGCCTACCAGTATTATCTGCCCGAAATATGACACGTGAGTAAACGCACGTGCATTTTCCGAACCCTGCCATAAAACCATACGACCTCTACAACGTTTCGCCCGAACTTGGGAAACTGCCTGTGGGGGACTCTAATGACTCATCAACACACTGGCACTGGGTATAACCACTAGCATGTCAGAGGTACAAGCTGTACGTAACGGTTGCCTATGTATTGACTAGAAGGGAAGCTGACGAGCGAACTCATCCAGAAACCCTACTGAGCATGACAGTGACAATATCCGTACAGTCCGGTCCGTTCGTCTAAGAGTATCGCGTATCGAGTCTAGGGGGTGGTTAAAGTCAGACCCCTAATAACGCGATAATTCGTGTCGTTATGAAGCCCATCACCTCCCGAGAAACTACTGATCCAAATCAGTAATTCTCCACTACCCCGGCCGAGGATTTCTAGTGATGGCCATCCGTGCACTGTGCGACATCAAACCCTAATACCGGGAGAGACGAATCCCCGACGATCCGCTCACTGCCTCCATATGGCTCGGGACTGTACCCAACTAAAACCTATTTGCACGTCTCCTTTGAGCGTGGTAGGGTAGTAATCAAAGCACAGTGGGAACTCATACGAGACAAATGACGATCTCAAGTCGACAAACTAACCTATAAACATGTCACCTGGGAACTGCTATCTGACGATATGTATAATACCAACTAGCAAGTTCCCGACGAGTCCTTTCCGGTGTACTCATAACCCAATGAGCACCTATATACATCTTAGGTGAACCAACTAACACCAATGGCTTGTGAGACCGGCCAACGCCCCTCGTCGGGGTCTCGACTGTATACACTAGTCTACTCTGGAGTATCGATGCCCTATCTCGAAACTCCTACGACCAGGGACACTTTAAGGATGTGCTTATAGACCCCAGCTCCCACGTATATGATCGCCATCATACTGCTGGAAGTCAAGCAATAATCCTATGGGTTCTATCAACATGCAATAGTGAACTAAAGCATGTATATGATGATAAAGACAAACCAAATTGCATACTATCATCTCGAGCAAGACTGTCATATTGGTATAGGTCATCCCTCAATCATTGCAATCACGTACCTGCGATCCAATAATTGACTTCGAGGGCACTATATCCAACAATCTCCCACTTGCACTTAAGGCAAATTATTGCGATGTCGCATACTCATAGCCTGTGTGATACCGAACACCCAACTTCTCTACTAATTAGTTTCACAAAGCTAGTTTGTAAAACTCTTGTGTTCGAGAAATAGCCTCAGTGAGTGGATCCGCACTGATGTTTCTTTCTATGTCTCTCTTAATCTCAAGTTCGTGGAGAAAGCCATCTCCCGAATCGAGTAATAGGTGTCTTAGAATATGTCTGGATATCTGATGGGACCTAGTTCATAAATGAACTCCAAATCCAAACTTCTTAGATTGTATTGATAACTGAACCTAATCAGTATCCAGCACTATGCCTCCCACAGTATCATCTTGGACCACCTGTCCATAATATTGTCCCTCGTCAGAGGGAAAACTATAACTCTGACAATCACTCTGTCACCCATGTCACCTTTGAAGCCTGGAATGATAACCGTCTCACGAAGGAGGCTGCTGTCACCAAATCCGTAGAACATGCACTTATGTTCTAAAACGGCTTCCTTATGTTTCTTCTGGATTGGATTAATATAAACTTATCGCATCTAGTGCAAAAACAACATCTGGTGTGGCACTTGACATCTCACGATTGACTCAATTGTCTAAGAAAGTGATCTGTCAATCATGCACATCCCTCTCCCCTTTAGTCTGTAAGACACCTTTAAAGAGGGTGACTCCATCACCTGCAGGTACACCACCATGCCAGGAGTCATTTATTCTAAATACCTTTAGTATATTGTCAAAGTACCCACATTGAGAAACTACCCAAATCAAGATCTAAAACCATAGATCTAGAAACCAGAATGTCTGATATTATATCCATATCCTTTGTGGAGAAACAACTGTGTGACGACCACAGTACAACCGATCGTAATATAGGAATTTTACTTCCTACTCTGTGTATGTCATCCAAATACCAGGACATCACACCCTACTACCTTCTTAACAGATCCATCCCCTATTCTGATGAAGTCAAACCTATCACTGTCACATCAAAAATAGATGATCTTGTCTCCGCTATATCTGCTCAAGCCTATAAATAGACATAAGCTTCTTGCCCACTATGCTTCCGCTGCTCCCATGACTACGACAACACTCTGGCAGAATAATATATACGTACACTTCTAAAACTAGTTTAGAACGACGCTATACTTAGCCTCCTGCCGGGTCTCATAGCCTGGAACAACAGTAGTGTCAAGTCTGGGTAAACAAGAACCTCCCTGTCACCGTCCTTGAGGCTACCAGAGTACCTCTCGGGTGTCTGAGGTTACCCACCATATCTGCGGAGTGGCTATTGGAATGTCAAACTTGATTGAATCTTTAGGTCCTATTAAATTTTCCGTAATCGTTTGCGGTTCTGGAATCACTTCCAATTCTACCATACTCCCACTATTGTTTTCTGAAAATATCCATTTTACTAAAACTGTGGCGAGTCTAGAACAATATTACTATTGATCTTCCAGATGGTAGAAAATCAACCCTCGTCAAAGCTAGGGTCAACCCACAAACTACCATTACAGAAACGTGCCTTGAGCTATCCAGAGTCTGGTTTTAAGCATAAGCTGGACAACTCACCGTATCTTAACATCGTTAAGATATGAACCATTCTATATCCAATATAGAAACTTTGGCACTTATTTAATTGGAACCAGATTCAAAACATGCAGCTGTCTCCAGTGCATATCAACTTAATGGTGAGAGACTAATCAACATTGCTCAACTTAGGAATCCATCCAATTATGAGTAACCTGAAAGAGAAACAAGTTTCTCAAAAACATTACTATCATCTGAATACCAATCACAAGAATCTACATCTTCGATCTCTTTGAAGAATCCCGATACTTGCGACATCTGGTTCTCTACTTTATTCCTATACCCACAACTTCTAAAAATATAGACCTTGTATTTCTACGAAACACTTGTCTAAAAACTAGAGAAGTCATAAGTAAACAGAACATAGTACGAGGATCAACCCCTTTGTCCTGATGGACACTGGACAACATACAATACTCTGTATAAGTCCGTTGAGTTGAATAACTTAAAACCTGTGCTTCGTAGGTTGAAAACTGTACTTATGGTTAAGAACTACTCCGTTGTTCAATGCTCCTTACCCAATAGCCAACTGATATAGGTAAATGTCATTGACATAATATCAAAAAGTTATATCTCACTTTATAAAAAATAAACGTACAGATATATTATTTTGAAATTTGTGCACAACAAAGAATACTCAAAACCAAATACATGCCGTCCGGCAAAAACCCAGGCGATTTCCTCAAATACCACCAATTACAACGAATTCCGATATAATGAAGATGATCACCTAATTCCCAATAACTTACTCCCACTCATCATCTGTAAAACCATACAGATGTGAGAATCATACTTGGTAAATACATACCCTGGAGTAAGTATCTAATCGGGAAATAAGTTTTCCTTTAACAATGCACTGAAACATGAAAATGTTTCGTAGGGGTATTCTGGTATTCCTAGTAATGTCTCTTCCATAATCAAATTCTTGACTATAACCTTATTTTTCATTGCCATCTCTCCAAATCCCTTTATTTTGTCTTTAGTTGTTACATTCTGTACACCTTCGTTAGGCTAAATGGTTTTCTTCCTTCCCTACCGTTCGGCACCAGCCTATGGTTTGGAAGAAGACTATCCAGTAAGCATAATAGGTGTACTCTCCTAATCCTAGGAGTACTCGCTACTTGAGAGAAGGTGATGATAAAAGAAAATCGAATAATGCCTTATTCTATTTCTCCCGAACTAGGGAAAAAAGAAAAGGTGAAATAGGAGTGGCGATGAAGTACGCGGTTTGATCGTGAATGATAACAGTCGCAATTTACTTTTCTCTCTTTCTAATACCTTTATTTTGTCTGTAGTTATTACCTTCTGTACACCGTACTTAGGCTAATTGGTTTTCTTCATTCCCTACGTTTCGGCACCTGACTATGGTTTGGAATAAGACTATCAATAAGCGTAATAGGTGTACTCTCCTAAACCAAGGAGCCCTCGCAACCTGAGAGAAGGTGATAATAAAAAACAACTGAATAAAACAATTCAATTTCTCCTGAACCTGGATCCATCCTCGAAGTAGTCCCTCCGAGTTTGTATATAACCATACGATGGATCTATTCAAAGGAAGTGGATGTCCGTGGTAATACGTGGTGTTCTGATAAATACAAAGGGTAAAAGAAGGAGCGGCAATGACTTATGCAACTAAGACAATCCAAAAGCCAGTATTTTAAGAAGGTTCGGTCAACTTGGTCACTGAGTCATAGTCTAGGGTCGGTCAATGGTCGCTTCCAAAGAGTGAGAGAAAAGAAACACTCTGCGTGCACTCTAACCAAGATCAGAAAGGTTATCGCATTATCTAATCAGGAAACCTCCCACTGACCGTCAAATTCTTCTCCAAACCTAAAAGAAGAATCAATCGGGATCACCCGAAGAGTAAACCAACTCATTAGTGGGAATCGGGATCCAACTCTCATCGCATGATAACGCAAAGGAATCCACTTACGTTATGACACTCCAGAAGGTATGCTCATACATGGCAAGTTTTAGTTTCTTTAGAAACTCCCGATATGATTTTTGCCTCATGCTCTTATGACCTTGACTTTAGACAACAGATCATAAGTCACATGTCAAGTTCTACCCGTCATTATCCAGGTTGATTTGAACCCACCCGTAACTACCCTTGACTTTAGTCAACAAGACATTACGACAGTCCCAAACCAACACATCTATCTATGCAACAGATGAATACCCAGCAGCTACCAAACACCATGCCTTGACTTTAGTCAATAAACATAGCTTGAATACTACTGACCATCGATAAGAAATGATGGAGAGCTAACGCTGGTTTTTAGCGAAATACCTTTAACGTAATGAACATGATCTCGTTGAAGGAACCTGATAGCTTTTCATAAAAATATAGTGGCGAAAACCATTGCAAAAGAGGTCACTCCCGGCGAAGGGATCTCGGCTCTTTCCCCGTGGAATGAGGTGCAGGATATTCTAACTGAATACCGTGATGCAAAGCAACTTGTAATCGACTATAGTGAAGTTATTACCCTGACGCAAACTTCTGCCCAAGGGGTCACTCCCGGTGAAGGGATATCGTCCCTTGCCTCGTCGAATGAGGTGCAGGATATTCCAACCGAATACCGCTATACATAACAAATGGAAACGTCTTTGTAATAACACTTTTTAAAGCTGTTCCAACAACTGCCAAACAGGTTTGTTTTATCCTTGCATTGATCAGAATCAACGCAATTCCATCAATCAATCACACCAGAAAAGAACGAAAAATAAAATGTACGTATATGCCATCCGCATTCGCCACTGGGTCCCGTCATCACCCGTTAGGTTACTTAACTAACGATAGAGCGGGGACTGGACTAGCGCGGGTGTAAAACATATACAACATCTAATAGTATATATACCAATATACAATTATCGCTCCAGGCATGATAATATGCAACATTACAGAAAAGTATTAAGTATCACAGAACAATACAGATAATCTGGGATCCCTAGGTTTCACTGAGCCGCTACTGAAACCCGACGTTCCCTTGGTTATGTGGATAGCTTGTGCAATGAAACCTAGACCCCTACGGGTGCGGAAAGTTACCTGCCAAAACCTGAAGAGAGGCAGCCCCCTACAGCATAGTGAATGGACCACCCGGCACTTCACGGAATCCGGTAACTTGAGCACCCCTCCTTGGGTCAACCTGTACCCCCTACGAGTGCGGCGAATAGTCTGCCAATTCTACAGTGAGGCCCCTCTGCCTCTCAAAGCCATGAGATACGGACCCGTTGCCCTCCAGAACACGGCTATCTGTGCACTCCCTCGTGGGATAAACCTACTACCGAAATAAAAATATGTACAACGGGTACATCGACCTCAGCCCGGTCGTGCCCCAAAAGAATATTATACAAACAGGCAGTGACGGCAGTCAACATGTTGGACGCTCCCCCCGCAATATCAAATGTACAAATAAATCCAAATTGCACTACCATTGCACACTTCTATCCACCACGACAAATCCGCAACATTACAGCACAACACAGAACATCAACACGAATGTCACGTTCGCAAACCCGTCTAAAAGAACTATAGCAATTAGATGCAATTTACTGCTCAAATGACATTCCCGGTCGGAGATATAATGTAATTATTGCATAATAAAAAGTTTAAAATTTCGATCGACAAAACATCCCGAAGTGGGCCCCACGTACATCTGCAGTACATAAACAAACTTTGGGCCCAAAAGAAATATTCCAGATACCAAAATTTTACATGAAGACCCTACTGTAGAAAAATGGTTTACTGTTGCTCCAAAACGGCGGCGGAACCTCGGCCAAACTAGGGTTCGCGCGGCGGTTCCGCGGCGCTTTGGAAGCTTCAGTCTACCAAATTTTTATAGTATTCTTAAAAATGCCTGCTTAAATTTCTGTGATATGCAAAATCATTTTTAGACCCTTTTAAAAATCGACAGAAACTTTGAACAGAAAAATTGTAGTTTTTGAAATTCGGTTCGATCAATGTTTTAAACGCGTTAGCACAAGTTAGTAAAGCTTAATGGTGAGGCTCTGATACCACTGTAAGTCTACGGAAGCGCCCCAGCCTTATAACAGACGCCAAATGCGGAACAAAAACTTTTTCACTGGCGCTATCGTATACTATAACCCGGATCTGCCATTAAAGCTAAACTAACAAACTACAAAGTGGGTAGAAATGTTATACCGAACGATCTAAGTCCTTCGGTCTTCAACCATCATCCCACACTTTGTTGCGGTTGCTCCGATCTCCTGAATCTCCGGTCTCCTCGTCCAGGTGGCACCACGTCGACAGATATTTAAACGGGCTCCCGCCTCTGAATCGAGGCAACTCGATCATCAAGTTTGCCAAAAAAGATGACCAAGATTGATGTAGTGAATGAATAGAACACTTTGTCTCTCTTCGTCCAAAGCTATGGACGAACGGTTAATGAAGTTGCCATTTGAATCGGGTAAATGAGAAATCGGCTATTCTGATTTTCATGAACCAAACTCTATATTCTTTTCTTTTGCAAAATTAATCCTTTCACTCTCAGTCATGGGGTCGGCCACAATATAGGATGAAGGAGGTGAGTTTAGGAGTGGACAGGGTGACCATAACAATGAATGAAAGAATGAGTCATGTTAACACCTTGCATTAACATTAAATGCACACAAATGAATCATCTAACCTAGTCATCATACATTAATTGCATAATTAATGCACTAATGAGTCACTAGCCACCTCACCATCCTAGTCACCATCTAGATGCTTCTAGAACCTTCCACACTCTCATGGCTCACCTCAAGAAAAGTTAAACCCGTCTTTAACCGAATGTTAAAGACGGCTGATAGAAAACTGGAAACTGGCAACTTCCAAAAGCGATCCTGAAACGAGTTTCTGGATAACCCCGTAACGGTATAAACATACCCGCATTTGTATTACGACCGAATATAAATGCAACCGAGACAAAGATATTATATCTACACAGTATAATACTTGGATCCGGCTTAAATCAAAGCCTACCAAGATTATCTGCCCGAAATATGACACGTGCGTAAACGCACGTGCATTTTCCGAAACCTGCCATAAAACCATACGGCCTCTACAACGTTTCGCCCGAACTTGGGAAACTGACTGTGGGGACTCTAATGACTCATCAACACACTGGCACTATATAACCACTAGCACGTCAGAGGTACAAGTTGTATGTAACAGTTGCCTATGTATCGATTTGAAGGGAAGCTGACGAGCGAACTCATCCAGAAACCCTACTGGGCCTGACAGTGACAATATCCGTACAGTCCGGTCCGTTCGTCTAAGAGTATCGCATATCGAGTCTAGTAGGGTGGTTAAAGTCAGACCCCTAATAACGCGATAATTCGTGTCGGTATGAAGACCATCACCGCCCGAGAAACTACTGATCCAAATCAGTAATTCTCCACTACCCCGGCCGAGGATTTCTAGTAATGGACATCCGTGCACTGCGCGACATCAACCCCCAATACCGGGAGAGACGAATCCCCGACGATCCGCTCACTGCCTCTATGTGGCTCTGGACTGTACCCAACTAAAACCTGTTTGCACGTTTCCTTTGAGCGTGGTAGGGTAGTATTCAAAGCAAAGTGAGAACTCATACGAGACAAATGACGATCTCAGGTAGACAAACTATCCTGTACACATGTCACCTGGGAACTACTATCTGACAATATGTATAATACCAACTAGCAAGTTCCCGGCAAGTCCTGTCCGGTGTACTCATAACCCAATGAGCACCTGTATACATCTTAGGTGAACCAACTAACACCAATGGCTTGTGAGACCGGCCACCGCCCCTCGTCGGGGTCTCGACTGTATACACTAGTCTACTCTGGAGTATCGATGCCCTGTCTCGAAACTCTTACGACTAGGGACACTTTAAGGATGTACTTATAGACCCCAGCTCCCACGTATATGATCGCCATCATACTGCTGGCTGTCAAGCAAGAATCCTATGGGCTCTATCAACATGAAATAGTGAACTAAAGCATGTATATGATGATAAAGACAAACCAGATAGCATACTATCATCTCGAGCAAGACTGTCATATCGGTATAGGTCCTCCCTCAATCATTGCGATCACGTACCTGCGATCCAATAATTGACTTTGAGGGCACTATATCCAACACACTGGACCCTAGAACCTGGTTACTTGTACTCCCCTCCTTGGGTCTATCCTAATGCGGAAAAGTAAATAATATACAATAGTGACAACAAGATCAACCCGGAAGTGCACCAATAAAAGAATATTACATACAATGAATTTTACATGAATGAAAATAAAAACCCTCATCTCACATAAAACCCCGACTATTCAAAACACGACGATCCAATATAACATATCATAGCAACACATAATATCTCATATCATCAACGTAAGAAAGTATGCGTATCCCGATTGTCGTTGATGTTTAACAACGAAGCCGTCAATACCCCACATACTACACTTACGGTCGCAGAAAAGAAAAGTGAAAAACTACAACATTTGGAATCCATCACCTTAGACATCGTAAACCCGAAATATCATATATTACGGATTTCATGCCTAACTATATGAATTCCACATATTGTATCACAATCACAGAATATCATGACAATGTTTAACGTTTCGATCGAATTAACATACACTCACAAATTACCCCCGTGTGCTTAACACTTGAGCAAAGTCAAAACACTCAAAAACCGTGTCACAGTGTCTTTGGTCCAGCCGTAGAAGGAGTTAACCAACGCCTCACCTATGACACCACAGAACTACGGCAAACCGGAAGGTTCGAACGCGGTTCCGTGGGCATAGAATCGAGTTAAGGTTATTATAGTCTTCTAAAGGATCCATAGGGGTACTTGCACGATTTAACGAATACAATCAACTTCGGAAAATCACAACACTTGGAAATTTCAGCGGGGTACAAAATGTGGTGGACGGGGTTCGATCGAACTGCTAAAAATAGTCAAGGTTACCAATACATTGTTAAGTTATACGACTACGAAGCACTACGAATTAGCTCCAGGTCAAACAGATCATCACATGAAAATTGGGCTAAATAAACAATACTGAGAAACCCAAATTAAACACAAATGAGCACAGGAGGAATACGGGGGGGGGGGAGAGGAGTCCCCATGGCCTTCCTGGCCGGAATTTGAGGCTTGGGGATCGGCCAAAATCCGATCCCCACCCTCCGTATTTCACCCATGTTCTTATAATTGCCCATACTGCATTCTGCACTTGTTTGAAATATTTTTAAAGGACTTTTTGGAAAATTTACAGAGAGCAAATATAGGGTTTCTTAATACTGTATTTCTGAGTGGATTTCGTTTTCGTAATTTTTATAACACCTTATCTAGAATTCTAGTTTGGCTCTGATACCACTGTTGGGCTTCCCTTGCACCTAGTCTAGGGTTTGGTAGCATCACTCATGCCATTTTAAAAATTAGAGAGGTGTAAAGCAAACAAAACATGAATCATGCTAGAATTTCTAGGGTAACAAAGTTTGTATCACATACAAAGAAGTAAAGAGATAGGAATTACAACCTTTGTAGTCCGTTCCTTCGCTTCATAAGCTCCGTGTTGAGGTCCCTTCGCTGCGATCAACATGAACTCCGGCTTGAGAGAGGCTCCATGAGGTAAAAGAGGCATCTTGCGTGTAGTCTTCATGATCTTAGATGATCTACCTTAAAGAATCTCTAACCCAAGCTTACACTTCACTAATAAAGTAATTGAGTAATTAGATAAGTGAACACCCTAATCTAAGTGGTTAGAATAGATGAGGATGATGAAGTAGGAATTTAGCTCTCTTTTGTTTTCAATTTCTCACACTAATTCATCACACACAAAAAGCTAGCAAGATTTTCAAGGAGGAAGAAGAAGAAGAAAGCTTTTGTGATGAATAATGAATTATTTTTGTGGTTACAATTGCAACCTGTAAGTCCACGTTGCTCACCCCTTTGCTTGCGGGAAGGCGGAAACGTTAGGAAAAATCTGATTTTTACAACACTAGGCAACATGGACTATGTAAAGGAGGGATCTTTGCTAAACAAAAACTAACAACAAGATAAAAGAGTTTAGCTACTCGGAAAAGGGGTTATACCTAGGTCTTCAAGCCCTTCTCTTCTTGCTCCTTGGAGTGAAAGAACGGATCGACTCGTCGCTTTCTCTTGCCGAAGAAAGATCCACCCGAGGGCCTCTACCTTTGGCTCCAACATCAAACTAGAAGTAACTAAGGTGCTTGGTGTGCTAAACCTAGGACCTTAGAAAGAGTAGAGAGTATTTTTGAAGGGATTATCTCAAGCTCAATGGTTCTCAACTCATGAGAGGGGAGAGCTAGAGAGAGAGGAAGAGGAGGAGAGAGAATGAAAAAGATAAAGTGAGAAGAATAATGCAACCTGCTCACATACATGTGATTTATGAAAAATAGTTAATTAGCTAAAGATAATTGTCATGGTTAATCAAGAAATGACCATTATCATTTCACATTAAATGCTTTTGCAAGGATCAAAGAGCATCTTGCATATGGAATGATGATGGTCAACTTGTTGACCTAGGTCAACAAGTCAAGTATAGTCAAATGGTCAACAACCCTAACCATGCACAATTATAATTAACTAATATTAATAAATCATAATTCATACATAAACATTAGGGTTATGAAAATGACAATGGTCATCAACCCTAATGAAAGTCCTCTGCCTCTGTCTCAGTCAACTGTGCACACACACCCGTATCCGCGTTCCGAGGAACACGAATACAATGAAATAAAACCAATCCCAAATCATATACTAGGATCCGGCTTAAACCAAAGCCCGCTAGTATAAGCTGTCCGGACACAAAACGTGCACAAGTGCGTGGATGTGAACGAACCCTGTCGTAAAACCATGCGACCTCTTCTCATTCTTCCTAAAGGCGAATAACCCTCTGTGTGGGACTCTAAAGACTCGACACTACGCTGGCAGTGGGTTTAACCAAAGACCGCAAGCGGCACTAGCTATACTTAACGGTCCCTAGGTAGATGCTGATAAGAAGACTTACGAGGTAAACCCATCTGAACTCCTGCTGAGCCTGAATGTGACAGTCTCCGTACAGTCCGGTCTGTTCGTCTAAGAACATCGCATGGCGGGCCTAGGGGGCGGTAAACGTCAGTCCCCTACTAGCGGTACAAGTCGTGCTAGAGTGTAGCCCAGAACAACTGAGGTAACACTGGAAACCCACCAGTTTATCTCGCTTGCCCTGGCCAGGAACTTTGTGTAATGGCTCTTCTAGACAAAGCGTGATATCAACCCCTAATACCAGGAGAGAAGAATCCTGTATAACCGTCACTGCCTCCAAGTGCTTCGGGACTGCACCTAAAAACTACCTGTTTGTACGACTCCTTTGAGCCGTGGTAGGGTAGTAATCAAAGTACAGTGGGAACACACTCGAGGCGAAGTGACAGTGTCAAGTCAACGGACTAAGCTGTACTCATGTCACCTGGGAACTGATAACTGACGATAGGTATAATACCAACCAACAGTTCCCGACGAGTCCTGTCTAGTGTACTCGTAACCTAACGAGCACCCGCATACTATCCCAAGTATGACGTACAGACGGCTGTAGGACAGGCCGTCTCCTAAGCTGGGATGAGAAGCGCATATGCTAGTCTACTCCGGAGTATCGATGCCCTGTCTCGATAGTTCCCCGACTAGGGACCTTCATAAGGATGTGCTTGTAGATTACCCAGCCCCCACGAGTGTGACTGCCATCACAACGCTGGTATTCAAGCAAAGATCCCAAGGGCTCCACTAATGTGTAAAGGCAATATGCTAAAAGAAACACATGCACACATTAAAGCAGAAACAAACCAAGTAGCATACTACTATTTTGAGCAAGAATGTCAATACATGGTGAATATCCCAAGCTTCCATTAAATAATATACATACTAGTATGATACAGTAATGGACTCTAGGGCATATACACTAACAATCTCCCACTTGCACTAAGGCCATGTACTGGCGTATCGAAGACCTATCATCTCGATCAGCCGCTCGAACTGAGTCTCGGGTAAGGCCTTCGTGAATGGATCAGCAGTGTTATCTTCCGTAGCAACTCTCCGAACCTCGATCTCCTGGCGACCCACGATCTCCCTGATCAGGTGATACCGCCTCAAGATGTGCCTGGACTTCTGATGGGACCTGGGTTCCTTCGCTAAAGCTATAGCCCCGTTTTTGTCGCAATACAGAGGTACTGGATCAACAATGGACGGAACCACCTGAAGTTCTGTTAGGAACTTCCTTATCCAGACGGCTTCTTTTGCGGCATCTGCAGCAGCGATATATTCCGCTTCCATCGTCGAGTCTGCAACGGTTTCCTGTTTGGAACTCTTCCAACACACCGCCCCTCCATAGAGGGTAAAGACATAACCCGACATGGACTTGGAATCATCCTTGTCACTCTGGAAGCTGGAGTCAGCAAAGGCCTCGATCTGGAGGTCTTTTCCTCCATACACCAAGAGCATCTCCTTAGTCCTTCTCAGGTACTTGAGAATGTTCTTTACCGCTATCCAGTATTTCTCCCCAGGGTTTGACTGATACCGGCTTACCCCACTCAGTGCATAAGCTAAATATGGTCTGGTATACAACATCGCATACATTATAGAGCCTACCGCAGAAGCGTAGGGTATAATAGACATGCCATCCCTTTCCAAATCAGTCTTAGGAGACATCTCTTAGGAGTGGGTGATCCCGTGACAAGCCGGTAAATTACCGTGCTTGGAATCTTCCATACTGAACCTTTTCAGTATGGTGTCGATGTACCTGGACTGTGAGAGTCCTAATATCCTCTTGGATCTGTCACGATAGATCCGGATCCCCAGAATGTACGAGGCATCACCCAGGTCTTTCATGGAGAACCTGTGTGATAAGAACCCTTTGACAGATTGTAGCATAGGAATGTCATTTCCTATCAAGAGAATGTCATCCATGTATAATACGAGGAATATAACAGTTCTTGATACAAATTTACTATAGATGCATGGTTCATCTGGATTTTTGATAAAGTCAAATTCTTTGACCGTCTCACCAAAACAGATGTTCTAACTCCGTGATGCCTGCTTCTGTCCATATATGGACTTAAGCAACTTGCACACCTTTCCGCTGCTCACATTCTGAATGAAACCCTCTGGCTGGTCCATATAGACAAACTCTTTTAAATTTCCATTTAGAAAAGCGGTCTTTACGTCCATCTGCCAGATCTCATAATCGTGGAAGGCAGCAATGGCAAGAAGGATCCGAATGGATTTCAGCATAGCCTCTGGAGAAAAGGTTTCGTCATAGTCCAAGCCAGGTCTTTGACGGAAACCCTTTACAACAAGTCTAGCCTTATAGGTCTCAACCTGTCCATCTACACCAATCTTCCTTTTGAATATCCACCTGCATCCTACGGGTTTTACCCCATCTGGAGCAATGTCCAACGTCCATACTTTGTTGGTGTACATGGACTCCATTTCGGTCCGCTTTGCATCCAGCCATTTTACCGAGTCAACGCTCTGTATGGCTTGCTGGAAGCTAGTAGGCTCATCACTATCAATGATGAAATCCTCTCTATCCCCGTCTATGAGAACATCGTAGTATCTTTCGGGCGGATGAGACTCCCTACTACTTCTGCGGAGCGGCGCAGGAATGTCCTGATCTTTCGAATCCTCTGGTTCTGTAATGCTTTTAGTAATAGCTCGTGGTTCTGGAATTTCTTCCATTTCTATTGCGCTCCCACTTATCTGTTTTTCCAAAAACTGAGTTTCCAAGAAGTGGGCATGACGAGAAACAAAAACCTTTTGTTCCTCTTCGCAATAGAAGAAATATCCCTTGGAGTTCTTTGGATATCCCACAAACTTGCACTGTACTGAGCATGCCTCGAGCTTGTCCGCATGCTGCTTTTTGACATAAGCTGGACATCCCTATATCTTAATGTGATTAAGATAGGGTCTCTTCCCACACCACATCTGATATGGTGTAGTAGGCACAGTCTTAGTTGGAACTCGGTTCAAAAGGTATGCAGCTGATTCTAGTGCATATCCCCAGAATGATCGTGGTAATTCAGCTTTACTCATCATGGACTGTACCATATCCAATAGGGTTCGGTTCCATCTCTCCGATACACCGTTATGTTGCAGAGTGTATGGAGGAGTAAGCTGAGAGAGAATTCTATTCTCTTTTAAGTAATCCAGGAACTCGGCACTCAAGTATTCACCACCACGATCAGATCTCAGTGTATTGATACTTTTGCCTGTTTGTTTTTCTACTTCATTCTTATATTCCTGGAATTTTCCAAAGGCTTCGGATTTATGTTTCATTAAAAAGACATAACTGTACCTTGAAAAGTGATCCGTAAAAGTAATGAAGTAAGAATAACCGCTTCGTGCATGCGTAGACATTGGACCACACACGTCGCTGTGTACGAGTCCCAAGAGCTCGCTCGCTCTTACTCCGTGTCCAGTGAACGGAGTCTTTGTCATCTTTCCTTTGAGACGGGATTGAAAAGTTGCATATGATTGATATTCGAACGGATCCAAATATCCTTCTGTATGTAACTTCGTCAACCTTCTCTCATTGATGTGACCCAGTCTACAATGCCATAAGAAAGTCTGATTTGTTTCCGGAGACTTTCTTTTGTGTGTATTCTGGACATTGAAAATCTGTGGATGGTTTAATACGTATATACCATTGCTCAATGTACCTGACCCAATCAGAACTTGATTAAGGTGAATGTTTACAACATTACTTACAAACGCAAATTCATAACCTTCTTTAGAAATCAAAGATAAAGAAATGATATTACAAGTTGCTTTGGGTACAAAAAAACAATTACGTAAAACCAAAACATGTCCATCTGACATTCCCAGGTGATAGTCCCCTACGGCCTCAGCATCCATGCTAGCTCTGTTTGCAACTTTGAGGGTCATGTCACCTGCCTTCAAAAACCTACGCTTTCTCAACGTCTGCAAAGAATTACAGATATGAGATCCTGATCCGGTATCCAATACCCAGGACGTAGATTTTATTGATAGACAGTTTTCAATAACATACACACCTGAAGCTGAAGTCGCAACTTGCTTCAGATCCTGTGTTCTAGCCTTCCAAGCCCTGCAATCTTTCTTCCAGTATCCACTCTTATGAAAGTAAAAGCTTTCTTCCTTATCCACAAGCTTCCCCGCTACCTTTGTTGCTTTTTCCTTTCCCTTCGTATCCACTTTACTAACACCGCCCCTTGGTTTGGCGGGGGTTTTCTTCTTCTTTCCCTTGGCTTTCGCCCTGGACCTAGAAGAGGAAGATCTTCCTACAAACAAAGTGGATGTTTCGCTACCTTTCTGTAGGGTGCCCTCTGCACTCCTCGACATGTTGAGGAGCTCTGAAAGTTCAACTTCATTTTCCTGCAAGTTGAAGTTCAGGATGAACTGGGTGTAAGTGGAAGGAAGGGACTGGAGAATCAAGTCCGTATAGAGCTCATTCTCCAATGTGGTCCCATGGTCCGCGAGCACCTCTATGTAGCCAATCATCTTAAGCACGTGTTCCGCAACCGATGATCCGACGGCCAATCTTGCCGAAAACAGCTTCTTCGACACTTTGTATCCGGCGATACAAGATCGCTCTCCAAACAGTTCTTTTGTATGGAGAAATATGGATTCGAGGTCCATATTCTCGTGCCTCCTCTGATGTTTGTTGTCCATAGAGGCAAGCACGAGGCACTTGGCATTCGCGCCGTCGATTTCCCAGGTCTTACGGATTTCCCTATCCGCGACGCTGGTTTTAGGACCTGGGACAGGGGGAGCTTTGGTGGTAAGAAGATACCCCAACTTGTTATAAGTGATTGCCATTTTGACATTCCTAATCCAATCTTTGTAGTTTGGCCCTGTCAGTATGTTTTTATCTAGAAGTAACTTAAGTCCAGTCATGATAAATGGTCGCTGCAATTAGGAGAGAGAAGAAACACTTTAGCGTGATGCTCTTATAAGTTTAGAGTGGTTTTTAATTTGTCTAAACAGGATGGCTCCCACTGTCTCTCGAATCCCTCCTCAAACCATAAAGGAAGAACTTGTCGGGATCAATCTCACCGTACAATACTTACTTAAACGTTCAGCCAGGCCAGTGTCGGTACTTCGAGGGAGGTTTTCCAACGCTTTCGCGAAGTTCCTTAATTAAATAACCTCTTTTCCCTGTGGGCGTAGCCCCGCTAACACCTTTCTAGACAGCTACTTGGTTTATAGCATTGATCGTTAAGTGAGATAGTTATGGAGGAGTCGCATATACTCACAGTAGGATCGGGATCCAAATATCATCGCATGACAAAACTGAAGGAATCCTACCAGAATCATCACACTCCAAATGGTATGCAGCGCTAGCAAGTTTCTGATCTTTTGAAACTCCCGAGGTGGATTTTTGCCCCATGCTCTTATGACCTTGACTTTGGCCAAAATATCATAAGTCACATGTTAAGTTCTACCCGTCATTCTCCAGGTTAATTTGAGCCCACCCGCACATACCCTTGAATTTGGACAGCATGGTAGAACGACTGCCCCAAACCAACACATCTATCTATGCTGCACATGAATACCCAATAGCTACCAATCACTATGCCTTGACTTTGGCCAACATACATAGCTTGAATACTTATTGGCCATTCATGTGAAACGACGGAGGGCTACAAATGGTTTTGGCGAAACCGTGAACGTAGTGAACTTGATATAATCGAAGGAACGAGATAGCTTTCAAAAGGAGTGGTTCAAGCTCCGCATTTAAAAGTTTGGTTTTAAAAAGAACCGAGTGGTTTTAAAAGTGTTCCAACAACTTTTACTTGATTTATTTTTTCTTGCATTAATTCCAATGTGTCCCATCATTTAATCCTACCATTGCAGAAAACAACGAAAATATGACGTACGCTTATGCCATCCGCATTCTCCACGAGGTACCGTCATCACCCGTTAGGTTACTTAACTAACGACAGAGCGGGGGCTGGACTAGCGCGGATGCAAAACATAAGCAACGCCTAAATAGATATCATATAGATATATATAAACATTTGTCACATGCAATGATAGCCATTACAGATCACAGATGAATACATTGGATATACTAGGAATCCTCAATTCGTACGAGCCTGTAACGAAGAACGGATTACACGGTCGCGATGAATAGCCAAACCCCACCCTAGACACCTACGGGTGCGGCAAACTACCCGCCAAGTACCCGAAGCGAAGCAACCTCCCTCAACACCGTGAGTAGGCTACTCGACACTTCGAGATACCCGGTAGTTTGTGCACTCCACCTTGGGTCTATCCTAGGAACAAAAACAGTAAAAAGTGTAAGTCGATGTACAACACCCCACGACTTGCGGGGAGGCGGAATAATGAAAAACGATCTTGTTTTAGGCGTAAACATCGACTAACCGAGAATCTTTGCTAAACGATAACTAACAAGAATCATAGAAGTTAACAACTACTATGAAAAGTGATTATACTTGTAGAACCGTGTCCTTCGACTTTTTGTTCTCCACGTCCTCTCCGGCCTTCTCTATGTAGTAGATGATCCACCCGAGAGCTTTACTACAAGCTTCACCTTTAACTTGAGCTAACTAGGTTTCTTAAATCGCTAATCTAAGTAACTTAGGTGATATAGAGAATGGTTAAGGAGTAAGTAGTCTATTCTAATCCTTGGTCTCAACACATGAGAGGGGAGGATTAGGGTTTGAAGAGAGAGAGAGAGCTTTAGGAGAGAGAAGTGAGCAAGAGCATGAGATGAGATAATGATCTATCATAATATATATGTAGCATTATTATTTATCCAATAAAAATAAATAAAGGATTTACAACCATGCTTCATAAATACAAATGGGTGATTCATCTCCATGAGTCATTAAGCATTTATGATGCATTAATGACATGGATGAATCACACAAATGAATCACTAATCTCATTTAATGCATATGCCACCTTAACCCCAAAGTCACCATCTTCTAGAAGCTTCTCACGTAATTACGAGAACGCCCCTCCTATCCGTGAAAACACGGAAAAACTTTAGACTGTATAAATCCAATAACCAGATACTAGAAACTGGCTTAAACCAAAGCCGGCTAGTAAAAACTGTCCGGACGTCGTACGTGCGTAAATACACGTATGCGTTCGAACCCTTGTCGTAAAACCATACGACCTCTATATCGTTTCGCCTGGAGTAGGGAAACTCTCTGTGTGGGACTCTAGAGACTCGACTACTACGTTGGCAGTGGGTTTAACCACAGACCGCAAGCGGCACTAGCTATACGTAACGGTCCCCAGGTAGATGTCGATAAGAAGGCCGATGAGGAAACCCATCCGAACTCCTACCGAGTCTGTTGTGACAATCTCCGTACAGTCCAGTCTGTTCGTCTAAGACTATCGCATATCGGGCCTAGGGGGCGGCAAGCGTCAGTCCCCTAATAGCGGTATAAGTTGTGTCGGAGTGAAGCCCATTACACCCTGAGAAACTACTGGAACCTACCAGCAAATCTCGCTTGCCCTGGCCAGGGACTTTGCGTAATAGCTCTCTGACACAGCGCGATATCAACTCCCAATACCGGGAGAGACGAATCCTGTCTAACCGCCACTGCCTCCAAGTGCTCGGGACTGCACCCAACTACTACCTGTTTGCACGACTCCTTTGAGCCATGGTAGGGTAGTAATCTAAGAACAGTGGGACACACTCGAGGCGAAGTAGCAGTGTCAAGTCTGCGGATTATGCTGTATTCATGTCACCTGGGAACTGTTAACTGACGACTGGTATAAAACCAACCAACATTTCCCTGTGAGTCCTGTCCGGTGTACCCGTAACCTAACGAACACCTGCATACTATCTCCAGTACGACGTACTGATGGCTGTGGGACAGACCATCTCCCCAACTGGGATGACAAGCGTACACACTAGTCTACTCCGGAGTATCGATGCCCTGTCTCGATAATTCTACGACTAGGGACCTGAATAAGGATGTGCTTGTAGACTACCCAGCCCCCACTAGTGTAACTGCCATCACAACGTTGGTAGTTAAGCAAGATCCTAAGAGCTCTATTAATACTATACTCACATATTAAGATAGAAAAACCAAGTAGCATACTACCATATTTAGCAAGACTGTTAGATACATGTGAATATCCCAAGCTTCCATTAAGTAATATACAAACTAGTATGATACAATAATGGCCCCTAGGGCATATACACTAACAATCTCCCACTTGCACTAGGGCCATGTACTGGCATATCGAAGACCAATGATCACGAGTAGCCTCTCGAACTGAATCTGAGGTAGGGCCTTCGTGAATGGATCAGCAATGTTCTCTTCAGTAGCAACTCTCCGAACCTCGATCTCCCGAAGATCAATGATCTCCCTGATCAGGTGATACCGCCTTAAGATGTGTCTGGACTTCTGATGGGACCTTGGTTCCTTCGCTAAAGCTATAGCTCCGTTGTTGTCGCAAAACAGATGTATTGGATCAACAATGGTAGGAACCACCTGAAGTTCTGTTAGGAACTTCTTCATCCAGACCGCTTCTTTTGCGGCATCGCAAACAGCAATATACTCCGCTTCCATCGCTGAGTCAGCAACGGTGTCCTGCTTGGAACTCTTCCAGTACACCGCCCCTCCATTGAGGGTAAAGACATAACCTGACATGGACTTGGAATCGTCCTTATCACTCGGGAAGCCGGAATCAGCATAGGCCTCCATCCTGAGGTCTTTTCCACCGTAAACCAAGAACATCTCCTTAGTTCTCCTCAGGTACTTGAGAATGTTCTTTACTGCTATCCAGTACTTCTCCCCTGGTGGGTCTGACTAATACCGGCTTACCACGCTCAGTGCGTAAGCTACATCTGGTCTGGTGCACAACATCACATACATTATAGAGCCTACCGCCGAAGCGTAGGGTATAATATGTTGGTGATAGTGCCCTCATAGTCAATTATTGGATCGCAGGTACGTGATTGCAATGATTGCGGAGGACCTATCCCGGTAGGACAGTCTTACTTGAAATGATAGTATGCTATCTGGTTTGCCTTTATCAGTCGTGTACATGTTCAGGTGACTGATTGCATGTTACACTTTGATAGAGCCCTTAGGATCTTACTTTACTACCAACAGTATGATGGCGATCATATACGTGAGAGTTGGGTAGTTTATATGCATATCCTTAATTGTGGTCCCTAGTCGTGGGAGTTTCGAGACAGGGCATCGATACTCCGGAGTAGACTAGTGTATACAGTCGAGACCCCGACGAGGGGCAGTGGCCGGTCTCACAAGCCACTGGTGTCAGTTGGATCACCTAAGATGTATACAGGTGCTCATTAGGTTATGAGTACACCGGACAGGACTCGCCGGGAATCTGCTAGTTAGTACTATACCTATCGTCAGATAGCAGTTCCCTGGTGACATGTGTACAGGTTAGTTCATCGACCTGAGGTCGTCATTTGTCTCGTGTGAGTTCCCACTGTGCTTTGATTTCTACCCTACCACGGCTCAAAGGAGTCGTGCAAACAGGTAGCTTTTGGGTACAGTCCCGAGCCATATGGAGGCACGTGAGCGGATCGGCAGGGGATTCGTCTCTCTCGGTATTGGGGGCGAGATCGTGCTGTGTCTAGGAGAGCCATTACGCAAAGCCCTCGGCCGAGGCAGGAGATTTACTGGTAGGTATTCCAGTAGTATCTCAAGGCGTTCTGGGCTACACTCCGACACGACTTATACTGCTATTGGGGGTCTGACGTTACTAGCCCCCTAGGCAGATATGCGATACTCATAGACGAACGGACCGGACTGTATATACATTGTCACTGTTAGGCTCAGTAGGGTTTTCCGGATGAGTGCGCTCATCGGCATCCCTTGAGGTCAGTCCATGGGCAGCCGTTACGCATTGCTAGTGCCGCTGACGGTTTGTGGTTAAACCCACTGCCAGGGTGCTGACGAGTCATTAGAGTCCCCCACAGGCAGTTTCCCAAGTTCGGGCAAAACGTTGTAGAGGCCGAATGGTTTTATGGCAGGGTTCGGAAAATGCACGTGCGTTTTCGCACGTGTCGATTTTCGGACAGTTGATACTGGTCGGCTTTGGTTTAAGCCGGATCCGAGTATTATATTGAGTAGGTATAATATCTTTGTCTCAGTTGCATTTGTATTCGGTCGTAATACAAATGCGGGTATATTTATACAGTTTCGGGGTTGTCCTGAAATTCGTTTCAGGATCACTTTTGGAAGTTGCCAGTTTCCAGTTTTCTATCAGCCGTCTTTTAACATTCGGTTAAAGACGGATTTATCTTTTTTTGGATTAGAGTGAGTCATGCTTCTAGAAGATTCTAGAAGGTTCTAGATTGGGTGAGGTGCCGTGTGACTCATGCTTTGTAATCAACCATTTCTTGTTATGCTTAAGATCTTTTTGCAAGATATTTAGTTTGTGTTCATATTATGATAAGGATGTTTGGTTATGGTTACCTCCTTATCTTCTCCTACACTCACCCTCCTCCTTTATATATATATATAGCCTCCTCTCTCTCTCTCTCATTCCTACACTTGATTCAAGAGAGAAAAGATTATGATAGTATTCGGGGTGTATGGAATTTTACAGTTCATTTCATTCCATCACCCGATTTCCACGGCAACTTCATTAACCGATCGTCCACGGATTTGGACGAAGTGAGACAAAGTCATCTACTCATTCTCTACATCAATCTTGGTCGCCTCTTTTAGCAAACTTGACGATCGAGTTGCCTCGAGTCAGAGGCGGGAGCCCGTTTAAAGAACCGATCATGTGGTGCCACCTCGACGAGGATATCGGAGTTCGACGAGATCGGAGCAACCGCAACGGAGCGTGGGATGATGGTTGAAGAACGAAGGACTCGGATCATTCGGTATAACATTCCTACACTCTTTACAGTTTGTTAGTTTAGCAATAATGGAAGATCCGGGTTAAAGTATACGATAGCGCCAGTTTAAAAGTTTTGTTCCGCATTTTGGCGTCTGTAGACTGCCGGGGCGCTAACGTAGACTTACAGTGGTATCAGAGCCTCACCATTTTGCTATACTAACTTGTGCTAACGCGTTTAAAACATCGATCCGACCGGAAATCAAAAATTCGCAAAAATCGCAATTTCTTATCCCGACAGTTTCTGTTAATTTTAAACGGTCTCAAAATTTATTTCTGGATGTCTTAAAATTCTGTGCAGGGAATTTTAAGAGCTACGACAAAAGTTAGGATCGTGATCCCTCCAAGTTGCCGCGGAAGGGCGGCCAAACCCAGGGTTTGGCCGCGCATCCGCGGCCACGTGGGGAGCACGTGCTCCCAAATTTTCTCAGTAGGCTCTGTGATGGATTTTGGGGTTTTTTGGCATAAAAAGTTTTGGCCCAGATTTTGTTACTGTTCACCAGTAAGCCGTGGGGTCCACTTTTTGATATTTGGTCTTTGGTCGATCGTAATTTAAACACGTTAGTTTACAGTTCTTACATTATATCTCCGACCGGGAATGTCATTTGATCGGTAAACTGCGTCTGATTGCTATAGTTCTTTTAGACGGGTTTGCGAACGTGACATTCGCGTTGATGTTCTCTGTTGTGCTGTGATGTTGCGGATTTGTCGTGATGGATAGCAGTGTGCAATGATAGTACAGTTTGAGTTTATTTGTACATTTGATATTGCGGGGCGAGCGTCCAACTTGTGGACTGCCGTCACTGCCTGTTGTATAATATTCTTTTAGGGCACGACCAGGTTGCGGTCGATGTACCTATTGTACTATTCTTCATTACTGTACTAGGTTTTGCCCCGAGACGGAGTGCACGGATAGCCGGGTTCGGGAAAGCAACGGGTCCGCATCTCATGGCTTTGAGAGGCAGAGGGGCCCCACTTCAGAATTGGCAGACTATTCGCCGCACTCGTAGGAGGTACAGGTTGACCCAAGGAGGGGTGCTCAATTTACCGGATTCCGTGAAGTGTCGGGTGTTCCATTCACTATGCTGTGGGGACTGCCTCGCTTTAGGTTTTGGCGGGTAACTTGCCGCACCCGTAGGGGTCTAGGTTTCATTGCACAGGCTATCCACACGACAGGGGAACGTCGGGTTTCAGCAGTGGCTCTGTGAAACTCGGGGATCCCAGATATCTGTATTGTTCTGTGATGCTTATTGCTTTTCTGTAATGTTGCATATTATCACGCCTGGAGCGATTATGTATATTGGCTTATATACTATTAGATGTTGTATATGTTTTACACCCGCGCTAGTCCAGTCCCCGCTCTGTCGTTAGTTAAGTAACCTAACGGGTGATGACGGGACCTAGTGACGAATGCGGATGGCATATACGTACATTTTATTTTCGTTCTTTTCTGGTGTGATTTAATGATGGGACTGCGTTGATTCTGATCAACGCAAAGTAAAAACAAACCCGTATACAGTTGTTGGAACAATTTAAAAAGTGTTGTTACAAAGACGTTTCCTTTTGTTATGCATAGCGGTATTCAGTGGAATATCCTGCACCTCATTCGACGGGGCAAGGGCTGATATCCCTTCACCGGGACTGACCCCTTGGGCAGAAGTTTGCGTCAGCGTAATAACTGCACTATAGTCGATTACAAGTTGCTTTGCATAGCGGTATTCAGTGGAATATCCTGCACCTCATTCCACGAGGAAAGAGCCGAGATCCCTTTACCGGGAGTGACCTCTTTAGCAAAAGGTTTTCGCCACTATATTTTAAAAAGCTATCAGGTTCCTTCAGCGATATCAAGTTCACTACGCTAAAGGTTTTTCGCCAAAAACCAGCCGTAGCCCTCCGTCACTTCTTTTGGGTATTTAGTAGTATTCAAGCTATGCATTTTAGCCAAAGTTAAGGCATAGTGTTTGGTAGCTGCTGGGTATTCAATTGTTGCATAGATAGATGAGTTAGTTTGGGACAGTCGTTCTGCCGATTGGCCAAAGTCAGGGGCATGTGCGGGTGGGTTCAAATTGACAAGATAGTGATGGGTAGAACATGGCATGTGACTTATGACATTTTGACCAAAGCCAAGGTTATAAGAGGATGGGGCAAAAACTATATCAGGAGTTTCTAAAGAAACTGAAACTTGCCGAGTATGCGCATACCTTCTGGAGTATGAGTAACGTGGATGCATTCCATCACGTTATCATGCGATGAGAGTTGGATCCTGATTCCCACTGATGAGTTGGTTTACTTTTCGGGTGATCCCGATTAATTCTTCTTTAGGTTTGGAGGAGAATTTGACAGGACAGTGGGAGGTTTCCGGATTAGATAAAATGATGACCATTCTAATCTAGGTTAGAATGCACGCAGAGTGTTTCTTTTCTCTCTCTCTCTTTGGCAGCGACCTTTGACCGACCCTAGACTATCACTCAGTGACCAGGTTGATCGAACCTTCTTAAAATACAGGCTTTTGGATTGTCTGAGTTGCATAAGTCATTGCCACTCCTTCTTTTACCCTTTGCATTTCTCAGAACACCCGTATTACTACGGATATCCACTTCCATTGGATAGATCCATCGTATGGTTATATACGAACTCGAAGGGACTTCTTCGAGGATGGATCAAGGTTCAGGAGAAATAGAATTGGTTTATTCAGTTGTCTTTTATTATCACCTTCTCTCAGGTTGCGAGAGCTCCTTGGTTTAGGAGAGTACACCTATTACGCCTATTGGATAGTCTTATTCCAAACCATAGGCTGGTGCCGAAAGGTAGGGAATGAAGAAAACCAATTAGCCTAAGTAGGGTGTGCAGAAGGTAATATGTAAAGACAAAATAAAGGGATTAGAAAGAGGGCAAAGTAAATTGCGACTGATATCATTCACGACCAAAACCGCGTACTTCATCGCCGCTCCTATTTCACCTTTAAAAGAATAAGGTATTATTCAGTTGTCTTTTATCGTCACCTTCTCTCGAGATGCGAGTACTCCTTGGTTTAGGAGGGTACACCTATTATGCTTACTGGATAGTCTTCTTCCAAACCATAGGCTGGTACCGAAAGGTAGGGAAGGAAGAAAACCAGTTAGCCTAACGATGGTGTACAGAAGTTAACGACTAAAGACAAATAAAGGGGATTTGAAGAGATGGCAATAAGATATACGGTTGAAGTCATGAATTGGATTATGTAAGAGGCATTGCTATGAATACCAGGATACCCCTACGAAACATTTTCATGTTTCAGTGCATTGTTAAAGGAAAAACTGTTTTCCTGATTAGACACTTACTCCAAGGGTATGTATTTACCAGGTTTCATTCTCATATCTGTATGGTTTTACAGATGATGAGTGGGAGTAAGATATTGGGAATTAGGTGATTATCCTCATTATATCGGAATTCATTGTAATTGGTGATATTTGAGGAAATCGCCAGGGTACAGTTTTCCATCTACAACGCACAGGTTTTGAGTTGTTTAAACTCAGCGGACTTATACAGAGTATTGTATGTTGTCCAGTGTCCATCAGGACAAAGGGGTAGGTCCTCGTACTATGTTCTGTTTACTTATAACTTCTCTAGTATTTAGACGAGTGTTTCGTAGAAATACATGGTCTAAATTTTTAGAAGTTGTGGGTATAAGAATAAAGTAGAGAACCAGGTATCACAAGTATCGGGATTCTTCAAAGAGATCGAAGATGTAGATTCTTGTGATTGGTATTCAGATTATAGTGATGGTTTTGAGAAACGTATTTCTCTTTCAGGTTACTCATAATTGGATGGATTCCTAAGTAGAGTAATGCTGATTAGCCTCTTTCCATTAAATTGATATGCACTGGAGACAGATGCATGGATTTGAATATGATTCCAAATTAAATTAGTGCCAAAGTTTCTATATTGGATATAGAATAGTTCGTACCTTAAAAGAAATTAAGGTACGGGGAGTTGTCCAGCTTATGATTAAAACCAGACACTGGATAACTCAGGGCACGTTTCTGTAATGACTGTTTGTGGGTTGACCCTGGCTATGACGAGGGTTGATATTCTACCATTAAGAAGATCAATAGTGATATTGTTCTTGACTCGCCACAGTTTTAGTAAAAATGGATCTTTTTCAGAAAACAGTAGTGGGAGTATGGTAGAACTGGAAGTGATTCCAGAACCGCGAACGATTACGGAAAAATTTAATAGGACCTATACATTCAATCAGGTTTGACATTCCAATAGCCACTCCGCAGGTATGGTAGGTAACCTCAGACACCCGAGAGGTACTTCGGTAGCCTCAAGGACGGTGACAGGGTGGTTCTTATCTACCCAGACTTGACACTACTGTTGTTCCAGGATATGAGACCCGGTAGGAGGGTTGTCGTAGTCAGTGGGAGCAACGGAAGCATGGTGGGCAAGTTGCTTATATCTATTTATAGACTTGAGCAGTTATAGCGGAGATAGATCATCTAATTTTGATATGACAGTCATGGGTTTGACTTCAATCAGAATAGGGGATGGATCAGTTAAGAAGGTAGTAGGGTGTGATGTCATGGTATCTGGATGACGTACACAGAGTAGGAAGTAAAATTCCTATACTACGATCGGTTGTACTGTGGTCGTCACACAGTTGTTTCTCCAGAAAGGATATGGATATAATATTTGACATTCTGGTTTCTAGATCTATGGTTTTAGATCTGGATTTGGATAGTTTCCAAATGCGGGTACTTTGACAGATATTCTAATGGTTTTTGGAATAGTTGACTCCTAGCATGGTGGTGTACCTGCAGGTGATGGAGTCACCCTCTCTAAAGGTGTCTTACAGACTAAAGGGGAGAGGGATGCGCATGATTGGCAGATTACTTGCTTAGGCAATTGAGTCAATCATGAGATGTCAAGTACCACACCATATGTTGGTTTTGCACTAGATGCAATAAGTTTGTATTAATCCAATCCTAGAGAAACATAAGGAAGCAGTTTTAGAACATTAGTACATGTTCTATGGATTTGATAACGGCAGCCTCTTTCGGGAGACGGTTATCATTCCAGGCTTCAAAGGTGACATGGATGACAGAGTGATTGTCAGAGTTTTAGTTTTCCTTCTGACGAAGGACAGTATTATGGACAGGTGGTTCCAGAGGATACTGTGGGTGACATGGTGCCGGATACTGATTAGGTTCAGTGATCCATACAGTCTAAGAAGTTTGGATATGGAGTTCATTTATGAACAAAGGTCCCATCAGATATCCAGACATATTCTAAGACAGGTACTACTCAATTCGGGAGATGGCTTTCTCCACGAACTTGAGATTAAGAGAGATACAGAAAGAAACTTCTAGGCGGATCCACTCACTGAGGCTATTTCTCGAACACAATAGTTTTACAAACGGGCTTTGTGAAACTGATTAGTAGAGGAGTTGGATGTTCGGTTTCACACGGGCTGTGAGTAGTCGACATCGCAATATTAGCCTTGAGTGCAAGTGGGAGATTGTTGGTGATAGTGCCCTCATAGTCAATTATTGGATCGCAGGTACGTGATTGCAATGATTGCGGAGGACCTATCCCGGTAGGACAGTCTTACTTGAAAGATAGTATGCTATCTGGTTTGCCTTTATCAGTCGTGTACATGTTCAGGTGACTGATTGCATGTTACACTTTGATAGAGCCCTTAGGATCTTGCTTTACTACCAACAGTATGATGGCGATCATATACGTGAGAGTTGGGTAGTTTATATGCATATCCTTAATTGTGGTCCCTAGTCGTGGGAGTTTCGAGACAGGGCATCGATACTCCGGAGTAGACTAGTGTATACAGTAGAGACACCGACGAGGGGCGGTGGCCGGTCTCACAAGCCACTGGTGTCAGTTGGATCACCTAAGATGTATACAGGTGCTCATTAGGTTATGAGTACACCGGACAGGACTCGCCGGGAATCTGCTAGTTAGTACTATACCTATCGTCAGATAGCAGTTCCCTGGTGACATGTGTACAGATTAGTTCATCGACCTGAGGTCGTCATTTGTCTCGTGTGAGTTCCCACTGTGCTTTGATTTCTACCCTACCACGGCTTAAAGGAGTCGTGCAAACAGGTAGCTTTTGGGTACAGTCCCGAGCCATATGGAGGCACGTGAGCGGATCGACAGGGGATTCGTCTCTCCCGGTATTGGGGGCGAGATCGTGCTGTGTCTAGGAGAGCCATTACGCAAAGCCCTCGGCCGAGGCAGGAGATTTACTGGTAGGTATTCCAGTAGTATCTCAAGGCGTTCTGGGCTACACTCTGACACGACTTATACTGCTATTGGGGGTCTGACGTTACTAGCCCCCTAGGCAGATATGCGATACTCATAGACGAACGGACCGGACTGTATATACATTGTCACTGTTAGGCTCAGTAGGGTTTTCCGGATGAGTGCGCTCATCGGCATCCCTTGAGGTCAGTCCATGGGCAGCCGTTACGCATTGCTAGTGCCGCTGACGGTTTGTGGTTAAACCCACTGCCAGGGTGCTGACGAGTCATTAGAGTCCCCC
This sequence comes from Agapanthus africanus, assembly GCA_030015575.1. NCBI lineage: Eukaryota > Viridiplantae > Streptophyta > Magnoliopsida > Asparagales > Amaryllidaceae > Agapanthus > Agapanthus africanus. The sequence continues at coordinate 384,889,229 of JASDDO010000014.1, forward strand.
ACAGGCAGTTTCCCAAGTTCGGGCGAAACGTTGTAGAGGCCGTATGGTTTTTTGGCAGGGTTCGGAAAATGCACGTGCGTTTACGCACGTGTCGATTTTCGGACAGTTGATACTGGTCGGCTTTGGTTTAAGCCGGATCCGAGTATTATATTGAGTAGGTATAATATCTTTGTCTCAGTTGCATTTGTATTCGGTCGTAATACAAATGCGGGTATATTTATACAGTTTCGGGATTGTCCTGAAATTCGTTTCAGGATCACTTTTGGAAGTTGCCAGTTTCCAGTTTTCTATCAGCCGTCTTTTAACATTCGGTTAAAGAAGGATTTATTTTTTTTTGGATGAGAGTGAGTCATGCTTCTAGAAGATTCTAGAAGGTTCTAGATTGGGTGAGGTGTCGTGTGACTCATGCTTTGTAATCAACCATTTCTAGTTATGCTTAAGATCTTTTTGCAAGATATTTAGTTTGTGTTCATATTATGATAAGGATGTTTGGTTATGGTTACCTCCTTATCTTCTCCTACACTCACCCTCCTCCTTTATATATATATAGCCTCCTCTCTCTCTCTCATTCCTACACTTGATTCAAGAGAGAAAAGATTATGATAGTATTCGGGGTGTATGGAATTTTACAGTTCATTTCATTCCATCACCCGATTTCCACGGCAACTTCATTAACCGATCGTCCACGGATTTGGACGAAGTGAGACAAAGTCATCTACTCATTCTCTACATCAATCTTGGTCGCCTCTTTTAGCAAACTTGACGATCGAGTTGCCTCGAGTCAGAGGCGGGAGCCCGTTTAAAGAACCGATCATGTGGTGCCACATCGACGAGGATATCGGAGTTCGACGAGATCGGAGCAACCGCAGCAGAGCGTGGGATGATGGTTGAAGAACGAAGGACTCGGATCGTTCGGTATAACATTCCTACACTCTTTACAGTTTGTTAGTTTAGCAATAATGGAAGATCCGGGTTAAAGTATACGATAGCGCCAGTTTAAAAGTTTTGTTCCGCATTTTGGCGTCTGTAGACTGCCGGGGCGCTAACGTAGACTTACATAATAGACATGCGTTCCCTTTCCAAATCAGTCTTGGGAGACATCTCTTTTGATAGGGTGATTCCGTGACAAGCCGGTAGATTACCGCGCTTAGAATCTTCCATATTGAACTTTTTCAGTACAATGTCGATATACCTGGACTGCGAAAGTCCCAACATCCTCTTGGATCTATCACGATAGATCCGGATCCCCAGAATGTAAGAGGCATCACCCAGGTCTTTCATGGAGAACCTGTGTGACAAGAATCCTTTGACAGATTGTAGCATAGGAATGTCATTTCCTATCAATAGAATGTCATCCGCGTACAAGACAAGGAATACGACTGTTCGTGCTACAACTTTACTATATATGCATGGCTCATCTGGATTTTTTATAAAGTCATATTCTTTAACCGTTTCATCAAAACAGATGTTCCAACTCCGCGATGCTTGCTTTTGTCCATAAATGGACTTAAGCAACTTGCATAGTTTCCCGCTGCTTCCACTCTGATTGAAACCCTCTGGCTGATCCATATTGACTCATTCTTCTAAATTTCCATTCAGAAAAGCCGTCTTTACGTCTATCTGCCAGATTTCATAATCATGGAAGGCAGCAATAGCTAGAAGGTCCCGAATGGATTTAAACATAGCCACTGGAGAAAAAGTTTCGTCATAGTCCAAACCAGGTCTTTGACGAAAACCCTTTGCAACAAGTCTAGCCTTATAGGTTTCCACCAGTTCATCTACACCAATCTTTTTCTTGAATATCCATTCGCTTTTAGTTGTTTGTATGCCGTAGAGGCCTGTATTTTACAGATGATGTATATTATATTGGATGCTTGGACATATATAGAGAGGACTTTCTTGCTCGATATGATAGTATGCTATCTGGTTGCACTTTACTTTAACATGTATACTTGTCTCTTTATATTGTCTTATTGTTACATGTTGGTAAAGCCCTTAGGATGTGTACTTGACTACCTGGACTATGAAGCAGATCATACTAGTGGGGACATGGTAGTCCATAAGTACATCCTTCAAGGTCCCTAGTCCTGGGTGTATCGAGACGGGGCATCGATATACCAGTGTAGACTAGCATATACGCTTCTCGACCCATGAGATGGGCGATGGATGATCCCATATCCATTGGTGTTTGACATCAGAGATGGTATACGGGTGCTCAGTGGAGACTGGGTACACTGGACGGACTCGCTGAGAACTCCCAGATGGTATTATACCTCACGTCAGATGGTAGTTCTCTGGTGACACTTGTGCAGGTTAGTCTGTAGACCCGAGATCGTCATAGAGTCTCGTGTGATTCCCACTGTGCTTTGATTTCCGCCATACCACGTCCATGAGGGCGTGCAAAACGGTGGTTTTTGGGTACAGTCCCGAGTCACAAGGAGGCAAAGAGCGATAGGAGGGGTTTCGTCTCTCCCTGTATTGGGGGTTGATGTTGCGCTATGCTCGATTGGCCGTAACAGGGAAGTCCCTGGCCAGGGCTGATTCAGAGATTTACTGGTAAGTGTTACCAGTAGTTTCTCGACCCGTTGTGAGCCTCACATCGGCACGACTTATCGATTATTGGGGTCTGACGTTAACCACCCCTAAACTTGATATGCGACATATCAGACAAGGAGACCGGACTGTATGGGAAGTGTTGCCGGCAGGCTTTCACAGGAGTTGGAGCGGGCTTGCTTGCTGATCTTCTGATCGCCCAATTCCCGGGTAGCCGTTACGTCCAGCTAGTACCGCTGACGGCTTGTGGGTGCGTGATGTGATCATCACCTACTGCCGGCGTATTGAAAAGTCTTTAGAGTCTTACACAGAGGTTTTACTGGCTCAGGAGAAACGAAATAGGAGCACGTATATGATATGTGCGAGACCGAGAATAATGCGTGTATGTGATACCATATTATATTCTCGCGACTTTTTGTATCGGTCGGTTATATATGATTTTACCAGGTTATCGAATCAAGTGTTGATTCGATAAGTCGATACGATGTATGTTAGCCGGTTATATGAGATATGACCGGATTATTAAGTCAAGTGTTGATTTAATAATTAAGTGTATAATTGTATATTAGATATACTAATTTACATTTGCTAACACTTGTTCACTTTAGGGTTTTTCTCACATGTACACTACTTTAACAAGTATATGATATATGTTAAAATGTGTCAGCTTTTTGTATCATGGTTGATGATACACATGACTTGTGTGTATGAGACATACACCATCCTAATTGTTATGATTGGGTTTAATGTTTAAAAGTAATTGGAAAATTAGTGGGAAATTGGAAAATGCATGAAGCTTGTGGAAGCTTGTGGATGCATTGACTAAAGTCCACTAGATTTGTTTTTACTTTGGACTTTAACCTAACCATCACACAATTAGCTATGGTTATGGCTCTACAACAGTTAGTATATGATACTCACTCACCATGGTTAGCCTTCTCACTTGATCATTATCCTCTTCACTTTCTTTTGTTCATCATCTTCTTCATTGAACAAAAAGAAAAAGCAAGCTAGGGTTTGATCCAAAGTGAGAATCCTTGTGAGAAACAAAATTCTAAAGAGAAACCACTTCCTATTTCTCCATCCTCTACTAGACTAGACCTTTACTACAGGGTGTTTGCTTCACTAATTCTCAAGTTAGTGAAGTAGGAGCTTGAGTCGGAATTCTCTCGACGTAGATCATCTTCGGCCTCGGAGACTTCAAGCAAGGTCGCATCCTTCGCGTCGTGACGCCATGCAAGAGCCCGGAAGAACCTTGATCACAGCAAACGGACTTCAACAAGGAGCAAATGAAGTGGAGGACCGATCTACAAAGGTTGTATATCGCGTTCCCTTTAGTGTAAAGTCGTTTACTTGCCATTAGTTTCGCCTAAACTCTAGTTAACGATCTTGCTTAGGGTTGTGCGGCACATAAAATTTTAATTATGGCATGGTCGATGCCTTGTAGAGCCTTGTTAGTGTGCCTAGTAACCCTATAGTGGTATCAGAGCCTAGCTAGAGCATTAGGCGATGTGTTAACGAAGTTAAAACTCCGAACGAATCCGACAACATCGAAATGAAACCCTCTCTGTACATTTTTTCAAATCTGTGATTTTTCTGAATTAAAAATACATAAAAAATTCAGCAGGGTTTTCTAAGCAATATTATGCAAAACGATCACCTGAAACGTACGGACGACCGCGGTTCCGCGGCAAATCTCTGCTTGTGCTGCGGAACCGCTGCAGTACAGTGACAGATGGTTATTCTGTTTGCACAGTAATGTTTAATTCTTCTGTTGGATTTTTATGGGATTTTTTTAAATCTGACTCAAGTGTTGAGTATTAAGGGGTTCACTTTTTAATCATCGATTCGATCGGGGAGTTTAATTTTGTTTTGTTATTCCGGATAATTTAGTAAGTATTAAAATGTTCGAACGGATATCATTAACTCAATTTTCCCGGCACGAAAAATATTCGAGTGTTGAATTTTTCTCGGGTTTAAATCTTTCGGAAAAACGTGCATGTGATGCGATGGACCCTCTAGAATACAACAAACCATAACTCGATTATGTGACCGTCTTGAATTGCCCTTTGAACCTGAGGGTTTGGGGCAGTACGGCGTGCCACATGTGAGGCGTTGGCTTGACCTTTCTACGGCTGGACCGTTGCTACTGTGACGTATTCTGGAATTTTTGAACTCCGCTCATGTGCTAAGCTATTATGGAAATCTTGGGTATTTGATTATTCGATCGGAAAGTTTAATACTGTCTATTTATCTGGAATGTGATACAATATGTGGAATTCATACAGTTAGGCATGAAATGCGAAATATGTGATATTTCGGATTTACGATGTCTAAAGAGATTGTGGATTCCAAATGTTGTAGTTTTACACTTTCTTTTCTGCGACCGTAAGTGTAATATGTGATATCGCCGGTTTCGTTTCTATATGTCAACGACAATTGAGATGCGCATATTTACTTGCGTTGATGACATGTGATGTTCTGTGTTTGCTGGATATGTTATATTGGATCGTCGCGTTCTGAATACCCGGGGGGTTATTATGTGAGATGAGAGTTTTTATTTTCATTCACGTAAAATATAAATGTATGTAATATTTTTTTATTGGGGCACTTCCGGGATGAGATCGTTGTCACCATTTGTGTATTATTTAATTTTCCGCACTAGGATAGACCCAAGGAGGGGAGCACAAGTAACCGGGTTCTAGGGTCCAGTGGGAGACCTACTCGAGGAGTCGAGTTCGGGTCTCCTAACCCTAGAATTGGTAGGGTTGCTTGCCGCTTTCGTAGGGGTCTAGGGGTGTGGGTTTGGCTATTCGTCGCGACCGTGGAATCCTTGTTTTATAGAGGCTCAAAATAAAACACGGACGTCCTGGTATATCCAATATTTCATATATTTCTTCTGCTGCGATATCTGTGATGTGATCATTTGATGTTCTGTGATAAATACTGTATATAGTATATATGATATATTATATAGGCGTTACTTATGTTTTACACCCGCGCTAGCCCTACCCTGCTCTGCCGTTTGTTACCTAACCTAACGGTGCACGAGGGGACATCGAGGCGAATGCGGATGGCATAAGTGTACGTCGTATTTATCTGTGATGTTTAGGTGACTTAAATGATGGGACTTCATTAATGTGATTAATGAAAGAAAAGAAACCTAAAAGATGTTGTAGAATCAAATTTTAATAAAAAAGGGTAGCTACAGTTTTGCTTTGCATTGCGGTATATATGATATATCCTGCACCTTATTCGATGAGGAAAGAGCCGAGATCCCTTCACCGGGAGTGACCTCTTTAGCAAAACTGGCAGATGCTACAACACTCGGTTTGACTTTTGACTGCTTTTGGAGTTTTGCTTTACATAGTGTTGTATATAATATATCCTGCACCTTATTCTATAAGGAAAGAGCCGAGATCCCTTCACCGAGAGTGACCTCTTTAGCAAAACTAATAAAAGCCTCAAAATCACTCAATTTCAAAATTCACATGATTCTACGATGATATCAAGTTCATTACGCAATAGGTTTTCAGAAAAACCTGTCGTAGCCCTCCGTCATTTCAGATAAGAACTGTTTAGTATTCGTGCTGCGTTTGTTGGCCTTTGTCAAGGCGTAGTGTGCGGTAGCTAAATGGTGCTTATCTGCTTATGCATATGATGCAGATTGTTTTGGGGTAGTCGTACGACCTTGTTGGCCTTTGTCAAAGGTAGTGCGGGTGGGTTTGATTCAATCAAGAAATGACTGGTTGAACTTGACTAACATCCTATGATTTGTTGGCCTTTGTCAAGGTCATAGGGGTTGGGGCAAAAGATTATCGGGAATTTCAAGTGTTAAGATTTGCAATGAGATTGCATACCTTCTATGAGATTGTTGGATCCCGATACCCACTGCGAGTAATTGTTACTCCCGGGCGAGTTTTACACAGGACAATTAGCAGATCAAGTAGGTGTCTAGAAAGGTGTCAACGGGGTTACGCCTCTGGGAAATTGAGGTTTACTTTAATTAGGTCCGTACGAAAGCATGGGAAACCTCCCTCAAAGTACCAACACTGGCCTGGCTGAAAGATTGGCGAAGTTGTTGGGTGTAATTAATTCCGGCTAGTCTTTCCTTTTAGGGTTTGAAGGAAGATTTGATAAAAACAGTGGAGCCATCCTGATTAGATAAAATAAGAACCAATCTGATCTTTCAAGAGCATACGCTAAAGTGTTTTCTTCTCTCTCTCTCCAGGTAGCGACCATATCATGCCTTAATAAAGATAATAATATGGATGTATTGACCGAACTCGCATGTTATACTGTGCTGGGGAACGTTGGTTCCGTTCTTTCTTATAAGAGTTATAAGACTGAACAGGATATAGGGGAATACCAGGATTCTCATGCCACCCGAATGAAGAAAGTACATGTTGATGCATTTTCTTCGGGTGTGTTCGTTACAGAGAACTGTTTCTCCATTTCCTCTACGGCCTGGGTATTAGATACCGGGTCAGGTTCCCATATATGTAATCAGTTACATGGGCTTAGGAAAGGTAGAGAACTTGGAGAAGGTGATAAAGACATAAGGGTTGGAAATGGTGCAATTGTTGCAGCTAAAACCGTCGGGGAATATCACCTTGTATTGCCGACTAGTAATACATTGATTCTGAACGAATGCTATTACATGCCGAACCTGATATGCAACATTATATCGGTTTCTTTGTTGAGTAAAGAGGGATATAATTTTGTATTACAGGATAATGTTATGAACATTTTCCTAAACCAAAAGTTGGTTGGATTAGGCACGTTGTGCAATGGCATTTATGTTCTAAATAATCAACAGTTCTGAGCATAACAAACACACACAAGAGGAAGAGTTGATAAATAAACGAATCCTTCTTGTGGCATTGTAGACTGGGTCACATCAATGCGAAACGACTAGCTAGGTTGCATAAGGATAGATATTTAAATCCGTTTGAATTTTCATCTAATGACACTTGCCAGTCATGTCTCAAAGGCAATATGACCAAAACTCCGTTTACGGTACACGGAGAGAGAGTTACGGAACCCTTGGGACTCATACATAGTGATGTATGCGGTCCCATGTCTACACGTGCCAGGAATGGTTCTGCGTACTTCATTACATTCACTAACGATCTCTCTAGATTCGGATATGTGTTCCTGATGAAACACAAATCAGAAGTTTTTGAGAAATTTAGAGAATATAAACAAGAAGTTGAGAACCAAACCGGGAAAAGTATTAAAATCCTTCGATCTGATCGAGAAGGTGAATACTTGAGCAATGAATTCCTGGACTTTCTAAAAGAGAATGGGATTCTCTCTCAGCTGACTCCTCCATATACACCACAGCACAACGGTGTATCTGAAAGGAGGAACCACACCCTATTAGATATGGTGTGCTCTATGATGAGCACAGCTGAGTTACCTATTTCCTTCTGGGGGTATGCGCTGGAGACAGCGGCATACCTATTGAATCAAGTTCCATCTAAATCTATACCTACCACACCATATGAGATATGGAGTGGGAATGGACCATGTCTTAAACGTGTTAAGATATGGGGTTGTCCGGCCTATGTTAAAACACATAATCTGGACATACTCGAGGCACGGTCAGTTCTATGTAAGTTTGTGGGATATCCCAAATATTCACATGGATATCTTTTCTACCATACTGAGGAACAAAAAGTGTTTGTTTCTCGACATGCCACCTTTTTAGAAAAGGAATTTCTTACAAAAGAAATTAGTGGCGACCAGGTAGAACTGGAAGAAATTCCGGCTACACAAACTCAAACTGAAGATTTAGTAGAACCAGAGGATACGGTAGTTCCCAACGAATCTCAGCCTCTCCGCCGATCTAGTAGGGTTCCACACCCACCTGAGAGATACTAAGGTTTTCTCATGGATGGTGGGAGCGAGGATTGCATCATGGTTGATGATGACCCAACTAGCTTCGAGCAGGCCATCACGAGTGGGGACTCAGTGAAATGGCTGGATGCAATGCGGTCCGAGATGGAATCCATGTACACCAACAAAGTATGGACTTTGGAAGTTGCTCCTGAAGGGGTAAAACCCATTAGGAGCAAGTGGATCTTCAAGAAAAAACTTGGTGTAGATGGGAAAATGGAGACTTTCAAAGCTAGACTTGTTGCAAAAGGTTTTCGTCAAAGACCAGGTGTGGACTATGACGAAACCTTTTCTCAAGTGGCTATGCTTAAATCCATCTGGATCATGCTTGCCATCGCTGCATATCATGACTACGAAATCTGGCAAATGGATGTTAAGACCGCCTTTCTAAACGGTGATTTAGAAGAGTGCGTGTACATGACTCAGCCAGAGGGCTTCGTAGATAGTGGGAGCAGCGGGAAGGTGTGCAAGCTGCTTAAATCCATTTATGGATTGAAGCAAGCATCGCGGAGTTGGAACTTCTGCTTTGACGTCGTTATCAAAGAGTTTGATTTCGTAAAAAACGTAGATGAACCTTGTATCTACAAGAAGGTGGCAGAGAGTAAGGTTGTCTTCCTCGTATTGTACGTGGACGACATACTCTTGATAGGAAATGACATTCCTATGCTGCAATCGGTGAAGCTCTTCTTATCACAAAGGTTCTCAATGAAAGATCTTGGTGATGCCTCCTGCATATTGGGAATTATGATCTATAGAGATAGATCTAAAAGGATATTGGGATTGTCCAAATCCAGGTACATTGACACCATACTAATGAGATTTAGTATGGAAGAGTCCAAAAGCATGTTTTTACCCACGATCTCAGGGCTCACTCTCTCCAAAGAGATGTCTCCCAAGACTGATTTGGAGAGAGCTTGCATGCAAGGGATACCCTATACTTCGGCAGTAGGCTCTATCATGTACGCGATGCTATGTACCAGACCCGATGTAGCATACTCACTAAGTATAGTGAGTAAGTATCAAGCTGATCCTGGAGAGAGTCACTGGACAGCTGTGAAGAACATTCTCAAGTACTTGCGAAGGACTAAAGAGAAGCTCTTGATGTATGGTAATGGAGAACTCCAAGTGGAGTCCTTTACCGATTCGAGCTTCCAGAGTGATAAGGACAACTCTAAATCGCAGTCGGGATTTGTCTTTACCCTTTACGGAGGGGCGGTTAGCTGGAAGAGTTCCAAGCAGGAAACCGTGGCAGACTCAACGATGGAGGCTGAATACATCGCTGCCAACGATGCTGCCAAAGAGGCTGTCTGGATCAAGAAGTTCATCACTGAACTTAGACTGGTTCCATCCATTGAGCATCCAATACCTTTGTATTGCGATAACAATGGAGCAGTGGCTTTGGCCAAGGAACCTAGGACCCATCAGCGAACCAGGCATATTCTGAGGCGGTATCAGCTGATCCGGGAGATAGTTGATCGCCGGGAGATCGAGGTCAGGAGGGTTGACATGAAGAACAACACTGCGGATCCACTCACGAAGGCCATTCCCCAGATACAGTTTGAGAGACTCTTCGGGATGCTTGGTATGCGATACTACAGCAGCTAGCCCTAGTGCAAGTGTGAGATTGTTAGTTGTATGTATGCCCTAGAGGCCAATATTGTACAATGATGTATATTATATTGGATGCTTGGACATATATAGAGAGGACTTTCTTGCTCAATATGATAGTATGCTATCTGGTTGCACTTTACATTAACATGTATACTTGTCTCTTTATATTGTCTTATTGTTACATGTTGGTAAAGCCCTGAGGATGTGTACTTGACTACCTGGACTATGATGCGGATCATACTAGTGGGGACATGGTAGTCCATAAGTACATCCTTCAAGGTCCTTAGTCGTGGGTGTATCGAGATGGGGCATCGATATACCAGTGTAGACTAGCGTATACGCTTCTCGACCCATGAGATGGGCGATGGATGATCCCATATCCATTGGTGTCTGACATCAGAGATGGTATACGGGTGCTCAGTGTAGACTGGGTACACTGGACGGACTCGCCGAGAACTCCCAGATGGTAATATACCTCACGTCAGATGGCAGTTCTCTGGTGACACTTGTGCAGGTTAGTCTGTAGACCCGAGATCGTCATAGAGTCTTGTGTGATTCCTACTGTGCTTTGATTTCCACCTAACCACGTCCATGAGGGCGTGCAAAATGGTGGTTTTTGGGTACAGTCCCGAGTCACATGGAGGCAATGAGCGATAGGAGGGGTTTCGTCTCTCCCGGTATTGGGGTTGATGTTGCGCTGTGCTCGATTTGCCGTAACAGGGAAGTCTCTGGCCAGGGCTGATTCAGAGATTTACTGGTAAGTGTTACCAGTAGTTTCTCGACCCGTTATGAGCCTCACATCGGCATGACTTATCGGTTATTGGGGTCTGACGTTAACCACCCCTAGACTTGATATGCGACATATCAGACGATGAGACCGGACAGTACGAGAAGTGTTGCCGACAGGCTTTCACAGGAGTTGGAGCGGGCTTGCTTGCTGATCTTCTGATCGCCCAATTCCCGGGTAGCCGTTACGTCCAGCTAGTACCGCTGACGGCTTGTGGGTGCGTGATGTGATCATCACCTACTGCCGGCGTATTGAAGAGTCTTTAGAGTCTTACACAGAGGTTTTACTGGCTCAGGAGAAACGAAATAGGAGCACGTATGTGATATGTGCGAGACCGAGAATAATGCGTGTATGTGATACCATATTATATTCTCGCGACTTTTTGTATCGGTCGGTTATATATGATTTTACCGGGTTATTGAATCAAGTGTTGATTCGATAAGTCGATACGATGTATGTTAGCCGGTTATATGAGATATGACCGGATTATTAAGTCAAGTGTTGATTTAATAATTAAGTGTATAATTGTATATTAGATATACTAATTTACATTTGCTAACATTTGTTCACTTTAGGGTTTTTCTCACATGTACACTACTTTAACAAGTATATGATATATGTTAAAATGTTTCATCTTTTTGTATCATGGTTGATGATACACATGACTTGTGTGTATGAGACATACACCATCCTAATTGTTATGATTGGGTTTAATGTTTAAAAGTAATTGCAAAATTAGTGGGAAATTGGAAAATGCATGAAACTTGTGGAAGCTTGTGGATGCATTGACTAAAGTCCACTAGATTTGTTTTTACTATGGATTTTAACCTAACCATCACACAATTAGCTATGGTTATGGCTCTACAAGAGTTAGTATATAATACTCACTCACCATGGTTAGCCTTCTCACTTGATCATTATCCTCTTCACTTTCTTTTGTTCATCATCTTCTTCATTGAACAAAAAGAAAAAGCAAGCTAGGGTTTGATCCAAAGTGAGAATCCTTGTGAGAAACAAAATTCTAAAGAGAACCCACTTCCTATTTCTCCATCCTCTACTAGACTAGTGTAGGGTTCCTAGGCACACTAAGGAGGTTCCACAACTGATCAACCATGGCAAAATCAAATTTTCCATGTGCCTAACAACCCTAATGATAGATCATTAACTAGAGGCAAAGGCGAAATATGCAAGTAAACAACTTTATTGCTAAGTGAAAGGAAATACAACCTTTGTAGATCCGCTCCACCATTTCTTTAGCTCCGTGTTGACGTCCCTCCGCTGCGATCATCGGGATCCCGGACTCTAGCGATGGTTTCGTCGGAGAAATGATCGGGCTAGGTCATTGACTTCAAGGCCGAAGATGATCCACGTCGAGGCGACTCAAACTCATGCTCCATCTTCACTAGGTCAAGGAACTTGTGAAGAAAACACCCTCTACTACATGGCAAGTGATAGAGGATGAAGAAATAGGAAGTGGGTTCACTTTGGATTTGGATTTCTCACTTGGAATCATCACTTGGAAATTTCTAGCCAATGTTTTCTTTCTTCATCAAGAAGAAGAAGAAGAAAGAAATGAAAAAGAATCAATAAAATAGAAAATCAAGTGATGGTTATCATAATGCAACCATGGGTGAGTTTACATGTGTAGAGAATAAACTAGGGTTTAGGCTTAATGGTTAGGTTAAGGCAAAAGACAAAATGGCAATGACATTCAAAGCTTCATGAAGCTTCATGGATAAAACAAAGCATGCCTCCATTTTATTGTTTTCCAAAATGAATAAAATAAATAAATCAAACCCTAACCATTAACCTAATCATAGTTTAAAGTAAACACACACCCAAGTTTTATGTATCATCAAACATGATACAAACTAGTGCACAAACATATATCATATATACAATGTGCACATTCAAGTGAGATAATTAATCTTAAGTGAACAAATACTAGTTAATGTAAAGTAATATATCAAATATATAATTATACATTAAATCATTAAATCAACACTTGATTTAACGATCCGGTCATATCGCATATGACCGACTAATATCCAATGTATCGACTTATCGAATCAATCCTCTATTCGATAATTAGGTTATATCGCATGCAACCAATCGATACATTCATCGCGAGAATAGAATACGGTATCACATACACGCATTATTCTCTGTCCCGCACATATCTCATATGCGCTCCGATTTCGTTTCGCTTGAGCCAGGAAACCTCTGTGTAGGACTCTAAAGACTCGTCAATACGCCGGCAGCAGGTGATGATCATATCAAACAACCACAAGCCGCAAGCGGTCTGCTAAACGTAACGGAAACCCGGGTATTGAGCGATCAGAAGATCAACGAGCAATCCTGCTCACACTCCTGTGAATCCAACCAGTAACACTTACCGTATAGTCCGGTCTGTTCGTCTAATATGTCGCATATCTCGCCTATGTTTGGTAAACGTCAGACCCCAGTAGCTCGTTAAGTCGTGTCGATATGAGGTCTATAACAGTTCGAGAAACTACTGGTAACACTTACCAGTAAATCTCAGCAACCCTGGCCAGGGATTTCCGATTATAGCCAATCGAACACTGCGCAACATCAACTCCTTATACCGGGAGAGACGAATCCCCTCCTATCGCTCATTGCCTACATGTGATTCGGGACTGTACCCAAAAACCACCGTGTTGCACGCCCTCTTGGACGTGGTAAGGTGGAAATCAAAGCACAGTGGGAATCACACGAGACTCTATGACGATCTCGGGTCTACAGACTACTCTGTACCAGTGTCACCAGAGAACTGCCATCTGACGTGAGGTATAATACCATTTGGGAGTTCTCGGCGAGTCCGTCCAGTGTACCCAGTCTCCACTGAGCACCCGTATATCATCTCTGATGTCAAACACCAATGGATATGGGATCATCCATCGCCCATCTATATGGGTCGATAAGCTACACGCTAGTCTACTCTGGTATATCGATGCCCTGTTTCGATACACCCACAACTAGGGACTTTGAAGGATGTACTTATGCACTACCACGTCCCCACTAGTATGATCCGCATCATAGTCCAGGTAGTCAAGTTGTAACATTTCGAAATAATAAAAATATTATTTTTGGGAAATTTATAATTTAATATTATTTTATTGAATATTTTAATAATTCGGTATAATTAATTACAAATAAATGGGGAAAAATTTTGGAAAATTCTAAAATAGGGTAAATTAGAGAATTATGACATTTCTAAGTTTAATTGGTTAGTTATATGATAATTTAGTGCTAATCGCGATTAAAAATCGCTTATCGGTATTTTTAGCATTTTTGTGCAAAACATGCACATATCACTTTTTCACACTTGTGCATTTTCTACCATGGTTTCTCATTTGGGTTTACTATTTGAGTGAGAAGGAATTTAGAGAAAAGAAAATAAATGGAAAAAGGGGTTTATATTAAAGAATTTAGTAGTTGGTGAGAGAAAGAGAGGTATGGGCTTCTTTGACTAAAGACTTAGCCATTTCCTCTTCAACCTTCACTCATTTTTCTCCCTCTCCCTCTTGTTGCTGCTGCTACTCCTGCTCCTCACCTCCCTCCCCTCTTCAACTCCTCAAATCATCTCAAAAACAATTCCAAAACCCAATCTCCATTTCATTAAAAGTTTGCACAAGCTCAAGATTTACACATTGGACAAAAGAAGCAAGGATTTTGGCCACTAGGGGCAACTCAAGAAAGTTCTTGAGTTGCCAAATGAGGTATTTTCTGGATCATTTGCTTAGTTTTAGCGTTACTTATGCCCCATGTTTAGATTGAACCGATATTGTTTGAGATTGTGGAATTAAGGAAAACCTAGTTAGGGTTTGAGGAAATTATGAGTTGTAATGTGAAATTGAGTTCAGTAGAGGGTACACCAACACCCTAGTGCATGAATTGAGACCCAAACCTGAGACTTAAGACCCGGATTATGGATTTAGAAACCGATATCGGGGAAATTGTGAAATCTGTGAGGGGTATATTGAATCTGCTATCACACGAGACATCCTAAATTAAAATTGATTGGACAGTGACATGTGCAGGCACCCAAGAAGCTAGCACCAAGACCCCAACCCTTAACTCATCAAGCCGGCCGCAGATTTATCTATTCTGGCCGCAATTTGCGGCCAGACCATGGTGGATTTGCCTCGTTTTGGTTTTGGTGTTCCCTTATTTGTAGATTAGGCCCCTGGTATATATAGATTTGTCTAATTTGACCTATGGTGAAATCTGGAGCCTATTTCCTTAGTTGCTGTTTTGGATTCGTGTTTCCGTATTCCGTATTTTTAATTCTGAAATTGTGTATTGTGTTTTACGTCGACTATTTGGTGTTTATACGACGATATCGAGGATTTGTTGATGGTTTTGAAGGCGTGCCCATAGGTTCTAACCTATAGGCCCCTTATCGTATCGTTTTGGGGTTTCGTGTGCCGTTTTAGTTTTGAATTGGTTTTAATGCGAATATACGACACTTTGATGTGTAGGTACCCCATGAAGACTTCGGGACGACAAGCAAACGCGTGGTGACATCGAAAGATAAAGACGCAAGGTGAGTAGATTATATCTACTGGGGGAAGTCGGGTAGATGGCGTATAGCACCCCCGCAGTCCGTAGTTGTTATTATATATGATAGTTAGGTGTATTATGGATAGTGTAGGGTTAGAAGTGACTAGTGTAGTTCATAGTCGCGCACCCTAGAATAGATTTACACCTACACGCACACCCTTGCATATTCATTATACTTACACTGTGTTGATGATGATATTGGATGACATTGAAGATGAATCGATGATTTTGGGCTTTGTGCCGTGAGATCGGTGATGTGATGTGATTCGTACTTGCGATACGACATGTGATCTTAGTGGGCCGTTGGGCATGTGTTTTACCCCCGCTTCCATACTTATACAGATGGTATTGATTTGTACTAGACTTAGATCTGTACCCCAGATTATATGATATGATCATAATGATACCCGATATTTGATGAGAGGAATGTGATACTGACCCGTACCCAGCTATTGGAATGCCGTACGACGATTCACCGTACGAGCTTTATATTGATGATAGATCCGCACTCATGACTTGAGGATGTCATATGATATGTTGTATCGTACGCGATACTATTGAGGCGGGATCACCGACTATTATATCTATATATCGACTCAGATTTAGGTGGTTTCCATACCCCTCCCGATTGACTTGATACTTATATCTGTAGTTTGCATAGTAGATGTTAGACTAGACCCGAGTCATTCTTATTTCAAATGGCATAACTGCATGACATATACATTTGGGTGTAGATTCTTTACTGTTACGTTGATTATTCGATTTCCGCATATTCATGCTATTCACGTTGCTTTGCATATGTTTATCGCTATATTATTATCATGTTGTTAGGACACCAGCACCATTATCGATGATGCGTATGTTCTACGTACACTATTTGCCGGCTCACACACTTCATCATCGATAATTGCCATGCCACTACACTGTAGTACTGTTGCATTCATGATATGATTCTTGCATGGCATATTGTACACTTATACCTGTACACAAACATAGATAATTCTGACTTGATTAGAGATTTGGGAACCGCAAGATTTTCTTCAAAACTGATTCGTTTTGAAAGAGCGGTTTCCCTCGACATGTGCACATTACTATTCCATGTTGCATGACTCCTGATATGCTTACCTTTCTTTACATGTCGCATACATCATGTTTTGATTATACGCATTGAGATATGTTGTTTCCATGATATTTCTGGATTTGGGAACCGTGGGTATTTCAAAAGAGAATATATAATTGTGTTAAAAACCCGGTTACCCTTGATATGATATTTCAGTGCGTCCACCATGTGTTTTCTCGGTGCTGAGAGCGACATGTGAAACCCGATTCGAGGAGGCGGATGAGGCCGATTACGGGTATATGGTGGACCCGGTATGGTACCCCGGGGCGAGAACGGTTTCGCTGTGTAGTAGACGGTGAGCCTGGCAGAGGGACTACTACCTACCGGTGATTGGTTGGACCTGGCGGTTATCCAGACGATACAGACCAGAGTCGATAGATGGATATGGTCGTACTGCCGCGGCCGAGGGCCGATTCCACAGACATAGCCCGTGGGCTGATCCGGACTGACGGAGCCCGATTGATGAGGATTTACGTGTCGATGTTAGGCACGGGTTTCATGATGTTTTCCATGATTTGATTATATCCTCATATTTACATACATGATGTTTATTGTCATTGGGTGACGGGTGGACGGGTTGCACGTTTATTGTCATCGGGTGACGGGTGGATGGGTTCCACGTTTATTGTCATTGGGTGACGGGTGGACAGGTTCCACGTTTATTGTCATTGGGTGACAGGTGGACGGGTTCTACGTTTATACAGACTTGATCACATACAGACTGGATTTACTTTGATCATACTTCATGCAGACATACCTTATACTGATGACATGTTATTACTTGAGTACTTGGCACTACATACATGCTTAGATGTTACATTACCACTTTATCATGCTTCAGACGTACTCTTGTGGTTTATTTTACTGATTTTTTGACCTAGGTTTATGTCATGCATTCGGTTTCTGCTTGTAGATATTTCTATTCACGAGTTGGCAACTCACCCCCGTTGTGCCATAGTTCTTGCAGGTTTTGCCGTACAGGTTCCATTGCGGCATTTCTGGCACACTGCTTCCTTGCGGGTGAATTGCATTTGGTAGGTGGATTCTTTTGCATCAAGAACCACCATTGTACTAGTATTATTCATTGTATCTAGAATTTCCATCAACCAAAACTTGTATATTGTTTCAGACTCAGACACTGGTGATGTATTTTTTTTGACCCTAGAGTCGCGCTTAGTAGGGTTACAGTTTTCATGCTTATCTGGGTTTCTTTTGAATTTTGATCCTCGTCATTCAGCGTTGTATAGTATATTGCTTGTGGTTTATTTATCCTTAAAATGGTTTAAGATTTCTGGGTTTTTGGCTTACTTGGATCAGATGGAGTTCTATAGACTTCATATGGTTTAAGGGCCAGTCACGTGCTCTTTCGGGTCGTGACAAAGTTGGTATCAGAGCGCTTGGTTGACCTTGGTTCGAGTCTAAGTTTGACTATGTGGAGCCTAGGGCATTTATATATATATACGGAACTTAAGCTTGACCTTACGGAACTTAGACTTAGTCAAGGGTGTATTAGAACAGAACTTTCGTCGTATAGGATGACCTTTGGTTGATGGAATAGGTGACTAAAGTAGAGTGACGTACCGTGGCTATGTTCCGCGGCATACTTATGACACGCCACTCCGCTTAAGGAACCTTAGGATGTACATATTTTCGAGATCAGTGACTCTCTTCATATCCCTGATTATACATCCATTTGAGATCCTCGATTCTATTAGTTTCATGATCATACCTTTATTGATGTTGTTCTTCTTATGATCATGTATCCACTCTGGATCTGTTGTTCTCTTTCTTGCCATTGATCTGCTCTCTTCGATACTCGATTGAGGTTCCTGTCGCCATGTTGAGCGCAGTTTGGGCTGCTGCTAGGGTTACGGTCAGTGCGTGCTCGTCTGGTACGAGGGCCGACCATTATGTTTTCTGGTGACATGGGAATGCCTCGAGTTAGTATTGATGACTGTGACCTCTAGTGGAGGCGAGTGCTGTGTTTTACACCGGATGATCGTGCCATTGTTAGAGCTGCCAGTTGAGAGAGGACTGTTGATGTCCAGCATACCTCAGAGATTATGATGTCGCCTACCGTGCAGACAGATGGACCAGCTGTTGCTGAGATTGACAGGATGTCGCTTCCGGAGATTACCAGCTGAGATTGCCGGAGCATCCAGGCAGATATGAGACAGATGATAGCTAGTCTACCTGATTTGAGAGACGAAGGTGATTCGTCCGATTTATGCGCCGGAGCGGGCCCAGTTGAGTTGAAGATTTCCAGTGTGGAGAGTCTTAGTCAGATCTAGAGCAGACCGATTCAGAAATGACCGCCAATGTATCGCCTTTCGTGGAGGATTGAGGTGATGTTCGGCGTACAGGCGAATGAGCCAGTTGCTGCTGCAAATGTCGGGATATCGTCCAGATGGTTGGAGCTACTGTAGCATGAGCATATACTTAGAGATATGATGGACGGTCGCTAGTCACCTGAGGATGAATGTGTTGGAGATAGTGCCCTCAGATTCAATTATTTGATCACAGGCATGTGATTACAATGATTGATGGAGGACCTATCCCGATAGGACAGTCTCACTCAAGATGATAGTATGCTATCTGGTTTACCTTTATCATCGTGTACTGCTTTAAGTGACCTGACAAGTCGCTATTACACGTTGGTAGAGACCCTAGGATTCTTGCTTGACCACCAGCAGTATGAGGGCGATCATATACGTGGGAGCTGGTAGTCTATAAGCACATCCTTAAATGGTCCCTAGTCGTGAGAGTTTCGAGAGAGGGCATCGATACTCCAGAGTAGACTAGTGTATACAGTCGAGAACCCGACGAGGGGCGGTGGCCGGTCTCACAAGCCACTGGTGTCAGTTGGATCACCTAAGATGTATACAGGTGCTCATTGGGTTATGAGTACACCGGACAGGACTCGCCGGGAACATGCCAGTTGGTCATATACCAGACGTCAGATGGCAGTTCCCTGGTGACATGTGTGCAGCTTAGTTCATCGACCTGGGGATCGTCATTTGTCTTGTGTGAGTTCCCACTGTACTTTGATTACTACCCTACCGCGGCTCAAAGGAGTCGTGCAAACAGGTTTTAGTTGGGTACAGTCCCGAGCCACATGGAGGCAGTGAGCGTATCTTCAGGGGTTCGTCTCTCCCGGTATTGGGGGTGAGGTCGTGCTGTGTCTAGGAGAGCCATTACATGAAGCCCTCGGCGAGGCAAGGAAATTTACTGGTAGGTATTCCAGTAGTATCTCAGGGTGTTCTGGGCTACACTCCGACATGACTTGTACCGCTTTTGGGGGTCTGACTTTTACCAACCCCCTAGGCCCGCCATGCGATACTCATAGACGAACGGACCGGACTGTACGAATATTGTCACTGACAGGCTCAGTAGGGTTGTCTGGCTGAGTTCGCTCACAGACGTCCCTTTTAGTCAATACCTGGTAGCCCGTTACGTATTGGCTTATACCTCTGACGTGCTAGTGGTTAAATCCACAACCAAGGTGTTGACGAGTCTTTAGAGTCCCCCATATTCAGTTACTCTGCATTCGGGCGAAAGGTTGTAGAGGTCGTATGGATATATGGCAAGGTCTGATCAGAAACGTGCGGGATTGCACGGATCAGGATCAGACAGTTTGTACTATAGGCCGTATGGATATAAGGCAGGGTTCGATCAGATACGTGCGGTATTGCACGGATCAGGATCGAACGGATATTACTAGACGGCTTTAGTTTAAGCCGGATCCTAGTATAGTACAGTGTAGACTTTGTCTCATTGCATTTGTATTTCGGTCGGAATACAAATGCGGGTGTGTATGCACAGTATCGGGGTTTTCCTGTAATTTATTGCGGGACCAGTATTCTAGAATTGCCAGTTTGCTTTCCGTTTCGGCCAATTTCCTTTGTATCGTTCATTGACCGAAGATTGGTGGAGGAGGGCTTATTTGCATTGTTGCAAATAGGCATTTGTGGAGGGGGTCTTTTGCATATTGCCATGTCATGATCACTTGACTTTTTGACTTCATCATGGTTGCTCCATACCTTGACCTTTTGACTTGACTTCTTCTCATGATGGCATGACTTTTATGGACAAGATTGTTGATGATGAGAGATGGTTGTTAGTTGAGTGTGGGTTTGATTTTGTGATGATTCTTTTTGCATGATAGCCTTCTCTCTCTCTCCATTGTATTATTGGATCACTCTCATTCTCACCCTCCCCTCATTGTCATGGCCGGCCACTTGATGAAGTGGGCTGTCCAAATTTTTGGATGGGGATTTGTTGTTCTTTTCATGCTCCAAAAATCCCCAAGTCCCTCCATATAGTTCTTGTATCATCCCTCCATCAAAATGGCACCTCCTACAACCCCAAATGAGACATATAGATCCACACTATATTCTACAGCAAATCTTGGGCACGTCGACTAGCCAGCTTCGTGCCCGAGTTGCCTCGGAATTGAGGTGGGAGCCCGTAAAAGAAGTAGGTGATGTGGTGCACTTCCGGCGACGAGGTGGAGACCGGAGCTTCCGCAGGAGATCGGGACGGCGACGAGAAGACTGGAGGACTTGGATCAGTCGGTAAATCTCTCTTCCCCATCTTGTAGTTAGCTAGGACTAATTAATGGTTCGATCCGGGTATTAGTGCGCGTCGGTTTGCCAGTTCAGTAAAATTTAAGTTTATCACCCCTTCCGCATTTGGCCGTCGGATTGACGGCCGGGACGCCGCCGTGCACCAACAGTGGTATAAGAGCCTCGCCATTAACTTAGTCTAGCTTGGTTTAATATGTTTTTCAGTTCCGATCGATTAAATGTTCCAAAACCCGTATTTCCTTCACGACAGTTTTCTGTTGAAATTTTTTGGTCTCCAAAATTTTTTCAGGTTGTATAAAATTGATGTACTGGAGATTACAAGGCTACTGTAGAAATTCGACAGGGTGAGTCCACTGTGGAAGCGCGGAACCGCGGCCAAACCCCCCTTTGGGAAGCGGTTCCGCCGCACACTGTTGGGATCCCTACACCAAATTTCTATAGTATCTTTCTGGGGTTAAAATTGGGATTTTGGAATATTACTATTGGGCCCAGAATTTCCCGATCTGCTACAGTAATTCTTGGGGGCCCACTTGTTAAAATTTGATCGATCGGATATTTTAAACACATTATTTCACAGTATTTACATTATATCTGCGACCGTGAATGTCACTTGATCGGTAAATCCTGTCTAACTGCTATAGCCCGGTTAGACGGATTTGCGAACGTGATTTTCACGTTGATGTTCTGTTTTTGCTGTGATGTTGCGGATCGGTCGTGGGGGATAGCCTGGATGCAATGCTAGTACAGAGCTTGTTGTATTATGTACATTTGTTATTGCGGGACGAGCGTCCGACATGTGGACTGCCGTCACTGCCTGATTGTATTATTATTTTGGGGCACGGCCAGGTTGCGGTCGATGCACCCGTTGTATGTATATTTTACTTTCTGTACTAGGATTACCCCGCGGAGGAGTGCACGGATAGCCGGGTTCTAGAGGACAACGGGCCCGCATCTCATAGCATTGAGACGGAGGGGGCTTCACTCTAGGATTGGCGGGCTATTCGCCGCACTCGTAGGGGGTACAGGTTGACCAAGGAGGGGTGCCCAAGTTACCGGATTCCGTGAAGTGCTGGGTGGTCCATTCACGGTACTGAAGGGGGTTGCCTCGCTTCAGGTTTTAGCGGGTGACTTGCCGCGTCCATAGGGGTCTAGGATTTCATTGAACAGGCTATCCACACGACCAGGGGAACGTCGGGTTTCAGTAATGGCTCTGTGAAACCCGGGGATCCCAGATATCTGTATTGTTCTGTGATGCTGTACATTTCTGGGATGTTGCATTTTCTATCACGCCTTGAGCGAAATATAATATATTGGTATATATATTAGTAGATGTTGTATATGTTTTACATCCGCGCTAGTCCAGTCCCCGCTCTGTCGTTAGTTAGCTAACCTAATGGGTAATGACGGGACCCAGTGGCGAATGCGGATGGCATATACGTACATCAATATATTTTCGTTCTTTGTGGTGTGATCAATTGATGGGACTGCGTTGATTCGGATCAATGCTAGTTAAAAACAAACCTAATCTAATGTTGTTGGAACACTTTTCAAAAGCTGTTATTGCAAGGACGTTCACTTTTGTTTTGCATCGCGGTATTCAGTTGGAATATCCTGCTCCTCAGTCGACGAGGCAAGGGCCGAGATCCCTTCACCAGGAGTGACCCCTTGGACAGAAGTTTGCGTCAAGGCATTAACTTCATTATGTAGGGTTCCTAGGCACTCTCAAGAGGTCTCACAAGGCATCAACCGTGCCAAATTCAAAATTTACGGTGCCGGGAAACCCTAGACTACGGATCTTAGACTAGATGTTTAGGCGAATAATGAACTAGTTAACAACTTAACTATAAAGAATACGGAAATACAACCTTTGTAGATCCGGTGCTCTACCTCCATAGCTCCGCAACGAAGTCCCCTTGCTTTCCAAATGAGTTCCCGGGCTCTAGTGTCGGCTTCGTCGGAGAATGGGCAAGCTAGGTCGTCGATGTCCATGCCGAAGATGATCTACGTCGAGGCATCGCAAGATCAAGCTCCAAACTTCACCAAGTCATGAAAACTTGTGAAGGAAACACACTCTACTACTTGGCAAGAGGTAGAGGATGAAGAAATAGGAAGTGGGTTCAATTTAGAATTGGATTTCTCATTCTTTATCATCAATCACTATTGATGACCTAAGCTTTCTTCATGATAGATATGAAGAAGAAGAAGAAGAAGAAGAAAGTTATGATAAGTTAATTCAAAAAAGAAAAGAATATCCAAACTTATCATAACAAGACCATGGTTAAGTGTAGAGAACTAATTAGGGTTAAATGAAGTGGTTAGGTTTAAGCATGAGAAAAAAGGTTTACAAAGTCAAAGTGTTCAAGAAACTTCATGAACAAAACAAAAATGCCACCATTTTATCATGCTCCTTTTCTTTTCCAAAAAGAAAAAACAAATGAATGAAAATGAATAATCAAATAGTAAACCCTAACCATTCCATTAACCAAGGTTTAATTCTATAACAAATAAGGCATGTATCATCAAACATGATACAAGCAAGTGCACAAAATCATATCGCATATGCAATGCGCACACCCGAGTGAGAAAATCCATTTTAAATGAACCAATACTAGTTAATGTTAGTTATGTATATGCCCTAGAGGCCATTGTTGTACATATGATGTATATTATAATGGATTCTTAGTTATATATAGAGATGACTTTCTTGCTCGTCATGATAGTATGCTATTTGGTTTCACTTTATCTTAACATGTTGACTTGTATTTGTTTACTGTTTTACTCTCACATGTTGATAAAGCCCTTAGGACTTGTACTCGACTACTGGGACTATGATGAGATCATACTAGTGGGGACGCGGTAGTCGATGAGTACATCCTATAACTGTTCCTAGTCGAGGGTATGTCGAGACAGGGCATCGATACGCCAGAGTAGACTAGCGTATACGCATCTTGAACCATATGATGGGCAATGGATGATCCCATATCCATCGGTGTTAGACATCAGAGATGGTGTACGGGTGCTCAGTGGAGACTGGGTACACTGGACGGACTCGCCGAGAACTCCCATATGGTGATATACCACACGTCAGATGGCAGTTCTCCGGTGACACTGGTACAGGGTAGTTTGTAGACCCGAGATCGTCATGGAGTCTTGTGTGATTCCCACTGTGCTTTGATTTCCACCTTACCACGTCCAAGAGGGCGTGCAAAACGGTGGCTTTTGGGTACTGTCCCGAATCACATGGAGGCAATGAGCGATAGGAGGGGATTCGTCTCTCCCGGTATAGGGAGTTGATGTTGTGCTGTGTTCGATTGGCTATAAGTGGAAGTCCCTGGCCAGGGCTGATATGGAGATTTACTGGTAAGTGTTACTAGTAGTTTCTCGACCCGTTATGAGCCACACATCGACGCCCTTGAACCTTAGGGTTTACGGCAGTTCCGCGGTGCCATTAGTGAGACTTGGGTTTGCCCTTCTACGGCTGGATCATCGATGCTGGGGTTTGTACCGGATATTTTTAAGCTGTACTTGAGCGTTGAGCTCTCGGGGAATTATGGGATTTTGATGGATCGATCGAAAAGTTTAATGTAGTCCGGATATCAGGTGAAGGGATCGATTACATGGGAGACTCTAGATATGTGTGTTGCCGTTGGTAGCGCAGTCTGCATAGCTACGAAGAGACGAGTGCGAAGCAATCGACATCAGAGGAAAGGGGCGCGCATTGACGATAGTGTTTACGATTGTGATTTAGTGATTTGAATTTCATATTTTCATTGATTGGATTTTAGTATTTTGAGGATTTTATGCTACGATTGGTATTTCATGTGTGTACCTTCATTCTATTTGTGTTTCATATATCAGTTGTATTGATGTTGTTGAGTACACACCCAGTACACTTGATTTGCTTTTACATATTTTGAGATTTTGAGTTGATTTCGTGTATAGGGGTTACATATGATTTTGACATATGTTTTGACCTAGTTTTCGTGCATTTTTGTACTGTGATTTCGATTTTGATGTTCTATGTATGTTTTCGTGCACCATGTGCACCTGATTAGGTTTCTTGCGCATACTTGGCGCACTTGATACGATTTTGTGCACACCAGATGCACTAAGTCGGGGTTTTGTGCAGATTAGATGCACCTGATATTGAGTCGTGCACGCCCGTTGCACATGACAGATGTTTTTGGTGCACACCTGTTGCACTTAGTTTTGTTTTATGAGTATTCGTGGTATTTGTATTTGGTTTCGATTTCAGTGCGCATCGGACGCACATGATATTTTTACGATGTGATTAGGATTGATTTCAGTTTGAGCAGTATGTTTTCATAACCATTACTATTTGATTTAGTAACCAGGCGGGACGTGTATGTTAAATAAAGGATATATATATATAGCTATTTTTTAAAATAAACGTCCGCTACTTATGCCGTGACACGTGCATCACACGGCGATTTTCAAAAAGGGATTTTTGCATATTTCCTTATTCAGATATTTGAACGGCTTTACTATGATGCGCACTATATATAAGTTATAGATTGAGGTATATTAAGATGGTTTTCATATTGGGTTTTGATATTTTATTCTCGCCATAACTCCGATGATTGCATTATGCTTGACGGAGTTGATTTTTGTTATGTATTGATAATTTCGGAGCCCCGACGATTTGAGTGTTTGCTAAACGTTTTAGTGTTTGGAGGGGGAGTTTTAATTTAAATTCGGGGACCGAATTTCTTAAAGGGGGGAAGATTGTAACGTTTTAAAAGTAATTAAATAAATAATTAAATGAATAAAAGTGTTTAAGTGAATTTTAGGATTTTCGGTAAAGTAAAATGTAATTTTCGTAAAACCAAACCGGGATTGTTTTTCATTATAATTTTAAAAATATCTATTTTAATTATGAAATTACTAGTAAATGGTGTTTATTTATCCACTTATAAATTTTTAGTTTAATAAAATATTTTTCCTAAATTAATTATTTTAAATATTAACAGAAGCTTTATTTTTACATTAAATTAGTGTAAATTACAAATTTAAAAGTATTTAATTTGTAAAAATGAACCATGGCATATTAGAATTTAGTGTGTATCATGCAAAATTTATTTGCAAATTTTTCCTTGTTTCTAGATCTTTCTTGAGTTATTTTAGAAAAGAATTAAAAGAAAATGAATAAAGCATGAAAAGACATTAAGATGATGACATTTTGGAGAAGTTTCTACACCATTTCTCATGTGTTTCTCCCTCTTCCCCTTATTCTGGCCGGCCTCCCCATCACCACGGCTGCCCCCCACATTTTCCACCTCATTTTTATTCAAAAATCATCAAAAATACATCAAAAATTCAATTAAAATTCCAAAAAATCCTATATATTTTTCTACCCTTCTATTCTTGCTCATATTTACATGGATTTTGGAGTGGGATAGCATACATTTTGGAGGCTCATTTCTTGTTTGGATTTCATATTTTTGGAGGTATAATTTCTTTCTTTTGATTTATTGTTATTAGATGTTCAATTAAGCTTAATTAGATTTAATGAATTAATTCTATGTTTTTTTTAAAAATTCAAGTTAGGGTTTGTAAATTCAAGTTATGATTTTTTTTAATTATTTAGGGTTATAATAGTTAGTTTAACACTTTTAGAATTGGAAAATATTGCATGGTTGTTGAATTGTAAATTTTTCATTGAAAATTGTTTAAATTAGGAATTTTTGCTAACTAGGTTTCTGTAAAACCTAATTATTGGTGAAATAAATCTCAATTAATATTTGTAATACTATATTTTGGTCTTAATAAGAGTTTTAACTTGTTGGTGGAATGGAAAACTTAAATTGATTGCTAGTTTCTATGGATAATTGATAAATTGTGATAAAAATTGTTATTTTTGTAAACTAGATTTTAGAAATTCCTAAATAAATTAGATTAAAAATATAATTATGGTTTCATTATATCATTATCATCATGAATTGTGGTTTAAGTCACTAATTTATGCAAAATCATGTTTTGTGGTGGAATTGTTGTGTTTTGCTTGAAAAATGTTGAAAATTGTTAAAGGGTGCAAACTAGAAATTTCAAATCTATATAAATTTGTGTAATAAAAATATAGTAATAGTT
Organism: Agapanthus africanus; assembly: GCA_030015575.1. Taxonomy (NCBI): domain Eukaryota; kingdom Viridiplantae; phylum Streptophyta; class Magnoliopsida; order Asparagales; family Amaryllidaceae; genus Agapanthus; species Agapanthus africanus. Next base: position 384,916,479 of record JASDDO010000014.1, read on the forward strand.
TGTATAGTCTAGTTATGCTATTTAATGAGTTTTATGACCATTGGTTTCATTTAAATGTCAAGTTTTGATGAAAAACGGAAAACTGGCATTTTCGGGTTTTACGAAATTGGACGGTTTGAAAGATTTTAGGGTTTCGACGGATTTAATCATGTTTTATAGTATAAGTAATGTGTTTGAAAACTACAAGTTGTTTGTTGATGTTTATCTCGATCCATCGGAGTTTGTACGCCGATATCGAGCGGTATTTTGTTCTTTTGCGTGGACGGGACATAGGTTTTAACCTATGCTTGTTCCTTGTATCGTTTGACTTTTGTATGTGATTCGGTTTACGATGTTATTTATATGTTTGCGTTTAGGTACCCTTCAAGTGGACTATGAGTGATGAAGAGGAGGATCACGACACCGTCGTCGGCAGACATGGACCAGGTGAGTAGATGTATATCTACGGGGGGAAGTCGGGTGGATGGCGTTTAGCACCCCCGCAACATAGAATAGGAATAGTACTTATTGACATTAGGAAACCAGATGTGACCCTAGATTCTTAATGAGTAGGACCCTAGTAATGACCCTAGGCTGGACTAGACCGATTTAGGAAAAGCATACCAGAGGATGAATACCTTGGAGGAGGTTCGTAGGTTTCAGATAGAAACACACGCACACACACTGGAACACGTCATGGTGTATACGTGCATGTGTATATATATATAGAACTAGGTATAGGTATATATATATATATATATATACAACACGTACATGGGATTCATTGATGCGATATGATATCTGAGGTATGATGAAACAGTATAACTGGGCTTGATGCCGTGATTCTTGACTATACAGTCATATTAAGTGTTAGCGGATCATTAGAGAATGAGATGATGAACAGGTATATATAAATTATAATGGGTCGTGATGATATTGAGATACATGGGACTCTAAAATAGTACTCGGACTGCAACTTGTGACTGATCACGATATGATATATGTACAACCTGATTATGACATTATATAGGTGTGACCTGATGCCGATATTATATAGGTGTGACCTGATGCCGATATTATATAGGTGTGACCTGATGCCGATATCATATAGGTGTGACTTGATGACGACATGATTTCAGTATGACTTAATCACAATATGAAACATATGACATAATATTTCTGAGGATAAACTTATGATGCATATTACGATGGCAATGATATATGATTGATGTATGGGATTACAGTTTAGCACCTTGATCATGAGATGTGTTGATGATGACATTATACGAATGATGAGGCACCTAGGAGATACTTGACCCGTACCCCGATATTGGGATGCCGTACGATGGATTTTACAGTACGAGGCATGGATATGTTGATTGATTCGCACTCTTGATTCGAGGAAGCCGTACTACGTATGTGACGCTATTGAGGCTGGATCGCCGACTATTAGGGATATTGATTCAGACCTTAGGTAGACTCTTATTTCTATTAACTAGTTCTTAGGTTTAGTTTTCCTTAGGTGGTTAGATGGACACTAGGTTAGGTTCGAGTCATATAGTGGTAGTAGTATTAGTATATTAAATGAGTAGGTAATATACATTCGTCTTTACTTTCGCATTTTATCATAATGTTGCATGTTCATACATATGTTGCTATAAACAGTATAAACCTTACCTGTTAGGACACCAGCACCATTATCGATGATGCGCATATTCCACACACACTTATTTGCCGGCTCACACACATCATCATCGGTAATTGCTATGTCACGTACACTTTAGATCATATTATCTTTTATTGATAAAATCAGTTAACAACTAAGCCGATATAATATTGTGATTACTCTCTGATGCTAGTATAGACATGATATTCATTACTTAGACATTCCTGCATTCATATTTTCATGTTATCGCACAGTATTATGAGCATATGCCGACATTTATCATATACTACTCATGGTTTTGAGATTTGGATTTCTGTGAGATTTCTGGATTTTTGGGGAAAACCGCAAGAATATATATAAAAACTTCTCTCTCTCTCCTCCTCTCTTTTTAAAAATAAGATGCGGTTTTCTCGTGATGTATGTGTCGTCCACCATGAGATTTCTTGTTTTCTGATGGATTTCGAGACCCGATTCGAGGAGTGGATGAACCGTCTCGGGTACATGGTGGGCCCGGTATGGTACCCCGGGGCAAGAAGATCGAGTTGTAGACGATGAGCCTAGCAGGGGAAGGCTACCTACCGGTGATGTCTGGCGCGGCGGATATCCGGAGGATACCGACCGTTGTCGTGAGATTTGATGATATGGGCCGATCCGGACTGACGGAGCCCGAGATATTGAGACTATGAGACTTGAGATTTACATGTTTGTGTCGATGCTTGACACGGATTTCTATGGATTTCATAGTTGAGATTTCAGATTCTTATACACATTTTACTGTGATAACAGCTAAAAGATTTCTTATACAGACATATCTGGATTTCAGGATTTGGTTATTTTACATTCATGGTGCATGCATATCCATTCATATGACATAGTACTATATGAGGCACTGACACGAGCACGGAGTATTTGCTTTTACACGTAGTATTACCCTGCTATTACTAGGTGATTGGGACTTAGTGGTGTATTACTATGACCTAGGATAGCGTCGTGCATTCGATTTCTTTTCGTAGATGTCTTCTACTCACGAGTTGGCAACTCACCCCCGTTGTGACAAATTTTATTACAGGTTCGATGTACAGGTTTTCTTGGCAGATTGCTGGCACATGATTTCCTTCCGGGTGATTTTCACGGTAGGTTGGTTCACTTGTATCTGAACCACCATTGTATCTGTATTATTTCATTTGTATCTAGAAAGCTCCATCAACCATACTTGTATTAATTGATAAGTTTATTGGACCAGTCTTTTATTTCGACCTTAGAGTCGCGCATGTATTATTCTGATTTGGTGGATTTGTTTTCTTTTGAGTTTTGAGCCACGCCCTTTGGCGTTGTATATTATTGTGCTTGTTGTGGTTGTTTCCGCCTGTTGGCGTTGAGCTAGCTCCCGTTTGGGGATGCTTTTTTTTGTTTATGCATATTATACCTGTTGTAGCCCGTTTGGGGGGCATGTTTTTACAGAGGAGACTCTGCCGAAATTTTTGGAAAAATTTGATGTTGCTTTTAAACTTGTATTGTACATGTTTTATTCTTCTTCTTCTTCTTCTTTTATGGTTTAGATTTCTGGGCTTCGGTTTACTTAGGATACTTTGCGCCTCTAGACGTTTCGTAATCTAAGTGCCGGTCACGTTCCGTACTTTCGGGTCGTGACAGTCTATGGTTTGTTGACCTTGTCAAGGTCATAGATCGTTTGGGGAAAAATATTATCGGGAATTTCAAGTGTTGAAATTTGCAATGAGATTGTATACCTTCTATGAGATAGTTGGATCCCGATACCCGCTGCGAGTAATTGTTACTCCTGGGAGTGTTTTACACATTACAATTAGCCGATCAAGTAGGTGTCTAGAAAGGTGTCAACGGAGTTACGCCTCTGGGAAAACGAGGTTTACTGTAATTAGGTCCGTGCAAAAGCACGGGGAACCTCCCTCAAAGTACCGACACTGGCCTGGCTGAAAGATTGGCGAACTTGTAGCGTGTAATTAATCCCGGCTAGTCTTTCCTTTTAGGGTTTGAAGGAAGATTTGATAAAAACAGTGGGAGCCATCCTGATTAGATAAAATAATAACCAATCTGATCTTGGAAGAGCGCACGTAGAGTGTTTTCTTCTCTCTCTCTCTAGGTAGCGACCCGATCACACCTTAATCAAGATAATAATACGGATATTTGACCGAACCCGCTTGTTATACTGAGCTGGGGAACGTTGGTCCCGCTCCAACTTATAATTGTTATAAGACAGAGAAGGAAATAGGGGAATACCAGAATTCCTATGCCGCCCAAACGAAGAAAGTGCATATGATGCATCATCTTCGGGTGTGTTAGTTATAAAGAACTATTTCTCAGTATCCTCTACGTCCTGGCTATTTGATAACGGATCAGGATCTCGTATATGTAATATGTTACATGGGCTACAGAAAGGTAGAGAACTGAGAACGGTTGATAAGTTTCATGAGGAAGAAAACGGTGCAAGTGTTGCAGCCAGGAGTGTTGGTCACTGTCACCCTGTATTACCAATACATTGATTCTGAACGAATGTTATTAGATACCGAACCTGATATACTAAATCATATCAGTCTCTTTGTTAGTAAAGAAATGATAAAATTTTGTATTGTTGGATAATGTTTTGAACATTTCCTATATCAAAAGTTGATCGGTTCAGGCACGTTATCTAAAAGCATTGATGTTCTAAATCAAACTACAGTTCTTAGTATACGGAACACACACAAGAGGAAGAGTTCAGAAATAAACGGATCCTTCTTGAGGTATTGTAGACTAGGTCATATCAATGCTACCCGACTAGCTAAGTTGCACATAGATGCAAATTTAAATCTGTTTGAATTTACATCTTGTGAAAACTTGCCAGTCATGTCACAAAGATAAGATGACCATAGCTCTGTTTACTGGAAACAGAGAAAGAGATAGTGAACTCTTGGGATTGATACATGTTCATGTATGTAAGGTCCCCTGTCTACACATGCCATGACTGGTTCTTAGTACTTCATTACATTCTCTGATGATCTCTCTAGATTCAGACATATGTTCCTGTTGTAACACAAGTCCGAAGCTTTTGAGATATTCACAGAATATAAGTTAGAAGTAGAGAACCAAAAATACGGGTATAAGTATTATGTCCTTTGATGTGATCGAGGAGGAGAATACTTGATCACGGAAATTCTGGACTATTCTAAAGGAGAATGAGATTCTCTCTCTCAGAATTACTCCTCCGTATACATCATAGCACGATGGTATATCGGGGCGGAGCAATAGCACCCTATGTGATATGGTGTGCTCTATGATGAGTACTGCTGAGTTTCCTATTTCCTTTTGGGAGTTATGCACTTAAGAAGCTGCATACCTATTGAATTGGGTTCAAATCAAATCAGTTGCCTACCACTTCATATGTGATATGGAAAAGGAAGAGACCATATCTTAAGTTTGTTAAGATTTGGGGTGTGTCCGGCCTATGTATAAAAGCAAAATCCGGACAAGCTCGAGGCAAGATCTGTTATGTAGAACTGGAAATATTCCAGCTATACAAACTGCAGCTGATGATCTGGAAGAACCAAAGGATTCAATAGTTACCAACGAACCTCAGCCTCTCCACCGATCTAGTAGAGTTCCTCACCCACCTGAGAGATACTTCGGTTTCTCTATGACAGTGGGAGCGAGGAATGCATCATGAGATGATGACCCAACTAGTTTCGAGCTGGCCATCAAGAGTGGGACTCTGTAACAATGGCTGGATGCTTAGCGATCTGAGATGGAATCCTTATACACCAACAAAGTATAGACTTTAGTTGCTTGATCTGAAGGGTCAAATCCCCATCAGGAGCAAGTATATCTTGAGAAGATTACTTGGTGTACATGGAAAAGTTGAGACTTTCAAAGCTAGACTTGTTAAAAGTTTGCATCATTGACCAGGTATGGATTATGATGAAACCTTTTCTAAGTAGCTATGCTTAAGTCCATCCAGATCCTACTTGCCACGGCTACATACCATGACTACGATATCTGGCGGTTGGGTGCCATGACTGCTTTTCTAAGTGATGTTTTAGAAGAGTGCGTCTATAAGTACACAACCAGAGGGCCTCGTAGACAGTGGGAACAGCGGAAACGCGAGCAAGATGTTTTATGTGATAAAGAAGGCATCGCGGAGTTGGAACGTCAGTTTTGATGTATTAGTCAAAGAGTTTGACATCATCAAAATGGTAGATGAACCTTGTATAAACAAAAGGTTAGTAGGGAGTATGGTGGTCATCCTCGTAGAGTACGTGGATGACATACTCTTGATAAGAAAGGAGTTTCCTATGCTACGCTCGGTCAATCTCCGCTTATCACAAGGATTCCTCATAAAGGATCAAAATGATACCTCCTAAATCCTAAGTTTTGATCTATGAGATAGATGTAACTGGATGTTAGGATTCTCACTAGTTTAAGTAAGATAGTATCAATCAATCCTGGGGAGAATCACTGGAATGGTTCTGTAGGGTTCCTAGGCACACTAATGAGGTATCACAAAGCATCAACCATGCCAAATTCGAAATTTTCCGGTGCCGAGAAACCCTAAACCGATCGTTGACTAGAGTTTAAGCGAAACTACGAGCTAGTTAACAACTTAACTGCTAAGGTGAATGGAAATACAACCTTTGTAGATCCGGTCCTCCACTTCCTTAGCTCCGTGATGATGTCCCTCCGTTGCGATCATCGGATCCCGGACTCTAGCGATGGTTTCGTCGAAGAAATGATCGGGCTAGGTCGTCGACTTCGTTGCCGAAGATGATCTACGTCGAGGCAATACAAGATCAAGCTCCAACTTCACCAAGTCATGAAACTTGTGAAGAAAACACCCTATACTACTTGGCAAGTGGTCGAGTATGAAGAAATAGGAAGTGGGTTCACTTTAGAATTGGATTTCTCACTCTTTTTCTCAAGTCACCATTGAAGCTAGCAAGCTTCTTTCTTCTTGAAAAAGAAGAAGAAGAAGAAAAAAAAGAATATGATAATAATCATGAATAAATGGAAATAAAGTCATTCTTATCATTTTAGCAACCATGGTTAAGTGTACAGAATGAACTAGGGTTTAGTTAAAGGGTTAGGGTTTAGGAAAGAAACAAAATGGTTTGACTTTTAAAGCTTCATGATGCTTCAAGTGAAATCCAAATAAAGTCACCATTTTATTTCTTACAAAATTGAATAAATAAATAAAGCAAATGAAATGAAACCCTAACCATTTACTAAACCTGGTTTAATTCAAACATACACCCAAGTTTGCATGTATCATCAAACATGATACAAACTAGTGCATAATACTATATTATATATACAATGTGCACATCAAGTGAAAAAATCCATCTTTAAGTGAACAAATATTAGTTAATGTAATGTGATATATCAAATATATAATTATACATTAAATCAACGCTTGATTTAATATCCGGTCATACTGCATATAACCGACTAATATCAATAGTAACAACTTATCGAATCAATACTTGATCCGATAACCCGGCTATATCGCATATAACCGATCAATTTCACAAATCGCGAGAATCGAATACAGTATCACATACTGGTATTATTCTCGGTCCCGCACATATATCATATGCGCTTCTATTTCGTTTCGCTTGAGCCAGGAAACCTCTGTGTAGGACTATAAAGACTCGTCAATACGCCGGCAGCAGCTGACGATCATATCAAACACCCACAAGCCGCAAGCGGCCTGCTAAACATAACGGCCACCCGGGTATTGAGCAATCAGAAGATCGACGAGCAAGCCCGCTCACACTCCTGTGAATCCAACCGGTAACACTTACCGTACAGTCCAGTCTGTTCGTCTGATATATCGCATATCTTGCGTAGGGGTGGTAAACGTCAGACCCCAGTAGCTCGATAAGTCATGTCTATATGAGGTTTATAACAGTTCGAGAAACTACTGGTAACACTTACCAGTAAATCTAAGCAACCCTGGCCAGGGATTTCCGGTTATAGCCAATCGAACACAGCGCAACATCAACTCCATATACCGGGAGAGACGAATCCCCTCCTATCGCTCATTGCCTCCATGTGATTCGGGACTGTACCCAAAAACCACCGTTTTGCACGCCCTCTTGGACGTGGTAAGATGGAAATCAAAGCACAGTGGGAATCACACAAGACTCTATGACGATCTCGGGTCTACAGACTAACCTGTACCAGTGTCACCAGAGAACTTCCATCTGACGTAAGGTATAATACCATCTGGGAGTTCTCGGCGAGTCCGTCCAGTGTACCCAGTCTCTACTGAGCACCCGTATATCATCTCTGATGTCAAACACCAATGGATATGGGATCATCCATCGCCCATCTGTATGGGTCGAGAAGGTATACGCTAGTCTACTCTGGTATATCGATGCCCCGTCTCGATACACCCACGACTAGGGACCTTGAAAGATGTACTTATGGACTACCATGTCCCCACTAGTATGATCCGCATCATAGTCCAGGTAGTCAAGTACACATTCTAAGGGCTTTACCTACATGTAACAGAGAGACAATCAGTATACACGTTAAGGTAAAGTGCAACCAGATAGCATACTATCATGTCGAGCAAGAAAGTCCTCCCTATATATGTCCAAGCATCCACTACAATATACATCCTATGTATAGTAATGGCCTCTAGGGCATACATATAACTAACAATCTCCCACTTGCACTAGGGCCATCTGTAGCAGTGGTTGTAGTATCTCATACTCAACCATCCCATAAAAGTCTCTCTCTGGGAAAAGGCCTTTATGAGTGGATCCGCCCGTATTATCCTCTGAGTCTTCTCTCCTAACCTCGATCACCCTCGAGATCAACTATCACCATGATCAGGTGATGCTGCCTCAGAATAAGTCTGGTTCACTGATGGGATTGGGGTTCTTGGCATAAGCCACAACTCCATTGTCACACAATGGGAGGAACAAAGTTCATCTCATGAACAAATATACACCCAGACTTCCTCTTTGGTAGCATCTTAAGTAGCGATGTATCCAGCCTTTATCTTCTAGTTTGCCATAGTATCTAGCTTGGAACTCTTCTAACATACCGTCCCTTTACTGAGTGTAAAGACAATGCCTGTGACTGACATTCAGTCGTCCTTATCACCCTGGAACCTTTTCAGTGATTCTTCCCAGGATCGATTGATACCATCTCACTACTGCTAGTGAGAATCCTAGCATCCAATTACATCTATCTCATAGATGAAAACTCAGGATTTAGGAGGTATCACTTTCATCCTATATGTAGAATCATTGTGATAAGCGGAGATTGACCGAGCGTAGTATAGGAAACTACTTCCCTATCAAGAGTATGTCATCCACGTACTCTACGAGGATCACCACTATACTCCCTACTATCTTTTTGTATATACAAGGTTCATATACCAATTTGATGATGTCAAACTCTTTGACTAACACATCAAAACAGACGTTCCAACTCCGCGATGCCTGCTTTAATTACGTAAAACATCTTGCTCGCGTTTCCGCTGCTCCCACTGTCTACGAGGCCCTTTGGCTGTGTACTTATAGACGCACTCTTCTAAAACATCATTTAGAAAAGCAGTCATGGCACCCAACCGCCAGATATCGTAGTCATGGTATGTAGCCGTGGCAAGTAGGATCTGGATGGACTTAAGCATAGGCACTGGAAAAAAGGTTTCATCATTATCCACGCCCGGTCGATGACGAAAACCTTTAAGAAGTCTAGCTTTGAAAGTCTCAACTTTTCCATCTACACCAAGTACTCTTCTCAAGATATACTTGCTCCTGATGGGGATTTAACCCTTCAGATAAAGCAACTAAAGTTCATACTTTGTTGGTGTATAAGGATTCCATCTCAGATCGATAAACATCCAGCCATTCTTACAGAGTCCCACTCTTGATGGCCAGCTCGAAACTAGTTGGGTCATCATCTCATGATGCAATCCTCACTCCCACCGTCATAGAGAAAACCGAAGTATCTCTCATGTGGGTGAGGAACCCTACTAGATCGGCGGAGAGGCTGAGGTTCGTTGGTTTCTATTGAATCCTTTGGTTCTACCAAATCATCAGCTGCAGTTTGTATAGCTGGAACTGTTTCCAGTTCCACCTCATGACCAATAATTTCTTCACAAGAAATTCCCTTTCACAAAGGTGGCATGCTGAGTAACAAAACATTTTTGTTCCTCGGTTTGGTAGAAGATATTCCCTTGCGTGTGCTTGGGATATCCAACAAACTTCTACAGAACCGACTTTGCCTCGAGCTTGTCCGGATTATGCTTTTAGACATAGGCTGGACAACCCCAAATCTTAACAAACATAAGATATGGGCTCTTCCCTTTCCATATCACATATGAAGTGGTAGGCAACTGATTTGATCGGAACCCTATTTAATAGGTATGCAACTTCCTAAGTGCATAACTCCCAAAAGGAAATATGAAACTCAGTAGTACTCATCATAGAGCGCACCATATCATATAGGGTGTGATTGCTCCGCCCCGATACAACGTTGTGCTGTGGTGTATTCGGAGGAGTAATGCTGAGAGTGAATCTCATTCTTAGAATAGTCCAGGAATCCCGTGCTCAAGTATTCTCCTCCTTGATCACATCATGGAACATAATACTTATACCCGTTGTTGGTTCTCTACTTCTAACTTATATTCTGTGAATATCTCAAAAGGTTCGGACTTGTGTTTCAACAGGAACATATGTCTGAATCTTGAGAGATTATCAGAGAATTTTAATGAAGTACAAAGAACCTATCTTGGCATGTGTAGACTGGGGACCTTCATACATCTGCATGTATCAATCCCAAAAGTTCACAAACTCTTTCTCTGTTTCCAATAAACGGAGTTATGGTCATCTTATCTCTGTGACATGACTGGCAAGTTTTCACAAGATGTAAATTCTAACAGATTTAAATATGCATCCATGTGCAACTTAGCTAGTCGGGTCGCATTGATATGACCTAGTCTACAATACCTCAAGAAGGATCCGTTCATTTCTGAACTCTTCCTCTTGTGTGTGTTCTGTATACTAGGAACTGTAGTTTGATTTAGAACGTCAATGCTTTTAGATAACGTGCCTGAACCGATCAACTTTTGATATAGGAAATGTTCAAAACATTATCCAACAATACAAAATTTTATCACTTATTTACCAATTAAAGAGACTGATATGATTTTGTATATCAGGTTCGGTATCTAATAACATCCATTCAGAATCAATGTATTCTGGTAATACAGGGTGACAGTGACCAACAGACTTGGCTGCAACACTTGCTCCGTTTTCTGCCTCATGAAACTTATCACCCGTTCTCAGTTCTTTACCTTTCTGTACCCCATTGTAATATATTACATATGTGGGATCCTGATCCGGTATCATATACCCAGGACGTAAAGGACATTGAGAAACAGTTCTCTGTAACGAACACACCCGAAGATGATGCATCAACATGCACTTTCTTCGTTTGGGCGGCACGGCAAATCTGGTATTCCCCAATTTCCTGCTCTGTCTTATAACAATTATAAGTTGGAGCGGGACCAACGTTCCCCAGCTCAGTATAAAAGCGGGTTCGGTCAATATTCCATGTTATTATCTTGATTAAGGCATGACATGGTCGCTACCTGGAGAGAGAGAGAGAAGAAAACACTCTGCGTGCGCTCTTGCAAGATCAGATTGGTTATTATTTTATCTAATCAGGATGGCTCCTACTGTTTTTATCAAATCTTGCTTCAAACCCTAAAAGGAAACACTAGCCGGGATTAATTACATGCTACAAGTTCGCCAATCTTTCAGCCAGGCCAGTGTCGGTACTTTGAGGGAGGTCCCCCGTGCTTTCGCACGAACCTAATTAATGTAAACCTCGATTTTCCATAGGCGTAACCCCGTTGACACCTTTCTAGACACCTACTTGATCGGCAAATTGTAATGTGTAAAACTCTCCAAGGAGTAACAATTACTCGCAGTGGGTATCGGGATCCAACTATCTCATAGAAGGTATGCAATCTCATTGCAAATTTCAACACTTGAAATTCCCGATAATATTTTGCCCCTAGCGTGCTATGACCTTGACGCATGCCAAACAATCCATAGTCCGCTAGTCAAGTTCAACCCGTAAATTTCCTGATTGAATTAAACCCACCCGCACGACCCTTGACGCATGCCAAACAACGCCGTGCGAATACCCTAATCCAATCGCATCGTATGCAGGCAGATAAGCACTAGTTAGCTACCGTACACTACGCCTTGACGCATGCCAAACTACCGCAGCACGAATACTAAATAGTACTTATCTGAAATGACGGAGGGCTACGACAGGTTTTTCTGAAAACCTATTGTGTAATGAACTTGATATCGTTGTAGAATCAAATAATTTTAAAATGGAGTGTTTTTGAGGCTTTTCTAGTTTTGCTAAAGGGGTCACTCCCGGTGAAGGGATCATCGGCCCTTTCCTCGTCGAATGAGGTGCGGGATATATCATATATATCACTGTGCAAAGCAAGAACTATAGGAGCAATCAAAAGACAAACCGAGGGTTGTATCATCTGCCAGTTATTGCTAAAGGAGTCACTCCCGGTGAAGGGATCTCGGTCCTTTCCTTATCGAATAAGGTGCAGGATGTTCTTCAAGGAACACCGCGATGCAAAGCAAGAACTGTAGCTGCCAGTTTTTTTTTGAAAATTCGATTCCACAACATCTTAGGTTTCTTTTCTTTCGTTAATCACATTAATGAAGTCCCATCATTTAAATCCTCTTAAACATCACAGATACACACGACGTATACTTATGCCATCCGCATTCGCCTCGATGTCCCCTCGTGCACCGTTAGGTTAGGTGACTAACGACAGAGCGGGGCAGGGCTAGCGCGGGTGTAAAACATAAGTAACGTCTATAATATATCATATATACTATATACTGTATCTATCACAGAACATCACATGATCACATCACAGATATCGCAGCAGAAGAATCATATGAAACATTGGATATACTAGGACGTCCGTGTTTTAATACGAGCCAGTATAAAACACGGATTCTACGGTCGCGATGAATAGCCAAACCCACACCCCGAGACCCCTACGAGAGCGGCAAGCAACCCTACTAATTCTAGAGTTAGGAGACCCGGACTCGACTCCCCGAGTTGGTCTCCTACTGGACTCCAGAACTCGGTTACTTGTGCCCTCCTCCTTGGGTCTATCCTAGTACGGAAAAGTAAATAATATACAAACGGTGACATCTTCCGCAACCAGGAAGTGCCCCAATAAAAGAATATTACATACAAGTTTTTACATAAATGAAAATGAAAAACACTCATCTTACATAAAAACCCCCGGCTATTCAAACACGACGATCCAATATAACATATCCAGCAACACATAACATCACATATCATCAACGTAAGTAAACATGCGTATCCCAATTGCCGTTGACATATAGCAACGAAACCGGCGATATCACATATTACACTTACGGTCGCAGAAAAGAAAGTGTAAAACTACAACAGTTGGAATCCGCAAACTCTTTAGACATCGCAGGCCTAACCAAATGAATTCCTTAGACATCGCATGCCTAACAATTATAAACCACACATTTCAGTCTCAAAATCGAAAACACTTTTCAATACCAAGTCGGGCAATTCAACAAGATTCCCGACATCCTGATCGAATGCTCGTCGCAAACTTTTGTAGACGGCCGCACCCCCGATACCGTCGACGAAGTGCACCAAGGCGGAACACCGCTACCGCGAGCACCCGAACGGATGCTTTCGGCGACGGGGTTCTCCTACAGTCACTTGGTCGGGGCTATGGGGCATGACTATCTATTAAGTTTTACCGGCGAGTATCCGCGTACGCTACGTGATTGCGACGGACTTTTGATCACATCAAAATTCCATGGCAACCGATCAAGTGAGACTAAAGTGCTATGTTTATAAAATTCATTCAGTTATCTCATAACTACTTGTGGATTCCAAGTATTGTATCCCATTCTAGATAAAATAGAAAATGTTAAACTTTCCGATCGAACATTCAAACACCCAAGTTTTCCCGAAACAGCTCAACACATGAAACAAGTTTAAAAACATCCAGTTCATGCCTCAGTACCAACGGTCCAGCCGTAGAAGGGTCAAGCCAACGCCTCATATGTGGCACGCCGTACTGCCCCAAACCCGAAGGTTCAAAGGGCAGTTCAAGATGGTCACATAATCGAGTTAAGGTTTGTTGTCTTCTAGAGGGTCCATCGCGTTACTTGCACTACTTAGAACGTTATTAAACCATGGAAAGATCCAACACTAGGAAATTTCCCGACAGGGGAAAAAGTGGGTATTTATATCCGGTGGAACCTTTTTAACATATTCTAAAATAATCCGGAAAAACCTATAGACGAAGTTAAACATCGCGATCGAAATACCGAGTCCCCAATACAACCCAGAAAACTCAACTCTTGAGTAGAATTTAAAAATTCCCAGAAAATACAGCACTAAAAGATAGGAATTACTGTGCAATTTCTAAAACTTGATGTGACAGAATGGACGCGGAACCGCCGCACGAGGCATGCTCGTTCCGCGGTTCCGCGGCGGTTTAGAGGAATCATGATCACGTGCAGCACAGTATTTCTTACAATTCTCTACTGATTTTTCTGCATATTTTTAATTCACAAAAATCCCAGTTTTTAAAAATTGTACAGAGAAGGATTTAGAATTAGGGTTTCGGGTTCAATCGGGTTTCTAACTTCGTCTACATGTCGCCTAAGGCTCTAGCTAGGCTCTGATACCACTGTAGGGTTCCTAGGCACACTAATGAGGTCTCACAAGGCATCAACCATGCCAAATTCAAAATTTTCCGGTGCAGAGAAACCCTAAACCGATCGTTGACTAGAGTTTAAGCGAAACTACGAGCTAGTTAACAACTTAACTGCTAAGGTGAATGGAAATACAACCTTTGTAGATCCGGTCCTCCACTTCTTTAGCTCCGTGATGATATCCCTCTGTTGCGATCATCGGATCCCGGACTCTAGCGATGGTTTCGTCGAAGAAATGATCGGGCTCGGTCGTCGACTTTGTTGCCCAAGATGATCTACGTCGAGGCAACAGAAGATCAAGCCCCAACTTCACCAAGTCATAAAACTTGTGAAGAAAACACCCTATACTACTTGGCAAGTGGTAGAGGATGAAGAAATAGGAAGTGGGTTCACTTTAGAATTGGATTTCTCACTCTTTTTCTCAAATCACCATTGAAGCTAGCAAGCTTCTTTCTTCTTGAAGAAGAAGAAGAAGAAGAAGAAGAAAAGGAATATGATAATAATCATGAATAAATGGAAATAAAGTCATTCTTATCATTTTAGCAACCATGGTTAAGTGTAGAGAATGAACTAGGGTTTCGTTAAAGGGTTAGGGTTTAGGAAAGAAACAAAATAGTTTGACTTTTAAAGCTTCATGAAGCTTCAAGTGAAATCCAAATAAAGTCTCCATTTTATTTCTTACCAAAATGAATAAATAAATAAAGAAAATGAATTGAAACCCTAACCATTTACTAAACATGGTTTAATTCAAACATACACCCAAGTTTGCATGTATCATCAAACATGATACAAACTAGTGCACAATACTATATCATATATACAATGTGCACATCAAGTGAGAAAATCCATCTTTAAGTGAACAAATATTAGTTAATGTAATGTGATATATCAAATATATAATTATACATTAAATCAACACTTGATTTAATGATCCGGTCATACTGCATATAACCGACTAATATCAATAGTAACAACTTATCGAATCAACACTTGATCCGATAACCCGGCTATATCGCATATAACCGATCAATGTCACAAATCGCGAGAAACGAATACAGTATCACATACTGGTATTATTGTCGGTCCCGCACATATCTCATATGCGCTCCTATTTTGTTTCGCTTGAGCCAGGAAACCTCTGTGTAGGACTCTAAAGACTCGTCAATACGCCGGCAGCTGGTGATGATCATATCAAACACCCACAAGCCGCAAGCGGTCTGCTAAACGTAACGGCCACCCGGGTATTGAGCGATCAGAAGATCGACGAGCAAGCTCTCTCACACTCCTATGAATCCAACCAGTAACACTTATCGTACAGTCCGGTCTGTTCGTCTGATATGTCGCATATCTTGCCTAGGGGTGGTAAACGTCAGACCCAGTAGCTCGATAAGCCGTGTCGATATGAGGTCTATTACAGTTCGAGAAACTACTGGTAACACTTACCAGTAAATCTGAGCAACCCTGGCCAAGGATTTCCGGTTATAGCCAATCGAACACAGCGCAACATCAACTCCCTATACCTGGAGAGACGAATCCCCTCCTATCGCTCATTGCCTCCATGTGATTCTGGACTGTACCCAAAAACCACCGTTTTGCACGCCCTCTTGGACGTGGTAAGGTGGAAATCAAAGCACAGTGGGAATCACACAAGACTCTATGACGATCTCGGGTCTACAGACTAACCTGTACCAGTGTCACCAGAGAACTGCCATCTGACGTAAGGTATAATACCATCTGGGAGTTCTCGGCGAGTCCGTCCAGTGTACCCAGTCTCCACTGAGCACCCGTATATCATCTCTAATGTCAAACACCAATGGATATGGGATCATCCATCGCCTATCTGTATGGGTCGAGAAGGTATACGCTAGTCTACTCTGGTCTATCGATGCCCCGTCTCGATACACCCACGACTAGGAACCTTGAAGGATGTACTTATGGACTACCATGTCCCCACTAGTATGATCCGCATCATAGTCCAGGTAGTCAAGTACACATCCAAAGGGCTTTACTAACATGTAACAGAGAGAAAATCAGTATACACGTTAAGGTAAAGTGCAACCAGATAGCATACTATCATGTCGAGCAAGAAAGTCCTCCCTATATATGTCCAAGCATCCACTACAATATACATCCTATGTATAGTAATGGCCTCTAGGGCATACATATAACTAACAGGTTCCAGGGTGATAAGGACAACTGAATGTCAGTCACATGCATTGTCTTTACCCTCAGTGAAGGGACGGTATATTGGAGGAGTTCCAAGCTATATACCGTGGCAAACTAGATGATAAAGGCTGGTGACATCGCTATTAAAGATGCTACCAAAGAGGCAGTCTGGATGTATATTTGTTCATGAGATGAACTTAGTTCCTCCCAATGTGTGACAATTGAGTTGTGGCTTATGCTAAGGAACGTCCGTCCCATTAGTGATCCAGACATATTCTAAGGCAGTATCACCTGATCATGGAGATGGTTGATCTCCAAGGAGGTCGAGGTTAGGAGAGCAGACTCAGAGGACAACACGGCGGATCCACTCACAAAGGCATTTTCCCAGAGAGAGACTTTTTTGGGATGGTTGAGTATGAGATACTACAACCACTGCTACAGATGGCTCTAGTGCAAGTGGGAGATTGATTGTTATATGTATGCCCTAGAGACCATTACTGTAAATTGGATGTATATTGTAGTGGATGCTGGGACATATACAGGGAGGACTTTCTTGCTCGACATGATAGTATGCTATCTGGTTGCTCTTTGCATTAACGTGTATACTGATTGTCTCTCTGTTACATGTTGGTAAAGCCCTTAGGATGTGTACTTGACTACCTGGACTGTGATGCGGATCATACTAGTGGGGACATGGTAGTCTATAAGTACATCCTTCAAGGTCCCTAGTCGTGGGTGTATCGAGACGGGGCATCGATATACCAGAGTAGACTAGGGTATATCTTCTCGACCCATACAGATGGGCGATGGATGATCCCATATCCCTTGGTGTTTGACATCAGAGATGATATACGGGTGCTCAGTGGAGACTAGGTACACTGGACGGACTCGCCGAGAACTACCAGATGGTATTATACCTTACGTCAGATGGCAGTTCTCTGGTGACACTGGTACAGGTTAGTCTGTAGACTCGAGATCGTCATAGAGTCTTGTGTGATTCCCACTGTGCTTTGATTTCCACCTTACCACGTCCAAGAGGGCGTGAAAAACGGTGGTTTTTGGGTACATTACCGAATCACATGGAGGCAATGAGCGATAGGTGGGGATTCGTCTCTCCCGGTATAGGGAGTTGATGTTGCGCTGTGTTCGATTGGCTATTACCAGAAATCCCTGGCCAGGGTTGCTGAGATTTACTGGTAAGTGTTACCAGTAGTATCTCAAACTGTTATAGACCTCATATCGACATGACTTATCGAGCTACTGGGATCTGACGTTTACCACCCCTTAGCGAGGCGACATATCAGACGAACTGACCGGACTGTACGGTAAGTGTTACTGGTTGGATTCACAGGAGTGTGAGCGGGCTTGCTCGTCGATCTTCTGATCGCTCAATACCCGGGTGGCCGTTACGTTTAGAAGACCGCTTGCGGCATGTGGGTGTTTGATATGATCATCACCTGCTGCCAGCGTATTGACGAGTCTTTAGAGTCCTACACAGAGGTTTCCTGGCTCAAGCGAAACGAAATAGGAGCGCATATGAGATATGTGCGGGACCGAGAATAATGCGTGTTTGTGATACCGTATTCTATTCTCGCGATGAATGTATCGATTGGTTGTATGCGATATAACCTAGTTATCGAATCAAGGATTGATTCGATAAGTCGATACATAGGATATTAGTCGGTCATATGCGATATGACTGGATCGTTAAATCAAGTGTTGATTTAATGATTTAATGTATAATTATATATTTGATATATTACTTTGCATTAACTAGTATTTGTTCACTTAAGATTGATTATCTCACTTGAATGTGCACACTGCATATATGATATATGTTTGTGCACTAGTTTGTATCATGTTTGATGATACATGCAAACTTGGGTTTGTGTTGATTAAACCATGTTTAAGTAAATGGTTAGGTTTTTATTTATTTATTTATTTATTCTTTTGGAAAGATAAATGAAATGGTAGCTTGTTTTGTTCTTTTGTTGAAACTTCATGATGGTTTGAAAGCTTGACTATTTTGTTTCTTTCCTTTAACCTAACTATTCAACTTAACCCTAGTTTATTCTCTACACTCACCCATGGTTAAAAAATGATAACCATCACTTGATTTTGTTTTAATTTATTATTATTCTTTT
This sequence comes from Agapanthus africanus, assembly GCA_030015575.1. Taxonomy (NCBI): domain Eukaryota; kingdom Viridiplantae; phylum Streptophyta; class Magnoliopsida; order Asparagales; family Amaryllidaceae; genus Agapanthus; species Agapanthus africanus. The sequence goes on from JASDDO010000014.1 coordinate 384,935,228, forward strand.
TCATTCTTCTTCTTCTTCAAGATGAAGAAAGAAAAGCTTTCTACAAAAATGTCAAGTGATGATTCCAAGTGAGAAATCCAAATCCAAAGTGAACTCACTTCCTATTTCTTCATCCTCTACCACTTGCCATGTAGTATAGGGTGTTTTCATCACAAGTTTCATGACTTGGTGAAGTTGGAGCTTGATCTTGAGTTGCCTCGACGTAGAACATCTTCGGCATCGAAGTCGACGACCTAGCCCGATCATTTCTTCGACGAAACCATCGCTAGAGTTCGGGATCCGATGATCGCAGCGGAGGGACTTCATCACGGAGCTATGGAGGTGGAGGACCGGATCTACAAAGGTTGTATTTCCGTTCACTTTAGAGTAAAGTTGTTTGCTCGCATTTGTTATCGCCTAATCTCTAGTTAACGATCTAGTTAAGGTTTCTCGGCACCGGAAAAATTTGAAATTGGCATGGTTGATGCCTTGTGGAACCTCTTGAGTGTGCCTAGGAACCCTACACATATTTGTTGGTGTACATGGACTCCATTTCGGTCCGCTTTGTATCCATCCATTTTACCGAGTCAACGCTCTGAATGGCCTGCTGGAAGCTAGTCGGCTCATCACTATCAATGATGCAATCCTCTCTATCCCCGTCTATAAGAAAACTGTAGTATCTCTCGGGCGGATGAGACTGCCTACTACTTCTGCGGAGCGGCGTAGGAATGTCCTGATCTTTCGAACCCTCTGGCTCTACTAAGCTTTTAGTAATAGCTCGTGGTTATGGAATTTCTTCCAGTTCTATTGCGCTCCCACTTATCTGTTTTTCCAAAAAATGAGTTTCCAAGAAGTGGGCATGACGAGAAACAAAAACCTTTTGTTCCTCTTCGCAATAGAAGAAATATCCCTTGGAGTTCTTTGGATATCCCACAAACTTGCACTGTACTGAGCGTGCCTCGAGCTTGTCCGCATGCTGCTTTTTGACAAAAGATGGACATCCCCATGTCTTAATGTGATTAAGATAGGGTCTCTTCCCACACCACATCTAATATGGTGTGGTAGGCACAGTCTTAGTAGGAACTCGGTTCAAAAGGTATGCTGCTGATTCTAGTGCATATCCCCAGAAGGATCGCGGAAACTCAGCGTTACTTATCATGGACCGTACCATATCCAATAGGGTTCGGTTCCGTCTCTCCGATACACCGTTATGTTGCGGAGTGTATGGAGGAGTAAGCTGAGAGAGAATTCCATTCTCTTTTAAGCAATCCAGGAATTCAGCACTCAAGTATTCACCACCTCGATCAGATCTCAGTGTCTTGATACTTTTTCCTGTTTGTTTTTCTACTTCATTCTTATATTCCTGGAATTTTCCAAAGGCTTCGGATTTATGTTTCAATAAGAAGACATAACCGTACCTTGAAAAGTCATCCGTAAAAATAATGAAGTAAGAATAACCGCTTCGTGCATGCGTAGACATTGTACCGCACACGTCGCTGTGTACGAGTCCCAAAAGCTCGCTCGCACTTACTCCGTGTCCAGTGAACGAAGTCTTTGTCATCTTTCCTTTGAGACAGGATTGACAAGTTGCATATGATTGATATTCAAACGGATCCAAATATCCTTCTGTATGTAACTTCGTCAACCTTCTCTCATTGATGTGACCCAGTCTACAATGCCATAGGAAAGTCTGATTTGTTTCCGGAGACTTTCTTTTGTGTGTATTCTGGACATTGAAAATCTGTAGTTGGTTTAATACGTATATACCATTGCATAATGTACCTGACCCAATCAGAACTTGATTAAGGTGAATGTTTACAACATTACTTACAAACGCAAATTCATAACCATCTTTAGAAATCAAAGATACAAAAATGATATTACAAGTTGCATTGGGTACAAAAAAGCAATTACGTAAAACCAAAACGTGTCCATCTGACATTCCCAGGTGATAGTCCCCCACGGCCTCAGCATCCATGCTAGCTCCGTTTGCAACTTTGAGGGTCATGTCACCTGCCTTCAAAAACCTACACTTTCTCAACGCCTGCAAAGAATTACAGATATGATATCCTGATCCGGTATCCAATACCCAGGACGTAGAGTTTATTGATAGACAGTTTTCAATAACATACACACCTGAAGCTGAAGCCGCAACTTGCTTCAAATCCTGTGTTCTGTCCTTCCAAGCCCTGCAATCATTCTTCTAGTGTGCACTCTTGTGACAGTAAAAGCATTCTTCCTTATCCACAAGCTTCCCCGCTACCTTTGTTGCTTTTGCCTTTCCCTTCGTATCCACTTTACTAACACCGCCCCTTGGTTTGGCGGGGGTTTTCTTCTTCTTTCCCTTGGCTTTCGCCCTGGACCTAGAAGAGGAAGATCCTCCTACAAACAAAGTGGATGTTTCCCTACCTTTCTGCAGGGTGCCCTCTGCACTCCTCAGCACGTTGAGGAGTTCTGAAAGTTCAACTTCCTATTCCTGTAAGTTGAAGTTCAGGATGAACTGGGCGTAAGTGGAAGGAAGGGACTGGAGAATCAAGTCCGTATAGAGCTCATTCTCTAACGTGGTCCCAAGGTCCGCGAGCTCCTCTATGTAGCCAATCATCTTAAGCACGTGTTCCGCTACCGATGATCCGACGGCCAATCTTGCCGAAAACAACTTCTTCGACACTTCGTATCTGGCGATACGAGATTGCTCTCCATACAGTTCTTTTGTATGGAGAAATATGGATTCGAGGTCCATATTCTCGTGCCTCCTCTGATGTTCGTTGTCCATAGAGGCAAGCACGAGGCACTTGGCCTTCGCGCAGTCGATTTCCCAGGTCTTGCGGATTTCCCTATCCACGACGCTGGTTTTGGGACCTGGGACAGGGGGAGCTTTGGTGGTAAGAAGATAACCCAACTTGTCATAAGTGATTGCCATTTTGACATTCCTGAGCCAATCTTTGTAGTTTGGCCCTGTCAGTATGTTTTTATCTAGAAGTAACTTAAGTCCAGTCATGATAAATGGTCGCTGCAATTAGGAGAGGGAGAAGAAACACTTTAGCATGATGCTCTTGAAAGTTTAGAGTGGTTTTTAGTTTGTCTAAACAGGATAGCTCCTACTGTCTCTCGAATTCATTTCTCAAACCATAAAAGAAGAACTAGTCGGGATCAATCTCACCGTACAATACTTGCTTAATCGTTCAGCCAGGCTAGTGTCGGTACTTCGAGGGTGGTTTTCCATCGCTTTCGAGAAGTTCCTTAATTAAGTAAACTCTTTTCCCTTTGGGCGTAGCCCCGCTAACACCTTTCTAGACACCTACTTGGTTTATAGCATTGATCGTTAAGTGAGAAAGTTCCGGAGGAGTAGCATATACTCACAGTAGGATCAGGATCCAAATATCATCGCGTGACAAAACTGAAGGAATCCTACCAAAATCATCACACTCCAAATGTTATGAATCGCTAGCAAGTTTCAGTTCTTTTAAAACTCCCGATGTTAATTTTTTCCCCATGCTCTTATGACCTTGACTTTGGCCAAAATATCATAAGTCACATGTCAAGTTCTACCCGTCATTCTCCAGGTTAATTTGAGCCCACCCGCACATACCCTTGACTTTGGCCAACATGGTAGAACGACTGCCCCAAACCAACACATCTATCTATGCTGCACATGAATACCCAATAGCTACCAATCACTATGCCTTGACTTTGGCCAACATACATAGCTTGAATACTTATTGACCATTCATGTGAAACGACATAGGTCTACGAATGGTTTTGGCGAAACCGTGAACGTAGTTAACTTGATATAATCGAAGGAACGAGATAGCTTTCAAAAGGAGTGGTTCAAGCTCCTCATTTAAAAGTTTCGTTTTGAAAAGAACCAAGTGGTTTTCAAAGTGTTCCAACGACTTTTACTTGGTTTATTTTTTTTATTGCATTAATTCCAATGCGTCCCATCATTTAATCCTACCATTGTAGAAAACAACGAAAATATGACGTACGCTTATGCCATCCGTATTCGCCACGGGGTCCCGTCATCATCCGTTAGGTTATTTAACTAACGACAGAGCGGGGGCTGGACTAGCACGGATGCAAAACATAAGTAACGCCTAAATAGATATCATATAGATATATATAAACATTCGTCACATGCAATGATAGTCATTCCAGATCACAGATGAATACATTGGATATACTAGGAATCCGCAATTCGTACGAGCCTGTAACGAAGAACGGATTACACGGTCGCGATGAATAGCCAAATCCCACCCTAGACCCCTACGGGTGCGGCAAACTACCCGCCAAGTATCCGAAGTGAAGCAACCTCCCTCAACAACGTGAGTAGGCCACTCGGCACTTCGAGGTACCCGGTAGTTTGTGCACCCCATCTTAGGTCTATCATAGGAGCAAAAATAGTAAAAAGAAATTATACAATGACGGCTACAACCCCGACCCGGTTGTGCGGCCATACAAATAATATTACATCAATTTACATATTACAAGAATTGAAGGAATAAGAAAACTCTCATCTCACAACCCCGCCGGCTATTCATCCGCGACAATCCAACGAATTCATATACACAAACCATCAACATTACAGATCACAGATATGTTTAACCTCCACTAATCGACGTATAGCGATTAGCGGACGTTCAATACATATATCACATCACAGATAAAACCCATTAGCCAAATTGTAAAGAAGTTCGATCAAAAATACGGATTTGTGACCACCCCAAAAACCAACTTGTTCTCTGGAAAATCTGGGTGGAAACAAACTACATCAAAAATCACAAAACAGTAGCAGAAGAACACTGCAGGAAAAACGACCTACGGCCGAGTCAACTCGGCCGCGGATCCGCGGCAAGAGCATGCTCTTGCCGCGGTTCCACGGTGAGTTGGTCGACTCGCTGGCTCGTTTTTCTTCTGTGTTCTGTAAAAACCCTGAGCCAATTTTTGAAGTATGATTTATTATTTTTAGAGCAGATTTAAAAATCGGCAGAAACTTAGGGTTTTGAAAAAATGTTTTGCGATTTTTTCCGATCGAAGTTCTAGATACTTTGCTAACTAGTTAGTTTATGTTTAGCTAGGCTCTGATACCACTGTATGTCCACATTGCCCACCCCGGTGCTTGCGGGGAGTCGGAAACGTTATGAAAAAACTGATTTTTACAACACTAGGCAACATGGACTAACCAAAGGAGGGATCTTTGCTAAACAAAACTAACTGCCAAAACTAAAAGAGTTTAGTTACTCGGAAAAGGGGTTATACCTAGGTCTTCAAGTCCTTCTCTGCTTACTCCTTGGAGTGAAAGAACGGGTTCTCTTTGTCGCCTTCTCTTGCCGAAGAAAGATCCACCCGAGGGCTTCAACCTTTGGCTCCAACCTCAAACTAGAAGTAACTAAGGTGCTTGGTGTGCTAGACCTAGGACCTTAGAAAGAGTAGAGAGTGTTTTTGAAGGGATTATCTCAAGATCAAATGGTTCTCAACTCATGAGAGAGGAGAGCTAAAGAGAGAGGAAGAGGAGGAGAGAGAATGAAAATTATCAAGTGAGAAGAATAATGCAACCTTCTCACATATATGTGATTTATGAAAAATAGATAATTAGCTAAAGATAATTGTCATGGTTAATCAAGAAATGACCATTATCATTTCACAATAAATGCTTTTGCAAGAATCAAAGAGCATCTTTCATATGGAATGATGATGGTCAACTTGTCAACCTAAGTCAACAAGTCAAGTATAGTCAAATGGTCAATAACCCTAAACATGCACAATTATAATTAACTAATATTAATAAATCATAATTCACACATAAACATTAGGGTTAAGAAAATGACAATGGTCATCAACCCTAATCAAAGTCCTCTGCCTCTGTCTCAGTCAACTTTGCATACACACCCGTATCCGTGTTCCGAGGAACATGATTACAATGAGATAAAACCAATCCCAAATCATATACTAGGATCCGGCTTAAACGAAAGCCCGGTAGTATAAGCTGTCCGGACATCAAACGTGCACAAGTGCGCGGATGTGAACGAACCCTGTCGCAAAACCATGCGACCTCTACTCATTTTGCCTAAAGGCGAATAACCCTCTGTGTGGGACTCTAAAGACTCGACACTACGCTGGCAGTGGGTTTAACCAAAGAACGCAAGCGGCACTAGCTGTACGTAACGGTCCCCAGGTAGATGCCGATAAGAAGACTGACGAGGTAAACACCATCTGAACTCCTACTAAGCCTGAATGTGACAGTCTCCGTACAATCCGGTCTGTTTCTTCGAAGAACATCGCATGGCGGGCCTAGGGGGCGGTAAACGTCAGTCCCCTACTAGCGGTACAAGTCGTGCCGGAGTGTAGCCCAGAACACCTGAGATAACACTGGAAACCTACCAGTCTATCTCGCTTGCCCTGGCCATAGACTTTGTGTAATGGCTCTCCTAGACACAGTGCGATATCAACCCCAATACCGGAAGAGACGAATCCTTTCTAACCGTCACTGCCTCCAAGTGCTTCGGGACTGCACCCAAAAACTACCTGTTTGCACGACTCCTTTGAGCCGTGGTAGGGTGGTAATCAAAGTACAGTGGGAACACACTCGAGGCGAAGTGACAGTGTCAAGTCAACGGACTAAGCTGTACTCATGTCACCTG